>JAVIWC010006698.1:0-684513 GCA_031894815.1 Creontiades dilutus
TCTGAAGTTAAAAAAAAATTTAGATATTCACTTGAAAAGATGCCCAATCTCGTGACACAAAAAGAAGGATCTGACACCAAATAAAAGTAGTTTTTTGGGCATAGCTCAAAATTTTGGGGGTTTTGAACCTGGGATTCGAATTCAACATCGAAAAATACATAGGGATACCCTAGTCTCCTTAAAGGATCTTGACTTTTTTTGCGGGGCTGTGTAATCTGAAACTTGAACTAGACAAGACACCAAGTGTAACTGTGTTATACTACGTCCAAACACGTGATAGCGTAGATTAACATGAAAACAAATTGCTAAGTAATCTCAGAACCTCACAGGGATGTCATTATGACCGGTTTGTACATGATCATACATGTAATATAATTATAAACACCTACAATCGTAATAAAACACTGAACAAATTCTTAATCGGACATAAAGGCACGGAAATTAAGTGAGAATCGAAGGGCCATTACGCCTATCTATCTCCCTTCCTAACATCAAATTCAAAATTTTTGAGTTTTATTCAGGATAGACATTTGTTGGACAAAATTTAGATCGAACTAAATTTAAACGAAAAAACGCAGTTCTTAAATTGTTGTTTCTTTCTATAAAACAAAAAACCTGCAAGAAAAGGTGGTTTATTATTCAATTGGCTTGTAAAATTATGATAGAAAAAAGAAGTTCAAATGATTTGAAAATGGTGAAGGAGTAACGATTTATACTATGCCCTCCATTTGCCCGAGAGTGCGTGTTTTTTCGAACAACGAATAATCAGAAAAGGGCGATTATTGAATTTCAAGAGGTGTACATGGAGCACGTGAATCTGTTCTCGACCAAAATACCTATTTGGATTGATCAGTTTATCATATTAAAAACCTCAAAAGTGTGCCTCCTGAAATTCAATGGTCAAACCATTCCCGATCTATGGCCCGATTTATGGTGCCAACATTTGCGTTATTCTTCTTTATTTGTTTTTGTGTTGATATAGTTAGTGACATAGTGATGTCTGTTGATATCGGTGATAAACAGCTCGAATCCAGTCCACTTCGACCGTTTTCCTTTAATATCCTTTCTAACTTAGGTAATTACTAGTTTCGAAATGTTATCAAGAACGTGGCACTTCAAGCAGAAGACTCAGGGGAGAGTGAATGGCCAATGCTCTCCTACAACGAGCACAGCTTGGAGTGTGGCGTCACCTGATGGAGGACCTATCTTTAGAGCCATTCTGCAATCATTTCCCGATGAAAAATAGCACCTTTGGGTGTATTCATTCAAAGGTAGAGGGGCCGGTTATGTCGGATTTCCAATTTCAGGGTAACCATTGCTGCCGCAACTTTTGATTCATCAGGGTTGGTCACTCCTGCCCTAACACAATCAATTTCTCGGCATCCATTTCCCTTGTTGACGCGTTGAAAAACAAACTGGTTTGATTATCGTTGATTTCTCCCACTTCGCTCAACCGCAGCGCTTATAGTGGACTCACTTAAACACTTGAAACATTGTATTTCGAAACCTTTCTCGCGAATTTGCTTCTTCGTGCGAAATAGCGTCCACTGGACGGTAGCCTTATTAATTCCTCCTTTCCACCTCGCAACCTGACTTCAATCTCTGACGGAGAGGCTCGTTAGGATTGCCAACTTCATTTACGAAATATCTTTAATCGAAGAAAAATTGTTTGTTATAGATCCGCTGCCGAAAGTAATTTATATGGTCTGGAGTGCACCAGTGTGCCATCCTAGGGTTGAGAAAACATCATCAAAGAAAGCGCCATTTTAGGGGTTGGAGGTGGTAGACTGCGTGGAGTCGAACCACTCTCTCCACACTAACACATTCTACTCGTATATACACACTTACACCAGCACACTCATCTGCAATATACCTGGCCCGAGTACACAACCGAACACGCACACGCGGACAAAGTAAACACCTGAAGGGACTTTTTATAGGTGACTTCTTTTCAACTCGAATACGCTACGGTTGTCCCAGTTCGGGTTCCATTCATAAAAGTCAGTCTAGGAGGATGAATGGGAACCATCCCCCCCTGAGTCTTTCTGACAAGCAAAGCCGACGAAACTTAAAGGCCTGTGTGTAGGCTTAAAGATTTTCGCAACCCAGTAGGCTCAAACGGGAATTTTCCGACTAAAAATCCGAAAACGTCTACCTTTATAGAATGTATAGCGCTGATTACGAATTAGACCTTAAAAAGGCATTTAGTTATATACCGGTGAGTTCACCATTATTTTTATTGTCCGTCACATGGACACACAACCTCGTGGATTACAGAGGATATTCAAATTTCCCCTATATCCCTCCCAGAACTGCCACAACCGTCGTCACAATGAGGAAGAATTTTAGGGACAACAAATTTTTTGAGCCTCAACAAAAATTTGGTGAAAATACAGTACAACACAGGTCACCATGATAAACTGCGTTGAAAATCTTACAGGAACACGTGTTCTAGATATTTTTACAAAAACTTCTTCCACAATCTTGAATTGTCAAATTTAATGTTTTGGTTGGGGACAATCACAATTTAGACACTTTTGAGCGTTTTAAATTTCATCACTTCACCCCAAATTTAGAAAATCAAAACTTTGAAACATACAAACATTCACCACACCCTCCCGCGCAGTATGTTTCTTTCGAATTGTTATTATCTGTTTTTGTTTGGCAGGTGTGAATTTTTGAACCTTGCCGTCAATTTCATTTCTAGTAGGTCAGTTTTGTTGAAAATGACCCATATTCCAATTCGTAAACCATTAAAAATTAAGTTAGACCTCGTTTTCTCCACACATTTCTGATAGTTCGAGTTTATGTAGCAGCGTTGGTTTCATTCTGTTACGAAAAATCTAAGCTTTCAAAACGTCAACCCTGATTTCCTTCCAGACTTTTTGAAGGAGCGAGTAGAGAGAAAAATATAGGAAAAGGAGCGTTGAACAATGTGATTTCCGATCATTTCAAGTCATTTTTTTCAGGGGTTGATGTTTAACAAGATTTCAGACTAAAATAGATAATATATTGGGAATCTGTTATGCATTTCCTATAAGATGAGTGTTCTGTAAGACGTTTGAGCTTACCATAACCATTCTTTATGGGTATTTAGAGGAGGGTATGGGTATTTGAGAAATTTATATCGAACAACCCAATGTATTTTCCCACAGTTCTGGTCGAGTGGATAAGCTTAATAAAAGTCATTATTAGTGGACAATGAGGCTGCTATTGGACTGGTGAAAAATCCCGAGTTTTACAGACGAACAAAACACTTAAGAATTAGATATTTCTTCGTCAGAGAATTGGTCACCAGTGGGGAGCTGAATATTGAAAAAGAGGACATCAAATCTCAAACATATTCACGAAACCTTTGTCCAGGAGTAAGTTTTAGTTGATAAGGTCGAAGCTTGGTTTGTCAACAGTCACTTACAATTTCTAACAGTCCTACAAAAGCTAACATTGCTAACAATGAGGGAATGTGTTTGTATGACATTTTGGATGCTTCATTTCATTGTTACTAATGAATCAACGTGTTGCATGTTGTTGAAGAGAAAATTATGTTACCAACGTTACTACCGTTCCATTTATTTTTCACGTATGACAGATAGATAGCTTATTTACGAAATCTCCACGTTAAATTCTTCAATTGAATAACGACCGATGACCGCGCTGGAATCTGATGACCACATTAATTATTGAAATTGATATCGACCATTGGATTATTTTTTGAATAATGTTGGTAAAGATAATTTATATTGGTAATAATATTATAAAATTATTAATTTTCTTCATGATGGTTATCTCTTATCAGTTAATATGATTTTATTTAAACAGCTGTTCACTATTCATCATCATTTTCAAAATCTTTTTTTCAACATTTGAATCCCTCTGTATTTTGTCGTCGTTTGAAATGTAGCAAGCTAAAATATCGTAGAAAGTAGTACATTGCTCAAACTTCCATGTATTTTATTTGTATTCTAGATGGCACAACCTTCAGCTGAAATGTGCGTCTTACCTTGTAATTGGGTTTATGTTACTATGTCAGAATGTTATTTATGTAGTTGGCCATACTCAGGTGTAAAATAGGAACATTCCAGAGTATAGTTAAAACTAATGGCTATTTGAACGACCTATGAAATTTTATCTATTCTTCGTATTCAATAGAAATTCTCAACCCATAATATTAACGAAATATATGATAATAAACGCTCTCAAATCGCTATTGACGCTATTTGTATCTGCGACCATAATGTTGAAGAGTAGCGCGGTGATATTTTAGTGCAACATATGAATAAAATATCAAACCTAATTCAAAGCATAATCTCAACATCGTTGAATCATTTTAATGACTCGTCACGGAGTAGAATGTAACCAAAGTTTATTGCATCTACATTAAAAACAGTGTGCGCGGATCCATGTTTGACTATAAAGACGATGGAAGTACCATTGCAAAACAAATTATGAAATGCTTAGAAAAAATCAGAAATACTAGCTCATCTGGATTCATCTCCAACGAATTCAATTCATTCCCTTGTCATTATATTGTATTATTCGATTATAATTATTGTGGATTAAGTCAGATGGTTTGATCGACGTAATCTATACTTGAAAGGATTCAACTAGTTCACAATTACGATCACTTAAAAAAAAGCGATGAAAGAAATTGGGTGAGTTGTGCCCTCCTGCTTGCAACATTAGATCGTTGAAAACTTCATAAAAATGGGATAAAAACTGTATTTGAGCGACTTCGGACGAATAGGCCATATAACAATTTCGTTTGCCCATGGGTCGTGAAAACTGATAACACTGGTGTGCAGAAAAAAAATCACAACCTTCCGGCTTCTTTTGAATTATTTTAGGGGTTTTTGAGGGAACTCAGGCTGAAAATGATAGCCGTTTTTTCGGTTGGTTCAAAAAAGGGCTTTTGGGCTTTTTTTTTCAAGTACTTTTCTATACAGTGAATTTTGCAGTAATTACCAACTGTTAAAGTAATTAAAAATGTTCACTTAAGAACTTGGCTCGGTGAATTCAGAATATTTAGTGAGTTTCAGAGTTTCAGGAAAAGAATAATTTATCTATTTTTTCAAAATTATCCCACATCAACTTCACCAACCGAAAAGTCCCAATCTTGGATGTTGAGATCAATTCAAATGAAATACCGCGTACTGAAGCAGTTAAATACTTGGGTTTGACACTTGACTCCAAATTAAACTGGAATAAGCACATAGTAAAGGCGAAAGAAGAACTTAAAATCAAGTACAGAAGGATGTATTGGCTATCACTCTCTCCATAACAAACTGCTTACATATAAGCGGAATCTTCGCCCTACTCGGAACTATGGGATACAGCTCCGGGAGAATGACGAGAAATCGAATCCAAACCTCTCAGAATAAAATACTGAGAAGTATAGTTGAAGTTTATAAAATTATTGCAGAATACGCAAGGAAGCATGAACATCGCCTCCACAAACATGAGAACCCGGAGATGCCCTAAGTTTTGGACAACGAAGGTGAAATCCGATGTCTCAAGCGAAACAAACCACTGGATTTAGTTGTGCTGCGTGAATAGAAGTGCAATCGAACTCAATGCTATAAAATCCCGCTATACAGGGTGTCCCAGGAGTTATGCACAATCCGACTCCTACGTGTTCTACAACTCATTTTCGAACAGAAATGCCTATTAGGAATTTTTTACCAGAAGCCTCGTTTCCGAGTTATTCGTGATTTACGATTTTTTTTCGTGATTTTGACCTTAAGTAATTGAAACTGTCATAACTCCCTCAATTTTGAATACAGCTCAAATATGATGACACCGTTGGAAATAGCGTTAAATTTTCTATCTATTTGATGTCAGAAAACATTTTTTTAATTGCACTGAAGATGTGCGATTGCTGCGAGAAATGGCAGTTTTGTCAAAATCTCAAAATCGCCTGTTTTTCATCTCGCCTAGAAACCCCATTAATGCTTGACGCAGAACTGTGCAGGCCCGGTAAAACGTGCGCCAAACTGTCAGCTTTCCAACGGTGTAGTCGTTTTGGTTTTTTAAAATATTTTTAGTTAAGGAGATGGTGTTTAACTGCAAAAAACGTGTGTTTTCTGTTAAAATTGAGGTTTTTCCAAAAGTCTTGACGAAAAAAGGTTGGAGGCGGGATATACGTAACTTTTCTCGCTGAATCGAATGGTGACAACGCCAGACCTCTCAAGTGACGGTTTAAGTTAGTTTTGTCGGATGCGTAAACCCGTTCGTTTGTGAACAGCGTCTACGGCATTCTTAAGCTGTCCTGCCAAAGTCAGGATTATCAAAGAGCAGAGAGACGGCATTTTGACAGAACTGCCATTTCGCGCAGCAATCGCACATCTTCAATGCAACAAAAAAAAAATTGTTTTCTGACATCAAATAGATAGAAAATGTAACGCTCTTCGAACGGTGTCATCAAATTTGAGCTACCTCCGGAAACGAAGCGAAAAAGTGCAAGGAGACAGTTTTTTCTCAAAAAACACGAAAAAAAAATCTTAATTCACGAATAATCCGGAAACGAGCATTGGCCTTTTTGTTCGGAGTCGGATTGTGCATAACTCCTGGGACACCCTGTATAACTAAAGAAGACCTAATGTTTGAAAATCGGGGAAGCTATGGAGGAGGCATTGTCTTGGTCAGGGGCAAGATATGCAATGACCCGCACGACCCCCCGGTCTTGAAGGAGGGGTTGCTTTGTGCGCCGTGTATTACCTACCCCATTCTGTACTGTACTGTACTTTGATTGGCTACATCTATTTTACCCATATACGAGAGATTTGATAATTTTCTGAACAATTACGGATAATTTGCGTAATAATTTTGAGAAATTTTGGGGTCTTTAGCATATATTTCTAGTTCTAGTTGCATATTTGGTGCGAGTTTTTTTGCATATAATTCCAGGCTCTGCTTATCACCTGTGAACGACTTTCATCTCTATTTGTCTATCCCCGATTCGCTAGGACGATTCCCCAGCTCAACCCACAATTGCCTGATACGTGAACAAATAATTAAGTTGAGTATAGTCTAGGGATGGACTCGATAATGGACTCCTTAAAGAGTCGGATTCGTGTTTCCTTTTTTTTTTCTCTTTTTCTGAAAAGGGGATAAAAGAACGGATGTTGGGGAGGCGGGGGGCAGCTTTCATTCATAATGTTCCCCGTCACCCCGAATGAAAGGCATTCCGGGTTCTTCCGCGGTAGAATGCTTCGTGGTCACCTGTCGTCAAAAAACGGTTTGCCGTAGGTAGAGCAAGCATGGCCTCCTAAACAGCAGGCCTGGTAGCACCACGTATTGAGATATATGTCCCAAGTAAACCCAAGTAACTCAAATTATCACGAAAGCGGCTGATTGTCTGAAAGGAAATATTCAGTTTGAAGCAACACCAGTTGAAGAAACCTCTCAAAAATTACTACAACTGGCTGGGAAATTTAGCAGGTATGAAGACAGGCCACCAACTTAAATTCTTAATCATACAAAAAAGAATCTTGGATGTATAGTATATTGCTCTCTCCATTCCCCTTCTTAACAGAAAATTTCAAATTGTCGAGGTTGGAAGTACAACTAATCTAAAATTAGGGTCGAATAAAGAAAAAATTTTAAATCAATAAAATTGAATGAAAATAAAAGAAATAACCATTTATTGCTACTACCACCATCATCCACCCCCTTCTATAATGAAAATTCAAAGAACTGAATTATTTTTGAATATTAAACCAAAATTGTAATTAAACAAAAAAACAATAAGTAATAATAATGGAAAATTTGATGGAGAATTTACGCTTGTGCAGCAGTTAAAACGATTGGCTGTTAGCCCAATCCCCTTCCTTTCACAATAAGCGAAATTCCCGAATTTTATTGCCCGACTGGAGTAAAATGAAAATCGAACAAAATAAAAATAATGAAAATTGGTTATGAATTGCAGGATGGGCAACGTTGGCAAAATGTAGGACATGCACCTGTGTTTTTTTACAGATTTGGTTTCGGAATGTGTCTGAAATAGAACTGCATGCATTTCTTATTTTTTTCAAATTTGGGTTGTCTCACCCCCACCCCCCTGGATCGACTCTAATAGGCATCCCTCTACTAAAGAATCTTTGTTTCAAGGGGACTTCCTAAAAAAGGAGACAATTCCAACAAACGGGCTTATTATATTTTGAGTAATGAGTGATTATCATTATGAGGTTTGGAGGTCACTTTTATGTTCGAAAATTGAGATTATTTGCTATGATTAAGTTTCTACGGATCTGAAACCTATTCCAATCGATTTTGCTTCCATAATTAACAAGAAATGACACCCCACTTGTGTACGTCAGTAAAACTCTAAAAAACGCCACGTTTTGAGGTAAAAGTTTATGCTAATTCCCTGAACTTTCGTCGTTGTCACACCGAACACCCTATCTCCTATTAGTTCATTTTATTCTGTAAATAATGTTTAATTTCATTTACGTTATAGGTTAAAGAACAAGAGCCACGAGTTCGCCAATGATCATCAATGTGAGAGATCAGTGCCTATCAACAACCACATCTAAAACTACCACTGAGCGTAAGACCTACAATTACATACCGTACCGTGAATCTCATAGAAAATAGAGTACAACATATACCTTTAGGTTCTGTCGGGCACTGAGAATGAACGGACGACTGAAACATGATAGCGAATACGACAAAGCATGCCCCCACATAAAGCACACTCCGTCCAACATACTGAGTCCGGTATTCGTTTAGAAACATCACTCCCCGAAACCTAACGGACCTATTTGTATATCTTAGGTCCGCTCCAACTCCTTATCGCTTCATACCTGAATAAAAGTTTTCCCCTCAAAGCAATAATAAACGGCAATTAATTGTTTGGCCTCGGCTTACAATACCGAGGCACCTTTTTATTTTTTACGGCCGTTCGCTTTCGTAATGTCGATTAAAAATCCACACGATTAATTTATCAAAGAAGATGCGATTGCGGTCCTAAAGTTTGATCAGTGTGCTGTTCGGATTGGAGGGAAGCATTAGGTTGATCCCAAAGACATAAATCTCCGTGTAATCTCTCTGTGTAAGTGGCTCTTTCTTAATTACAAGAATCACATCATTTTACTATTTCTAACTTTTTGGTATTACGTTTCAGGAGCGTGCCATTTCGATAATATAGGAAGATCAAGCACCGCTACTTAAGTAAACGTCATACTACTTTTCGTTTATGATTCTCAATTAATTAAATTAATTATTAAGGACCAAAAAAGGAGTTTTCGGTTTTCGTGTCAAGATACGTAGATCTTAAAAACCGAATAGAAGAAATCTGTCACAGTGGAGCAAAGGCGATAAAAAAATCCATTTCCCGAACATTGAAATGTTTATTATCCAACTCTCTTTCCTTATAATAGTTGAGCCGAGGAATGCGGCTGTAGTAATGGTTTCGCCGTAAAAATCACTGAACGCAGTAATGAAATCTGAAAATGACTATTTTCCCAAAATATGCATTTTTTTTAAACCTCATTCTCGTCCCAACCATTTATGACAGAAAATTGTCCACCTTCATTTCTTTTTGTGGACACATCCAGCTATGGAAAAAAGACAAATAATTATCTCTCAGAAAGAATAAGGTAAGTCAAATTAGCAAAAATACAATAAATTCGTAGAATATTTGGGTTTGTAGACATTTATAGAAAGCTCTGTTGTTCTTTGAATTGACACCAATTTTTCCCCTTTCCATACATTTACGTCCAATTTATGTAAATTACTGTATCGTACAGACCGTAATATAGCACTGCTTTAAGCTACTGTTAATCAATTTTTAAATAGATTTTTTAAATAGTTCATTAAATGAAATTTTGATTTTTCAATAGAACATACCCTGTTGCTCCGTCTTCAAAAATGAAAGTAGGAACCTGCCTTTTTCAAAACTTAGTATAACATTTTCATATTTTCCATAACATATATTTTTACAAAATCATTCATTATATTTTTGATCTAGAATGACACTTTAATAAGAATTATTGATAATTCGCTCGGGCCGAAGTACCTAAATATTTATTTCAATAATTTGTGATGGATATGGACATTTCCTTTTTGCAGATTCTTGAATCTGCACCCCTGAGTCTAACCCTCTTAGCATCTGGGCTATGTGTATTGCGGGCATTAATCGCCTCAGCCCTTGGAAGGGGAACCGATACTATTCCATCACACCCCATGTTACAAATTTAAATTTTTACATTGAAGCAAACTTTCTAGGTGGTGAGTAAATTATCTAAAATCGTCAAGAGATTAAATTTTATAATTGTGGAGCTGGAAAATCGTGAATCCACCTGAACCAATTAAAAATCACCGAAATTCGAGAAAATTACCATTACACTTGGTATTCTGTTCTTTGACAATTTTAGAGGTAGCCATTTTGAAACTTTATGACACCGTAATTGTTTATATTGACTTAATTTCAACAAAACGCCCAAACCATCAACACTGAAAAATTCTCTTAATTACATTTACAAAATGTCCGGGCCCGAAATACGATAGATCATTATTCGAAACATTAGAGGAAAAAACAAAAATGTCTCTGGAATTTATTTACTTGTAACCCAAAAATGTCTTTATCTAGAATTTAAAGAGAGTAATGGAATATTTCACTCTACTTTTATGTGGTAGGTTAGCTAATACTGCGAAATAGAAAATCAGTCAACAATGGCAACTTAAAAAATATAGGCAATTATGAAACTAATGGCTTGTAATATTAGCACCTACTCTGTCGGCGAAATAACATCATTCGAATGTTCACGCTAATACGATCCTAGGCTATAAGGAAACGAATTGATCAAGAAGTTATTTATTGACTACAGAAGATAGTAAAATTCATTTAGAAAACCACTAAGTGTGAAATGTTAGTTCTACGGGTAAACGTGAACCGAAGAATTCTGAATGGAACGAAATTAGGCACAAGGGCCTTCAGCTGATGGCTGTGTCTTCATACATTTCAATTGGCTTCTAGATTTCCCAAAGGCAGTTGGATGATTTTGTCTGAAATATAACTTCGTGAACACCAACCCTTGTGAAGGTAAAGGACTAGTAAATCCCTTTGTACGAAAGAAAAGCTCATATCAAAAAACCTGGAATGGTGCAGTATACCGTATTCCGGCACGGAGTAGAAAACTACGAATAGAAAAACTGAAATTTAATGATATGAAATAAAACATCTACTTACGCTTAACGTGTCCGTAAAAGTACAACATACCTACTTCTAGAGAAACACGATTTCAAAAAGCACTCTTGAAAACCAAATTCAATTGCAGTTATATCAGCTGATTTGGTCCCCACACGATATAAGACCATTTTGAATACGTCCAAATTCACATTCGTGTTGTCTTTCTTTTTTTCTGTCAAAGTTCTCTAGCCTGTTGTGTTTCTCGAGTTCTAAAGACCGAACGGGTGAGAGGGTATTTGCATGGAACGTCTTGAAGCTAACTACCCAAAACCGTTACGCGAGAGGGGAACGCGGAAGAGTCACATTTTTAACTCCCCAACGAAGTGGAAAGTAAAGCCCATTTTTACTTTACCAACAGGGTGGATAATAATGTATATTTTTACTATCCCAAAATAGTCCATTTTTAGTGAAAAGTAATGTCCAACTTTACCTTTCCAAAAGAGTCCATTTTTGATTTTGCAAAAGAGCACATTTTTAGTAGAAATTAAAGTCTATTTTGACTTATTTAACAAACACACACACATTTTTACCTCCCCAACAAAGTGGATAATGATGTATACTTTTACTATCCCAACAGAGTCCATTTTTAGTGGAAAAAAGACATATTTTTGCTTTCCCAACAGAGTGGAACTAATGTTCATTTTTATTTTCACAACAGTCCATTTTCAGTTGAAAGTCATGTCGTAGTGAGGAAGTGGTATGGTATCTGCTTCGTCTTGGAATCTCAGAAACCATCAGAGAAGTTGTCTACGTTTCAACAACTTGGGCCCCACAAACGTCTACAACTATTGAAAACTCGAAGACAGCTCGATGTGGAAGAATTGAGTAGCGAATCAACTGTTATACCGAACGAAGGAATGATACAGAAATTACAGTTCCAGCTTTCATTTTCTTCAACTTTATTTTATTTTTTTACTGTAAAGTATGTTTTACATTCCTTGAGTTTTAGCTATAGGCTTTAACCAAAAGCATCCGGGTCTCCAGGGGGCTTGTATACCGAATTTCCCTCCATATTCCATGATAATGATAGAGTCTGATGTGTTATACTCAGGTTATAATGAACAATCCTACTTTGCAGCGTTTGGTACATGTAGAGGGACTGTTGTATTTGAAACCTTTCTACTGATGCCTGCGTCCACAGTAGTTATACATAATATATTCAAATAATGCGTCATAATTAAACTACCAAAATTTCAATAATTACAGAACAATAAACGTAGTAAACTTTCCAATTCAGAGACAATACATCTTGTTGTTATGATTTGCAGCACTTCATACCAACATTTTATGACTTGCATATTTTACATGCCCACAGTTATTATTCTTTCGGACAATTAACGATTTGCTTTCAAGTTTCTAGTTTATCTAATTTTATATTTTGTCCTCTGATAAATTACGGCCCAATAAATTTAGAGTAACTACTCACCGATAAAAATAAGACGGTTAAAAACTGTGCATCAATTCAGCGGAAAGTTTCATTGATCGAAAGGGATTCCAGTACCTCATTATTACTGCGGGGAATTATATTAATCTCATTATATTTTTACAAAATCATAAAAAGGACCACAAATTAGGGGGTATTACTTCATTGGTTCTTTGTCCGGAGTAATTATTGCAGTAAGCTCGTGTTTGATTACAGTACAACTTCTCCTTTTCCCAATTAAATGCCTATTTACCGATGTAAATAGAGGTCTAATTTACGATTATGGTCAATTCGGTAGTGGAGAACTAGAGAATCTGTTTTACAAATCAATCGCAATTTAATTAGGTCACCTTATCCAGATTAGATCTTATCCTCAAGATCGGCAACAAATAAAATCACCCTCCCACGCTTCGCTCGTCCATCTACAGGTACTGGAAGTTGGCGATTGTGGAAGTGAAGTTACAAAGTTGAATTTCGGCAAAGGTCCTTAGTTCAAGAGTATAGTGTAAATAACGATATAAAACTTGAAAGATAGTAACGTAAAGCAGTAATATTCCGCGTAAAAAATATGTATGCGATTAACGCGCCACGAGGCGATAACATTGCCTCTTCCCTCGAATGTGTACTATTAGCAGCTATATAAATGGCGTGCATACTAAGTACATCATTTTATGGAAGTGAAATCTAAATTTTAACAATTAATGTGGTGTAAATAGAGTGCTATAGGTACGTACTTTATAAAAATTAGATGTAAGAACCAACTCCGGGCTGGGCCACAGTGTTACACTATCCAGCTCGGTCATCAGTTATTATTCAAATGAAGAATGTAAGATGTAAAATGATGTAAATAAACTATCTATCTATCTATTCCAGTATTCTACTCGAGAGGTGACAAAGAAATTAAGTTCGACTCCTCAAGCAAACCCCCTGTATTAAACAACGCTTAGAAGCATCAGGTAACTCCGCTTTATAGAAACTCCCTGATGAAACATCACGGAAAAACAACTTACCGGGACGTGAACATTCGGCAGAAACGGTTGACGAGAGAACTGCTTGGCCGAACATAATGAGTAAGAAGGATCGCATGACGACCCATTATCAACTGAACAATACTCCCATCTGTGCCGTTCAGCAATATAGATTATCCAACAACAAAGTATGCCAAGCAATCGTTTATTGCTGACATTAAAAGTGATAGACCGTCACCGAGTTTTAAAACTATTTCCTTGACATTCAGAGGTGACGGATTATTGGAATGGAGAACTCATTACTGCTTCCTTCGATCCGGAAGGTCACCTCTTTTAAACAATGTGTTTCGCTTGTTGTGCAATATTCGAGATATTATCTCCTAGAGGGAGAAAATCCAAGTAAACACCATTAACTTTTATCTTTACGAGGAACTAAAAAGTTACAGTTTTGAGAACATTAACTTTCTTATTTTAAACGGTAACCTGTATTAACAAATTTCTATTGATGTTGAAGGTAATGCAACGATGTTAAAAACGTTGAATGAAAACTTCCAAAGAATTTTCACGCGGATATCATGGCTGTCTTAAAAGAAATTTTGAACTTTTAATAGTCCTTTAGGATTTTAAATTTCATTGATCCCATTCACTGTAGGTTCGTTGGACTGTTGTTTTTTGGACATTATTTTTAGATAACTTATACGATTTTCAGCCATTCCGGAAAGTTAACTCCGAAGTCTGGACCTGTCCAGTGGCTAGATATTTCTTCCAGCACTATCAGTCGGCTTGATGGAGTTCAATCCACTTTTTACGAGTTCTGAGGTTCACGATAAGAACTCACACAAAATGTTAATTGTACTATTCGTAAGCCCGCAACCAGTTGCTTCGGGCAACGAAAAGGCCCTTCGCAGTAACAAGAACGTCTAGAGTTCAGCATGTCTACACGCAGACGGTTGCTAGATAGTGTCTGTAGGACGATCGCTTTAACGTAAGCTTTCTAGGCAATGTTCTATGTACAGTAAAAGACCATCAGACAGCAGCTTGCCAGCCGTTAAATAGTAAATGGTGTCCGCCTGTTATGCACACGCCATACGGTGTGTTTGGCAAACGTGCATCGTTACACAAAGGTCTGCAGATTACCGGATGGTTGTAAGTCACTCAAGAATTGTGTGAGATGTCGTTTCCAGGGTTGCACCTGTTGTGCAACACCTATATGATGTACATGGAATCGTGTACAAGGCCTGTTATGAACCATTGTTTTTAGTTCCCGACAGTATTTCCCAAGTAGCCTTTCAGCAATCTCGATGAATTAAATTAAAAAGATCTAAAATACGTTTCAAAACAAGACCAAAGTTTTCATACGAACTAAAAAATAATGAAGAAAATTGGCAGTAAAGCTGGATGAGCAGGGCAAGAATGGGTTGGCTTCAACTCCCTCCATTATTCCCCTTACATGAATATTTGTTATTGACGATGACCTAACCCTCGAAATCGATTCAACTGAGTAACTCATTATTTTCTTGGAAATAGAGACAACGTTCCACCTTACTCCGTTTTTATCGAGTAACTCCGTGGCACTTTTCCCGCTCCACACGCCTCGCCATGACACGGCTGAAGCCATAACATATTATTATTGAACATCATATTGAAGCCTTACGTTATTAGGCACCTCTCCTTTTAGCTCAGATCGCTTGCCGCAGATCGTTCCTATATTTATATCCTATATATATATTTATATTGTATTTTTTCACGAATTTGGTCTTAGAATGGTCTGTAACGGAATTGTATGCAGTTACTCTTTTTTTCATGTTTGGGTTATCCCCCCTGGATCTATACTTAGGGCTACTAAGTGCCGATTTGAATTTCCAAGGGCCCGAAAGCGCAGCAGCGTAACCCCGAAAGCCCATGAGTGGGTTAATAGAACAATAGAGGCAGAACTCCCAGAAGCGCACGACGAAGTGGGTAAATTTTTTAAGACTTTTTTTGGCTTAGCGTACTTCCCCCCAAAGAAGTGGAAACAGTGTTTCTAGAAATTATAAAAGATGTCCCAAGTGAACCAAAATTGAGATACTAGAATATTCGGTTTCTATGCACAAAGCCGATTGCCACCTGTGTTATGGGCCGGAACCACAAACGTAGCCGAATCGTCTCATCGTCACCTCAAGGACCAATCCGTTTCTCCTCGAATCGATGCACCTCTTAGTCGACGACCTGAAAAAACTCTAAATCGAAACTTAACGCAAAAATGAACGAACTATCCACTGCTCGGGCAAAAAGGAAGAAGCAGCAATTGAAAGAAGACAAGCAATTTTATTTGTGGCAACAGTACTGCACCAACCAAATATCTACTTCACAGTATGTGAAGCAAGTCGCCTATTTAAAACAAGCATTCAGCAAGAAACACATGACAATAAATTAGTGGAAAAAATAATGTTTTTATTGAAAATTTTGACTTTGATTGAATTTTTACGATGTTGTTAACACTACCTAACTGAGTTGTTACCTATGAAATATAACACGATAAAACATGGCCGAAATGCATTCTCTGAACCTCGGCGCTTATGGCACTGTTTTCACAGAGCTCTTGGCGTATCTTTCCATACGTCAAAGAGCATTCGTCCGCATTTTTATTGAGTGGCGCTTTTGTCCTTTTTTGAGACTAATAGGCATCCCTCCACTGACGAAGCCTTGCTTCTGAGAGACGTCCTAAAAACTATCTTCCAACAGCCTTCATCGAGCATTCAAATCCCAGTTCACCACCGCATACCCCGGACCCCTCTCCTGGGTCAATTTACCATCTCGTGGCCGGTAATGCATTTTGGGAAGATTCAGGGCTTCTCCCTCGCTACCGCCCCGGGCTTAAGACAATTGCTCCCCGCCCCACACCCCCTCTCCGTCCCTTCCGCTGCACCTCCCCTCTGCAGTACGAGTGGGACAATATTAATGTTAGAGCTTGGGAGAAATACTCACAAATCATTAGGGCCAGAGAACTGCCCTGGAGAGTTTGCCGCACCAACATATCACCCCCGACTGCCCTCCTTAATGTGATCGTGTTAATTGATACCCGTATAATTGTTATTAATAATAATATAAATTTGCATAGATCCGGGGAAGGTGATTGCGGAGCATAAATTTCGCGTCAGCTCTAAAGCGGGGAGATGACCTGGCCTATGTGTGGGAGGGGGGTTATCAAGTGTTAATAACAAGTGTGCAGGTAACTGTCCATTCACGACTCAAATGTTATTTGATTAGCTAATATTTGAGACAAAAATTACAATATTTCAAAGGCTCCACAAATTGTAAAAGCTACGGTTTCCAAATTGCCCTCATGGAAATCCGTTTTTGAAGCATGCATCTTGACGAGTCCAGGAATTCAACGCTAGTTTGCAAGTAGGGCTAGGCATTTTAAGTTCTCCAGGACCTATTGTCTTGATTTAAGTACAGCATCAATATCTCCATTGCAGCGTATAAACTTCATACTCATTGCTTAGTACACAAACCCAGCATCAGATGAGAAGGGGTGGAAAGAAATTGTAAGCTTTTTCTCCCCAAAGTCCAGAACGAACCTGGATTAACAACCATTTTCAACTCCATTCGCAAGCGAGATTCTCCGTCGTTTGAAGTAAGGACTAATTTTTCAGAACAAAAAGTACCAAAGATGTGTCGAGCTCATCCTTTCTTAGAATGCTTGTTTGCAACAGAAGAAAACAAATTTATCCCTAGTTTAAGAAGTGACATTTTGAATCGAACATATTTTGATATTCGATGCTTCTACAGATAGAAGAATGTGAATCTGGTAAAGTTGTGCTCGAAAATGTTGTAATGACCACCCTGGCGTCACTATGCAATACTGGGCATAGATACCACTTTGTAAATGTTAAATTATGACTCTAAACGTTGAACAATATTAAAATTAATAATCTGAATATATTTCTAATTCGCTGTGCAAGTTGCTTTGCATAGGCAAATTTCACAGATAGCAGAACATCGGAACATTTGAGTTTCCTTGACGATCGGAGGAACGCCGTTAACGTGATTGGAAACAATTATAATGTGGGAAGTGATCACTGACGTTGATATTGATATTATTGTTTCCCCCTCACAATCATAGGCTTCAGTTTAATTCATGGTTCAATTTCTTCTAAGTTTGTTTCTGAAGGAGACAAATTTTGGACGGGGTTTGGCTTTTGTGCATATACTCGTATCAGCATCCATTTCTTCTGTAGGTTGATATTCAGTTTGTACAAGTCCACAATTGACTGCTTTTCTGATAAAATGTCTAGATATCTTGATATGCTTTCACTTTGAATTAAAATTGTATTTTCAGGTATGCTTTTTGCAGACTGATTGCCGTTCACAATCGTGACGTATTTCAAATTTAAACCTACGTTATTGGGCAATTGTTGTCACAATCGTAGCCTTTGTGTTTAGACATGTTGTACAAAATCTTCTGCCCCGCATGATGACAGCGCGATGGATTTTTGTTCCTTGGAATCTCTACCTGATAACTGAAGCAAAATTACCACTTTTACTTCACGTACAGTAATCCCAAAAATATACACACAGATTGAAGCACTTTAATCACGTACCGGAATTTCAAATGATTGTTGTAAACTTGCATATTCATTTCGAGCACAACACAGTTCGTGTATTGCGAAGGTTTTTAAAGATTTATTTTTCAAGGTTTGTAATCCATTGGAATTATTCGGAACCTATTGTTTTGATTTAAGTGCAGCATCAATCTCTTCATTGCAGCGGATGAACTTCATACTCGTTAAGCTAAGTACCCAAACACAGCCTCGGATGGGAAGGGGTGGAATGTGAGGCTAAGTGAACTTTCCCACCCCTAAGTCCGTACCACAGTTGGGAGGCGGTCCACCCGTTTCAACCCCTAAACTCCCCTTGCGGGATGGTCCATTAACCCGGGACAAAAGGACCCCTCCGGCTCTTAGCACATATTAATCTCCTCCTAATTGAATTTCCTTCCCTTTTCCCTTGGAAGTCGAGAGTCCGATCACGATTGAGTCTAAATTTAATTTGTCTCTTCCTTGCCCCCCTCTCCTTCCAGCATCTCTCTTCCGCAGAGATTTATCGCCGTTCCATCGACATTTAATAAGAGGTTTCACGAACGTGGAGAAAGCCGTTCGTTATGAACTGTTTTACCTCCTCCAACGAACAAACAATATAATAAATAATGTTTATCGTGCAACGCAAGCCATCTGGAGAGTTTAACGAACCATCTTTTAACATTGATCTTGTTAGCATTCAGTCAATTTTTAAATATGAATTAGGCATTTTCACTTGATAAGTAAATCAAGTCATTTGCATAGTACCTACTTGGATTCTTTGCCCGATTGAATTCGCTTATTAAAGCAGCTTCGAGTTTTATTTTTAGTTTGTTCTCTGTGACTATTACACGATTTGAATATTTCCAAGGCTTGTTCTTGAATTCTACCATTCCATCTGGTCAACGAGTTTCGCTTGAGATGTAGTATCAAAAACCTTAGATTTGTCAAGGACTCGCGCCCCCTTGTCTTTTGGTTAGAAGAAGAAAACTTTTCAGCCTGTCTCACTCAGCCTCAGTGTCAGAAACACCTGAATTCGAAGTACCTGAATGTGTCATTCTGAACCAAGAGGCTCCTGATGATAATTACACCAGCTGATCCTATGTAGGTTCCAGCGGCTAAGTATGTTCTCCTGAATAGAACCTGCGAGCTATTGAGAAAAAATAGAACCTCCCACGGATGCCGCCACTGAATGAGCCCAGTGATCATCTTGATGATTCCAATAATCTTTGTCGGTGTCTGCAGGTGATAACGGCCTCGGAGGAGCCCTCCCCATCAATCATCCGCCCGCTACTCGTCCCGCTAGGTCTCCCGATCTCAGGTGGGACCGCCGCTTTTATTCTCCCGGTGATTCCCACAGTTAAATGGGAAGAGGGAAAAAAAAGACGGGGAATCGAGCGCGAATCGTTGCCAGCCGTGACAAACCCCGGCTTTCAGATCGTTAGCACTCGAGCGCGAGCATCCTCTTCTCAGTGTTACACCGATGAATAGGCTGCTTGATTCCGCTGTATGAGCATGATGGAGCCTGTGATTCTACCGTTCTGTCACGGTTTATCCCATGTACGTCAGGGTTTGAACAGTACTTGTCTGAAATCTGTTCGCTACAAACATCCTGGAACAGTACGTAGTACCGCAAACATGATAACATGTTAAGGCAAGTAATACAGGATGAATCACAGCAGTAGGCAAGTTCTCCGCTTATTATGAACATGTTGGACATTAATCGTTACTTCCAAGTCTATCTACAGGGGAATGAAAAACGTTTTTTTCCCAAAATCAAAACTTCCAAGCGCATGTTGCGTTTTAGACGATTCTCATCAAATTTCGGTTTCTATCTGAAGATAATTGTGTTCGCAGATCCTTGTAACAAGGATAATTCCTACATTTGTAATGCGATTTTAATGAAATCTTTAGGGAACAAGTGGATTAATGTGTGGATGATCACCTATGAGTAGCATTGCTTTGAAATCAATGTGTCGGCCTGAGCATTCGGAAGCTTGAAATTCTCGAAGCATTATTTTTAAATTCAAGCCGATTTCGCTCAAATTTTAAGGGTAGTTTAGGAAAAACGGTATGTAAATCTCATATAAATTTCAACACTATAGTATCATTAGTATCTACTGCGCATGCGCAAAGTATTAATCCTTTTAACAAGCCTAATTCCTACAGTTTTCATCCAATTTTGGATAGGAATGTTGGTAGTTCCCATTAAGTTGCATTGCTCACAGTACAGTACATCATTGGATCCTAGAGTATGGATCGCCCTAATTTCGGTTGATTATTTTCTATATTGATCCTTCTTTCAATGTATGTTCGTTATTGACAGACGTGACCTAGAAAAATGAAATGAATCTACCCGGACCGCTCAATTTTTGTCCGTTCGGTTTCCCTAAAGGATTGAACTCTGACGGAAAGAAGAACGTAGATATGAGTGTAATTGCGAAAGTACTTGGATGTAGTAAATCATATGATGATTGTATCAGCTGATATAGCACAGTCCCACAAAAAAAAAGAAAAAAATTTCAAGATCCAGACTTTTAATTCTTTCGGATTTTATTCTCTTTTCTTGTGATATCTCTGAGATATTCGAAAGAATTAAAAGTCATCGGAGGAGATCCCAACAAAGTATGAAAGCCTTTTCAAAAATCATATTCAATTTCAGCGACCCTGGGAACATAGAAATCCTTACCTCATTGAACTTGGGCCAAAAATCAAATTTCAACCCCTAGGAGGGGGTGATTAAGGGAAGAAGAGGTGTCTACGGACTCTTGGAAGTTCAAATTCGATCTCAGGGACCCAAAAACATAGAAATCCATACCCCACTCGACTTGGCGTGAGAACTCAAATTTCAACCCCTAGGAGAAGGAGGGGGTGATTGAGGGGTTAAGAGGTGCCTACAGGCTCTTGGAAGTACAAATTCGATCTCAGGGACCTCAAAAACATAGAAATCCGTACCCCACTCGATTTGAGAACTCAAATTTCAACCCTTAGGAGGGGGTGGCGGGGGGTGATTGATGGAGAGGTAGTTTCCCCAAGTACTCTCCTTCTGAAGTTAAAAAAAAATGTAGAAATTCACTTAAAAAGACGTCGTAGTTCATCCCAATCTCATGACTCAAAAAGAAGGTAGACACCAATTTAAGGGTAGTTTTTTGGCCATAGCTCAACATTTTGGGGGTCAGGGGATTTTTGGACCTTGGATTCGAATTCAGCATCGAAAAATCCATAGGGATACCCTAGTCTACTTTACGGATCTTGACTTTTTTGTGGGGCTGTGTAATTTCTGTAGGATTTCGTTCGAAGAGTTAATTATGAAATTGAGTTATTCAAGTCTTATGCAATACTATTCTCGTTCAAGTGTAGGCAGGTGTTTTATTTTACCCAGCCGAATTTCAGTTGTTCCACCCGTGGATTTTGACACCTTGCCTACGTACAGTTTATTGACGTTGTGAGTATTGACTTCCTTAGTTCTTTCTTTCAGCTGATATTTTAACAGTAAATTTTGTGGGAGGTCTAAAATATGACGAGGACTCTCCTGATCAGAGTGAACCCAAAAGCTGTTTTCCTTCCTAATAAACCAAGAAGTCAACTTTGAAAGAATGGTAGCATGATGATTTGAGGTAAATCAAGGACTTTTTAAAGCAACGGATATGGAATTCAGAGCTGGTCTGGCGTGCAGAGCTCCATGAGCCTCAAGTTTTGATATCAGCATCTGTTTCAACAAAAGGAAGACTGTCCAACAGTGTTTTGGACATTTAAAAGTTTACTTAGAAGGGTTATTCTAATACAAAAATGATAAATCTCTTTGTAATAATTTGCAGCGTTTTTGGAAAGTAGCCGGGGAATAACGGGTTAATAATCTCATTACATGTCGACTAATCTTTTGAAGGAGTTGATCCGTACCAGCACATTTCCCGACGCATTTCCGTCAAATGAGTGTTTATGACAATCTTATCTACTACATCTTTCGAGATTATCTCTACCATATCAGAGGATATACACTCTCTCATTACGTAGACGAGAAAGTCTTTACATGAAGAAAGGATAGCATTAAGAAAATTTAAAATTTAAAATCAAAGAAAAGCTCTGGACCACGGACGCATTTTTTTTTTTATTAAATTCGATGTTCGGATTGTAATATCTTGAAACGTAGAACTATACATTTTTAAGGGGTTACAAGTTTTTTCTTGGCCGTTCACAAAGATGGGAAACTATCTTATTCGCATATCTTAATCGGTGATCCCGTTGATTTTTCGTACTTTGGGAGGAGATAGAGATAGGCTCGGTTGGATTAGAAATAGTTGTTACCAGTAACCAAGTTTATACATCGAGTTTAATCCGCATCCTCGGTGTCGGCTCGCTCTAAATTCTAATTGAATGGAGATGAAGTGTCGATGGGAAATTGGCCGTAACCGAGGCGGAAGGGGAGAGATGCAGCCGGAAAGATGAATTGTGAGCCATTAGTGAATAGGGCATCAGAAGGGGATGAGAGGATCTCGCCCCTCCGCCTAACTAAGTGGTAACATTGTAGAAGCCGCCTAATCAAATTCCGCCCCCTTCCTGTCATCCGATGCCTCCTCGTTCTCCATTTCTCCCGCATTTACCATCTTCCTCCCCCTTTACCGCTGTCTGGCACAGTGTAAAGCTTCTCGAACACGACTGCTGTCACCTGAGAGAACAAAAGAAACTTGTATATTGAATTTGTGATACTTCAGGCATAACAAGGAAATTCGCTGGATTTTAGGACGTTCTTCCGAAGCAAGGCTTCTTCAGTACTGGGAAATATTGTAATTGATCCGTGGAGGTGGGATAACCTGAACATGAGACAGAAATTTATCTGAATACAAATTAATTTCTTGTAAGACAGAATCGATGGGAAAAAACTGTAAGTGTATATTGGTCTGTTGTATTGGTGTATGAGGATCTTGCCTGTACCCTTCCTCTCTGCCCTACCGACGAGCGGTTAAGGCAGCTCAGTGTTGTATTGTCTTTCGTCTAATAAACTGTGTCGCGCATTCGCATTGTTATTACTCGTATATACCTCATAGCTGGCGACGAGGATAAACCGCGTATGTATGTCGGACTCGGGTTCTTCTGACTCGGTAACCATAAGTGATGTCCGTGTGTCGTGGGTGTACGAACTATCAAAACCTGAGTTGATCAAACTACTGGCTCCACTTGGACTCGGAGAGATCGAGTCAACACCTATAGACGGGCTGCGGAAGATTACCGTTCGTAATTTGCGTGAAGGTAAACTAGTGCCTCCGCCCAAAACACCGCCCTTACTAATAGCAACAACGCAAACTACAAAAGCGAAAATGGGTGATTCGAGGAAAATTTCGTTCACCTTGGGGAGAGATAAATGGTCTCATTTCGTGGAGCGATTAGAATTGTACTTCGTCACCGAAGACACCCCAGTTGATAAACAAGCAGCCGAACTATTGATCAAAATTGATGCTGAAACGTACGCGCTAGTGAGATCACTGTGTGCCCCTGCAAAGCCAAAGGACAAGAGTTATGATCAACTAGTAAAATTACTGACTAACCACTTGGAACCGGCCCCATCAGAGGCCATGGAAAGATGTACTTTTAGTCGAGCTCAACAAGCAAAAACAGAAAGTGTGGCTGACTTCGTAGCCCGACTCAAACGGCTTGCCTTGAACTGTAATTTCTCCAACTTCGCGGACGCCATACGAGATCAGATTGTTTGTGGAATAGGTGATCAGGAAACTCGTGAGGAGCTATTTCGCACTCCTTCACTAACGTATGATAAGGCGCTTTCCCTCGCATTATCTCGAGAATCGGCTACAAGGAATGCGATCAAAGCAAAGCATGAATTAACTGGTCGTAACGACACATTCGCTTCCCCGTCAACATCTACCGACGAACCTTTCCACAGCTTGAGGCACGTCCCGGCTTCTTATCGGTCCAACTCCTATTATCAGCGTCGCCCACAACAACCTACGCCATTCCGAGGAGAAAGAACGTCAGTACCTAAATTTCGCAATAAATTGAACCAGGGCTCTATAATATGCTATTGCTGTGGATTAGGAAACCATTTTGCCCGATCATGCTTTCAAAATTGGAAAACTTGTGGTCTGTGCGGCACCAGGGGACATCTTGACATTATGTGCCTCAAAAATCGAAATGGGAACTCCCAGAAATCAAGGATCAACCACTTATCAGAAGATCATCATAATTCGACCCCGGGCGATAGAGAGGAAGAGGAGCAACACGATTTCTACCCACTGGAGTCAATACCTATTGAAAAGTCAGTAAGAGCAATGGACTTCAACAGTGCAGGTACCGATTTTGATTTTGTTAAACCTTTCCTGGTCAGTCTGACAGTGAATAATGTGCCACTGAGTATGGAGGTGGATACTGGTAGTTTTGTCTCAGTAATTTCGGAAAAAGTGAAGAACGATGTTTTCAATAATTTAGAGGTAGAGCCTGCAGATTTGGTATTGAAGTGTTACAATGATGTGAAATTATATCCGAAAGGTTTCATGAACGTTGATGTAAAGTATGATAGTTTCACACATAAATTAAAATTGTATGTACTAAGTGGGGCAGGCCCGAATTTAATTGGCCGTGAGTGGTTGCAAAAGTTGAAATTATGGCCTCCATTCCGTATAGATGGTAATGACACGCTAAAACCTCTAGAAGAATTTTCTACCACCTCCTTCCATAAAATAGATAGTGTTAGTGTACGCGACAGTATATGTAAAAAGTACCCAACCCTTTTTTCCGAAGAGCAAGGCACCTATAAAGGAAGAATGATTAACTTAGTTTTCAAGCCCGACACAATCCCAATACAAATGAAACCTTATCATGTTCCGTTCGCATTGAAAAATAAAGTGACTAACGAAATTAAACGACTAGTAAAGGCAGGAAATTTGGAACCTGTGAAGGTTAGCCCGTGGGCGACTCCAGTCATCCCCGTATTAAAATCTAATGGTGAGGTACGTTTGTGTGGTAATTTTAAACTAACAGTCAACCCTCACTTAGTGGTTAAACGGCACCCAGTTCCGACTAAGGAACATATTTTCCATATTCTAGGTGCCGGTCAAACTTGGTCCCAAATAGATTTAAGGCATGCTTTCATGCAATTTTCTGTCGATATTTCATCTCGAGATGCGCTCACGATAATCACCGAAGATGGCCTGTTCAGGTACACCCAATCAAATGTTGAGTCTTGCTCTCCATTTCCCAGTTTTCCTCGCTCTTTACCGACTTCTACATTACAAGAATTCAAAGTACGTTAAGTAAGTTGGATACTGCCCCATTTAGAAATGCCGATTAATCTTCGGAACGCTCGATGCTCCCTGTTATTTTTACAACATCCTCTCGACAGACCATTTGTATAGATTGTGTTGTACCTCTTTATGAATTATCGCCTTGAAAAAAAAAGGCCCTTCATTCAGCTTTCATCGATCCCTTTTAATGTTCGCGCAGTGATAAACATCTAAAGCCGTATAACGGGGACGAGCAGCAATAATACGGGAATAACGTTTATAAACCCGCCCTCTGGGAGGGAACGCGGTGCCTTCGGTTAAAGGCCGCCTTCCCCCGTTGAGTCCGCCCCCTAAAGTGATACAGATGGGTGACATCATCTGATTTGTGCTCCGAGTCAGCTTTCAAGGGGAGACGAGAATTTGGAGTCTGGCCGGGGCTAATGTGGTGGCTGCAGCGGTGGGGAGGGGGATACGAGAGGAATTTAGTTAGACTCACAGTCGCTGGGATGTTCGTCCCACTTCTTAGGTTGAATAGTTGCGAACTACTTTGAAGATATCTAGTTTCTTAGGGGTTGGACGAATGAAAAAAGCTTCAAAATTATCACACAAAGATCTAATGTTTCTGCATGGATAACCCTCCTACGCGGAACGAAAGACTACCAGAACTGGACCGCACAACCAGAAATAATATGTACGAGTAACTTGAGTGGTGGATAATGTAGAATGACAAATCAGGAGCCACAGCACTCACGTCAGTGTCACCAGTGTCAGTGTGCCTCAGCTTGCTGGATGATGGAGAATGAAAAGATAGGAGTCTGATTGAGAGTCGTGGGCAGACGATGTCTAATGCACTTGGCTTCTGGAAGTGCTGGGTAGTGTTTTCGTGGAGACGAAGAGGTCACAGTACTCACTTCAGTGTCACCAGTGTCCAAGTACCTCAGCATGCTGGATGGTGGAGAATGAAAGTCAGAAGTTTGATTTTGATGGGGTGGGAGGACGATGGTCGATGTGTTGGGCTTCTGATTACTTTGTAAAACGTTTTGGTGGAGACGAAGAGGCCACAGTACTTACTTCAGGGTCAGCAGTACTCGAGTACCTCAGCATGGTGGTTGATAGAGAATGAACTGTCAAAAGTTTGATTGAGGTGGAACAGGTGGATGATGGTTAATGCGCTGGGCTTCTGAGTACTTTGTAAAGCGTTTTGGTGGAGACGAAGAGGCCACATCACTCATGTCGGTATCACCAGTGTGCGAGTACCTCAGCCTGCAGGATGAAGAAGAATGAGAAGTCAGAAGTCTGATTTACGTGTGACATATTTCGTGGCATTTCTGGCTCTATATATCGGCCTGGACGAAGGGGCTACCGCTCCAAGTCGAGATAAGAGAGATTCCAAAGATTGCGAGTCCACGGGTTGGTGTGGTCCACACTCGGAAGCACACTTAGACATTTTCAACTGAGATATAACGGGATGTAATAAAAATGCAGGCAAAAAGAATGCTTCCACTTGGGCTTGAGAGATGGCGTCAAGAATAGTATAATTTCCTAAAGCATTGGCCTTGGTACTTGGTCTACCGCCAGATAAACGTCTCACCACCCATGTATTGAAAAACTTTAGCTTCTGGACCTCGACCATCTTCCTGACTGTTTTTTTTAAACGTTGAGCGAACCGATGATATTTTGATTCAGTTGAATAATTTTTATCAGCATAACATAAATATAAGCCATCGAGATGGTACGAATTACATCTTAAAATGATAAAAATACCTGTAATAATGATGATCGGTTCATGGTATTATTCATTTCAATCCATCTGTTCTTCATGAGAAAGCCGCGAAATCAAACTAAGACCGAGACTAACGTGGGATATATCTTGGCGACATTCTTGATAAAACGGAAAGGGGAAGGCCGTGGATTGGTTTACAAGGTGGGAAAGGGGGATGTTTTCCTCCCTCTTGGGAAAGCTATGAACGGACATCATAATCCTTCTCCCCCTCGAATGAAATCCCAGGTAATTTGGAGAACCTTCAAATAAGATTAATAAGCAATTACAGGGATTTCCTCCTTCCGATAGGCCGGAAGGCGGATGGAGGGGGCGACCCTATTGGGCGCCAGCTTCCACGCCGCCCCACCCAGTTCTCCGGTGTTTCGTATTGCTCTAATGACGCACGAGGAGGCTGGTGGGAATCTTCGAATGAAAACCAAGTTCGGTGATGTTATTATAACGCGTGTTTCATAACACTTGGGATCTTGCCGAATGTAATACAATGCGACCAGTGGATCCAAACAACACATTCGTTCGTATTAGCCATGTAGCAGTAGAAACTTAAGTACATTATTCAATGATTCTTGAAGAAGGTTGATATTTATTCCGGAGAGCCTATCCTTTTTGGACTGCGCTTCTTCCTCTGCATGCAATGTCGGGACAACTACATCTGGCCCAGATGGGGAAAGAGGAAAGAGGTACTTGCTTGCCAGGGTACTGCAGGTTGAGTCAAACCTTCTAGTTGGTCTCACCACCTAAAGAAGCTGGTATCTGAGTTTGTAACAGAACACACAAGCTGATATGTTCAACCTGGGTCGAAATTCCTGGTGATGTAGTCTGTATCCCAGAGCAACTGGGGAAGTAGCCATGGGCTGCTGTGTGCTCAACCCCTGCCATTACGAATCCTACCTCAACGGTAAGGTCCTTATACTATCAGTGCTCTGGTATCCTGGGGTTCCCCTCAACCCATGGTACCCATGGTTTTAAGATTGGAGATTACCTTGCTTCTGGACTCTCCGTTTTCTCCATATGCCGGACTAGGTGACAAGCCTGAGAGCATAGGATTTATGCCTGCCCTTTGACCACTCTACTTTGGACTGAATAAGGACATTGCTTCTCAAGCTGCCCAAACATTATGAGAGTGCAGAGAAGGGATTCTTCCTTGAGTAGAGAGCACATCAGTACCCACAGTTAGCTAGCTGGACACACCCATCCATCCAGAGTTGAAAGAGAGGAAAACTCACAGTTGCTAGTCACTCCCACTACATCAGACTCTTCCTCACTAGTCACATTCTTCCTTCTAAGTGTGGAGAGTAAGGAAAGTTAAAAGCGTGGAGACGTGGAAATATAAGGGGAGGAAAAATCTTCCAATTCCAATCACAACCATTCTTTATTCCATGTTAGATAACACAAACGGCTCGGACACACCTCTGAGGCTTCGTCGACACATCGGTTATTGCAGATGATCATGTGCAAAAGCAGAAGAGCCTACCCAAGTGTACCTGAACCCTAAGTGTACCTAATGGGTGACGTATAAACACCAAAATGAAGATCAACTGTTGATGTTTGCCCCCTGGCAAACAAATACTACAGGGGATAATGCTTACGGGGATGGGATGCTCTTGGATGGTTAGTAGTTTAACAACACTACAAATTATAACAAAGGGGTTGCGTATTATAATCTAGGTCCAGGCCAAATCACCTATACATGTACGCATCGTCCATCTCCATGTAATGTGATTTTTAGAATGCTGCTAAGTACCAGCTACTGAAACGGAACCTGCACAAATAGACTTCGGAAGTCGTATTGTAAATGATCCTTCCATATTGTGGCATATATAGCAATGAATCAATCGCTCGAAAAGCATTAAGCATCAATGTTCTAGCTCCCCATTATCCATTGTGACAACAAAGAGTAAAGGCGAAAATAAAATAAGTAAGTAATCGTGAAATCTGGCCCAGGGAAACCTGTGGGAGTCCCTCACATCAGAGCTTGAGTTCGCTTATTTCTCTGAGCCTATTGGGTATTATCATCTTCCTTCCAAGTTCCCCGGTGTTTCGCATTGCTCTAATGACGCACGAGAAGGCTGGTGGGAATTTTCTAAGGAAAACCAAGTTGTAACAACCACTTTATTACTACGCGAGTTGCATAACACTTGGGTTCTTCCCCAACGTAATACAAAACGACCAGCGGCTCTTCAAACAACACATTGAGCCTTGTTGCGTCAGTAAAAATGTAAGAACTTTCAAAATATATGTCATACTGTTCAAATCTTGGTAGACAGCCAACTCTGAAGCTTCGTTGAAGTTTTGAATGTTGCAAATGATCACAAGAATCACCAGCTGAGGTAATCGGAAGTAATGAATTTTATGTGCACTCCATACCAGAGTTCAATATTCTCAAACTTGATTTTAGGAATAAATGCAATGTTCTCAAATCGGTTTGGAAAGTTTCCATTTTCGTTTGAAAAGTTCTCAATTGAGTTTGAAAACTTTTCAAACTGGATTTGAAAGTTCTGAAATTAGTTTGGGCAGTTTTAACCTAAATTTTCCAAATTCTTAACTTGGATTAGAAACTTATCGAATTGATTTATAAAGAATTCAATTTAATTTTTAAAATTCAGAAGATGCATTAGAAAGTTTGCAAATGGGTTTATAAACTAGGTATCCAATTTGGTTTTAAATGTTTCCATTTTGGTTTGAAAAGTTCTCAAATTTTCTTGAAAAGTCCTTAATTTGTGTAGGAAATTCTCAAATTGATTTGGAAAGTTCTTACTTTGTAGTGAAAAGTTAGCAATTTTGTTTGAGAACTTCATACATTGGTTTGTAAAGCTACCATTTTCCTTCAAAAACTACCAAGTACAGTTTTCACTTTGGTATGGAAGGTTGTCAAATTGGTTTGGAAAGTTCACAATTTAATTTGGAAAATTTTCAATCTGGTATAGAACGGTCTCAGTTTGGGTTCAGTTCTTAGTTTGGTTCGCAAATATCGTGGGGTTCCGGGTAAAAGTGACCAAGTAACGTTTGCAAAATTTTACAGGGGAGTGATCTGAAGTTTCACCTATTTTCTCCTTACTGGTTGTGTGATGTCTCATCCGACTATTTTTCGATTTTTCTTTATCCTGTAGGTAGTTAGCTAGTGCCCTCCTATGATATCGTGCTTCAAAATTCACTTCAGATTAAATAAGAGCTGTTAATTCGGAAACTATCATTTGATCAATTTTACCTGCCTGGAGTTTCAAGCTCTACTCACTTGGTCAATTCAATTATTCGAAAAAAAGTCGCATAGTTACATGAAATTGAGGAATTGAATAGTAAATAAGCAACTGTTGTTTCGTTAATTTATCCTGTTGCCAAGCATCTAATATTAATGATATACCTATTTCTGTTAGAAACGGTTCTCCATTACCTACCACTGTAATTGGTCATTTTCACCTGCCCACTATGCAATCTTACAAATCTTACACAGGAATAAGTAATCAAATGGCAATTGATAACATTTACATGCATCAGCGAGAGTACATTTATAATCTATCTTATGTTAGGTGGTGAGTTCAAATGCCACTTGGTCACATGAAACTCTTTGGGTCAGGCAGGTAAAATTCATTTTTGAGTATTTTTTACACATCAGTTTGAAGATAACGTTTTTAGCAACAACACACAGTAGACAACGCTCCTTAGTACCGGAATGACAAAACAAGCTCATTTTGAAAAAAATGTTACTTGGTCACTTTTACCCGGAACCCCACTGTTATACAGAATACTATACAGAATATACAGAAAAAATTACAAGAAACTCTGCTTCTGGAGATAACGAAACTCAATCTGCAGAACAGTATTCCACTCCAATTGTATCACCTGATTTGATCATCGACCACTATGTTCTCACCTGTTCACATTCAAACCAACAAACAAAACTCGTTCGCTTAGTCCGAAAGCTGATCAAATCAAGTCGTAAACAAGCCTTTAATCACGAGAGACCGCCCCATGCATCACCGCTTGTTTTCTTGAGATGATGGTCAGTGGCCGGCGAGCTGGACGGACCCCCCTGTCCACACTTGACCACCTCCGGCTTCAAAATGGATTTCCACCCTCGAAAGCCGTGAATCAACTTTGTTTTGAATTAGCCGGGCCGTCCGAAGCCACTTCGATTATGATAAAACAGTCCCCAGAAATGAAATTACTGTCTCAAAACGAAGAGGATCCGAAGGATTCCTATTTTTTCTGGTTGAGCGGTGGAAAGTTTATTGGCTCGGCCTCCGTCGGTGACGTCATAAGAACCCGAGGGTTTCCGTTGTACGAGAAAACTTGATTGGACCTTCGCCAAAAGTTCTGTTTCTCCCTGCATATGTATACTCGTTACAAAAATAAATAAACGTCAATGAAAACATAATTACAGTGTTTGGAGTAGGTGTCACCTTTACTACCGACAGAACTACTAACTGGTTCGGGCTTGAATATAACGATGATCCTGTTAAATATATTGAAAAAATCCCGAAAGAAGATGGTCTACAGAATTCTAGTCAAAAAATGGACAACAAAAGTTTGGGATTTTGATAACTCATGGTAGATGAAAATTGTCCCTGAAACAGCTTTAAACAACCGGTGGAATTGACAACGGATTAGCTTCTTCAACATCCCATGAACTCGGAATTTCAGCATCGTCATTTTCTCAATAAAAGGACGTGCTTCATTATTCTGAAAGCATTTGTCATCACACCCGATACCATTTCTTGTATAGAAAGTTGTTTATGTTTTTAATTTCGAAAAAAATAGGATTTTGCTTATGGGAAGCGAGGTTTTTTGGTACTTTGGGACTCAAGCAGTTCTTAGGAAATAATTAGGGGTTTATTGTCAACGCTGATTCAGATGCCCAATCACCGTTAGTACGGGAAAGCCTACAATCGGGTCTTTACGTTTTTAATTTTATTTCGGTATTTGATACGTAAGTAAATTGATTTTTAAAATAACTCGTCTATTCACGCAGTTTCCTCGTATGCAAATAGAATGGGTGAGCCCCCATCTCATAAGGGATCTCAGAAAATTTGCGCAAAAATATGGTGCCCCTACCAGAAATGCTATAAAAAAGCGAGAGATATGATTTTTCATAGTAAATTATAGTTTTGAAAAAACATTATTGATATCTTCATTGGAAAAACAATTTTCGCAATTTCTGTTAATGCACAAAAATTAGTTTGATCAGCTCCTCCTGATCTTTGTCTAGGATCGTTTGTCGCCCATATACCTACCCGTAAACATAATGCGGACTCAGTGCAAGTGGGGAAAAATTGAAGTAGCCCAAACTTTGAAGCAGCGGTCATAAATAATTACTCGGGCACGGATTCCCACGGCCAGTGGGACTGTTCGGTAGGTAACAGTTGAATGTAATTGAGACGATTTCATCCGAACTTAAAGGTATGAACTGCATGAATTTTTGTGCTTTTTCCATCATTTTTAGCAGACTAGTTTCCCTTACCGTTGTGTAAACATCAAAGAACATTTGAAAATCTATCAATCTATCATTTATGTGGGAGTTTTAGTGTGGTAATGTCGAAACTTCGAGAAAAAACCTTGGAAGGGAAATGAATCAAAAACCAAGACACGAGAAATGTTTTCTAGTAAGCACTCTATGTTGGAAATTAGTTGCAGAACTGATCCCTGAACATAGGACACTCTGTAGAACCATTTTGTAGGATTTTGCAGACTGTCTTCCTTAAACTGGGATAGTTAGGGAACAGAGGCGCAATAGGCGTTGACTTTAAAGGCCCAGCGACAATTGAATACTGAACTCTCGTCGGAGGATGAGGTTCGCTTCGAATCGATTTTGCCATCATCTTGAGTCATTAGAGAAAACCCCGGGAGGCGGCGTCCGAAAGCGGTTTTGTACAGCGTTTAACAACCCTCGGCCTCCGCTAAGGGGGCCCAGATGGTCGGTAACGACGTCCTGAAGGATAATCCCTTAGCCAGATGAGCTCCACCTTATCAATAGGCTCGGGAAACATTGATTTATAATAAGTGATAATAATGGAATTCCTACCCGGCGTTCCACGGGGGGATCCCGGAGGGGACATTACGACCAACTGAGGTTTCTGAAGGATTAGGTTCAGTCGGGCGGATTAGTGGCGACATTTGGAGTTGATCGGGCGGCTGAGGTGTTACAGCCCATAGTTACAAGGATTGACAATCTTAACACAAACAAGCCTATAACAAAACCACCCGGGTCAATCATACATAAACAATTGATGGTACTATGATGGTTTTCTATGACTCGGTCGGTGCACATAAGGTTTGGGTTTAAATTGACCACACCAGTCTTCGTGTATACACAAACATGCATCCTTCATTTCAATACGTGCTATATGATGGGGGCCCTCATCAGGCACAATCACCTGTTATAAAATGATAAGGACTCTTAGTTTATTGTTGCATAACACATGATAATGGTATCATTGATAAATAAAGACCTCAGGGGGAAAACGGGTTCACTCAATTTTTTCCGAGTTGATTTTGGCATGGGGAGTTCAATAATCGCGAAGAATCAGGAGAAAAACTGGCCCTAACGGTCGAGGAATGCGTTTGAGAAAACGGTTACCGGGGAAGGACATCTTTTACAAACTAGGATATGGCGTTGTTCAATCAAAAATCCTCGGCTGAAACCCCCAAAAAGTGGTTTGATGTTTTCAAGACCTCCAGGATCAAACCACGTCCTTTTCAAGTCGAAAAATGCGACAACTGCCGGATCAGAAATTGGACTCCTTTTCTTGAGAAACGCTTTAAAAAAACGCTGTAAATTCTTTCACTGCGGTTTATTATTCAATTGGCTTGCGTTCATGATTTGAATTTCTACTAAACTTTGGAGTGTGCATGTTTCACAGGTGATAGACCGATTATTGAATTTCAGGAGATATGATTAGAGCACGTAAATCTATTCTCAACCAAAATACCTATTTGGATTGATCACTTGATCATATTCGTGTGCCTCGTGAAATTCAATAATCGCTCTATCACCTGTGAAACACACACACTCCAAAGCTTAGTATAAATTCAAATCATGAACGCAAGCCAATTGAATAATAAACCCCAGTGAAAGAATTTGTAGTGTCTTTTAGTTACCAGAATACTTCAACCCGTGTATCGGCTATAAACCCTTTTAGGAGTTCACTCCAGTATCCACGTTCACTACATCACTAGGTTACTACAATCAAAACAAAAACAATAATAAACCAAAATAACGCAAATGATCGCGAATGGTTTGAGCTGCGGACCTGGGGAGGGGCTCATTCGATTCCTCATGGAAAGTTCTTAAAAAAAAAGTCCAAATTTAGGCAGCCTTGACTTTTTTTGAGGTTTTCAGGGATTTTACAAAAGTTTGACAACCCTTAAAGGGCACTTTAAATTAAGTGAGAGTGCTGGCTAAAGAATTGGAGCGTTGTCGGAACAATATTGATTTTTCCTGAAAATTTCAGATTTTTTGCTCCAACCGTTTGGGAGAAATCGTACGGCGTACGGCGGACGGACGGAACATTTTTTATTGCAGATTTGGATTGTACACCCTTTGAAACGTAAACCAATAAATTTTCAGGGGGGATTAGACTTTTTTTTTCAAGAGCGATTACAATGGTTTACTATTGAATAATAAACCAAAAGCACCCATGAAAACTAGACCCCTGCGTGAATTAGTGGCCGAAGCCAGTCACCCAAGGTTGGTTTCCCATCCAAATCCCTACAATGGAGCATTTTGTAGTTCGGTTATGGTTTCGAATTGGTGCGAAAACTTCACCTAATCTTACACAAGAAGAATCAAACTTTCAAAGGAAAAATATGCCTTAAGCAGTTGATGCAGTTCTGCGGAGCAAAAGCGAAGAAATTCTTCTCGAAACTAACCACAAATGTTCATTAAATTGCCCTGCTAGCCCGGTTTTCCCCTGTACAAAGGGGGTTTCTAGTATATTTTGATCTTTTATTCCCATTAAATTCGGAATATTTTCTATTTATTTTCATCAACATGTTCCCTGATACCTGAAGACCTAATCTTTTTTGGAAAAGTCCAGATTTAGCATATCAGCTGTTCCCAACATCGTTTTTGGTACTAAAACATCCCCTCTGAAAAATTGAAAACCAAGGTGTTAGCCGTTCTTCCCCCGAAGTCTTCAAATATCTAATCACATATTCACACTGTGACATGTTGTACTGAGAGACTTAGGACATTGGAATGACTGATCGAGTAAATATTTAGAAAATTGTTACTTACAGATGGAAAAGTTGGCATTGTTGTTCTGTCACCTCAACAGGTAGCACCATCCCTGTGATATTGAATTTAGAAGAACAAAACAATGGTGATAGGTAGTATTTAAAAGCAAATGCGTCTTTTATGGAAATGGGTATTGAGAACCAAGTTTATCATCTGTGGGTGAGACGATGTTTATGGCTATCCTATGATGATGCTCTCTATTTTGGTGGTGGTTGCATGATGGTGGATTTTCTTTATGATGTTTGCCATGGTGATGAGTTGTGTAACACAGAGTTATAGAAAATTATTTGGGCATCGCAGAATGAATGGCAAAAATCCTAAATAGTTTATTACTGTATATACTTGAGATGTTTATTACTAAATGATTCACTCAAATTTCCTTAGTATCTCTCTGCAATATATCCTGTTTATAGTATTTCCATTTTATCAATGATACCATTACAATCATGTGTTGTGCAACAACAACCTATATTGTGATCCTTATCATTTTATAAAAAGTGATTGTGGCTGATGAGAGCGAACATCATGGTGCCGAAATATTGCGCATATTAAAACAAAGGCATCAATGCATCAATGAGAACTCAAAATATATAAACAATTTATTACAAAATTTTCGTGCTGTCATCGAGCCAGTAATCAAATATGCCAACATTTAAATTTACATCAGAAGATTACGTCTCATTTGGAAATCAGAGAAGGAAAACACAGATAACCAGTCATTCAGTAAGACTTTACCAGCGAACTTTCAGGGCAATAATTGACTTGTTAACCTTCATGCAGGTGCGTTTTGGTTTATTATTCAATAATAAACCATTGTAATCGCTCTTGAAAAAAAAAATTATGAAACCCCCCTGAAAGTTTCATGGTTTACATTTCAAAGGGTGTAGAATCCGAATCTGCAATGAAAATGTTTCCGTCCGTCCGCCGTACGCACGATTTCTCCCAAACGGCTGAAGCAAAAAAAGCTGAAATTTTCAGGAAAAATCCATGTTGGTCCGACGACGCCACAATTCTTGAGCCAGCTCTCTCACTTAATTTAAAGTACCCTTTAAGGGTTGTCAAATTTTTGTAAAATCCCTAAAAACCTCAAAAAAAGTCAAGGCGGCCTTGAATTTGGACTCTTTTTGAAGAACTTTCCACGAGGAATCGAATGAGCCCCTCCTCAGGTCCGTAGCTCAAACCATTCCCGATCTATGGCCCGATTTATGGTGCCAACATTCGCGTTATTTTGGTTTATTTTTGTTTTTGTGTTGATATCAGTAACTTAGGGACGTAGTGATGTAGTAAAATGTGGATACTGGAGTGAATTTGACAATTTTTTCTTTTCAAATTTATCCTTCATCACCTTAGCTTGTTCGAAAAAATTGGATTTTCCATCAGGGAGGTAGGAAGTTTATTACTCTTTCCAACGGTATTATAAAATTTGAAGTTTTCGCTTTCTGATGAATTTTCAGTGAGTACAAAAAATTGTAATCGAAGTCACTAAAAAATCTGACTGACAAAACACAAAAACTAAGCAAGATAAAAAAAATGTTCTGGCGCAATATTTAAGCAAATTAGTTCAACAATCGATACCTGGCCTATGGCAGGTACCTTCACAGCAAATATTTTTTTCTCCTACCGGTTAAATTATATAACGAAATCGTCAGTTTATTCGGTTCAAAAATCTCATGATAAATTGAATTTCTACTAAGCTTTGGAGTGTGCGTGTTTCACAGGTGATTGAGCGATTATTGAATTTCAGGAGGCACACAAATATGATCAAGTGATCAATCCAAATAGGTATTTTGGTTGAGAACAGATTTACGTGCTCTATGCATATCTCCTGAAATTCAATAATCGCTCTATCACCTGTGAAACAGGGACACTCCAAAGCTTAGTAGAAATTCAAATCATGAACGCAAGCCAATTGAATCACAAACCCCAGTGAAAGAATTAGCAGCGTTTTTTTATGGTTATCAGAATACTTCAACCCGTGTATCGGCTATAAACCCTTTTAGAAGTTCACTGCAGTATCCACGTTCACTACATCACTAGGTTACTACAATCAAAACAAAAACAATAATAAACCAAAATAACGCAAATGTTGGCACCATATCCCATCGGGCCATACATCGGGAATGGTTTGAGCTACGGACCTGGGGAAGGTCTCATTCGATTCCTCATAGAAAGTTCTTCAAAAAAAGTTCAAATTTAGGCCGCCTTGACTTTTTTGGAGGTTTTACGGGATTTTACAAAACTTTGACAACCCTTAAAGGGCACTTTAAATTAAGTGAGAGTGCTGGCTAAAGAATTGGGTCGTTTTCGGACCAATATTGATTTTTCCTGAAAATTTTATTTAATTTGGTCCAGCCGTTTGGGAGAAATCGTGCGTACGGCGGACGGACGGAACATTTTTTATTGCAGATTTGGATTGTACACCCTTTGAAACGTAAACCATGAAATTTTCAGGAGGGGGGGTTAAATTTTTTTTCAAGAGCGATTACAATGGTTAATTATTGAATAATAAACCAAAATGAGTTATTAAAACAATTAAAAAACAATACTGATTGATTGGTTTTTTTGAAGCAACGATTAAGTAATTGTTCTCTTTTGATTCAAGAGGAACCAACTTCGATTCCTTCACAAGAAATTATTAGTTGGTCTAGTTTTCTACGATGTTCTTTCATGTATTTAGTTAAAATGAAACTTATTGTTATCAACGTACCTACATTGGTAGCGGATTTCAACTATTTTGGTAATTTTTCATTTGAATGTCATAGATTTTAATTCTGTAAGATCTGCATGATTGAAAGGGAAAAATATTTAATTTGTACAAGAAGGAAAGAAGAGAGGATCAACATGGCGATATTCTTTCCCTGTTTATATAAATAAACACCATCGAACAATCAATTAATCTCCCTCATCCCCTCTCTACCTGTAGAGATCACTGAGCTATGGGATCTTTCGCTTCATCGATTACAAGCGGTCATTACTGAAAACGATTAACCGAAACCATTTGTTCTTGAAGTTTGTGACAAACCATGCCCCTTCTCTACACAGTCGTATAAGACCCCATATAGGCGTCCTTGTAGCGTATATGCAGTTACCGAGAAGCCACGAGAGAGAAAACGGGTAACCAAGACCTCAAAACCACCGCAGGTGCAAGCAATTCTTCCTTGAGCTTCATCTTTTATCGTCAGCGCGCGAATACGATTCCGCGTTAGTCCTTTTGAAAGCCGTATTGACGGCGAAAGGGGGAGGAGAGAGTCTATGGAGCTATAACAGCAAACCGCACCCGATGGAAAACAACGAAACCATATGATGGCCATAAACTCGTATGGCCACGCTTTGATAATGTTCAGGCTTTTTTCCCCCTTCCTCTTTGCCTGGTATTATATTGATATTGCTCGCTCGGTTCGGGCTTTGTGTCTTCTTTTTCCTCTTACGACGGCAAGATATAAAGTTATCAGTTGTTCCTTCGCGAGGAGGACGACAGGGAAGTCTGAGAGAGGGGGTCGTAAAATATTTCGAAGAGGGCTGAATCCTCGAATAAGTTTGAGACTGTACTGTGGCTGAAACACAGTGTGACTCAAGAGAAATAATAGTCTCTACTGAAGTGGTCACGAAACACAGCTGAAAGAAAACGGATCAATTTGTCGATCAAATAGAAAAGAAAATTAAAAAATGACTTTCCTTAGTACGATAGGAAATCAAATGATGATGGGTTATCTATCTTTTATTTGTTTATCATTTTCAATAAAGAACCTTCGTCATCTACCATGAAAAAAATGAAACAATTCAAGGTGTGTAGAATCTGGAAATCGATTTTTTAAAAAATCCGACCTTCCGCCGTCCGGAGCTGTTCTCCGAAACTAGGTACTGAACGAAAGTTAATGAAACTTCGGTCAAAATTCACCTTTAGAACAGAATAGAATATCAATTTATTGTCAGAAAGAACAAATAAATCGTAGAAGTGACAATAATCTCATTTGAATTCTATTTTCTGTCCACCAACCTACTAAGTTCTTACGAACCTGTGGGGGCTGGTGGAGCTATATTCAGAGAGAAAAAACGACTAAATGTCACCTAACACCTAAATAGAAGCTACATAAACTATTTAAATAAATTTATTTCATAAATTCTTTCATTTTAATCAAAATCCCCTTCTTAAAGCTCCCTAAATCACCAAAATCATCAGGGTTTATTTTACAGGCATAGAGGAAACGCAATACCTTCTGATGGGACCCAGTTAGGACAGACTTCTGGGATAATATTTCAAACATCTGAATATCGAACAGTATCACAGACGATTTAGGATTGGTGAGTGGTACACCAATTCTACCTTAATTCATCTAAATGTTCTGTGGTGTCTTATCACCGTCTGTCAAGGCTAATCTTGCTCAACTAAATTCTTTGTGGCGAATCGTTTCGAAGGACAACAGAGATCTTGGAGTTCTGTGTGATGAACGGTTGTGTTTTTCCAATCATATAGAGATTGGAGAGCTGCTAGGACGATCGGCAAGCCCTCGGTTTCATAAAGAGGAATACTAGGGAATTTTCTATCAACGATGCCATCGTGTCGCTCTATAAGGCTGGAGTATGCCTCTACTATTTGCTCCCCTCTGTATGGGGTCCATGGATTATAGCCTAGAGCGAGTCCACCCAAGGTTCTTACGCTATACTGCTTATAAGATGGGGACCCTTTCTGATGACGTTTTTTGCGGAAATGCCAGCTGGTCACCGTTGAGAGCAGATGAAGCTCTGCTGACTTCGTTCTCCTGTACAAGCTCCTGAACAACGTCCCGGTCTGCCCCCTGCTGCTCTCAAGGATACATTTTGCAACCACCCACACATCCCCTATTTTGTCTGTGCTGTGCACTGTTTTCAGCTACCAACTATGATCGACATCCCCCCTTCACCGGCTACCGCGCAGTGCTCATCTTTTTCTTTCTACAAATCTCCAATTTCATTTTTTCATAGTCCCCTATGGACACTAAAATCCTTAATTTCTTCTTCCTTCATAAAATTCATTTAATTGAAATTATTTTTCCCGTTTAAACCCCCTCCTGCATGATTTTGTAACCCTCCCCCCAGTAATTTCTGTGATGTTTCGCTCGTTAGAATGTATTGTTGAAAAGTAAATTGGGTTTGCCCGTATATAAATAGATAGCTAATCCAGCCTTCTGCAGAATAGTCCTTCACCGGGTGGTTAACCGCTTCGACGGCTTGCAAACATGTACGATTTGTAATACGCACAGCCCAGACACCCTTTTTCATATGCTATCTACCTGCCCCGTTTACAATTACGAACGTTTCAAGTTTTTTGGCTCCCCTCATTTTGATGAAAATTTCTTACGCGCTCTTCTCCATTTCAAAGACAAATCTGAAATCACTAGGATCGTAGGGTTCCTGCAGACAGTGCTCAGGCAAAGAGCGTTCACCATAAATGAAGGCTTCATCATAGCCTAAATATTCTGTAGGCGTGTGCCTATTTCCATTGTCACTAATTTTACTTGAAGTTATGTTATAATTTTTATGCCGGTTTTTCAATCCATAATCAATTTTATTATTAGTTGACCCAAGCTATATTTACTGTATCATTTTATATACTAGTATTTCTGCACATTTCTGAATGCGAACTCTTGTGAAAAACGTATTGTTTACCACAATAAAGTCGTCTTCTTCTTCTTCTATATGAATAGATAAATAAACTGCGTGTAATATACATGGATCAGTGAATTACGTTGAAGCTTTATCGTAAAACAGAAATAGAAACCCTTTGTGTACTAATCTGCAGCGTTTATATCATTACTACGTTCTATAGGATCATAGGTATTTTAAAAGGCAAAAGGAGTATATTTGTCTTGACGTTCCCCGAGAGGTAATTCGATTTACGTTTACTTCTAAAAGGATTACCCCTTAGTACGTTTCTCCTTGATTAAAAGTAGTCGGATGACATTTTCCCTCCGTAAAACTGCCGTTGGGAGCCTTCTTATGGACTTGTCCAAACATAATTCTCGTCCCATTTCTTCGTCTGGTAATGGGAGTAACCACTTTCGGGGTCAACGTTCTCGACATCTCATCAGAGAGTGTTTCTATCCCCTTCGATGTCACTATTTAAAATTTACAAAAATTTAAGGGGCCGTTTTGTGATTTTTGACCCATGTGTCATTAACGCACAGTGTTTGTTTTTCACCAATCTAGCACGATAAAAATTACAAAAAAGTCCTTTCATCCTTTGACATTATTATTTGAATCCCTTCGTAGATTACTGGCAGTGTAAGAAATAAAAGAGGACCAGTTCAGAAGGCACAGAATCCTGTCATATCATATATCGCTATAAATACATATAGATAGATAAAACCCACTCATCGTTTGACTAAAACCAATCTTATTGATATGTTTATTCTACTGAAAGAGATTCACCAGCAGCTTCGCCCCTTGACTTTTAAATTATTTTTCAAGGTAAGTTCTACATTGTACGAGTACCTACTCAACACCGATTTGGTTCTGTGAGATTTGTTTTGGAACTAATTGTATTTTTGAAGTATTCAAGTTTTTTAGGCGAAAATATCTTTGGAGCTATACATATTGGACTGTCACTTTCGAGGTTGACCCCATTCACTGTAGGTTGTCAAACTTAGTTCGAACTTGGGAAATTCTGGATTTGGTCGGGTAAATTTCGAAGTGGAGTGGGAATTATTCATCAACAACTTCCCTGATGACAAATAATTTTGAGAGGGCCCTAAAGGAATACCAATATTCAACCAATATCGATTAATAAGGTTTTTTAATTTGATTTTTGAAATCAACGCAGCTTGAAACGTAAACTAATAAATTTTGAGGGGTTAAAAATGTATTATTCGTGGTCAACCAATCTATTTGGATGTTTACTACTAGATACATTATAATGAAGAGGTGTCATTTCTTCTAGTTCCATTTGAAAAGAACATGTGACCTCCAGAACCCATAAGTTGAGAATCTGAATAGGGGAGTCAACCAATCTATTTGGTTCCAATGTTTACTACTAGATACATTATAATGCTTAGTTCCAACACCTATGATCATAGTGTGTTGCTGTCACTCCTCACACATTTCCGCACAAGATACCCTACCATGTTTTATCAAGTAAGTATTGAATGTAACGTCCTAAGTAGTCGACATACCCAATTGCCGGAGTCAATGGAGAGTCATGAGATATATTCAGCCAAACAATTAGGATGGGATCACGTAATCTATTCAGCCATCTAGTCTTTTTGGTTTCAATATCTGCTACTAGAGAGATTCCACTGTTTAGTTCCAACTTTTGTTTCTAGTTGTCGTTGCTCATCACTCATTCGCTGTACTGTGCAGCAACGCTAGTATCAGGGCACAGATGAAATTTATTTTCTCCATTACAAGAGACATTGGGTTTTGGGTGTGTTTATAGGAACTCCACAATGACTACGAATTATGTTTTCCTGTTCGCAGTCTTTATCCTTGGTCATTCGGTTGAAATATCGTAGCAGCAGAACCCCGATTAGTACGATGTAGTCGTTCTGAAGGTCGGTAATTGTTCCTTTGCAGTCCGTCTCCAAATCGCCTGTGTCATTGTTAAGCATTTTCGTGTACAGCTGCGGGAGCAAGTTGAACGGAGGAGGCATCACAGGAAACGTGAGGAAATACACCAAGACTTTCGTCCTCCAAATCAGCCACGACTTGTGCAAACCGCCCATCAGATCTTCGTAGACTTTCGCCATAGTCGCGACGATCATGTTCTTCACGATCATAATCATCAATATTGAAAATGTACCGAGAGCCAAATACCCGATGAACTGAGTGAATAGGTGTTGGTTGTTGAATGGGTGAGTTTGGCAAGCCTTATTGTCAATGACCACGTCCGCTGCTTCGACGTCCGTGTGGTCGAAGGCTGTCCAGAAAAACGTTTTGAACGTGCTGACCCATCCGATGAACGAGTCTTCCTGCGTATAATTATCATTCAGCACCGGATCGAAGAACGTCATCCCGTTGTAATAAGAGTAGAAATTGGAGAACGCGCAAGTGTAAGCCAGCACCAACCATACTCCGAAAATGCTGAAGAAGGCAAAGTTTTTCACCATTCTGTACAGCCCGAGTTGGAGAGGCCCAATACCTTTGTGAACTTGAAAGAAGAATAAGATTTTCATATACGCCATCACGTTAGCCAGCACGGCGAATCCTTCAGACATCAATTGCGGATCCACACTGGACCAGTATTTCCGTTCAGATTTTTGCACACCTGGCATCAAAGCGTGCGCAATTGATGAGAATCTAAAAGCAATCGCAATAGCGTACAATGACACCATGATTACGTCGTAGACGTTCCATCCAAATCTAAAAAAACGTTTGCTGCCGTAATGAATGTACTGGTGACATACCACTCCGACAAGACCGCAGAAGTAAATTAATATGAAGATGTCAAATATTGAATACATATGATGATTTCTAGCGCACGACTTATCTATGTTATTCTCAAAAAACAGGATAATCAGAAAAATCAAGTGCATGGTCATGAAATGCAGCATTTTGTTGATAGGGGAAGCGTAGAATTTGGCCGTTTCCGAGCAAGGGTACATGAGGAAACTAAAATAAGCTGGAAGGATTGTGAACACTCGAACAAAAGGGTACCAACTCTGTAAGGTAATCGAGTGATACTTCCAATCTACGAATTTCCCGTAGAATTTGTCTTCGACGAATAGCTGCACTTTAGGCTGCGACAGGAATTCAGTTTGATCAAAATCTAAAGCCATCATCAGCCTTGGGAACTCACCGTGGCCGGCGTTTTGCAAGAATGGTTTGGGGGGAGTTCCTTGTTGGAGGACCACTTCCATCTCGTTTGAGGTCAGGCATTCGCTGACCAGGCACGCCGCGAACTTGCTGACACGTTTGGCCAGCTCTTTATACGTGCAGCTGAAAGGGATTTCCAATTTGGATTGGTTCATCAGCCTGCGGTACATTTTGAAGGAGTAGAAAATGGGGTCGCAGGTCACGTATATGAAGTAAGCCGGGTTGCTCAGGGCGGCGTATAGATGTAGAATCCTGAGTGCTATGGCCAGAGTATCGGGTGGTTTGATGTACAATGCGTTGCAAGCTTGGCAACCGCAACCCGGTTGATGAGGAAACGGTATCGTATGACCTCTCTCCAAAAGGTATCCGATGACTTCAAAATGACCATCGATCGCAGCTAAAACCAAAGGAGTGATATCAGAAGAAAATTCCGGTTCCCCTAACGTTGAATCTTGTTTAACTTCCTCTCCATCAACCACTTCCACATCAGCACCCATCCCTTCACACAAGCATTTCACCAAATCTACATCACCCTTATGGACGGCCTTCAACAAAATCGTATTTTTCGAGATATCCATAATGGAAGCCAAATATTTAATCATCTCAATGTTACTTTGTTCGATCGCTATGCTCATGGCGTTTTCGTTCTCAAAATTAACGCAGTTCGGGTCAAAATCCAGTTCTCCTCCGTCTGTCTTGTGTTTCTTCAAAAATTGTTTCACGTTATAAACATCACCTTCGGCTATGAGCGTGAAAAAATCTTCTTCCAATTCGATCAGGTTGTTATTGGAGCAATTACACTTTTCGTCCATTGTTTTAATTAAAGCCCTCAACTATATAATTCCAATGTGTCAAATATTAGTTGTTTCCCACTCGAAGGTTACCTGATATTTTAGTTAACATTGGATTATAGGTAGTCAAACATTTTTATTTTTAAGCGACTTTGTCGGTATCCTGCTAAAACGGACTTGGTATGGCTTCATGAATCACTAAGCAAACGCACTAATGCAGGGAAAATATTTATAATCGAGTAGTAAGATCGAGTAATAGATGGTTTTATCTGTAGTCTATACCTATAATAATTATACAGATTTTATGTTTTCGTTGTTTGTACGTTAAGATTTAACTCCAAAACAACTAGAGCAATTTAAAAATTCTCTCTCTTTCGAAAAGCTACATCTTCATTGAGTACCATAGGCTATATAATATTTTAAAAAACAATGAGAGATCCCTACCTAATATGGAACAATGTATCCCAAGGAATGAAAACGTTTCTTAAGCAAATCATTGTATCGCATATGCTGCGAAAACAGTTTCATTTAATAGTTACTCCATAAATATAACATACATCTAACTAGTGTATAGAGGTAAGTACATACATGTAGAATATGTGCAGACATAATGAATAGTCTTTTATAGTGATATTAGTTACTCACGAATGGTCACAAAAAAAAGTCCTCGACATCTTAACTATCACGGTTAAACTACAATAACAGTTTTTGTATAAATTATTAACGTCAAAACCTGATGGAATCAAATATTGGAGTTATCAGTGTTTTTATATTAAGTTCTAGCCATTTAAATAATTTGGGATTAAACTTGGAAAATGTAGTTCTTTCTAAACGAGAAAATTTTCCTCTTCTTTCCTCAATTGGTGGGCCAGAATTTTGGTTTATTATTCAATAATAAAACATCGTGATCGCTCTTGAAAGAAAAAAATCATCCCCCCCCCCTGAAAATTTCATGGTTTACGTTTCAAAGGGTGTAGAATCCGAATCTGCAATAAAAAAATTTCCGTCCGTCCGCCGTACGTACGATTTCTCAAAAACGGCTGGAGCAAAATATCTGAAATTTTCAGGAAAAATCCATGTTGGTCCGACTATGCCTCAATTCTTTAACCAGAACTCTCACTTAATTTAAAGTGCCCTTTAGGGGTCGTCAACGTTTTTTAAAATCCCTGAAAACCTTTGAAAAAGTCAAGGCGGCCTAAATTTGTACTCTTTTTGAAGAACATACCATGAGGAATCGAATGAGACCCTCCCCACGTCCTTAGGTCAAACCATTCCCGATGTATGGCCCGATTTATGGTGCCTACATTTACGTTATTTTGGTTTATTATTGTTTTTGTTTTGATTACAGCCACCTAGTGATGTAGTGAACGTGGATACTGGAGTGAACTGCTAAAAGGGTTTATAGCCGAGACACGGGTTGAAGTATTCTGATAACCATTAAGAAAAAAACGCTGCAAATTCTTTCACTGGGTTCCAAATGACTTCTAGCATTTCTCAAAATGAAGTCGTTTTCCATAGAAAACTCGATGAACTGGAGTTTCATGTTTTAATTTGATGGAGAAGAATCTAAGATGAAACTATATCGATATGCACCATAGAAAGTAGTTAACAGTGACTCGAAAGAGCCTTGAAAGAGTTGAATCAACTTTGAGGCGGTCACATGATTTTGAAGGTCCGAAAATTAGTTAAATTTATATTGGTTTGTAACTCTTGTGTTATGCAAGAAGATTAAGAGGTTTGGAATCCAATTGCCTTGGTTTTTACATCCATAACTTTGGTCTTATGAAAATTTCTGTAGCGTGTACGGTTTAGGAATTGTTTGCTAAAAACTCAGACGACTTTCCTTCCATCATTAGTCAAATGAATTGGTCGAAATTGGTTATACTGTTGGAAAGCTCTTGAACTGCATATGTTTTTTTCGAAGATACAAACGATCAGGTAGGGGCGAAAATCAAATTTTATACATAAGCCCTATAAAACTGCCCATAGTTATCCTTTTTGGGGCACACACAGTATGCCCCACGACATCATACAATAGAACGGCTGTAATTGAAACTCCTCCTGAAAAATGTAATGCACCAGGTGGATCAAAATAAAAATCTGCTCCATTTTGTTATTCAGCATTTCGTTTCATAATAAATAATAAAACATAATAATACATCAGTTAAATGTCATATCACGAAGTCTAATCTCATAGCTTGTGAAATCATGTCTTGCTGATTCCATTGGAAGTAACAACAGCCTGCTTTCTGAGTTGAAAAATCAATAACAATCATTGTTCTTTTTGACGATCTAAACTAGCGTTTATTCCACTCTGAATAGCTCTGCTTATAAAGTCATTATACTACAGTATAATGTAAAGATAGCTAGCTGAAAAAAACGCATTTATATTCGGGATATTGAATTACAAGGATTTATCCAGTCGTATAAATATTATCCTGTTTAGTTGAGATTGGTTTTGCCTCTCACAATTATAGTTATATATTTTATTATGTGCAAATAATAAGTTATAACTTGATGACACTTTTTAATGATCGTTGACCATTCGTCCATTGATATAAGTACTTCACGCTTTGTAGTGCAACGTAATACAACAGTTTGACGTTGTTGTATTCTTAAATCTAACTTGGTAGGTAGGTTCTTTCACACATTAATAATTTATTCGAATTCCCTACTCTTCGCTTCAACGTCTATAATATAAAATACAAATTTTCACCAATACAATTATCATTAATCAATATTTAATACATAGTAATCTAGGTATTCTTCAAGTAGATCATGTAGAACGCGAGACTTTTAAAAGCGGCATTTGCGTCCATACAATTCACTACAATTTACATATTATGTGAATTCAATAGATAATAAACTCACTAATCTTATTGACTAACCTTAGTGATTGGTGCTGCGGATGTAATGCATACAGTGAGTGGTGATACAGCCTTACACGTAGTGCGATGGATTTTTAAGAAAAAGATTCATGCAGTAATACGCTGAAATATCAAAAATTAACTTATAACTTGAGCACGTACAAACGTTTGTCTCATTGGTCGCCTGCTTTCTATAATAATCCACCAATATTAAATATAATTTTAAAAAACGTTTTTGGATTTTATGAGAGGGCTTTCAAGAGGTACTTGATAACATTATTCCTTATGGATAGGTACTCAGTCCTTTAACTAAAAAGTTGTAGCATTGCCTTCAATTCCTACAGAGCGAATGATTTTCAGGTTGCCCTGTATTTGAGAGGTCTAACTTCGACATCATTTCACTAATTTAAAATTAAATACCTGTCGTATTGCACCTTTTTGGAAAGCGCTATTCGTCATCTTTCCAGCAGCAATAATTTCCCGTTCTACTGAATTTCCTAATGTTTTTCCATTTAGGTTCCTATTCTTTGCTATTTCCATGATCCTGACAATCATGGTGAAATTATGAAGCCGTTGTTACCTTACGCAGAGGTATTGCCACTTAACATATTCTCTCATAGAGCAAATCCCATCTTACCAGATTCAAATGGGAACCACACGTACAGAATTCACTATTGTTTCCTCTAGTTACAACCACTACTTGACCCTGCATTTTTGTGGCTTCCTTTATCCGGCCTGGGAAGCAGTCGTTTCGAGTTCCGAGAAGACGAATTTGGACCGTCACCGAAATTTGGTATGGTTGAGATTCCTAGTCTTGATGGATAAAGTCACCAATAACCGCCAAACCAAGATCAGAGGCTGGAGAAGATTTGAGATGACCTCGTATATTTCTCGCATGGACCTGAAATAGGAAACCGATAATATTCTGTAAGAATTTTTTCCAACATTTGACATCAACAATTGCGTACACAGAAGCTTGAACATCAGATAGTACATTACTGACGGAAACCAGCACTTCGCATGAAATATCAGGCACCTACACAGTTATTTTTAGGAAAACTCGTCTTGTCTTCTGCAGTTGTCTCAATTTTCCGCAGCCAATTAACTACTTGTTAGTAACCATAATAACAAAAGTTCGGGAACGAAACAAATCGGTTGCTAAGTATAACGCCGTTTATGAAGTAGAAGTCTGTTCTGGAGTTTCTGACCATGTCTATGTAGTGCATCGGTAGTTGAGCCGCCTATAGGAAAATACTTTTTAACGTTTTTAATGAACTCCCCTCAAAGGTGGAGAAGGCACTTCATCAAATAAAAAAGAAAAACTACATAAAACTAAGTAGGGGAGGACGCCCAGTTTTATCCGACGCCAGCCTTAGGGATTTGGGGAGATGAAGAAGAGAGGAAGGGATGGAAGGAACCACCAGCTGATATAAGAGCCCCGAAAGATGCGGCTGATGATACCGTGAAGTACTCGTGCCCAGATGGAAGTCGAGGAGCTCCATGGCACTTTTCCCACACCACATTTATGCCATGACACGACGCGGCCATGACCTTGATATTATTACTAGCTCATAAGTTAGTTTGGGCAATGTTCGTCCGAACGATGAGCAGCTTCAGCTGTAGCTTAGTGGAGCTTCGATTACACAAGCTAGTGCTCTAACAAGGTCCACACAGCTAGTGGCAATGGTGGCAAAACTGATGAAGTCTACCTCAATCCTGATCAGGCAGGGGTGGAAGTCTGTTCTGAGACTAAACACTCCTCATTAACCACCTTCTCCGTATTCTGGCAACTGATGAGGAGCATCTAGAGTGAGATCGTGGTAGAACGGCCTGAGAATTAGAACGGCGAGAATTAGACGAACCTTCCCTTTCTTCTGAAGGTGAATCCACGTCCGTAGGTAATCGGTATGTACCCTGCAGAACCGTGCCTAATCAGTAGGAAACCAGATATTTGCCCTTCATGAAAAAAGGCATTCAAATCTCGTCGGCTTAAAAGTAAAGTTCACTGTGAGTAATTTTTTTTCTTTTTTCATTTTATTTGCCACTCCTATGAATTTTCTGATGCCCGATCAATCGGCGAGGTCAGATTTGAGATCCAAGAAACGGTTTCCTAGGAAAATTCAAAATAGTTTTTCACTAAGTCAGCATTACATTTAGAAAGAAATATAGTCAGGAGAAATTAATTAATTATTCATTGAAAATACTTGTAAAAGCGTATACCATTGAGGTTCACGCGGGAAAGAATATGCATATACATTATGAACCAGCTGCAGAACAAATTTCAACCCTCTATTCCAATTTCTTCCGAGCAAAATTATTAGGTATGTCTCTCCAAATTCTGAATATTCTTGTAGAAATTTTGAGATGATCGCGAATGGAGGTAGGTACTGATGTCTTGCATGAAAAATGTCTTTCCCCTGGATAAGGCAAAACTTTTTCCTCACGCTTTGTCGCATTTGAGGTGGTTTATAAACAAAGAATTTGATGCAAGAAAGATTTTTTTTTTTTGCGTGGAAAAACCAACTGTACGGTGGACGAACATTGCAGTTTTGGAATCTAGGCACCTTGAAACGTAAAATGACAATGTTTGAGAGAAAATAAATTTTTTTCTATCCGATCACATAGACTTATTAGAAATAATAAGCCAAAATGAACTCGATTTTTCACGAAAACCCTCGATTTTCGCTAATAACACCACGTTTTTGCTCATTCCCAGGCAGTTTTCTCCACCTAATTGTAGGTACTCTAATCGATATTTTAGCTATATCGTCGGAAAGCTAAGTTTTTGGACTACATTTTAAGATCACAGAGAAAAACTGGATGGTTTTAACTAATTCTCGCTAGACAGCGCTCAGGTCGTTCCACCACAACATCACTCTAGACGCTCCTCAACTGATGAGGCGAAGGAGACTGACCCACAGTTATCTGGGTGGCCCAACGAACCACACGCGGCCAGCTGCTCAGCAAATGGGTTGAGGGAGATCTGCAAACCCTCTGCAGGATATCCCAGACCCCTGGCAGAAAAAAGCCCAGAGAAAAACTCTAATCCATCACACTTTTCACGGAATAGTCGTATGTTTTACTGCAGTAACTCCTTCCTGCCTCACTTCTTCCTCAGTCTTGCCACACATCTGCCACATTCAATTCGAAATGTGTTTTAAAAATACAATTACCTGTACACGTCGTGCACCGTTCTATAGATCTCGGAGAGGGTGACTCTGAAGTGGTTGAGCAGCCTGAAGATGCTGACGACGAAGAGGATCGTGAACAAGATGCTGCCCACCAGCTCGTAGACAGTTGTGATAAGGGGGCGGACGGCGTTGCGCACGGAGGGGATCCGCGTCCGGAGAAGGCTCTCCAACACCAACATCACCGTATCTTAATCTGAAAAGTTTTGAAAACGAAATTTTATTAGGTGACAAATCATCATGCATCACAAAGAATATCAATATATACCCATATCATCATCATTATTATTATTTTACTTTCAATAATTATTATTCGATTATTATTTTCAATAATGAACCTTTGTAGTTGATTAAGAAAAAAAGTATAACCCAGCCCTCTAAAAAGTTGGTTTACATTTCAAGATGCGAAGACTTCAAAAATTTAAAAAGCGATAAATTAATAAACAGTGGTTTCTTATTTCTGTATTAGAGATCCCTTCCAGGTAAATCACTGGACTCTCTATACTGGACGCAGTCTGTAGTACACATATAAACTTTTCACCTATAAAGTGAACAAGAAGACGACGCTTTCTATATAGCTTCCGAAACCTCAGGAACTAGCATTCATATCTTCTCACCCCATGGAAGGGGCAACGGTAAAATTCGATCACCCTCCTTGCTACAATCATTCCTTGTTACAATCAATCATTTTAAATGATGATACGGTTGAGGTGAACTCTTGACCGAACCCACGAGTTCATTCATTTGTGTTTTCTCGCCAAAGATGCGACAATTTACCTGCGCGTGGCCTCAAGGATTCCCTGATTGCCCTGATATTAAAAACGTTTCCGGTCAATAATTTCCTCAAGTGTCAATGCCATGGATGAGAGAAAACCTCCTAATTGTCTGTGAGTTTCTCACGATCCGTTCCAGTCCACGTGCGCCAAAATTAAAACCAAAATAGTTTCGCGCGAGTCAAGAATCTTTATTTATGTCCTGTTAATTCTGAAATGACGCACTGGGGTGAAGAACGCGTTTCTTCCCACATGCTTTCTTTCCAAAAAAATTAAATTCCAAATGGAGGTTATTAAAACCTATTGTTACCCATTAATATTACCTACTTACTTTACTATTTAACACATTTTTGTTGTTTAATTTAAAAAAAAATTTGTTTCGAAAAATGCATTCGTTGTCGGATTTCCAATTTTTGGGATTCATTAAAAGATCAATACGAGTCACAAAGACCATTGTCCAGCAAAGCATTTCGTTTTCCAAATACTAATCTCCCTTTAGGGGAATTTTCTTAAAACATGAAGCTATAACAACATGCCCAAAAATATTCCAAAACTTTCTCTACAGGATCTGTATTGAGGTATTCTGGAAAAATTCCTGGATTCTAACACTTAAATGAATATATAAATATGCGTGTGTCTATGTGAATGTTTCTTTTGAGACTGTAACTTTGCTTCAAATTGAGATTAGAACTTATCTTTCCTTAAAAACCAAGCAATCTAAAAGAAAGAGTTCGTTGCACACCGTTTGAGCACAGAATCGAATTTGAAAAAAATGAACTAAAAATGGAAAATTGAGTTGAAAACGGTTAAAGTTCTATATTGAAGCAGAATATTACTCAATAATCTTTATTCAAAAAGTGCTAAAATTGTCAGATATCAAAATTACTTAACATAAATGCATGTCAAGTAAGTCATGCCAGTCAGTAAAACTATCCCCTCTTTACGTTTTTCCAATTGATCGATTTTCGACGATTATCTTCGTCGTAACTGATCAAAAAATCGTTTAATTAGTATATTTATTAATTGATGACATCAATGGATGTTTAGTTATTCGATACGCAACCATGCTTCTTAAATCTCTTCCAATCAAAAAAAAAAAAAAAAAACTTGTTGGTTTCCCATTGAATGGTTTCCCAGGTTTACGGTGGCTTGAAAATTATTGGAGAAGTTCTAGATGTCATCACGCATTGTTGTTACAACCATTTGCATCATCTCAACGTTGGGTAGACCACTAATGACCAAATCATAAGGGACTATTTACCAATCTCAGTTGGTAAGTATAATTATTGTGTCTATATTTTCAACCCTGATCATTTTTGGGTCTTATAACGCAAGAATAAAAGATTCAGAAACATCGGGAAAAAAATGTTGCATCATGAGTTATTGTTTTTATGGTTGAGCAGTTGTAAATCATACGACTCGTCGTGTTCCCAATTTAAATATAAATATACAACAAAAGTAAACTAAACAAATCCGAAATGTCATGCTTTTGTACGATTGTAAATTAGTGCAAATTAATAAAACGTACAACTTACAGCAAAAGTAAAAAAAAAAAAAAAAACTAGCATAAACACGGATAGAATGGGATTTCTTTCCCCAATCCAAAAGTAATCAAATGCTTCCGGCATTCGAGAATTCTCGAAAGTATTGTTCGATTTATTTTGGCGTCGAGGTTGGAACGGAAATGTATAAGCTGGAAGGTAAAGGAAAGAGCAGGACTCATGTTCATAATGAGATGTTCAAATTAGATGGGAAACCTCCCTGGGACAAGACACTAATGAAATGACCAGCTGCAACTTGATCGGTTGACCAAGCTAAATTATCTCCCACTCTTGGAAGTTTAAATTTGATAATCGTTATCAGTAAGATGAATGATCTATCAATAATAATCGATCGTTGAAGCATTCTCGGAACATCTCTCAAACGTTGCAGAGCTTCATTTCAGGCAATCGTAAGCAAGGACGTTTATTGATTGTTTGCAAAATGCAGGTTTTACAGCATCTAATCTGCTCATTATGGGAATAATTAGCTATTATTATTGTATCACAGTATGATGTACCTACCTATCCGCCGAATTAACTTCCTCTTCTTGGTAGTTTGAGATGTCACAGCATGACTCGCATTTCAAGATAATTGATCACCGTGCTTATTTAATCACCGCTATGTATATCGAAAACGAACGTCACAGACGCGGATGGCATCATCCGATCGCGAACTATGAACTACGACCGCCGCGTGATCGCGAAACTTCTCAACGAAATGACCGCGATGACGTGAACTTCTAGACTAACGGCAATCACAAACTCTTTTGTGACCCCCGAAACAAAATAACCTTATCCCCGTTTCACCCATTCGAAACACTCATATTCGATTCATATTCATGAAGGAAGGTCCCCAAAGACGGAGGGCATTACTATTATAATTGGATTAGTCACCGGAGGTGAGTCATTAACCTACCGATTTACACATTTACGCTACTTGTAACCGGTACCTCTTTCATAGTCGAAATTGTGAAATGCCGTGTTTACGACATATCATTGATATGATATCAACGAATTTGCTTATAAACAAACGATTCGGCCATTTGAGAAGGTTCGATTTCAGATGTACCAGACAGAAGTAATGGGAGAACTCCGTAAACAAAATATTTACACGGAGGAGCAAGGGGATGAATAGAGAATGATAGATAATCGGAAAATTAAATCAATCAATTTGATTATTGCGATAAACTTTTATAGTGTATAAGTTAACTATTTTTATATTACCGTTCCACCAACAATCCCTAACAAAGGTTGAAGTAGATCATTGTTTTACGGAACCTGGGATGTGTACATTGATTAAAAAAAAAACGAATTTCACCTATGTAATTAATGATTACACTGTTATTAGTCAACATGAGTAAACATTCGATAAATAAACGAAGTTTTAAATAAGTTTTCATAAAACTTTGAGTTTAAGTTCAAAAGTTGGTTTTTACGATATCGAGAAGGCATTTGCCCGTTCTAGCCAATAACGAGATGGCAGTCATAACTCAACCAACAACCGTTCCATTTCCGCTCATTCTCGTTCGTATTCGATTGCTGTCCGGTTCACATTACGTACCAAATTCCTTGTTTTCTATTATCGCAAATAGTCTTGTGTATATTCGTGTAATAGGAAGTTCGTTAATTTCGTCGTTGTTATGTATCGCCATGGACGGCGAAGCGGCGCGCCGCGGCGGCTTTACGTGTGAGAAATCGTGAACATAAATTTGATTTTCGCCAAAAAAGAAATACTAGGTAGTGCGTCTTGTGTAGTGCAGAATATTCAGAATCCAGTTCATCTTGTGGGATTACACTACAAAGAAGAAGAGGTGAGTAATTTATTCATTTATTTGTCCCAAACTTTCAATTGGCTGAAGTAGAGAATAGGTGACCCCTATACCTCTTATCAGGCTCATCTGAACATGTATCGATGTGTACTTTCATCGATATATAGGATAATATATCGATACCACCACCATGTTTTATGGAATGGTTTTCACGACCGTTATATCGATAAAAGCATTTTTAACGCGCAGAGCCAAGTGTTAACACATTTTGATCTATTTGTCCAACTATACTTTACCAGAAGGATTGATTTAGGATATTTTTTTGTTGTTTGAGATGCGAGCGAAGCGAGCATCCAGATCAGCAAATTAGACAGAACACATTCCTGCCTTTGCCCCATAATGGGTTCCTATATCGATAGGAGAGATCGGGTTTTTAAGGCAACGGTCTGATAAAGAAGGGGTCACCTATTTTCGACTTTTACGCTTTCAATTATGTCACTTTATGCCCTTTTATTCCTCATTTTATACTAAAGAAAGTGGCTATTGCAGTGAGTCTTTTCAATGTTTTTATGCAATGGAATCAATATCTTCGAGATCGAACTCCGATTGGTAAAATTTGCATCGTTCTCGTCAAAATGGTCCTCAAAACCTAATCGAACCTCTGTGACTCGTATTTTAGCACAAATTACCAGAGATAACGAATAACACAAATAGCCAAATAGGTTGGAAACCATTTTCAAAATATATAAGTACATAACTAACGAAAATCAATAACATGAAATAGCAAACATACCACAATGAATAGTAACGCAGCAAATCAGTTTGTATCGAATACTAACAATGATGGCTTAAACCACTGGTAAGTATTAATTTTTGTTTAGGATGGTTGGTTTTGATAGTCGGTTTAGAAAGTTTCATCATTCTTTTACCTTTATACCGGAGTTGGTGGAACCGAACATCGTTGTTCAACAGTTGGGATTAGCTGTTTAATAAATGAATATTGATTAAAAATTTTGATTGAACCGGCCTAAGACAGAAATTCGGCCGAATGTCGAAATTTGACAGAAATTCGAAAGACAGAGGCCTTTACTAGAAATAACTATTGATACGATGAATGTTTCATTGCAGTCCGTGAATAGTTTGTATACAATAACGCTAATGTGTCTGTGAATTTGAGGCTCCCATAACAGACTGTTATCCCTGTTGATATCTTTTATAGTAGGGTGTAATGTAGTCCACCGAGATCCATCAACAGCCTAAAACGTACAGTCTCTGAACATTCTTATCAAATTCAGATGAAAACCGTAGAAGTAATGCTTGTTTTGGCCATCTACTATCGTTGGAATTCGTGTGGGATAGTCGAATCGTCTTTTCCCACCAAATACCTCCTCTGGCACTGCCGCAATTGCATCTGAACCGGTATTCGACCGATTTTTCACTCGGGGGTATAGCTGCCCATATCGGGGAAGCAAACAAAAGTTGAAACTTCAATGGAATTCGTTCTAAGTGTTGCCGCACTCCGCCTAGTTGATCGGACGGCCGATTCTGGATTAAATTTTTGTTTTTTAGGGCGAATTCCGCGGAGAATTTATTTTTTAAGCCTCTTATTACTTAGTTGATTTTTCTCTGAATCTGAAGTATCTACCATTTTTAAAACTACTTATATTCTAGCAGATTGATATATATTTCACGAGGGGGAGCCGTATAGGCACAGCCCCTACCTACAGACACAGAGCATGTAGACGTTCGCCTTGAAACGGGGGCTATGTTGAAATTAATGGATTTCAAGCGAGCTCTTGACTAGAAAGAAGTTGTTTGAAGTGATTACGGCAATATTATAGCGAAAATGCCAATACCCGTCATTTTTCGTCTAATGCTTTCCAAACTTTTATTGCCGATTCTCTCTAGACAATAACTATTTACAAGATCTAATTTTTTCAAATGTACCTATGTACCTACGTATTCATTTATATGCACCAATGTACACAATAATGTACCCCCACAGTTGTCGAATCAGTTTTGCTTGTAATTGATGGATTTTCATGTTCTTGGTCTTGTTCTGTTCCTAGAGACGCCCTTCAAAATTCTATAACAGTGAACAAAAGTTAGTCATTTTGATGTGTTTTCACCTGTTCATTCTACTAGCACTATTATGGCCGACGACGTAAAAATCCTTCCATTAGGAGCGCAGTTATTCCGACATTTATACCAAAAAACGTTCAAAATGTTAGCGGGAAATGCTTCAAAGTCTCGTTTTTGCTTCCTCCACCGACCGAGGGTGTTTTTGGAAGTAACCGACTTGAGTAAAAAGTGCAAAATGTCAAACTTTGAACATCTGCAGTGACTTTTTCCAACCATTTACATTTTATCCGAATCGCAAAGGAAAAAAAATAAAACAGGTTTTGAAAAATCTAAAATTTCTAAAAACTCGAAAAATTGAAAAACTTTTGGTCATTCAATATTATGTTGTATAAATGCTACAGGTTCCAATTATTTCTCGTTCGCCATGATAGAAGGCTGCCTTTGAATTAAACGATGCAATATCAGCATAATAACGAGGCATGTGTCCTCAAGTTGAATAATTGGATGAACTCGTCCGGATAGTGATCGGCGACTGTGGGATTCCCCGGAAGTTTACTTGTTTTTAAAGAACTACGAGTACTCGGCCTTTATCAACAAACAAAGCGATTCGCACAATATTCCACCCTGAGGATATTCATTAGCGACCTACCTGCATAACACGGATGTAATCGCTAATGGTGAAGGAGAACCTTGGAGAACTCTTGGAAATTAATCATCAGTAAACATCAGAAACCTTCGATTCATATTCTAAGAATAAGTCATAATTTTCCTTCTACACTACCGAAGTTGAGAAAGCTTTTGATCTAAAATCAACAGGTTAACTTCCCTTCTGTGTGTTCAACTTGCTGGTGAAATTGGGTTCCGTTTCTTTGACAATTCCTCGTCGCGCCCGAAACTATGTTTGTTTGGTAGATTTTTATAAAACGATAAGCGAGTCAGCTCCTGTCCAGTCTTTTGTCCTTAGGTCAGTAGTATCGTTTCTGTAACAGGGGTTTTTGAATGATCTAATTGCCCAATATTTGTTCAGAATTTGGGAATAGTTGTAAATCCATTTCAGAATTGCCATACAAATTTTAAAAATGCCTATTTCCCCCTCCCGAATCAATAATTGGCTGACACACAAATTCAAAAATTTATGATTGACCGATTTTTGATTAAATTCAGCATTTTTATGGAAGCTAGCTTAAGTTCACTTCGTAGCAACTCCATTGTCGTCGAATCAATAATAAATTGTGCGCATGCGTTAATGCTAATCTCTTATATTTTCAATTTCGGATGCTTTATCGGTCAGACATCGTCCATACTCGTACCTATGTCCAAGTTTCGGGATGATAACCCGTGAATATTGTTGTGATTAATTATTCTTTGCACATGGGCAAAGGCGACTAGTGAACCAATTTCGCTGAAATGTTCTGGAACTGTGGCGGTTAGAAAGAAGACGGTCCACTACGTAAGTGAAAGCCATGGTGAAAACTCTCAGCTTACAGATGATACGTGAATGAAAGCCCATACCTTACAAAGTAATAGCCATAACCTTAACACAGGTACAGGTGTAAGCCCAAACCTTACATGGAACTCTTCGATTAATTGTAGAGGTTGCATATGCGCAATTACAAATGATCGAAACTTTTCATATTAGAATGTGTACACATATATTAATATTCATCTTATATCTACTTATACAACACGATCTTATACATGTACTGTTACAATGAGCGAAGAATTGCCCTTCACTTGGCAAATTTTTATTGCTAATTTGATTTTTTTGTGGAGTTTGTGGTTGTGTCCTCCCCTAAAAATCATGAGCGCATGAGTGAGCCCTAATTTCCTTTAGCGTCGATTTAATATGATCAATCGGTCAGATTCGTTCATAATTGATTCCGTCCATAAGTCACGAGATGGTATAACACGAATTTTGCCTTCCACAAAGAGCTGTAAGTTTTGATATCAACTTCTGCTTCGAACAGAGTGTTCACGGAGTTGTATCTAAGACGAAGTCATTCAACTGTCTTCAGACATCTAGAAGTCAATGACAATGAATGGACATCAGTGATCAGCTGACCTTGTGGCTAATTTCGTTCCTAATCGATCTAACGATAAATGGGGCTCTTTGTACGGCATCTGCAGTGGACAAGACAAGATACGGAGTCTCGGGGAGCCGAGTTTATATTATGTACCTCTGACTACATCTATTATGTATAGATCAGTGATTTACATAGAAGCATTTTTCTAAGGAGAAAATAATTAAACTCTATGCAATAATTTGCAGCGTCTTTTGCTTGCGCTTCAAGATCACGTGCGCATGAGCAAAATCAAATGTACTACATCACCTATTTCTTACGATCTATCGGTTAGATTGTTTCATACTCAGGTACAAGGAACTGTAACTCGGGAATTTCGTTATGACTGGTTTAACCGGTGGAATATCATTACTCGCCCTCCGATCTTAATCTCGAGGTCGACCAGACATGTGAAGCGGGATTAAAATTCAACCGCAAACTATGAAAAAAATCGATCCTGTAGGTGGTACGACCGGTAATTTTATACCTTCACGTAATCACGACTAGAAAGAAAAAATTTAACTGCATCGAAAAAGAAAAAAAGAACGCAGTTTAAAATTTCCGGGCGGGTTCTGTACGTAAATAAAAAACGGAGTAGGATAGAAGGTTGTCTATATTTCCACGAAAGTAAAGAGTTAAACACTGTTAAATTACATTTCGACACTGTTAAATCGATTTCGACGGTTAGGTCATCATCAGTAACAAACATGAACTCATGTTCATGTTTGTTACTGATGATGACCTAACCGTCGAAATCGATTTAACAGTGTAACTCTTTACTTTCGTGGAAATATAGACAACGTTCTATCCTATTCCGTTTTTTATTTGAAATGGGTTTCCACAACTTCGTCGCGAGTGACTTAGTCCGTTCTGTACGTAAGTTTCAATCAGTTACGAAATCCCTACCTACGTACTGTATGTACCTATGTATATGTTACAGTTAATACCCGAAATCAGTTAACTCTAGTTTTAACTAGTGAATTCTAGTTTTCACTGAGCCCCTTCGTGAAAACTAGAAGTCACTAATTAGAACTAGGGTTCACTGGGACCCTCACCGCTGGAACCACATGTCAATGATTCATTTTCAGTCAACAATGAAATTTGTTAGGCAAAACTAGAACAACCTAGTGAGAAGCCGTGAAAAGAAGTGATTTTAAAAGTTAGTTACAACTGGTTTGGACTAGTGAATACTAGGAACAGTGAAAAATAAGGTTTTTTGTAAAGCTTATATTTTGCTTTGTGCTTCTTATCGTAGAGCCTGTACATCTTAAAATTTTTTTGTATTTATTCTGATCATGGTCGTCATCTTCAAGTTTAGGTTGCAGGTTTTGGAGATCTTCCTCTTCGTTAAGGGTTTCAATGACCTCGACAGGTACGTCAGAAGTTGTGAGCCCCACTTTTGGATCCACTCCAAACATAGCTTTATAGGGGCTCATTTTGATTCCAGAGTGGTAGGCCCTGTTTTTCATAAATTGAATGAGTTTCAAGCCATGAAACCACTTAGTCGTTTGATTGTGCAGCATCCACGAAGCAAGCATCCGCTCCACATCCGCGCTCCACAGAACCTTGACTTTGTGAGTGCCTTGGCTTCCCATGGACTATCTTCAGCTCTGGCCAAAATACCTTCAGCTCCTCAATGACGGATTGCAGAGCGCGTAGCTGGACTTAGTGAGGTGATCCTGGTAGTTCAGAATGAATCTGTACTGTCCATCAGGCTGCGACTGCATGTCTATCAGATCGATTTGACATCTGCTGTTCAATTCCGTATATAAAATTGGCTTTGAAACGAGTCCTTTCTTCCCCAGTTTCTTCTTTTTTTTGGCAAGTTTCAAACCGCGTTTATTATAAATAAACAAATCAGTGAATTCTAGTTTTGACTAACTCAATTAAACGAGCGGTGTTCACGAAGGGGCTTAGTGAAAAATAAAATTGACTAGTTGAAACTAGAATTAACTGATTTCGGGTATTACCTGTAACATATACATTCAGACTAAGAACTAAATACCAGGAAGATCGAGCAAAGCGTCGTGGAAAAAAACGAAAGGGCGGAAGCAAACCCGTTCGATTTTCCTACTCCGACTCTCCCATCTCCAATTCAACTATAGGATATCAAAACAATTGGAGATGATACAAATGTTTCAAAAACAACAATTTGTAAAACTTTACGTGTCTAGAAGTTGAGATTGTTTCAAGGGTTCTCGGGAAAACGGTGTTGGAACCTTAAAAATGTTATGCCGCCATTCTGAATTTATTAATTTTTTCTGAATTTATACGAACTTTAAATACAGAAACATTTGTAACGTTTCACTTCTCAACGTTCGTCCTTCAAAGTTTATATTATGCTACGACTGATGACGTGTGATTTTAATCCTATGTTAATGAGAATTGATCCAGTAGTGTGAGAAAAAGTGGCATTCGGACCAATCTTTTTTCCTTGATGATCTTCGTGCGGGATCGTCTTCCGTGGCAATTGTCCCCTTGAATGGTTGTAACAAGCTTATATTCTACATTTTTTTACACAGAATTTGCTACATTTTAATGATCTATACCCTCTATGAATATGAGGAAGCTAAATGCTATACCCAACTTGGCAGACTTTTTCCTTCAAATGATTCGAATTTCATCGTTGCACATATACTCGTAGATAGGTAAGAACATTCCAGATTTCGATCGTTTCTTGTTGTTGACAGTTGAATTACAACTCACTAGTAGCCGCTTTATTCGTTTGAAGCAGTTACCTACATTGGAAACACGAAATGGGCCTTTCAAAATGAGACATTCGCGTTCTTAATCGGTAGGTAATCACCTCCGTATTTTACGATAAGTAAACGACATTCTAGGAGGGCTGTCAGCGGATCATTCTCGGGAAAAACGATTATTATCGGTTTTCCTTGAATGTGATTGATGTTTGTTGCTTAATTTGATAGTTCTACCTCATTAGCTCATTGACGATCAGACTGTTGTTAATATAAGTGACAGTGGTGATTTTAACCACAAATTAATTTAAAATATGACAACTTTTGTATGACAAACGAAAACCAAAAATCCAGGGACTTATATATGACCGATCCCCCTTTCCCCATATTTTGGTGAATCATTTTAATTTGAGTACAGCAATTTTCCACTATCAGATTCGTGCAAAAAAAAATATATATATATATTTTACAACAGAATCTTTGTTTTTATACAAACAAATTTTTGAATATTTATTACTTTGGAAGTTTTAATCCATTTTAATAAAGCACATTTCAATGCAATACAAATCTACTTTTCAGCATAATTTTGTGTACAAATTTCTAAACGTAATTCATATTTATTATCCTTTTTATACAGGTTCAACCTAATTGACCTCCTGGTACCGATTCTGATGAAAGCTATGATATAATGTTTCTAGCCTTTTAGGATTCTAGCCAGTTATACATTCATTATTTTCAACTCTTAACTCTCTAAACTGATCATAACTCACTTAATTGAAGGAATTACTTCAAGTTTGATTTCAGCGACTGTCAGGGCGTTCAATTTGTTATCTCCCTGTTCCCAAACAAAAATCATTTGCAAAGGTTTGATGGTCAGCTCAAAAAGAAAAATTTGTCAAATACCGGAAATGTATGGTTTTCTCAATATCTTGAGTAATGGGCTTAGTAATGTTTTCAAAAGGTGGCCAGGAGGTTCAGCATTCTTTGATACCTTCAAAGTCAAACGTACACAGAAGAAGGGAGGAAATATCGTTTCCCAGTCGGGAAACATGATTTTATTCACAAGAAATTATGGGTTTTGGGTGCAAAATGATTAACTCAAGATTCAAGTTTTTGGTGTATCATTTTAAATACTGAATCTTTAAAATCGAACTAAAAAAACGTTTAACCCCCCTCAAAAGTTTTTGGTTTACGTTTCAACATACGTGAAAAAAAAGCGAGTGAAAAAAGAAATCAGTCCGTACGCCTTCGACCAGGGAAATACCAGAAATTTCGACATAGTGATCAATGAACCCTAAGGAATAATTTCAAAGGATTAAACTACTGTAAAATCTAAATCTAAAACACTTTTGATGTAAGAGGGTGGTTTTTTGTTTGATTCAGATAGAAAAGAGGTCCATTAATGGATTAAAAAAATGGCTGGCGACAGACCCGTTGCAAGAGGATACTACACAAAGATAGGCGATCGGCCTTATCGCCGATCAAATTTTTCAAAACTTATTTAACTAGTAGTTTCCCATTTATTTTCTCATGAATTACCTCACAAGAAATTTTTCTACTGTTCCCTTCTGGATTTTAAATTATGACTTCATACAAAAGGATAGAATCACTCCAACAATAACATGTGAGTGTTGACCAGGATGATGTTGGTTAGATACGCACAGTTAAATATGACATAGTGACAGGACTGAAGAAGTCCCCATAGCGGGACGAAACGTTTCCAAAAAAGAAAAATAAACCTATTATACGCTCCAATCTGGTGTCTTAAAACTTATTCGGGTATGTATTTGCGGACAAGTGAAGCGTAGATGGGTGTTTCATTTTATCTAGTTGAATTTTTTATTTATTCCTGGTTTTCTGCGACGTGCGGATACACAACATTGTAGTTATTTTAAGTATCAGCTTTTGTTTTGTACAAAGGGAATAGTAAAGTTGGAGACTAGGACACCAGATTCTCTTGCAAGCCACTCAGTTTTAAAGCGAGTTTCTAGCAAAGTTAGCGACACCTAAGATGTTCAGTTTTGTTGATGTCAGATCGGGCTGATTGTCACTGAGGACGCTCCTTTTTGGACTCGCAAGGTCCAAGAGCATTATAAACAATGTTGTATTGTTTGCGGAATCCACCTCACTGAATCAACGGCAGACAAAAACAAACTCACAGAAGCGTGATCATAACAACAGTCGGGTTTTGATGTTGGGCTTTAAGATAATCGTTTTTCCGCATTCGCAAAAATAACGGACACAAAACCAGGCGATGTGAAACAAAAACAAAAATCAGAAACGTCGATCAGGAATGGGTTGAAATTTATCGATGTTGCCCGGTGTTAGTCACTTAGGTGAAACATCGTTATATATTCTGTTCAAATTCTATATATAAACAGAACACTTTAATTTCACAAGTACCCAGCATATTAATTCAATATAATTTCACGATTTTGAACTGTGTTCCTTTTTTTAATTCATTCACTGAACTCAGCAAAGTACATTAAAAAGCGTTAAATTAATGTTTTTTCAACAGGAAATCCTCCTTATATGTAAATCTCAGTTTGTATGTAAGTATGTCCCCACTTGATGGGTACATTGGCGGACTGATTTTGATGGAAGTGGTCGTCAAATGGCCAGCGAGTTCCGGCGCACAGGCTAGGTCAGAACCTCCAAAACAACCTTCTCCGTCATAAACAACGCTCTCCTTCCGCAACACACGTGTTTGGTTCTCGAACTTTTATTATGGTTGCTAACAAGTAGTTTAATAGTTGCAGAAAATCGTGACAACTGGAGAAGCCTTCGACAGGATTTGATTTCTGGGGATGCACGGTTTTCCTGGTAACATATAAAACGATGCAAATTCTTACACGTGGGTTTGCTTATGTTTTGAAATATTGAGTAATTGCTCGGGTTATTGTGTGGTTTGGAGGGGGCTGCTTCTAGGTTCAAGATTGCGATTATTCTATATGGATGAATTCCTACAGATTTGAATCACAACCCATTCGGAGTCCAAAAATGCAATGGTAAAACGTACGAGAAAATGTCACCCCACAGAAAAATTTCTTGATGGTTTGGGATTCAGCGTGGTGCCCTCTGAACATGCACAACACCCTACCAGTTTTCCCAACAGTTTTGTTTCCGCGTATTATTGCTAAATAAACTTTGAAATCCATCATAATCAGTAGTTTGGTAGCAATCCCCATTGGACGCTCTTGATTTGGCATCTGGATATGTACTTCTACGCTGAATCACATAGTGATATGACTTTTTTGAGTTGACCACTATTTACCGCCAAAACAGCAGACTGTAGACCCACTTAAATCAATTCTACCCACAAAATGACAAGTAAAACCCAACACCAAACTTTTACCCACAAGACGAGTGGGTAATGAGTGACCAAACCGAACTTCTGCGCCAAATTTCAGGATTTTCCTACGCTTTTGAGGCGTTTTAGTAGTTTTTTGAGCATTCTAAGCCATAATGCTACGAATGAACAGTTTTTTAATCGATTTTTTAAAACAATTTAGGGGCTATTCGATATGTTTATTTATTTCTCGAAAATGTGCTCAATATAAAATTAAAATGACAAAACGGTTCGAGTGAATATTGATAATTGGCTGAAATCGGAGTTATCTCTCTTAATGGTTTATGATGGTTCACTTTTCACAAGGGTGCAATTGAAAAGTAAGAACCCAAGTGTGTACCCATTACTGGACGCTATCAATTTAGTCTCGACAATTCAAATGGGAAGGCAAACAAATGTCAATGAACAGCCTAAACGGTTGGCAAAGTGGTCTTGTCGTAAATGACAATTGTGTTTTTGATAGAAGCGAACGCATTGGTCTGACCTTCGTCGTGTAACGTGGTGGCGAGCGAACGTATCGGGCGCGTGGTGGGACCGGACGGCGCGTAAAACAAGACTGAGCTCTCAGCGGCTGACCGGGGAACGGAAGCCTCAATTAATAAAACAAAGAGAAAATGAGTAGAGACATCATCCCTACCACGTAAATCTCGTACCTACGCTCGTTGCCAATCTCCCCTCACCTGTCCTTCTGCCGTTAGTCGGGGGAGTACCGGCATTACTAGAGTTCGGATGGATAACCGTTCAGTATATGACTAAACACCTCTGTAAATATGACCTGAAAAAGGACCTGAAATGTTCGTATATGACAACTAAACAAGCGGAATGTCTAGGTAGTGTAAGCTTCAATACAAAGTCAAAATAATTGCCTTCTAGCTAAGGTAAAACCTCACCTCCATTCCTTCTTTTCATCAATTTTAATCAAATTTTCTCTAGGCATGATTTGAATGATAATTCGCACTGAACTTGAGGTCGGTCATCACTGAAGGTCAATAGCGAACAGAATTACCGGAATCGTGCATTGCAAGGTTTTCACTATGTCAAAAAGGATTGTGGGAATGCTTGTCGGAAAGTGAGCTCTGGTGTTTCCCAAAACTCTAATCCTTATGTGGGTAGGGTATCCAGCATAGATATGCAAGTATGTTGCATAGATATCAATCTATCTCGGACCTCACCCTTATGTGGAAGCTGCTTAACAACAAACTATCCTGTCCGGAATTGCTCTCCAGATTGGGTCTCCAGGTTCCCCGCATCTCCTCCCGTGCACCTCTCCTCTTCAGCACCCAGCATACGCCAACGAATTACCTAATGAATGCGCCACTTCACCGCCTCCCACGAACAGCAAACCGCTACCTGGAGTTATTCCCCGATTATGACTTTTTCAATGATTCCGCCTCCACACTCAAGTCTCACATCTTATCTCTGCCTACCAACCTGTAAATCATTTCTTTGTAACTATCCTTCATTATTTTTTTTCTCTTCTCTTTTGTAACACAACATGTAATTGGGCTTGTCCCGTTCAATAAATAAATATCTGTGGCCAATCCACCAACTACTGTCATCCGAAAAGGGTATCAAGATTAGGGTTTTGGTCATTGACCAGAAAAGGAATACGGGATGATCTAAACTGAGGCTTCGGCATTGTGTCGCTTGTCTTCACTATAATTCATATAGAACGCGTGACAAACTTAATGGTCCAGGGATTATTTCTGGATGACATTTCCAACCAAAAATACCTCGTTAATCTTTCTCTTTAGAGGCTACGTTTCCCAGTTATGTCAGTTTTAAAAGTTTCCGATCATATGTCACTAACTCCATCTAACAACTCTCTAAAAACAAATTGCAGGACTCCGTTGGAAAGAGCGTCAAATCCTCTATCCCCTTACAGTAAAATAAGAGAATTTCAACAAGACTTGGCAGGTGAAAAATTAATCCGAAGATAAGATATTGAGAATTTGTTAAAACAACCATTTTCCCCGTCTTTTCTCTCTCCCCGTAATGAACACGCTGTTTAACTCCCATTTCCTAATAAAAGCTTCCCAAGAATCTTAGCTACCTACTCCATAATATTTTCACCTTAATTTTTTAAAAAGGAAATCACGTTTAAATTCGGAAAAACGTCGGTTTATATTGTGAAATGGAAGTTTTTCACGGCAAATGGAATTCAATTTTGGCGTCGGACATGGTGTTCCTTTCTTCGCTGAATAAAAATTGTGAACCTCGTGGGCCTCCTCACTCAACAAATAAAAGATTTTCAAGTAATGGTTGAATGCATTGAAACAAGATTTTCTTTAAAAAATTCCAACTGAAAAAATTGTTTTGCTTATACCATTGAAAGTTGAGATTCTTGGAAAGTTCTTCCTGAGAAATGGGAGTTACAAACCCTGATTATTATGAGCGAGAGAAAAGATGGAAAGAAGTCGTTTATTTGAATTCTCAAAAATGGTATCATCGGACTAATTTGTTACGGCTTAAGTCATGTTGAAAATTTCTCATTTTACCGTAAGGAGATATTGAATTTTAACGCCTTTTGCCATGGTTTCCTCAAAATTAATTTTAAAGAGTAGTGTAAGGGAATTATGGCCGTTTCTAGTGTCGTAAGGTCGGGAACACGACATACATTTTAAAAGTGAAATAACATGGAAACGAAGCCCATAAAAAGTCTATGAGGCCTACCGTGAGGTTTGTTACGAATTGTATAATATTTAAGTATTATAATATGTTTTATGTTGTCTGTTCAGTGTTTTGTAACACAATCAACCGGAGCCTGCCGCAAATCTCTCAATAACGTAACACCGAGGTTGAGCAAAAGGTTTTATTTTACCGTTAGTTTCTTGGTTTACGTTTCACAGGGTGTAGAATCCGAATGTGCAATAAAAAATTTTCCGTCCGTCCGCCGTACGCCCGATTTCTCCCAAACGGCTGAAGCAAAAGATCTGAAATTTTGGGGAAAAATCAATATTGGTTCGACAACGCCCCAATTCTTTAGCCAGCACTCTCGCTTAATTTAAAGTGCTCTTTAAGGGTTGTCAAAGTTTTTTAAAATCCCTAAAAACCTAAAAAAAAAGTCGAAGGCGGCCTAAATTTGTACTCTTTTTGAAGAATACTCCACGAGGAATCGAATGAGCCCCTCCCTAGGTCCATAGGTCAAACCATTCCCGATCTATGGCCCGATTTATGGTGCCAACATTCGCGTTATTTTGGTTTATTATTGTTTTTGTGTTGATATCAGTAACCTAGTGACGTAGTAATGTAGTAGTAATGTGGATACTGGAGTGAACTTTTAAAAGGCTTTGTAGCCGATACACGGGTTGAAGCATTCTGATAACCATAAAAAACTCTGTAAATTCTTTCACTGGGATTTTTAATTCAATTGGCTTGCGTTCATGATTTGAATTTATTCTAAGCTTTGGAGTGTGCATGTTTCACAGGATAGAGCGATTATTGAATTTCAGGAGCACACAAATATGATCAACTGATCAATCCAAAAGGTATTTTGGTTGAGAACAGATTTACGTGCTCTATGCATATCTCCTGAAATTCAATAATCGCTCTATCACCTGTGAAACACGCACACTCCAAAGCTTAGTAGAAATTCAAATCATGAACGAAAGCCAATTGAATAATAAACCCCAGTGGAAGAATTTGCAGCGTTTTTCCATCAGTGTCCAAAAATTCATTTTAAAGAGTAGTGCAAAGGAAATTACGGCCACTTTTATTGTCTAAAGGTCGGGAATAGGAAATAAGTCTTAAAAAATGAAATAACACGGAAACGAAGCCTCTAAAAAGAAAAGTCTACGACCTTGTTGGAAGTTATCTCTAGAATTGATCCCTGTATTTTCAACCGTAAGGTTCGTTAAACCCTGTATGTTTCCACCCGTATTTTGAAAAAAGAATGCTCAAGTATTGGAAGAAATAAGCAAAATTATGGAATGTGAAATAAGAAAATAATAAGAAATAAGCAAAATTATGGAATATGTTGTCAAATATGACTTAACAATCAAAACATGATGTTATTGTAACAAAACACGAAATATGATAAGATATGACGTACACATTTGAAATTGGACACATTTACGTCAGTGAAATTGGTCAATTGCTTATAGAAACCTATGCATATTAGGAAAAAAATATGCAAATAAGACTGAATACCAACTAGACATTATTAACGTAGAAGGGTAAATGTGTATTTTTTTCTCTATCCCACAATACATAATCGGCATGCGCGCGGATCACCGCTGGGCGTTAATGGGGTAATTGACTCAATCACGGCGAAAAGTGGTGTTATTAGTGTTATTAGTTCGATTCAGTTCCTGCAATTGGCTTTGGAGCGCGACTGCGATTTGAATTGCCGATGATAAGACGCCGTCCGCGTCACATATGTTGATTGTTGCCGAAGGAATGACGTCAATGTTGCCGTTGTCGGGATTGACGATTCGAATGTTGTGGCTGGAAGACTGTTTTAAGACTTACGATAATGCGGTATGGGGGTAAGAGCGAATTTTCTTATTTGTTCGCATTATGAAACAGGGTTAGTGGATAACTCGCGTGACAGATCTACACATATATCACATGTGATAAGTGTTTTGGTTCAATAACTGGTCAATAATACCTAAATCTTTGTAACCAACACACGGTGGTCCAGATCGTTAATTAGCTCGCCAAAACCTAAAAAGAACTGTAGTTAGATTATTTCATTGGAAGTAGGTGTAAACACCGAATCACTCACTCAGTTGCAAACTTTCGACTTTTTCAGTTTCGTAGGAAAATGATTTTTGTTCAATCTTGAGCGTTTCATGGGTTACCACCTCAGTAAAGGTCTTTTAGGTTGAAAATCCAATGATTCCAAGCTTGAAAGTATAGTTAACCGGGTCAAAAAAAATTTTCGCTGAGAGGAGGGGAAATGGAAGGGGTGATAGTCCATCCTTTCAACCGCTGCTCAAGTGAGAATTCTCGACCTATTCATGTCAGTCTTTGTTTGTTTGATTAAGATTTTAGTTTAGTGTTTACAAATATTGCAGCTCATTCAATTTTCATTATGATGTTGAGGAATGGAGGGGGTAATACTGATTAATCCTTATTTCTTTACCGTTTCCATCTGATATTATTGATTTAAAAACCTTTTTCTTTGTTTTATTCGACGTTATTCTAGTTTAGTTGTCTGTTTGAATGGGGTAAATCTATTCAAGCGCTGCTCGTATAACTTAAGCTGCCAATTTTCTGGATTTGTTTTTCTTTCAATTGAGAACTTGGGTCTTGTTATGAAATATATTACAGATCTATCTAATATAGTGATGGAGTGGGGTGAATCGAAGAGGTAAGATGGTAACTCGTTTTCTTCTGTATTTCCACGGTTTTTTTCTAACAAACCTCTCTTGCACAAAGAATCTCTGAAATTTTGAATATGATGTCATGAGGGTTGGGGTGATGGGCAATTCATTTAAGCGATCCTCATTCCTAGTAAAATTCCCAGCTAATTGTTATTAAGAATTTGGCCGAGTTTAAAAAAATACTCATTATGTTTTTATAATTATATTTACTCGTATCTGGGTGATCATATAAAAACCTAACATGGGGACGTCCTTATAATAATTACTTACCAATTTGTTTTCTTCATTAGAAAGTCCTAAAATGGGAGGATTCCAACCAACTGGATTCTTTAAAAGAAAACGGACTTGATTCCTCGGAGTCTCGTCGGTACTTGACAGATGCGATTTTCCTTCATCGACTGACTTCTGACAGGATCGAGTTCGTTCCTACTGACCGCCCTTAACATCTACACCGCTCCATATCCAGTTAAACTGGTTCACCAGTGTTATTTGCACCGTGCCCCCACTAACTAACTGAAGAACTATCTCATGAGGCGTACCCAGGAGTCCTTCAATCGATTGTCCGACCCTGGCGATCCATTTGAAGTATTTCCCACTTTGTCGGACCCGCGGCGTAACATATCTACTAACAGATCGGAACTATTTACGAGTAAGAAACCGGTTCGTTCCCAATTACATGAGCAATGAAACCCAATCTCTTACTTACCTTATCTATATAAGTAATTATTTATTTATAATCCACATTTTATTTATTTAGTATGTATTTAGTTTCTTCATGTAAGGGAGCTTCCCCTTACTGCGTGTCTTTAATTGTCTTATTAAAGGCTCGGTGCTAGTCAGTTGAATGAACGAATAAAAAACATGTGTATTAGAAAAAAACAAATGGCACATGATTCGGCTGTGGGCTGAGCCCGTTTGACAGACATCTGCCACCAATCCACGAACTGACTTTTTTTTCTCAATGATAGTGAGTTCATTGGGAGAGATAAATGAATAGTATAGTTATAACTCGTAATTCTTCATCAAATCCAGTTAAACTCAGATACAAGTTCACATCTGTACGATCTGCACGGCTAGCTAAAGCCAGCCAATTTGCACCATTCAGTACATTAATGAACAACTCATCTGAAAGCTCTGCTGATCCAAAGTTGGCCACTCGAAACTCTTGAAGGACCGGGCTTCGAGCTACAAAATGCAGAATATTTCCAGGTTCACCCATATTGCAAAGTGAGCACATTTCTGTGGCTGGGCCATCATCTGCAGTCTGTCCGTGAAGTCGATAGTTAAGCGTGAGCAGATCACCCCGAACTTTGCAGACCCATCTCAGGACAAACATGGACGCCTTTTGGGTATCTATGGTTAAATCAACACTACGAATGTCCAAATTCAAGCGTCTGTGAATTCGTTCCTGTGATGCTAGAGCTCGTGCTAAGGTTGTTTCTCCCTATGCCATTTTGCTAGTCAGTCGTGATCCATCATGTGTGACCCATAATGATGCCTAACAAGAATCTCCGTTTTTTGGAAAGTGTGAAGGGAAACCCTGCGGTTGTGTGCGACGTTAATGCAAAGGAAAAGGAAATTTTGAAGAATAGTGAGGGGTATTATTATAAGGAGCCCCTTTCTTCAAAAGTGTCTTCTCTTGTAGCTTTGAGAGAATAAGACCACCACGAATTGAGAATGAGTGAAGCTCACGACCAACAAAGGGAGAACAGTTGTGATTATTGTGGCCAGCTATACGTGAGCTTCCGATTTGGGTCAGATCAAAGTTAAACAAGCAGTGCATACATGACCATTTCCACAACTGGCATCCTGTTTATTTTCCTCTTCAAAATCCGAGCGGTTGTGAGACTACCATATGAGAGACACGCAGAAATGAGACTTTTGATAAAACGAACGGTAGTGGGACGCGCGATGGCGGGCACTCCCCATCATTTATGAACGGATTGAGTATTTACACCTTTAATTTTACAATGAACAATACGTAGATAGATCTGTAATCTACGGTTAGGTAGACGGTCGAGCAGGAGTGCCACGCAGCAGTGCCCGATCGACGGGAGGTCTAAGCTACAATCGTATGACATGAAGTGTTTTCATCTTCAATGCAATTACAAGGCGCCAGGTGTCGAATTTAAATAATGAACCACAGACTGCGTCTAATATACATATATCAGTGATTTACACAGAACGGCTATGTAATACAGAAATAATTAACCCTTGGGTAATAATTTGTAACGTTTTTACTTCGATTCAGACAGGAATTAGATCCATAAATCGAATGTATAGTAATTCGAAGCGTTTTTTGTTGTTTAATAGAAAGAACGGCAGATCGGAGAAGGTCGGCATATTCGACCTTCGATGCTATCATCGGGAGACACTAAATGACTTCCCACAATATTGTATCTGATTGCATCCTCTGTTACCATTTGGTGGAAACGGCAAGAGTCCGTTGTCACCATCCTATTCTTCAAGTGATGTCGGAGAGGGCTATGACCAGTTAATATGCCTATGAGTATTCTGACGCCTTACCTAGGCATGGCGATTAATTCAGTCGTTTTCCTTGTTGAGAACGTCATAAATAGTTTAGCCCGCCTCAGGCCTGAGAGGATTTAGACCAGTGGTTCAAAACCTTTTGTGGCCCATCGCCCCTTTCCGGAGGTTTACTAACACCTATCCCCCCCTTTAATTTTTCCTTGTATGCCTAATTTTAATTTGAAGTGAAATGGAATAATGAAGCAATTTTATTACTGTATACAAACACAACAAAAGCAGTGTTATCCGGTCACTCCTAAATAAAAAATTAAAATGTATGCCTACTTTTTTTAAGAACAAAGAAGATAAATTAAGAAAATTCACAGTTAAAAGGTGAAAAAAATGAAAGTTTGAAAACTTTGTTATTTTTGCTTTTCAATGGCTGCCCGGCAACTTCAACTGTACTACCGTACTATTTTCATTTTTCACCCTTTGAATACTCATCGCCCCCCTGATAACCCACATCGCCCACTTGGGGGCGATCGCCCCCAGGTTGGGAACCACTGATTTAGACGCATTGTTATTGCTTTTTACTCTCCCCATTGTTAGATATATTCTGTATTCATCTTGGTGGTTCCAAAAGTTGGTTCTGCTCCTAAAGGCAAGGACTATGATCCTCTTTTAGCAAGACAGTCTGCAGCATCATTATCATCATGTCATACAGGGTGGGTATGACCGAGTGAAACAGAAGGATTTGGGCATACAGTGTACATGCACTCGTGGGTGGATCAGAACGCCACTAACCGCACCATTTGACGTCCACTTTGTGCCAAGATGTTGGTTTTTCAATGTTTTCGTCAAGTCACGTTTGTATTGTTAGTCGACAAGGGAGGCTGGCAATATTAGTAGGAAAAGAAGTGCAATTACTAACAAAAATTAATTGTATGTTTTAAAGTTTAACAAAATGAAAACACAAAACTAAAAATTGTGGTTTCAATACGTTTGATGTACCTATTTCAAAACAGGATCGAGTTTTTAGTAGAAAAAAATAGGAATCGGCCAAGTAGCTCTGAATGGAATGGTTATTGCACTCTTCCAGAGTGTAATAACCAATTGGATTAAGATTGGGATCAAACAAAATAATTAATTAATTCAAAATTAAACTCTGCAAATGATTACAGATAGGTTAATTATTTCTTATTAGATAGCCCTCCTACATGGATCAACAGACTACTGGACTGTGCATGAAGGGATAACGTTTCCTAGGTAAATTCAGAAACACACTTAGAAATCCGACAGAAAGGTGACAAGATTAAATTAAAACAACCATGCTACTTGGGCTAACGCCAGCCACGTGGCCTGCCTCAGACCTCCTTGAGAACTTGAAGCTCCGCAGCCCGACTTGCTAGATCAAATCACTGGAACCTGCCTTTACATTTGCCCGCGTATAGAGTAGTATATGATGGATGAAATTCATAGGGCATTATCTACAGTCTAATCCGGACATTAACCAAAATCGGATAACAACTGTGGCAATTAGGTAACCTTAGATTATAGGGTGACACATAATAGACAGACAAGAAATGAAAGCTGTTCAGAATGGTCTACTACAACGTGGAATTCACATGGAAATTTTGATTTTTGAGAAAAAATTGTTTTTATCCCGATAGTGAAAACAACGCTCCCGCGCTCGGAAGCAAAAAGTGAGAAACCCCCAAAACCAAAATCTCCTTACACTTGAGAATCGGACATGGGAGGTATAGGAGATAAATTTCAACTGATAAATTTCAATAAATAAAGCTATATCAAAAGAAAGCTTTATATTCGAAAGGTCACACAGTTATAAATATACGTAATTCTTTTCAAAGGTTGACAAATGTAAACACTTTTCCAACCATATCGAACAAACTATATTAGCCGAATATCTGATCAAAACTAGGCTTTGGTAACAGCACGATTTCCCTCGCAAAGGAAAACTACTAAAATTTGAAATCGAACATTTAATTGGGGAAAAAGCTAGAACACTCAATCAAAAAATACCGTAAATTCAATTAAATTCTAATCCTACAGTACAATATTTTACAAAAAACGACTGAAAAAGCAGTGTTGTAACGAAATTAGTATAAGAAATGTAATTAAAAACAAGACAAAAATCATAACTTTTTTGGTGAATTTAGATTGTAATGGCAACATGACAAGTAATATAGCTATCATAAATCTAATAGTTTCTAGGAAACGTAATAACCAATTAGATCTAACAAAATACATTTGAATTAACATTGAGCCATTGAAACACGGCGAAATACGTAGAATAGAAACAGTGGTTATCAATTGAGAAGATTAGTGCAATAAATAGTCAACCCGTTTAACGGTATAATGAACAGTTTTTGATTTATATCCTCTGGGTTATGGCCCGGTTACCCACACCACATGAAAAGTTCTCAATGGCACACGAAAAAGGGGGTAGCTGGATGGGAAACTTTGTTAACCCGTATATGTGTTTAAAAATTGGTTTAGAACGTGTCTCTTTTTGAAAAGTTCAAGAATAGTAGTCATAACAATTAACAGTATAATATTATTGCAGTGCATAGAACAGTTGTATCAATCATCAATGAAATTCGTTTCTGACTTTGTCTTTAGTAAAGCCAGATTTGAGACTAGCAGCACTCTGAAATACTGATGTTCCCAAAATCCTTTTTACCCAATTTGTACAGAAATTAGAGGATTTTCACGTTCGAGAGATCATCTATTTTAAAATTAGAAATTGGGCATTTTATAAAAAGAGGAATTTAAAAAGCAAAATAGGTCGATATACTTTACTTAATAAGAAAGAATTTCTGCAAAACGTTGTTTTCGAATATAAAAGTTTATTGCACGGACCTACCCAATTGTAAATTATTATGTCATAATAATAGTTAAGAAGTCGTGATTGGAATAGTTCGTCTACACACTCAAAGAGGCTTGGATGTAATACATTTTATTTCTTAAAAATCACTGAGTGATTGGAGTTATTGTTAGAATGAGATTTCGGAAAGAAATGTTTATTTTTCGTAAATTGGTACATAAACGAGAAAAGATTTATTTGAGTTGGAATCCTGAACATAACATGTCTTTGTATTGGCAGTTCAAAAGTTAGATTTGGAATTGATCATCCGAATGACCAATGAAATTTCCCGAAACCGGATGAAATTCATCATTTACATATGACATTTCTGAGGTTGTGCGCGGGGCAAGCTCTGGTGTCTAACCTCATATTTACTAATCAAAACCACCTATGTTGATCATATCAACTATTTATTTGATTAAAGCCAAGTATAAAACGTTCGTGCCCATCAAAATACCGCATTTCTCTCACCATAGAAGGTCATTCGACACAATCGATAAGGAATCCTATTTGAAGACATACGGTAAATAACAGTGGTAACCTTTTGAAAAATGGCACGATGGAAAGAAATCTTAGAAATAGAAACTACAGAAAGGGTAACACAAATATTCAACTCGGTAATTACTAAATTAAGGGGCGGCTTATGAATCGGGTTTTATTAGGTAGTTTAATCGTCCATTATCAATAGTGATCAACAAGTGAGATGCTGTTCAACAATATAATATAGTGGTTAATCAACCATCAAACTTTATACCAACTCTGAGGTGGATTTTAGTTTTAGCTCTTGAATCTCGAATCAGGCAGTAATGCTATGCAATGCCTTACGTGAAAAATACACACATCAGAAAGTCTGTCATTTGTTTCCATAAGCCTTTTCCACATCCAGTTTAGATTCTCTACAGAAACTATGCATGGTTATTTTCATTCAGATTTTTTTAAATTGTTCAACAACTCAGCTTTTCAATGAACTATACAATTCTGTGGAACCCTCAAAAGAGAATGGTTTGGAGACGTTGAGCTCACTTCAGATTGGTTGTAAATTGTATTGAGATGGGATTTGTGGTAAACTGTTTCTTTGGGTGACTATTGATGGAAAAATAAGAATCCGGCGAACACGGATCCGAAACAGCAGTGTAGTAGTACTTGAGTGTAGCTTGTTTTTATAACAAACAACAACGTGGTTCTTTTCGTACAATGACAACCAAAAGAAAACGAAATTTGTTTTCGTAATTTCCAGATAAGGCTGGCCTAACACCCTTATATATAGAACTCGAAGTTTGTTGTTATCTATGTAAGTGGGTCTGTTCCCAACAGACAGCTTAACTGGCAAACCGGGCAAATTATCAGCAAGTTCTGGCCCACAACATAGGTTAGGTCAGGACCTCAATAACATCTTCCTACTTCATAAATGGCACTTCCCTTCGCAACTGACTTTATTAATTTCCGAACTTTTATTATTATGGTTGCTAACAGGCAGTTTGATAGCACGGGGAAATAGTGACAATCGGAGAAGCTTTTGACGTGTTGTTACGGGTGTTCTGAGTGAAGCAGAGTCCTTACATCTATTATACTCGTAAAACCCTGAGTTTGTTTCCATCTATTTAAGTATGTAAGCTCCCAATAGATAGCTAAACTGACGCACCGATTTTCACAGTGAAGCCTTTCACGAGTTGCTACAGGTGTTCCAAGGGAAGAATGGGTCCTTACATCTTATATATGAAACTCAAAGTTTGTTTCTATCAAACAATCCATGTACTTCTGTACGTTCCCAAGGTCTCAATAGATGCCTAACTTCCAGACCGACCAGGCCGATTTGATGGGGGAGGTCTTAAAATGATCCAAGAGTTCATTGTACAATATGGGCTAGGTCAGGACCTCCAAACATCGTTCTACTTCATAAACGGCACTCCCCTTCGCAACTGATTTGATTGATTCACGAACTTTTGTCTTTACGGTTGCAGGCAGTTTTGATAACTGCGGAACGACTGGAGTGGAGAAGCTTTGAACAGGAATGTCACATTTCGTGCAAAGGACGGTTTTCTAGCTAGTAGTTCATAAGTAGGAAAACATTGTTGGTACCTATCCCCAAAACTAAATGAACAGGTACGTACCAACGTTTTCCATCTACAAAAACTCCAATTAGCTAGTGAGCCGTTAGTTGGAAAAATTACTTACAGTGATCCAGTAGTAATACAGGGAGGTTTGATAAGCCAGAACTAAAAAGCTTAGAACTACTTAAAACTTTATGGGCTTTTAAAATGTTATCAAGATAAGTTTTACGCATTTCGCAATTTTTATCTAAGGAATTACTTCAAACAAAACACTATCAACAAATGGATAAAATTCAACATTCCTAATTGAACACTAGTTCAACATTCACAGAAATAAAAATATTCAGCTGTAAAACGGTCAAAAATTCGTTAACCGACTAGACGAATTTGGCAAGTACTTAGCAGGCTGGTGTACTAAAATATCACAGTTGTGATCAGATTAACCACTTAGCGGTGTGATGTGGTAAGTATATATATAAGTTATTTATAAAAAGAAAAACATTAAATTCAATAAATTGAAACATCGTCTAAGTCAACATTTCATATTTACTAGATGGAAAAGTTGTGTACCTGTTATACAATAGTAATAAATCGTGAACAGAAACAATGTGCTAAACAAAGATCTAAACGGGCTTACAAAAACATAGCTTGGTAAAAACATCATAATCGGTACATTCTAGTACAACTTTGGTTCAAATGCTTCTTTATTCTTTGGTCTAGGGCATAAGACAAATTTCCGGATATTTCCTTGTTACTCTTAGAATAACGTCAAATGGCCGATCACTTAAAATAATCGGATAGTGGCTTAACACCGGTGGGTTTTCAAGATGGGATTGACGTCCTAATCAAGGAGTGCGTACCAGTAAGTCACTCCTGAAAATAAGAAATCAATATACAAATAATTATCTAGTTATGAGGTTATATAATGTGTACAATACTATCAAAATTCTAGGAAGGAGCTCAAAGCAACAAAAAATGCACGTTACTCTGCCGTGTTGGAGTAAAATACGCGCGGGTCATAAATGAAAAAAACAATAAACGAGGGACGGTGGTACTAATAAAGGTGAATATTGTTATTGGTTCAAAATTAAAATTGCACTAAAGTTGCATTACGAAGTTGAAGGTTGACTGAGAATATCGAATTAGAGCGGTAGTTTGCTAATACTAAAAGGGAAGTTAGTACAGCAGCTAAATAAAACATGGTAACGCTTATTTAATACTTCGATTTAAAATAATAACTAGTAGTGGGGTGACCACATTCATTTCAAATCCCTTATTTTGGAGCATAAGTCTTTATTTCCTTCAACGAGGACTTCATCAGTCTACATATAAGCATAAAAGTTTCATTGAGTCAGAATTACATGGTGTGTATACACACAGATGGTCAAATGATCACATTTCTTTCCATAAAACATATTGTTCAGCTTATCTATTAAACACCTTACATATTAACATTTCTTACCTTATTATGTCATCAATACATGCAGAATTCCGGCTTAGACATGGTGGTGCCACCACACATCCCTTCACTTTGTTTCATTACTGAAATTAATATTTGTTATATGTTTATGTAAGTATAACAACCCATAAACATATAACAAATATTAATTTCATTAATGAAACAAAGTGAAGGATGTGTGGTGGCACCACCATGTCTAAGCCGGAATTCTGCATGCATTGATGACATAATAAGGTAAGAAATGTTAATATGTAAGGTGTTTAGTAGATAAGCTGAACAATATGTTTTATGGAAAGAAATGTGATCATTTGACCATCTGTGTGTATACACACGATGTAATTCTGACTTTTATGCTTATATGTAGACTGATGAAGTCCTCGTTGAAGGACGAAACGTATCCGCCAGATAATAACTAGGGACAACTAGGATTTAAGGTGAACTGCTACAGGGGAATCAGAAGTTTCATAATTTCTTGAGAGACTGACGGGAGGATGAGAGTTGGGTGTAAATGTAGTTATTCGGTTAGAAACAATTTTCAGAATGCGATAATTTATCCACTTTATACCGTACAAATTTTGCACCCTTCATCAGTATAGCAAAAGGTTAACATCCTTTCTCCGTTACCCATCTTATGATGATTCACGACATTTACACTTCAAATTGATACTTTACGTAACTAACAGCGGGAACAGTATTTCTAAAATTAAGGAGTGAAATTGAAGAAGCGAGATCAATTGAACAAGTTCATTAACGATAACATAAAATCGAGGGAGACCTGAAGGGCATTGTAAATCTGTGAACGTCACAAAGGTGCTAATTGGAAATACTTCTGCCAAACTTCAGTTGTGTTATGGAATAATACGCCAATTTTATTAAATTCTTTCTTTTCCTTGAAAAAAATATTGAAGATAATCATGTAATTATACGATCGCATAGAAGAGCAGCATTTGGCTTTAAAATATGAGATTTAATTGTTCAAATTGGAGGTTTTAGGCTCCAATTTATATTTTTTTCATTCCAAAGCGGCTTTAACTATTCAAATAGTAGGTTTCAGGCATAATAAAAGAGATTTATCACTCTGAATCGGACATTCAAGGATTCAAATAGTTGGTTCCTATCAGATAATATGAGGTTTCCCGCTGTTGAACGTAGATTCAACGATTCGAGTAGAAGATTCTGAGCTTCAAATTGGACGTTCTCCACTCTGAATCGGAAATTTAATGATTCGGTTAGTTTTCTCGCTTCAAATTAGAGGTTTTTCTCTCTGAATCGGACATTTAACGATTCAAATAGATATTTTCATAAAATTCTTTTTTTCTTTGCTTAAAAGATTGGGTTGTTGCTTGCATTTCACAAGTCGCCTCTCAAGAAAAAATAAAACTTAATGGCAACAGTGATAATAATAATATAAAAAGCCACCTGAAATGTAAATCAGACAGTTATGCAGATTGAGCAAGTCCACGTGGAATTCACTTTAAATTGAGCATGTTTATATAACATCCACGGATCGAGTCCACATACACAAATTTGAGAGATTGGCTTTGAAGGGGCAATAACTTCATATAAATTGGTTTCATTTCTTCACTACTGAAAGTACCCAAAGTATCATACAGTAAATTACTAAATCATCAATAGATCCAATCAATAAACTACTACAGGATTTACAACCTCTGAGGATGCATTGCTGCTTCAAAAACATTGTGGATTTATGCTGGTATGAGGTCCTAAGCTGGTCTCACAATTTCGTGTCAGGTATCTTTTTTTTAATGCTCCCATGATTGTAAACAGACAATGTTTCAGTGAATTGTTTATAAGATAGTCCTAAATTGGGGTGTTGATTGGTAGTGGTTACATACAACACTTTACATGTGAAACTGTACAACTAAACGCAGGCACATTTAGAGTTTCGCTTTGGTATGTGATGAATCGTCGTCGAGGAGATTTGCGGCGCCGAAGATGTTGTTTGGATCGAGGACCTGTTTTGCATGTCTGTATAAGGTTTCGCCCAGTTCGGACACTTGGCTCCGGTACCTGACAACAAAGTTAAGTCATTTTAATCAAGTACTAGAAATTGGGAAACGTGAAAGTGAGCTGTGAAACACACTATTGCACATTAGGAAGATGTAATAAATCACATAGACATGCAAAATTAACAGATAATAAGACAACTATTGTGTGATAAGCATCTTAGTTTCGTCATCCGTAATTGCACTCTCAAATGAAGGGCTACGGCAAAGAACGACCAGATTCCATTTTAGTGAATTTTTCAGGAAAGCTGATTCAAAGTTTCAAGTCTCGAGGCTCGAATCAGGAGTGAGATAAATATATATTTAATAATTTATTATAAAATAAATTAAAGGAAGAGACCAATTACTTGCTTCCTCCCACCTATACTGACATACGAAACAAAGGCCAACCGTAGATGCGCTATCACGATGAAATCACTGTATTTGTGTACACCTACACCAAAAAATTTTGGTACAAATTGATCTCCTACGGTTCAAATTATTATTTACAATACTGCTCGTGAACAGTGTTCCAGAACCTATTTAAATTAATTGCTGCATATTTATCAGTGTTCAGTTTATGTGTTTATTTATTTATTTATATGAAAGAGCGAACCCAATTACAAGAAAATAGAAACTTGAAATAAGTTTAGAAACACTGGTAAAAACAATAATATACTTATGGTAAGGATGTGAAACCAGATTTGAGAATATAACTACAAATAATAATAAACATTTTGGGAAGTACACAATTAAAGACTTCAAAAATCTTATGGAACAGGTGAAAAATTCCAAACTCTAGGATGAAGATGAACAAGGCAATTGGCCGGGGAATGCGGCATAACGGGCTACCCAGAAAATAATTTAATTTTTTCCCCCTTCTTTTTTTATAGCTTGACCCTCTTGAATTTAATATTGCACCACTTACACAAGCAATGTATTTAGGTAAATATTTACTCACCATCTAGCTCTCAGTTTCCCAACCCCATGGTGGTGAGATAAAGACCCTCCGTTGGCGAGAATTTCGTCTCTGGCAGCCGATTCAATGGTTTCGTACGTTTTGATCGGGTCTGCCAGACCGTCCCATTTGAAAGCGAAATAGAAATACACGCAGCACCCAGAGTCATAAGTTTGAGTCACTCGATGCGACACAAAATGGTTCTTTACTCCATGTTCTAGAAACCAAGAGATAACACAAATCAAGCACGTTTCCGAAATGGGCCATCAAACTGATAGTCTTAATGTTTAGGGGAAATTTAGGGTGTTTAATGTAAAACAAATCCAAGAGTTAAGTTAATCAAGAGTTAGTTTCCTTCTAACCAGCAGTGAACACCGCTAAGAGATCTTCACTGCACAAATTATCATTAGGTGTACCAAAGTTTCGAAATTCTTCAATTTTGATCTGAGAGATTTTGTACTGGTAGGTGATAGGTTGTACTCGTAATAAAATAAAAACACTTACTTTCACATTCTTTCGAGATGACGTATTTCACGTTCCGGCACAAATTCAGGGTTCGCGCCCACGGCACAGATGTTTCAAACGATTCGGCCACAATATTGAACTCCAAGGCAATATCCTGCACAATTGCCATTCAAAATAAACACACAACATACATTTTGCAATAAGAAATAGTTCACATATTCCATTTTAACGGAATTAAGAAAAACTAATTCACCTAGAATCATCATTACTTACTCGAATGTAAGCGATAACAAATGTTAGCATATACCCTCTTTCGCCATTTTTTTCCCCAGCTGGCATACCATTGAATTTCTTGACGATGTCATAGATTTTGGATTCCTGCTGTTCAACTGACTTCTTCGTTCCTAAGGAGAATAAAGATATTTTGTGTAGATGCAAGAGATGGTTAACGTAAATATTCACTGTGTGATGCATCCTTTGAACATCGTACACATATGTATAATTATCTAAATGGAAAAGCACATATGCTGACATAGTACCTAAAATATGCACATGGACGAGTCATTAATAGTTTTTGCTGTCATTGTTGATGATATGTATAAATTGATAGATACCTATTTATTACTAAGTTACTGTTTATTTCCTGGTTAATAGTTTTCAATACGAAATGAATGTTATTCGTGAGAAGGAAGGATGAATTTCAAGCACAGTGACACATACTCTGTTACTTGATTGAAGTGTCTTCCAAAAACTAGTACTAGCTAAAAACAATCGGGAAATAGTTGGAGGGTGATTACAAAGAAAGAAATTTACTTATAATTGCTTGTATTCTCAGCCAACAGTTTGTTTGATTGATAAGTTCAAAAGATAAGGTTAGGTTAGGTCAGGCAAAGATGGGACTTCCAAAGATATAATTGAATGAATGAAATAACGCCTTTATACTTGAAATATACCATACATTCATGAAAGCAAATAAACATCTCAATACATTAATGGTTCAGAATTCCTCTAAACAGAAGGCAATAAAAAGCATGTCCATAATTGACCGAATTGATCATAATTAGGTATAGCGACCATAAGAATAAGAATAAATAAATAAATTGGAATGTCCCTTGTCTACGATTTCCTTTGAATGAGGGCAGAACAACCTCTCCCCAAAGTACAGTACTGTCTTGTACAAACCAGAACAACAAGATAATATTATTAATGAATTAATGATTACATAGGTACTTGTTATTATTCACTTAGTTACACATTTTAGGAAATAATCTAGAAGATCAAGTGTTTTCATGGTAATCAATAGCAGGACTTTTTTTTCCAAAGATATAATTGTGGAATACTGATTTCAGTTTGCATCAACCAGTATCTGACTTGGCAGCCCTACCAAGTATTATCTGGCTTTATGGAATTATGTCAGGTCTTGTGTGTTTAAGTCAGCATCAATCAACTAAAGTGTAGAGGAGACTTTGATTCTACTGGCTAATAATTTTGAGATTTCGTACTATGAATGGAAGAATTAACGCTGAAATGATATTACCAAGAAAATTAGACAAATTGAAAGAGGACTAACCTTCGAAGAGCAAAGTTGCGACGCACATCAAGTTCAGATCAAACTTCTTCACGTTGGACAAATAGGCTTTTTTGAAGGCATCAGACAGGGAGTGAAAATAACCGCCGGCAGGCTTAAGCGTTTGTCCGAATCGGAATTGCTCATTGTCCATCAGGCGAATTGATGCTGGCTGACATCGCTGTACATAGTAACCAATAAACAGTCAGAAATGCTTAGTGCACCAGAAAGCTTGTTTAACTTATGAACAGATGACCAACCTTATTGAATTACAGAAATATTGAATCCATTTCAAGATGAATTATGCAATTGAAAGCGAATTTCTTCACCAAGGACTTCATTCAAGTGTCGAAATAGAGACTTTGCACGGTTCTTTGGTTTTAAGTAGGTAAACAATACCGCCTGAAATCTTTTCCAGGAAATTCAGATAATTTAAAGAAAAGTTAGTTGGTGCTGGCAACCAAACTGAGTTAAAGAGCGTCGTTGAAAGTGTTATCTGCTTGAATCGCTACGAATCCTTCCAAGTTACATATAAGCACCTTTTATGAATTATTTTTTCCATCGTATCAATTAACGATTGCGATAAACATCATAAGAGCTGAACATCTTAGCACTCCTTATGAGAGATTCACTACAACTGTGATGTAACCAAAGTTGCAGGGACTAGCACTCAGACCTCCACTTATTTAAACTGTGCGTTGTGAGTTCTTCGTGGTTTCTACTTTAATGATCTTTTTTCCTTAGTATTGGAGGCTGTACAAGTTATTTTTAGCCCTATTATAGAACGGTAGGGTTGAATTAAAAATCCCTAATGCATGCGAATTGTCCAACAAAGTGTTCCTCAATAACTAATTTGGCAGAGGCTTACCTAAGATATTGACAGATTCGGTTTCTAACAATAGTTTGATACCACCTGGGTCGCTTTAAGCTCAATCATCTGCTCTCCCAGTAAGGGCTGCCATAATTTTTCCAAAGACTAGGATAACTACTGCCCATAGCCCAAAAATCATGCACTTTTACTAATGTACCACCATTATTACACTGGTTTTAAGCGTTGTTAATGTCGGTTCATTATTTTCAAAATGGACATTTGTAGACGACATAAAAAGAAAAGTTAAGCCCAAAACCTCAACCCTCCCTCCTTCAAAATTTGTTAGTTTAAAGTTCAAGTATAAAATCCAAAAATCGGCATCCACAGCTTTTCTCCAAAACTAATGGACCAAACTTAATGAAACTTGCATAAGAAACTACTTATGGGCTGATGGTGGGCCAGTGTCACTTTCTATCAACCTTAAGGGATGAAATATAAAGAATTTTAATCCATAAAACTTTCAATGTAAAAGGGTAGTTTTTTGTTGGATTCATACAGAAATTAGTTCCATGAATCTATTGATACAACTACGGGCTACTATGTATGATCATCTGTTCCTTCACCAATCGCTGGATTGAATTTAACACGAGTGTGGATTCCATAAAGAATGGCTTGTGACTGCCCTGGAGCACAATGGATGCAAGCGGGTTATTTTTTATTTATTTGATCCCATTAAATTTCAGATGCTCTATTCATGGGTTTCTTTTCTGAGTGTAACTAGGAAGCATTGTCTTTTCAACCCAGTACTAGAAGTCCATTGATCCATGCAGGAAGGCTATTTATTACAGAGATAATAAGCCTTTGTGTGATAATTTGCAGTGTTCTTCTTTTGAGCACTTTTGCCCATAGGTATGTTTGAGCATATAGTTCATACAGATGAGTCCTAAACTTGTGGTAAAAGCAGCTCTACTGCCTTGCTACTGATCACATCGTGTTTGGAACAAGGAACGAATAATCGTTCAAATGTTGCATACCTATTGGCAGGAAGTGAGTCCAATATAGGGCCAAACCCAGCAGAAAATCGGACAGTAACGTAAACCTTTGAGTAATAATTTTCAGCGTCATTCATTTAAGCACTTTGCCTGCAGATATGGTTGAGCATCCATTTCATGAAGATGCTTCGTGGACTAGTAGTAAGTAGCAGTCCTACAACCTTACTACTGATCACATCGTATTTGGAACAAGAATTAACAATCTTTCAAATGTTGTATACCTATTGGCAGTATAGTATTCCTGCTTGTTAGTATAGGTACCTAACAAGAGATTGCTCCTGCTGGTTTCTTCTGTTGTTGGAGGGCAATGTGGAGCAGTTCTTCTCGAATCAAATTGGGAACTGCTACTTGACTCAAGAACTGTAGTTCCCATTGCAAACATGAGTTTCTATTAGGTCATTTTCTATAAGGCTTACTGTTAGAGTATAGTCACATCAGAACTGGACTTTTAAGAACGAAACATTTATTCTCTAACTAATCAGAGTCCACTGTGGGGAACATTTTTCATTTGACCCGAGTTGAAAAAAGGAGAGGAGGAAGCAGAAACGAAATCTGCAGTTCAGGTTCAGACACTACATGGGACCACACACAAGATACTACAATCACTATTAAAGACAATCGATAGTTGTGGCAATATTGATAGTCATGGGATATCGATGTAGCAACCACTGACTACCGCCCATCCTTGCCCATAGCTTTGTTGGCATAGCATCTGCCATTCAGATTAGCAAAAATTTGGGTTAATTTTCAATCAACTTTAAATCGCAGTCCTCCACCTATTTGACCAAGACCCTCAATCGCTTCTCACCCTAAAATTAAAACGGTAGCATCTATGTACAACAAACCAACAAGACAGACGAAACGACAGAAATACATCATGTTTGGTAACATATGACATATGTTAAAACAGACACATCGTAAATTTGACGAAGAAATTGTAAAAAATCGACAAAGTATTAGTAGTTAGTATTGAATCTATAAAAAGGCAAAATGTTAGTAACACCAAAGCCCTAAGGTGAGATGAGGCATGCAAATCGTTACATAAATGGTTATCATTCAACCAATCACAATAAAAATAAATTGAACTGCAGGAATTTGTTAGTATTAAAAACCACTTCCACCATCGTTATGACTCAAAATATACATTTATGTAACCGAGCACTATCCCAACAATAGCACGATTCCGAACAACGACCATAAAATCCGATTTTCAGATATTAAACCAAGTTTTCCAAAGTAAAACTCACCATCAACTACCATATATGCGAAATAGACCATGTTCACTCATTATTTTGCTCGAATTACATCAATCTGAAACCAGTTTTGATTAGAAATCATCTAGATATAAATTTGTCAGTTATATAAGGAAGGTTTGTTTTGTTGGAGACAATTGTGGAGTGGTGATCGTACGAGTTATGATCAAAACGCTCGCTTTTGAGAGATTAATTTAGAATTCAGATTTTAATCCAGAGCGTGATCTAGTTTGAAAGTAACTTATATCAAAGTTTGAACTAAAAAAAAAATGATGTACAATAAATACACAGCAGGAAAACACTGTCCAAAGTAAGGCATATTGGCAAAATTGAAGCTATAGATTATTATAAAGCTCCAAATACCAAACAAGGATGGTTCGTGAGTGCTTCATTCAGAAATTGTGCGTATAGGGTTTCGGCGAACCAGTTTTGATTCAGCTGAGTATCTGAAAGAGTATTAGATTGAAAATAGTGCTCACGAATAATGCTCGTTCGGTGTGAATAGCTTCAACGAAGAGTGCTTAGCAGATAATTATTGTAGCATAGTGGCGGTATAAAAAGCTTGCTTAAACAAACTGACAAGCTCTACAAAACGAACCGTTTAAGAAGATCACAGACCTGTTTGGCGATTTCCCGCATGCAATTAACACCATCCATAAATGTGGGAAAGACGACGGAGCCGTATTTGCGGACTTCCGCGACCGGCCGGACTTTGAGAACGACCTCCGTCACCACACCCAGCGTACCTGCAGACAAAGCGGTCTTACCCAGAATTATGTCACCTTAACGTTACAGAATGTTCACACATTCACGCTGCCCTTCATGACCAGTTCATGCAGACACGGACTGTACATAAGTAATATAAAAAACTCGTAAATTGCCGCGACATACGTGCGACCAGGTTCCCCATTTTATAGGTAAATTTCAACCATATGCTGTTCGAGGCAAGCCATCAGTTGTTATGCATCATCAATACACATTAAAAATATAGAAATAAACAAAAGGATATCTTATACTACATCAATGTCAAGAAGAATCAATGTTTTCTTCCCTAAAAATGCGATGTATAGCACCAATAATGAACCATTCCTTGGCTGAGAGCTTTAAAGTTAAAATAAACGCACGTTATGATGGGCACAGAGCAAGTAGATCAGAGGAGATACGGTGATCGATCAAATTTTCGTGTTAGTTTCAAGAACCTAACATTCTTGAAGCTTATTGTTGACCAAAGAGATACCTTATGTTTAGAGTTTCTTAGGCTCGTAAACGAAATTACAGTTTTCCAAGAGCATTGCCTAGTAAGACCGAATTTAGGGAGTATTTTTGTTTTTTCAACATCTGCTTTTTCGTCTAGACCAATCTGACGTACTCAGCAGGGAGTGAATTTAGGGAAGTTATGTTTTTTGTTGACCTTTATGTCGAGACGGATGTGACGTACTTCGTTGAAGAGGTGGAAAGCTTTATGTCTAGACGTATCTGACGTACTCGCTTTCAGCAGGGCCTGAAAAGTCTTTCGTAGAGACGGATCTGATGTAGCTTTTCCTAAACAGAGTGGGTTTTTGTCTAGACGAATCTGGGGTAGTTTTCTGTTGGCAGAAAAAGGGTTTGGTGTGTGTTTGAGCGAAACCAATAGCCAGGCTACACTGGAAGGCGTCGGAAGAACGATTAGCGCCCTTAGCTTAGTGCTCAGGGCTTAAATAGGGTTCCCCTCCTCGTCCCCTGTCTGACCAGGACAGGGAGCGGGCCTTCCTTGCTCAATGAACCTAAGCCCTGGGTTTTCTTTGCTGTAGGTTGGTTTTATTATGTGAAATTATGTGATTATTTAATACATGGTAATGATGAAAATCGTTACACCTTATATTCCCCTCATTTTCCACACTTCAGAAGCTAGGAAAGCAGGCATTTTGGAAATGAGCATGAAATTTAGGATGAAGAAGGGGTAGTGAAAATGTGTATTCCACACTAGTACTACTTTGTCCCAAACACCAAGACTTGAAAAGCGCCAGTTCATGACCTGATTATTGTAAATTCGTCGGAATCGGATGGAGGACAAATACGTTAATATTGTTATAAGGATTCTAGGTTCACTTGTGTCCAATATAGGGCCAAACCCGGTAGAAAATCGGACAGCAAACCAACTAGTTAGGTATCATTTTCCCGTTAAAGTTGTTCAAAGGAAGAGAAAATTCCAGTCTTGATTACTTTGTTGAGTTGCACAAGTCACGACATTACATCTACTATATTAGAAACCCAGTAGAAACTCAGATCTGTTGTATCAGAGTTGAACAATGACGTTTTCTCCCATTCTCCAAGTCACTTTTACCACGGTGACGACGATTTAAATCACGGACAACATCCTGCTTTTAGATTTAATCGATGTTTGTTTTACAAATCAACACCATCGCTCCCAAACAGCTCGGTTTCATTGTTCACCTCTGTCAACACGTTCACCTCTTGCACGACTCTAGCCTTTCAATATTTACATAGAACTTCCTGTCTATTCGTCGCCGATAGATTCATTTACTTGCCCTCAAAAAAGCTCCATTCCTTTTAATTTTTTGTTCAAACCTGTCGGAATGCATTTGTTAAGTTGAAACTCCTCATTAACACTAGCGTTGAAAGTTGTGTAATGTTTTCATAGTGCAATGTTTCACGTCGTAATGTGTCAGCTTTAGTGGGGAGATCTGTGTATGGAATGTACTGTTCCATGATGCGGTAGATTTTAGAGTTACAGTCAAATCAGTGAGAAAAGAGCCAGTAAAGTGAGGAAGAACACCCAGGGAGTTGATGTGAATAAATACTAAGATACTGGCTAAGTTATTTTCTTCCGATTTTCAACCCTTATAAGGAACACATTTTCATTTAAATTTTGTTTCGTCACGTTGCTGATATCCTATCCTGTACTAAATTATCAAGACACTGACCACCAATTTTTCTTAGAATGTCTTTGGCAACATATGGACATACATACAGTTGTTGTTCCTGACAATACTCTGTTATGGACGTCATCGAACCATACAATCCCAGTAAGGTGGTCACACTGTAGTTTGTACACAATGTGTTCTGAGGAGAAACATATCAATGGTTTATTGGAGATGTTTAGCACACCTATCGTGTATCAGCAATTCAAGAGTCAAAATTAAGTACAAATCTCTTATCACATTGAAATCGAGATTTGCGCAGTCCATGAAATACAAACCAGGTCTTTAAAGATCTTATTGCGGAGGAATACAAACGTGTTGATTACAAGAGCACATCCACTTTATACCGCCCGAAAATGGAATTCCACGTAAAATTCCACTTACCAGCTTAATAGAGAACATGTTGAGAATCTGAGTCTTAACACAGTCGCGGAAGGTTCATTGTTTCAACTGAGCTTTCCTCAACCGGGCATAAAGAACTAAACTGAAGTACCTCTCAAGCTAAAATAATGGTTTGTCCGACCTAGGTGAATATGTAATTCACATACTACCCCTAGAGGACATTTACAGAATTCTAAGCAGCTTCAATTATGTTAGTTTTTCCACTTCTATAAGGCTCCGATAAACTTTCAGACTGCATTCAAGAAAATTGACATACCAGCCTGGGATCTGGCCAAGTGCTTAGAGCAAATAAGGTTAAATAATTTCAAGTGAAGAGTTATGGGTCTTGAAGCAAAGGATGTCTATGAAACTGATAATTCCAAATATCGAGGATTTAACTCTTGCCAACAATCCTGCACTGTTACATTCTCTGGTGGATAAAGCCCAACTATCCATGCTTACACTGGCATCGAAACCAACATGTTGAAACGTGCTTTGTACAGATCCAAGACTCAGAATATTGTCGTATACATCTTGGATCAATGCACAACAGATAAGATGAGTAGAGAAAATAGATTAAGCTTCAGATCATTTCCAAATCAGAGGCAATGAGAGATACAGACAAATATGAAATAATACAGAACTTCAAGAAGCACTATGACAATAACTCACCTTCCGATCCAAGTATTACGTGGTTGAAATCAGGTCCGACTGACTGCCTGGGAGTTAGCCCCTTCCTACATAGGACTCCCTTAGGTGTCACCATCTTGACTGACACCAACAGGTCCTCGATGTTCCCGTAGACGTTCTTCTTCATTCCTGAAGCTCTAGTCGCTACCCAGCCTCCAACGCTGTGAATAGTTCAAGACAAACTTGAACACCCTCCCCAAATAAAAACTTATACAGGGTGTCCCAGGAGTTATGCATAATCCGACTCCTACGTGTTCTACAACTCATTTCCGAACAAAAATGCCTCGTAGCAATTTTTTGTCAGAGGCCTCGTTTCCGAGTTATTCGCGATTTAAGATTTTTTTCGTGTTTTCGATCTTATGTCTTAAAAAAGTCATAACTCCCTCAATTTTGGAGATAGCCGAAATTGATGATGACACCGTTGGGAAGACTTGCATATTTACATCCGTAAATTTACCTTAATAATTATTAATTAAACAACTTGCATTTACCTTAATAATTTTATGTTTACATTTTCTATGATTTATTTGATGTCAGAAAATCGTGGTGGATCGTGCATTTTTATTCGCCCACCATATCAATAACATCGTTAGTTTACGTTACTTAAACGCTAATACACGTTTCATAATCACCGTTGAACGTTCTGCAGTTCAGCGTCCACTCGAGGCTAAAGCGTATTCTACGTTTCTATACTTGTAGCAGCAGGAAAGCACCGAGTTTTCGTGTTTTCGATCTTATGTCATTAAAACTGTCATAACTCCCTCAAGTTTGGAGATATTTCTATCTATTTTATGTCAGAAAACTTTTTTTATTGCATTGAAGACGCTGCGCGATCGAAAACACGAAAAAAATCTTAAACGAGGCCTCTGGCAAAAAGTTGCTCGGAGGCATTTTTGTTCGGAAATGAGTAGTAGAACACATAGGAGTCGGATTGTGCATACCTCTTGGGACACCCTGTATAATTAAAAAAGACCTAATGTTTGAAAATGGGGAAAGCTACGGAGGAGGCATTGTCTTGGTCAGGGGCTAGGATATGCAATGACCCGCACCACCCCCCGGTCTTGAAGGAGGGGTTGCTTTGTGCGCCGTGTATTATCAACCCCAATCTTATTTGGCCGTAGCATTTGGGGCTGTAATGTTGATAATTTGTTGTTTTTGACCAAGTTCAGTTTTAGTAAAACGATTGCTTACTCAAACATGTTATCCAGGACAATGGTAAGATATTGGGGTTTAAATCGAGTTCATATAAAGAGTTAGAGTTTAAACAAGATTGTTGAGATATAAACCAAAAAATAAATATTTAAAAAGAAAATGAATTTAATGAATGAAAACGTTCGTTTGTGAACAGCGTCTACGGCTTTCCTAAGCTGTCCAGCCAAAGTCAGGATAATCGAAGAGCCGAGAGACGGCTATTGTTTGTGTTCATTTACGATTGATTGCGATGAGTTGCTTTCAGTTGAGTAGCTATACCACAAGTGATTATGTTGACATGATTTTTGCCATTCCTATTCCGAGATTTATTTTTAAAATGTTTGGTACCATTTGCAAATTCATTTGGAGACCTCGGCTCTGGGTGAAAAAATTCAATATTTTATGATACTCACGTGGAGAACTCGTAGGAGTCTGGTTCGTGGCCAACGGTGAATCCTTTGCTTTGCAAATAACGCTCCAAATCCTGTCCAACTAGCCCGCACTGACAGCAAATCAACAGGTTCTTCTGGTCCAGCCAAAAAATCCGGTTCTGCGACAATAAAACGGGGAAATGTGCATTTGAACGAATAATCGATTCCCTAATGATATTAGGTAGTGTCTTGAGTTATTCTTACATACATCCGTAATGCAAATATGGTGAACTGCCCTCCAAAAAGAGCTTAGACTTCTACTTGGCTATGGGATTTACAGAATACATCTTCGAGTTCGGCCATATGGGGTATCATTTTGGAACCAATGCACACATAGTCCGGGCAGTATGGGCCATACACGTTCCGATTTCCCTATTGACGTGCATGGGCTGGCATACCAGAAAGAGTAAATCTGACAGGATGTCACAGTCATACACGTTCGCGCTGATCACAAGCAAACATACGTCCAAGCAAAGCCTTTCATTCTCTGCTCAAATCAGTTAGTGACGAGCGCCTCACGGACACCTCCAATAATAATTGATGATCTAGATTTCAATAAGTCTTAACATTTTGTGGATATATGTATTTAAAAAAACATAAATCAGACATTCTGTTAATCCTACCTAATGACAGCAGTATAATACTCGTTTTCCAACCACTAAATCGAAATTGACAGAACGTTTGAGTGAATGGCCGTAACAACACGAAATCCATCATAATCAGCAACGCACATTGTAAACAAAATATCATGAATGTGGACTGTTTTAGTAAGCATCTTTGCGATCGTCATGACATCGTGTTGTTCATAAGTTACGTCTAGAATTCACAATACTTTTTTAAACACTATCCAGTGGGTGAATTTCCTTTTTTGCGATAGCGACATGTCTCATTATGGATTATCCGACTACAGAAGGAAAATTCTAAACTTGGTTAGGGTGAATATTTTTTGAAAACACGAAATTCTCGTTTTCAGCAAACAGTGATTCACTTGAACAAAAGCCTATATTCGCCGCTACAATGACACATCTCCACTTCCATTCCACCCATCAGTTCTAGCAGAGGTTGCTCGACACTGATATAAAGAATACCCCTAACCATTTTTGTGTAGACCATCGCCATCGCCAAGACAACGTGGTTTTCGTGACCACGTTTCATGTGTTGCATGTAGAATGCTCATGATCTTATCTTTACTATGAAGTTTGAAACACTATCGAAGTGACTTTTCATTTGAGCAATAGTGACATGCATTTCATTTCTGTATGCGTTGTGGGAAATAAGATTGCAGTAATGCAGTTCATCATCTACCAATATTCGCTGCTCCAACGTCACATCTCCACCTCCACCCCACCTTTCGTGAGAACGTAACACCCGCCAGTGCCTCGATGCTCCTGCACCCCTTGTCAGCAAGTCGCTTCAGACCCAACGCAAATTAAAGTCATCTCTCGCACTAGCCCACGAACCCCGACGAATACCGCAAATGGAACCCAGCACTGTCCATCCATTTTCCTCAATATCCAGCACCATGCCACAGAAGCTTCTTTTGAATCCGGACTCCGAGCCGGTGGAGCAAGTCATCAATCAAGTCATTGATTTACATTTGTCAGTTAATTACCATGGGCAACTTCTTTTGGAAAATTCAAAAGTATTTTCGGGAGTTCCTCACAGTTGTTGGCTTAGCTGAGAGCAATTTGAAGAAATACATGAACTGGAATGGAATGCGCCTAAAAGCCATTCAGCAGCTAATAAAAGAACATTAGAAGCTCTTTCGTTTCCGATCCAATCTGGTCAGTGACTTTGTTCATTCGCCCTGACAGAAAAATACCCACTCACCATCTGCGTTGTATCTAGTGATATAATAGGCCGGGGTTCGTTTTCCGGACACGTTACAGCTCCAGACACACTCGTCCCGCCTCCATACGGGATAATCACCATGTCGAACTTTTCTGCCAGTTCAACTACTTTCACCACGTGATCGTGCGTCTCTAAAAAAAATTACAATACACAATTGATAAAACATCCTATGCAATAAATAGGAGGAAGAAACATGATTTCTGCTTTAGAATATAAATGATATATTCAGGATATTCGCACAAGTAAAACTGTAAATACATTTTGATTAGAAGTTTCCTATTTATGTAGACATCAGCCCGACTAGGCTCTCGTCGTCGAGGTTTGAGACCATTCCGGCTTCTTCGTCATTCTTAATTATAGGATACTCGCAGCTTCATCATTCTTAATTACAAGATACTTGTACCTAGTATAGGATTCGTGGTGGATTGTTTTTGTACAGTTCTAAAGTGAGATGTAGCCATATTACAAAAGTATTCTCTACAGATAAGGGAACGATATTATGCATCCCTTTTGATTCATCCATAACTAAATTTCAGCAGGATGTCCCAATATAAGTACATTAAACTTAGAGAGTCGATTCTAGAGTCCATTTCCAACCCAAATCACCTCCGAGACTCGTTTAGAGGCTTCGTTTTTGAGTTGTTTCAGTTTTTAAGAGGTTTTTCGTGTTTCCGACCTCGAGTCACTAAAATATCCATAACACCATTAAACTACTCTCTCTAAAATAAATTTTGGATGCACCGTTAGAATGAGCGTAAAATCTCCTATCTTTTAAGAGCGAAATAAGAACATTTTAACTGGACTTGGATGGGTGATTAACACTCTCAGTGTGGCCCCGTTTTCTGGGATTCCGTGCACTAGACTGGTGACGTTTTTTTCAAGGTTAGGTTTGGTTTAGGTTAGGTTTTTAGGTTCATTCGGTTAGTTTTGGATGTAGGATGAAACCCTTCCACACAGATGTCAGACACTTAGTAAGAATCTGTATGGATACAGTAGTTCCGGAACCTCACTAGTAGGTGGAGGAAGCTGAAATAGACAAGCCTACGACCAACTGTTAAAAGACCATGCCACAGTACTGGTGAAGTTCCAGAACTACACTCTTCTCACCGATTTTTCCCATACGTAACCTCCGTATTGGGTGTTATACATCAACTACATCTCCTCCTTCTCTCAGATGAATACGAAAGTAAGAAACATATAAGAAAATAGGTAGGTACTTTATAAAAATTAAAAGCAAGAACCAACTCCAGGCTAGGCACAGGTTACACTATCCAGCTTGGTCATCAGTCATTCAATTGAAGAAAGTTACATGTAAAATAATGTAAATAAACTATTTATCTCTATATTCCTGAAATTAGCGTCAATTAAGTCTAGATATATTTGTTCTCTGGAAATTCGGGATTTTCAACTTTTCTTCTTCGTCCGACAGAAGACAGCCTATCTTACTGACCCCTTTGTTGTGGAATTTCAATATTTTTTGCACCGCGATTCTTAAATTGTATACTACACGTTCATCTATCCAACAAATTTAAGAACTAGAAAACTCACAGGCAGCTTACAGCTTAGTTCAACAGTACAATTCAACTTTATCAAACAACACTCCAGTGATATTGACTCCAACTGGACGTGAGAAGGAATCCTGACAACAGGAAAAAGAACTGCAAACAATTAAAAAACTTAGTTTATTCAAACATTTTATTTTTTACAAAATTAATTACCACGGCTAATTATGCTTGGACAATAGGAGTGTTAATGATATTCAAACGGCCGTTCTTGAATTATTTATGGAGCACTCAACGTGAAAGGTCAAAACTAAAAAAATTCAGACCACACGATAGAAGTTAAAACTTGAACAAGACGGGTTTAATCCATCCAAATACTAGAATATAAGCTGATTATACTCTAGAATATAGTGCAATCGCGTCTTGCGTCCAATGGACAAACTTAATTTCTCACGACGTATCGCATGCATTGATAAATTACTAAATATTCCATACCAGGTGATAGAGCAATTATGGAATTTCAGGAGATATGCATGGAGCACGTAAATCGGTTCTCAGCCAAAGTACCTATTTGGATTGATCAGTTGATCATATTTGTGTGCCTCCTGAAATTCAATAATCGCTCTATCACCTGTGAAACACGCACACTCAAAAGCTGTGATGGATATGGTTAGTTGGCCCCTTCCCAATTTTAGAATCTGCCGCCTTGGGAGATGAGTCAGACGCCTGCAAGCGTCTGAATCATCTTCTGAGCGTGGCAGAGCATTACTTGATGCATCCACCTGCTCGGAAGGGGCAACTATACCATTCCATCACCCTCACATGGTAGCAGAGCGTGGTTACGTCCATTGGCCCTTTTATTGTTAATGTCCTGCTTACCCTGCTGCCCCTGTTTACTCGCATCCCCCCCCCCCCCCATTGTTGCAGTATGCACTTTAATATGATCAATTTTAAAATTGACATTCCCCTGCTCAACTCACTGCGAGCCCCCCCCCCCCCCCCCCGAATGAGAATCACTATTCTATTCATGCCCCCCCCCCCCCCCCGGCTTTTCTCAGAGCCCAGGGAGTGTGATGGATATGGTTAGTTGGCCCCTTCCCAGTTTTAGAATCTGCCGCCTTGGGAGATGAGTCGGACGCCTTCAAGCCTCTGAATCATCTTCTGAGCGTGGCGGAGCATTACTTGATCCATCCACCTGCTCGGAAGGGGCAACTAAACCATTCCATCACCCTCACAAAGCTCAGTAGAAATTCAAATCATGAATGCAAGCCAAATGAATAAAATTGAATAATAAACCCCTGTGAAAGAATTTGCAGCGTTTTTTATGGTTATCAGAATGCTTCAACCCGTGTATCGGCTATAAACCCTTTTAGGCGTTCACTCCAGTATCTACATTCACTACAATCAAAACAAAAAAACTCACTTAGTCCACTCGAGCCGACTTTAACCGAATGAGCGTTACAAAGCCGAGCGTGGCGGCTCAGCCTCATTCAATGCCCATACAAGAAAAGGGCTAAGCGCGCCTAAAGAAGTTTTCACTTCAAAAAACGAAAATCCACCATTTTGGAGCGAGTTGTACCCCTGGGTGAGAAACAATTAGCTAAATAGGCAGGTTCAGTTTCCCGGCAATTGAAAAAATGGAAAATTAAAGCAACGAAGATATGAGAGATTTAGAGCAATGAAGAGAAACCTTCTTCTTTTCCGCGGCGTAACCCTTTTATCAATCAAAATTATATTGCAGCTCGAAAATCGATTTTGAAAATGAGTTTTATCAAAATTGGGCATTTTAAACTTTAATGTTTCAATTTTTTCCATAATTCAAAGCGTGCACCAGTACAACACAAAGTGAAAGGTTTGAGGAAACAAGATAATGGAAAAATAACACGTTTTCTGCATTTTCCCTGTTTGTTGAAAAATGACGACTCGGTATTCCCAAATGCTCCTTAAACTGGATATTGCAGAGGTGTGTGTTTTGAATCAGTCAACAATTTTTTTTTTTTTTCTTAAGTGTAATGCCCCAAACAGGGGAATACTAATTATTAAATTTTCAAAATCGTTTCTTTTTCTTAGGTAAAATGTAATTTTAATTGAATTAAAGGTTAAACCATAGACAACAGGAACTATTTTTCTTCCCAAAACCCGGTTTTATTTTTTGATGGAGGAATACAGGCGGTACTAGCCGGCAAAGTGAACCATAACCTGCAAATTCGACAAAATCTGACTGTCTGTGGGTCGGCGACAAAACAACGAATCATAAAAAAAGTAAAACACACTAAAAAATGGTCGATTTCCATTTATTTCTTTTTAATTCAACCTCTCAAGTGGAATGCCCTACGTGAAGACTGCAACTTTACTGGTGGATGTCCTTGTTAAATGCAGTATGCAATAAATTAAACATCATAATTGTTTCATGTATTTCACGCTGTATTTAAGAAGTATAAATATTATACTTCTTAAAATGGAAAATAGAAAAGGAAAACAAATATATACATACATATGTAGACAGGTATAGACAATTAACATTCATAACTGAGAGAGTTCAATTCTCATGTAGTATTGGAATTTAGTGAATTGTGACAGGAAAGCTACTCTTAAAGGTCCAATTAAGATAAATAATAATCATTCTTATGGTTAACATTGGAGATAAAACTTGTCGATTGATCGAATGATTCGTTACAGTACGAGTTTAAAGACATCACAGACTGCTATAGACCTTGAGTATTATGCATCGTTCGAGAGCCGGGTTGTCTTAGCATTCACATATTACATTTAATATTTCGAACGTGACGGCACCAATACGATAGTTTCGAAGAGAACGGTTCAGTCCACGCGTGAATCCATCAATGCTATTCTCATTTGCTGATGAAAACGTCGAAACACTCTCCACCTTCGAGGTCCAGAGATTCAGGGGTGTCTTTGCTGCTGATAGAGTCGCCGTCGAATTTGATTTTCAAACTCGACACAGCGACGTCCATTTCCTTGGCGAGCGTTTCAAAGAGAATTTGAAGGTTTTGTCGAGGGTTGAGGTAGTAGTCGAGGGGCTTTTTCCTATCTTTTGAGAGGCATTTGACGTGTACCTGAAAAGAAAAATCAACAAAACCTTCAGTCTGTGTATATATACTAGTTGCGCATGAATAGTTGAATGCATTAGGAACAATTGGTGTAATTGTGGACAAGGGTAATTACGAACAAACTACATTAGCGCTTCTGTGAGCAACGGAGGAACTTAAGTGGAGTAGAGAAGTTAAGTCAAGTAGAGTGAAGTTCACATTTTCATCATCGAATGCCTCTATGTACAGATACGATGGAGGGCTATTCGTGATTTTTCACATAGTCAAACCTGTACGTGCCTAGGTCGGAATGGACCTGGGCAAAATGGCTGAACACTGATCAGGATACGATATGGGACGTTGACGATTGGTGCATAAGTACTGCACCAATTTGACACCCAACTACCACCTGTACTGATTTTACTTTAATATTTCAATTACACCTTCAGCGTGGGAATTGACTTCACCCGCTGTTCGGACTTGATAATCAATAAGCCATTTAACGCGATGCCAGAATTCAGAATAGCTTGTGGCAGTGTATGAGTCTTGGAACGAATGATTCCTTGGTTCGAATCCTAGTGGGAGGTATAATCTTTTATTTTTTTCCTTTTTCACCTGTCAACTTCAGCAGGGTACGCCCTGTTGGTGGGGGGGGGGGGGGGGTGTCAATGTCGTTTTTGGATTAGCTAAGGATTGATTGTATTCAGGGGCGTTTAAATCCGGATGGAGGTGGATGATATCATCATTTGTACACTCATTTTATCATTTCAATTAAGTACGGGGTAAGGTGGGAGTCCTTTAGATAAGCGTTTTATTTGAATTCGAGGCTAGTCAAACGATATTCAACATGGAAACACAAAAGCAGTTTGGACAAGATTCAGAAATAGAAAAAGTTGATAAATCCCTTATACAGAGTAGGAGACAAAAACCGTTACCAATAAGTACCTTAGGTCTCCTCAAGCAACGGTTGCATACAACTAATACTATTCCTCACATGAATTTATACAATTACCTTATTCTTCCCTGGATCTGAGATCGTGGTTACTACTGACGCCTGTACTGCTTTCGACGCAAACAGGCTATCTTTGACAACGCGAAATCCGAGTGACTGAAGAGAATCAGAAGGGGAAACTGCCTCATCATTGTACATAATCTGAAACCAAATATCATAAATCATACAGAGCTCTCAGTTTAACATAATACCTATCGGTTTTGAAGAATAATTATGTAATAAGGTTAAATTTAAAAAAAAATGCCCCTGTTGACACCAAAAAGTTGATATTCATTGTACCTCAAATAGTTGGAATTCCGTCTTAAGAAACTTCCTTCCTTTTTTTTTAAAAATTGTATAACTAGTTTCATGGATATTATGTTTCGTAGTACTTTGCATTCGTATAGAAGAAATTTTATCAAATTTTGCCATTTCCCGTTTCAAGGTGCGTAGATTCCAAATCTGTAATGTCCACGCCCTACCAATGCTTTAGAAATTATTATAAAACTCCTTTAATTCTCACATGAACCCCAATACCGGTCTAGTTCATCGTAACGTCCAGCCAACCCCATCAACTCACAGGCCAAAAACGTAATTTATCCTGACGTAGGCAAGTAGGGTGTCATTTTCTTAGTAATTTTGGAAAAAAATCGACTGAGATAGGTTTGAGATCGGTAGAAAATCACCCTTAGCAAATAATAGCCATTTCTGAACCTAAAAGTGATCCCTGAACTCACAAAACCCAAAGGAATCACGCGTTACTAAAAAATATCGAAGCCATGTGTGAGAATCAGCAGCTTTTTCAAATTGTCAAGGTACAAATTATCACTTTTGTACTGAACACAAGCGTAGGTGGACTTAAGTTTTCCCCAACTTGCTAAACACATGAGATTTTAATCTGACTTTGACGTGCTGTAAGTTTTTTAAACGTAAGGATACACTGGTATTTATCAATTCCATCACATTTCAGTCACAATCAATCAATTGCAGTCACAGCTCTGACTCAAACTAATATCCTTGCAACACACGAAAGTGGCCAACGGCATTTGAATGAGAGTCGAGAACGCTGATTTCCCATCACAATTGTTCAAGAATAGCGGGATCGTTACCAAATGCTTGGAACCTTAATTGAGAATATAGGAGCATTTAAGTCTGTTGAATGTACATAAATACAAGGACTAAATTTACATAACAGGACAGATTGTCTAGCAACTCATTTTGAAATAGGGGAATAGATAACCGATGGATACGCTAGCCCGGATAATACCTACATGGTATCCTAGTTAAGGGATGAATTATTTTACCGAAAGCCCAAAAGGAATCGATCACAGGTAGGTATTATCCTACATATACAAAAGAAAACAGTTATGTAAGAAACATGGAGCACATGATGCCACATATACTTCACCATAAAATATACACATTTGAAGACAATTATGTGTACTTACTTGTACTAAATCCATGGGGATGTTGTAAAGTTCCGAAACTTCTTTGAATATTTTCTCGAGCGGATGATTGACGCATATCGAAAGATGATGCATCTTCATTGTTTGAGACCACAGGACACGTATCGTTTCTTCGGTTTCGAGATCCTCGTCTGACGAATCAATCGTAATTTCTAATCCCGACATAATGATCGAGGGAAAAACACAAAACACTTTCCAAACAAGGAATAAATAAACCGGATAACACAACTGGACAAACCAGACAAATGCTAACGGAACGCAAACGTTAAAAATCGAAGCGCGTCAATTCAGAATTCATAGCCGGATAACCTCGTGGTAGGTTATTCTTGAATCGTAGAGGACACAAAGTGTAATATTGCACGCTTTCATGGAGGAATTAATTTGAGGGGGAAAATTGTTGATTTTGCAGTGTAGAAAACAATGAATGATTATGATAATAACCAATTCCATAAGACAGAATAAAGTATGATATAAATATTTATATCATATATTGGATGATACGAATGTCATTTTTATATTTTATTTTTGTTAGTAGGAAGGCAGTTCATTTATAACTTGGATGACTGAATTGAGAGGGGGCTTGAACATTTCCATTCTTGGGTTTCTTCAACTATTGATGATAGTGAATATATTACTAAAGCACCTAATTAGATTAAATTTAATTCATCATTCAGAAATAATGAGATAATTACCCTTAATGAGATCACCTTATTCATTACAATTCAGGTTTTTATGAAAACTTGATATTCAAGTTGAATGATTCAAACAATCCTACCGAAATATAAAAACACGACCAAGTTTGTTCATACATCTTTCAAGAAACGGGTGAGCCCAATCACAAACAACAATATGATAAACACAATCATATTGAACATTATGAACAGTATAATCTAGTTTTTCATGATTTCAAAACTTGGCGGTTCGGGTCAAGTTAGTTCCGTATTCTACATGATTTTTCACGCTGAATCGAATGGTGATAATTGTGGTAATTGACATTTTTTTTTGGCGAATTTCTTTGTAATTTCAAGAATTTTGTAATTTTTTTGTTCGGAATCTACTCAACTCCTGATGAGGGCTTCCCTCGTGTCCACAGCTTCTGGGTAGACTAAGGACTAAGGACCTCTAGACTTTTACGTATGGGGTACGCTGAAGTCCTGTTGAAACCCGAGACCCGATACGTTCTTTTGGGATTGCCTGAGAGGATTGGAAGTATCACCATTCGATTCAGCGTGAAAAATCATGTAGAATACAAAACTAACTTGACCCGAACCGCCAAGTTTTGAAATCATAAAAAACTCGATTTTGCTTTAAAAAAAAACTACGTTTTCTTTCATTCAAACTCATTTTTCTCCTAGAAAAAGACGTCCAAACATAAAAACGAGTATACCGTTGGAAAGCTGAGTGTCTGGGCAAGTTTTTCCCGAGGAGAGTGCCCGACGAAAAACCTCCCTACAAATAGCGAAAAAACGAAAGAAAAACGATGATTTTAAAGAAATTTTCAAAGTTTGAACTTTGGCCATTTTTTTCACCAATAAGGTCTGGCTAAAAAAAATAAATTTTATATCAGGGTAATAGGAAATTTCATGCTCTTTCCAATGGTCACCTTATTTTCTCGTTTAGACCAAAATTAAGGGAGCTACGGCTGTTTTAGTGAGACAAGGTCTGAAAAGTAAACAAAATCTTAGAAATTAAATTGCGGGAAAACGAAGCCTCTAAACGAAAAATGCTAAGAGACACTTTCGATTGCAAATTAAACGTAGAATTGATTCTCTGAGTTTGTCCCATAATTTTACTAGACACCCTGTATATGAGCATTGGAATCCAGGAATCATTTCAAAATGAAGAAATTTGTCCAAATAATCATTCTTAACGATTTTTGAAGCTGATACAGCAGGTTCATTTTCCATGAAAAATCGGTAAAAATTAAAATCAGATGTATTTATTGGAGATACAACGTTCTAGCACTACTACCCTATCCATTCACACCCTTCCACAGTCAAATTTGACATTACTATTCGAAAACTAGACCAAACGTCTTAATCGAACAAAAAAAGAAAGGAGAAAATCATTTGAGAATTTTAGTAAGATGGATTGTCTTTATCACAAATTGTATAAATAATTAATTTCTAGTTAAGCCTATAGTTGTGTTCATGAATTCTACGATGAGACCAAGCATTCATTAATTTAAAATAATTTTGTTTACAGGTACGAAATCCACAAGAATCAGTGACGTGTGACGTTCGGTAAGCATTCTTCTTTTTTTTAGTATAATGATTGTTTATGTTTGTATGTTGCGTCGCATGTTGGTACAACAATCTCGTTCGATTATGGGATTAAGATTATCCAACATCAAATCTACTCTGGGATATTCCGTTTATCTTCTCTGTTCCTCGCAAAGCTATTTTATTTCTGCTTGTTCAAACCCTGATTTGAGTGAATAATATCGCTCAGGAACAGGTGGAATGTAAATACAACGTGCTGAACGGCCCGGAACAACCGAATGATCTGTTGGGAAACCCGAGGCCATAGTATTTTTATAATTTAGCTACGATGCAGATTTTCTATACCACGGGGGAGAAGAATTACATCACACTTCGAGCTGTAAAATGATTTGACAATTATCATTATTTTTCAGTCCAAACTGTACTTAGTCTTGCAGTAGAAAGATGTATATTCAACAATGAAAAATAATGAAAACGGAGTAAGATAGAACGTCGTCTATATTTCCACGAAACAAGGGCGGTCCCAGGGGGGTCAAGGGGGTCATGAACTGAAAGTACATCACAGAAAGCATATCTTATATAGGATCGAGTGAGAGGAGATTGAATCCTATTGGCTCAAGGAAGTGAAAGGGGTGGGGAGGACCAACCAATCCCACTCAAGGCTTACAAAGTGAGTCATATATAAGATATGCTTCCTCTGATGTAATTTCAGTTCATGTTTGTTACTGATGATGGCCTAACCGTCGGCATTTTGCACCATCACTTGAACACAATCTAATGTTGCTTGAGCCAATCTATTGTTCACATGAATTATGTTATCAAAATATTTATTATATGTACTACATTCTGCAGATATTATTGGCCTGTTTAAAGGTCGCAATCTTGATGTTTCCAATTGACAATGAAAGGGGAAAAAATTCACACATTTGGCCCACATACCGGCTCGTAACTGTAAACTAACCCTTAATTATGTATTTATAAATGTCTTAAAGTTTCTTTAAGAGAAAATCCTATTAAATTTCGATTATGTGTACAGGAAAGGCAGATCTATACAGTAGGAAGGTATAAAATAGATTCTGGCGGGAATTTTCCACAACTAATAGACATTAGACAGAGTGCACCAACCTGCCTTCTCGAACTGGTCTCTGAACAGCTGGGTTAAGCTTGCTATTAACTTTAAAAATAGAAAATTAACGCACCTGGCCAAACGACCACGTCTGGTATCCGGGGAATAGATTTGTTCAAGTCGAATCTCAGGGTGTAGATATCATGGAGTGTCTGCCCGTGGCATCTCGTTAACCTGTCGTCACCTTCAACTGAACGGCTGATTCCACAATTGTCCATTTCGTCCAGAAATTCTGAAACAAACCATTCCACAGATAGTGGAGTGTCACACAGGGATCCAAACAATGGCAGGTTTACTCAGATGGATTTTAGAATAGCGAAGATTAGATTCTACGACGCAGAAATAACGCTTTGTTAATCTATGTCATAAAAAGAATAAAAATGCATGCCAGCAGTAAAGTTCATTAATGACGCCATTGTTGAGAGACCACAATCATCTAGTCTTAACGTATTTCCTATTCATGCCTTCTGAAGGATTATAATCATGAAAAATATGTAACTAGAACTGAATATTATACTGCCACTTAAATTAAGATACACATAGTGCTGCAGAGCATTGTAAAAGTTTGTGGCAGAGAAAACAATCCGAATTCCACTTCAAAAATAAGAAATTATCAACGACAATAACTCTACCCTGGGATCAAAAGTTGGGAAAATGCTATATCAACAGGATTAAGTGATGATTCAAAATATTTACAAATTTGATTTGATGATTTCAAAAAATGAGGAACCTAACATGACAGGTGACGTCGTATCAAAGGGAGTGTAACTAGAAGCATGAAAGGTTTTGTTCCATGGTGAGTCTTAACCTAGCATCAATGTAGTTATTCCGTAACTGTATGAATAGTGCCCTAGCGTCCATTATTCTCTGTGAAAGGAAGAAATGTTTCTCTAGCTTGGGTTAAAACCTATGTCGCCATCAAATCGTTACTCTGTTTCAATACATATACAAAATCCAACTTACAGCCCGAAGGGAAGGAGATATAATCTTGTCTCAATCTCAGTTTTCAAATGAAAAATAATTATAATGAGAAAAATTCTTGTTTATCGCTCATTGTACTGGATTGATACTTGTTTGATTACCTTGAGGAAGATTCGGCTTGGGGAAAGCTTCGGGAGGAGGCAGCGAATTGCTGGGATTTGGCACCAAATTAGTAAGGGCAAAAGTGTTGATCACCCACTCGGTGAATTCTGGAAGCTCCAATTCACCTATTGGATATCTATAACAAGACAAATATTTGTAAAATAATTTAGAATTGAAACAGCACCTTAATATAGGTAGATGTATTTGTATATCTCTAATACTTGGATAATTTTTTTTTAAATTTATTTTATTGCACCAAGTTATAAACTTATAAGCAACATTATTCTGATATATAGTTGGCGTACATTAAGAAATCTAAGATACATCACTTAGTCCTTATTGTCCTGATATTTGCACTTTGTGATGCTCACACTAAGTGAATTAAATCGTGTGGCTTGGTTCTCTTCAGTCTTCTGAGCAGATCCTCTGTGTTGAGAAGCTGGACGACATCCTCATTTACATGATCTTGTAGCCTCAAGAGGTGATGCAAGGCTTGGCTTCGAATGACCTCATTGACAGATTCAATCTGCAGCTCGTAGTGAAGTCTGTCATTTCTAAAATATCTGTATGCATCTACACAGCTTCTTAGGACATTAGTCTGAAAGCGCTGAATAATGTCACGGTTGCTCTGGGCCGTGCACCTCCACAGTTGCGCACCATAAGTCCAGACAGGCTTTAGGACTTGCTTGTACAGTAACAACTTATTGTGGACTGACAGTTTTGACCGTCGGCCCATCAGCCAGTACATTTTTCTGTATTTGATCATAAGCGTAGCTTTTTTTTTTCTTGACGTGGGACTTCCACCTTTGGCATCCAGTGTCATTCCAAGGTATTTCGCTTCATTGGCATATGGTATCGGCTTGTTATGGAGAAAGGCTGGCACATAGTTGATCCTTTTGTTAGTGAAATCGACATGCACTGACTGTCTCATTCATTCTGACTTTCCATCTAATAGATAAATTAAACAAATTTCATTTTTATTCTGCCCATGGTCAGTCACGGACTAAGTCAATCGCGACGAAGTTGTGGAAACCCATTTCAAATAAAAACGGAGTAAGATGTTATAACAGTGTAACTCTTTACTTTCGTGGAAATATAGACAACGTTCCATCTTACTCCATGGTCAGTCGATGGATCCCCGAGACTTAAATAGAGAAGTAAATGAAGACGCTGATCCAACAGCTAAACTAGTTTGAAACAACTCCTTTCTCGATAGTAAATGAACTGCTTATTCCAGGCGATGAGTACAGTATCTATAAAAAAAAAATATATATTTAAAAAAAAAAATCCAGGCGATGAGTACAGTATCAAAAGATTTTACCTCCAGGCACTATGGACACCAACCAATTGGAATATGAACACTCCACCAGTGTATATGTTACGTGCAAAGTGCAAAATTGTACAATCTCAAGTTTGAACAACCATTTCTGTACAATTTGTGGAATCCAAAGTCGCTGTGCAAGATCAAATTTCGTATATCCAGTTACTTAGTTCTTAGTAGTATCAAACCTCAACACTGGGAGTATTGGCACTCTTCACTAATTGGACGAAGAAACGGATCGCAAAAGAGCGGGAAATACTGGAAAACTCATTTGTTCGCAGTTGATGGCTATGCCTATGGATAGTTCATGGCTAATATGTTAGAATATTGGAATGTTTCTTTGTGGATACGAATCTCCACCTCCCGATGTGCTGTGACATTTCTTGTCAAAGTTTTTGAAGGTTGCTTGTTACATTGCCTCAATAGACCTACGGATCATACGCTTCATGTATTCGGCCAAGAGCAGTGGAGACGTCATCAAAAATTCCAAATTTAACTAAAAATAAACAACGAATGTCTTGCGAAAAAAACAAAATACGTAAATACCAAGAGGGACGTAACACTTATTTTCTCATTTGAGTGTAGTTGCCATATTTCAATATTCGTTATTTGCATCTATTTTCATCATTTAAATGTCATCGTGGCCCTGGACCTACTCTACACCAGTGCTGCCAATAAAATTAATATTCTAATTATTTTCTAAAATATTCTAAATTTAAGATTCGCTAACGAAACTCATATTTACAAACATACCCCACTTCATGTTAGTAATTTTATAAGACAAGATGTATTTTTAGGCGAATCAACGAAGGAAAACGTCACTATTCCTGTTGGGGACCCCAGGTCGATTCCAATGTAGTATTAATGTTGTAATAGCGGCATCGCTAACGGGAGAGATTATTCAGTCGTTTTTTATCGATTTTGCTTCCTAACTAACGGGGGTAAGAAAGGTACCGAAGGTTTGGAAGCTTCGTATTCAAGCTGGAGTTTGGGAACTTGGGACAAGAAGCTACGAATATCTCTAGCATTTAAATCTTCAAAATTTAAGAAAATAAAATGTTCATAACTTTCTTTTCGGAAATCCTCTTTGATGAGGCCTTTTTAATTTCGTGATGGAACATTTTAGCGATTTTTCATGAAACATGAAGTTATCGCAATGGCTCTTAAAATGCTAAAATAAACATTTTTGTAAATATTTGTAATTGGAATCCGTTTTGAAGCATTTTGAAATGGTTTTGTCGATTTTAAGGCTTTTTCTTATAGGTATATATACACAGAGTATTTCTCTTTCAGAATATTTGTCTGATCTGCGTTCAGTCCTTGTGAGAAGGGGTTATCCCTATCACCATCCGACCGCATCATACCAGCAGAATGGAACCATACCGCATCATACCGACTTCAATGTTTAGGACCCTTCTTGCCTTCCACATTTTTCTTTAGTGTGCACCGTCTGAATTCGCTCGTCCGTGAGCTGCATCACATATTGACCACATCATGTTTCCAGATCCATTTTGCTAGGCTCATCGCCATGGGCTGACTATTGGCAATCTGCTCTCACACAAGAGCACTCGGCGGGTCCAGCACCAATCCAGACCCAGTCGATCTATCTCCTGCTGCAATACTGCGCACTATCCTCACCAGAGGATACTTTCTCTTCACCACACACCCAGCTGGAAGTGCTCCGACAAAGGCAGCGCTACTTGTGTCTCTGGCAATTGAGATCTCCAACTTTTATGCGTGGAACGTGACAATTTTTTTGTTGGAAATGCCTCTACACCGTTAAATTATGAACCACCATATAGCTACCGTAAACTGTGAGGATCAGATGTCTGTCAGCTTTATTTTGACAGCTGCTTCAAGCTGGAAACTCTCAAGTGCGTGCCCCCTTCCGCTTCGGATGTCACCCTCCGAATTTCCCATACGCCGCAGACCCATACCACAGTCCTTGGGATTACAAGACTTCCAAGGCTAAACGCAAATAGATAGTTTTTTCTTAAACTATTTATTTAATTAGTTTTTTGGACTTAATATTATTTTCCTTATTCCTGCCAATTCTTTTTCGTCTCCTCTGTCACCCTTGATTAATCCACCTAAATCCTCTATTCTTCTCCATTCCCCTCTGGATCACGGCGTTCACCCTGGCGCTGGACTGACGATGAAACCACAACCAGTATCGAAAAAGAGCACAGCCACGCCACCAAGGTTTGCGTCCATGTAGGCGATCAACGTACGAGATGAGCAATTCAGTAACTGAAAAGCGTAACTTCACTTCTCTCAATACAACACTCTCTTACAAAATGAGAATGATTAACAGAGTTCCAGTCAGAGAACTGTGTGTACCAACTGATTTGCAGGAAATGTGGAAATAGTTCGGATTTTCATGTGGGAAAGACTGCAACCCTTAATCTGAGTATGAACTATCACAGGGCATCAGTGACTCAAAACAGAGCGCTCTCAGTTGGAGAGCACGCATCATACACCCATAATGCATTGATGAATGCTTTAGCGTAAAAGTGCTGTGCAGAATGTCAGAGTCAGCAAATTATCGCCAGCTGCAACAATTGGAAAGGGGACACAGGTGGATTTTGATGCTAATAGACCCCCTTCCCTGGCTTCAATTTAAATGACTAGAAATATGGTCGTCATAAATTATTTTGTTCCGGCCTTGGATACCAAATTGAAACACCGCGAACCAGGACTCACAACATCATTTCTCCACTCCACTGTTTGAGCACATTAACAAAATTATAGCAAAAACAATTAAACACAAAAATGATTAAAACGGGTAACAATCGTGAAGTGTATATTTTTTAGCAGAATATTGTAATGTAATTTTTGAAAATTCGCTCATACAATTTTTTCGAAACAAACGTTAGTCAAGCAACAACTGTCCTAAGAATTGAGATGAAATATCCGACCATATCCAAAAAAGCAACTATTTCATTCGAAAGGATAATAAGTTCGTCGGAAACCCCTTTTTTTGAACATTTAAACTTCGAAGAAAGCAATTGCTAAGCAAAAATCACTGGACACAGAAAGTTAAAACCCAAAATCATTGTTTTAATGATAGGGTGTGATTTTCAATTATCCATAAAATTAATATTCTTCATTTTTATCGAGGTAAACAAGAAAACTTTATGATGGTAGCCATAAAATTGGTGATTAAAAAGCCCAAACGTCACTTTTATGGCCGATTGTAAATATTCATCATTAAGAATTTCAAAGCGAACGTACATTCTGTTTATTCCAAACTTCGATGATTTCCGGACACAGCTTATAAATGATTGTATAAAGTTATGTCGTGACGGTTTTGTTAACGGTCGATTCAAAAACTAAATGAGGTTGTATCTCTGAAATCTGAATCAATAAATAATTATGTAAATATTATTGTGATTTACCGATTGCCGGTGAAGGCGATGACGGGCCCAGGTTTGATGACGAATTTGGAATCGTTGTAGCCCCATCCGTTCCATTTGATGACGTCACTCCTGAAACCAAAATATTCCCGTGTGACTCCACGAAGGTCGACCATTTTCCAAACTCAAGCACTTTTTTCCACTTAGGATATATTTTAGCAGAAGACGAAATTCTTATAGTTGGAAGACTTCTTGTAGCAGTACTACATGGCATTTAAGGGCATAGTAGAATAGCAGTATAGCATAGCGTTTAAGGGCATAGTAGGATAGCAGTACTACATGGCATTTAAGGGCATAGTAGTACAGCAATACTTCCTGCCATTTAACGCCAAAGCAGTATCGTATTTCAGGGAAGTCCTGACCTTTTTTGGGACAAAAAATCAAATTTCAGTTTTTTTAAGGATTCTGAAACTAAAACTAATTACCGATTCATGTCAACATTTTTTTGTTCAAGTCTCAATTTTAGTATTTCAACCCATTTCATAGCAATCAATTAAGAGAAGTTCTGACGATTTTTGAGTGAAAAAAATCGAATTTCAGAGTTTTACGGACTCTGAAACTAAAATGATTCAATTCATAACTTTTTTGTTCAATTAAGATTTTTATCAAGTCTTAATTCCAGTATTTTAACCTATTTCACAGCATTCAATTAAAGGAAATTCTGACTTTTTGGGTTGACAAATCGAATTTCAGTTTTCTACGGATTCTGAAACTAAAACTAAGTTACCGATTCATGTCAAAACTTTTTTGTTCAATTAAAATTTTGATTAAATCTCCATTTCATTATTTTAACCTATTTCGGAGTAATCAATTGTGAAAGAGTTGGAATGAAGAGGGAATAAATTATCATTATAATATATTATTGTAAATAATATATTTAATATTATTATTATTATTGAACGAAAACATTCCCGCAGTACTACATAACATTTAAGGGCATGGTGGGACTGCAGTACTACATGGAATTCAAGGGCATATCAGTTTAGCATATAAGGGAAGTTCTGACTTTTTTGGGTCGAAAAATCGAGTTTCAGTTTTTTACGGATTCTGAAACTAAAACGATTTAATTCATAACTTTTTTGTTCAATTAAAATTTTGATTAACTCTCAACTTTAGTATTTCACCTAATACAAAGCATTCGATGAAGGAAAATCGAATTCCAGTATTTTACGGATTCTGAAACTAAAACTAGATACCGATTCGTGTCATAACTTTTTGATCAATCAACATTTCAATGAAGCCTCAATTTCAGGATTTCAACATATTTCAAAGCAAGGCGTATTATGATAATTCGTTATTCCTTCAATATTTTTATCTGATTTTATCGACAATTTTAATGTTTGACCGCAACTTAAGTTTAGTTGTGAAACAAACCTTTGAATTGAATTTTCTGTCGGGGTGGAGACTGGAGGGGGTAATACACAATCCATTTAAGCGCTGCTCATACAACTTATACAGCAGATTTTTTGAATTTTGAATTTCAATTCTTGAATTTAATTTTAAAAAATTACGTTTTTGACCAATTTTTGGTCCATAGCATCTGTGTTTGTGAGGCGGTCGGGCATGAGATTTGGAATCCACGCACCTTGAAATGTAATGGCTAATGCAATGTAGTTGGAAACTAAATTAACTAAATCACTCACAAACTGAATTATACCTTTTCTGAATAGCATTACAGCCTGGTTTATACAAGTAGAAATTCAAAAACTCTGTCGATTCTAAAATCGTGGTTCTATCTTTTCTTGGATAATATTTTGAATAATAATTTGTTTGAAAATATTTCAATAAGTTCAAATGTAAAATGGAGGGGTCAGTAGATAATCCATATAAGCGCTGCTCATACAGCTTAAACTGCAGATTTTCTTGATTCTTTTTGGTTTGAATTTTGACTTAGTTTTAAACATATTTTAGAACGTTCAAATTTAATTACGAAAGGGGCCGGTAAAGGTAAATCGTTATGCCATCCATAGTTCTATCTGATTTTTCTGTTTGATCTCAATTTTTGACTAATAAAACATCTTTTGTGCAATAAATCTTGAAAATTGTTAATTCGCTATTGGGAAGGGGGATGGAGGTAATAAATACCCATTCAAGTGCCCACACCAACTAGAATTCTCAGTCGATTTGCTGGCTTTCTTTTTCTATTAAGAAATGGGTTTAGTTTTAAAAAATCTATATAAGTGATCATATAAAAAACCGGACACAAGGGCGTCCCTATATGCACCTATAAGAACAACATAATATGTTGTTATTATGCTTACCTAGGGCTGAAAAAGCACAATATGATTTGAAGCGCTGACTAGGTAATGTTAGGTTATAAAAGGGGGCCGGCCTGCCCGCGGATCTCAGTGTTCTTCCAACACTCTACCTTTCGTCAAATTGTAGCTCGTTGATTCTTTGTAAAGTCAAATAAAAGATTTTTTAGAAGCTTTTATTTAATTTGCAATGTATGTACGTGTAATGTATGCAATATATGTAATGTACGAGTTGTTTCATACGGATGCTTCCCTAGCGACTGCCGTGGACGGATTGGTAGATTTCAATTCCATCACCAACCCTGTTTCCCTTTTTTATTGGCTTCATTCCAGACGGAGAAATATCAAGGAAAATATCAGCACAAACTTTACGGTCTGGTTCATCCCAAAAGTTGGGATAATTAGCTAATTATTAAAATTCTTACAGTATTCCCATCACCTTCAGAAATTTCTCAGCTGCAATTGTTGCATTGATACGATCGATGCTCCCGGTTTTCCTCAAAACAGCCTCGCTTCAGGTGATGTGAACAAATTTCATACAATAAATGCATTGGATGTGGATATTAATTCCTTCTTTCGTTTTCCCTCATTCTTATTTCAATTTTAAATCATCTAACCATTTACGCAATCAATAAGGAAGCCGTGAGACAAAATGCCACATAGAATTATATTTATTTTCAAACAGGAGTAACATGGTGTGGTGGGCATTTCGTTACTCTAGAATAGCGGATTTTACTCGAGTACTTTACGAGGTACTTGTTCATCTCGAATCATGTACCTGTTCATACCATTGGAATGAAACTTAGAATGTACCAATATGAGTACAAACCGCCCACAAGCACGTACAATGGCTTGGCACAAATGAATTTAATACAATTCTTGTTGAACTAGGCAAGGATTCTAAACTAGGCATGGCTGAGAATAAATTTGTATCACAAAAAGTTATCAAATTTACCACAAAATGTGTGAAACCCTTACAGAGGTACGGTTTTGGGGTGTGTGGTGGGAAGATTGGAAACCAGCTTGTTATTTAAAAAAATCAGCTTATTAATTGAATGACATTGAATTGGGATTGCAGATACCCGAAACAATTTCCCGAACATACCCTTGGTGTTCGAAACCGGTAAATAATTAATGCAAGCTCTACCCTATTTCTACAAATGAGAACTTCGAATAGGCGTGATTCCCTTAATTTGAGCTATATTCAGGCGTTCAACTCTTAATGACGCGCGGTATCTTCCTGAATACCTTCCCTTCAATCTCACTCCCCGCAAAGGGGAATGAAGTATATAAATAAAAATGGATTCTTAGTCCAATTCAAAACCCAATAACATATGATAAAGTATCTGTCAATGGCCATTTTTTTCGGTTTCTAAGTAGGAAGCTAGAGAACATCAACTAGAGTACCTCTCTTCCGGGGATTGTTAGGTTTGCACGTAAAACAAAATCATTTCCAAACTTTCGGTGTTTAAGTGATGGTTAGTTATATCATATTTGACAGAAAAGATAACTAGAATTTTACCAATATCTTCTGAAATCGAGCAAATCTCAGAATATTATTCTGAACCTCAGGATACCATGAGTTTTGGGTGTCTCAAAAAAGGACCCCACAAGATACATTTGAAATTGAATTGAATTTTTGAAACGTGAGAAAAATTGAAATTCATCAAGATTTGTGGATCTTGGGAAATTAAGAGTTTAGGAGAACAGCCGACGCATAATTTGATAATTTAGAACTTACTTCTATTCCTAATCTTTTTTTGACCGTTGTAGAAGGACTTCGAGAAAAGGAGTCTCTTTTACCCAATTTCCTACCCAAACCAATTTCCAAACCGCAAAAACCACTGAAAACGTATCCTATTTAATCATAAACTCTGAACATTCAAGTTTAAATGCCTGGATAGTTTGGAAGTTATGTCAACATACCTACTCTTAATGCAACGATGAGAGAACTAATTTTTTCAGAAAACTCAGACAAAAAAGTAATAAACTTTTCCATCAACCAAAAACATTTTAAAAAACACCCTCGCAAGGTTCGTTTAATAAAACATGCATCGCACAATAATTAAATTCGTCATACAACTGTTTCTCAATTTTTAAAATTCCAAAATTGATAGAGTACATACCTACGTAATTTTGTGCTTCTATGATGTCAAGAAACAGTTCAAAATGGATTGATCAAAACCAGATAGCATACTCATATGCATGCAGTTTCTAGAGGTTAGCATGTGTGCTTTCTAGCAATTAGCTGGTTACCATACTTCAACATGATTCCACCAAGAATAGAAACTTGGTAGGGAACAAATCGGTGAGGTTGTGTGATGTATGTATGTTCTTACAGGATTACTTGAACAAAACATGGAGTGTGTTATTGTGTAGGAACGGATCTGTACAAGGTGTATCAGACAAGGTGCGTAGTACTTCACCCACATATTCTATAACCAATTTCCAACAAAAAGTGCCTCCTAGCAATTTTTTTTGTTTTTAATCTTGCTTAGTTTTTGAGTTATTCCACTTCTAAGATGTTTTTCGTGTTTTCGACCTTGTCTCAGCAAAACGGCTATAACTCACATACAGTATTATGTAAAGTAAAAATCGAGGATACCGTTAGAAAGTGCGTTAAATTTCCTATCTTTCAAGCCCCAAACCAATTTTTTTGCTCACATCAGGTTGGCGAAAAATCACTCTACAAAGCAAACTTCAAGAAAATTTGAAAAAAGGTTTTTCAAACGTTCAGTACTCCACTCTAATGTGAGTTTTAACGTGCAGATGACGGACCAGTGAATTTATGTCAACATACCAACTCTCAATGCAATGATGAGAGAACTAATTTCTTTCAGAAAACTCAGAAACAAAACAATAAACTTTTCCATCAACCAAACACATTTTTAAAAAACCCCTCGCAAGCTTCGTTTATTACCACATGCATCATACAATAATTAAATTAGACAACTATTTCTCAATTTTTAAAGTTCCAAAATTGATTGAGTACCTACTTGTACTACTGATTTCTTGTAGTTCAAAATGGATTGATCAAAACCAGATAGCACAATAATGTTCCTACGATGTCTAAAGATAAGTAAGAGTGTTTTCTAGCAATTAGCCGGTTATAGCACCATACTAACACGAATCTGTCGAGCATAGGAACTTGTAGAGTACAAATTGGTGAGGTTGTGTGGTGTTTGTATGTTTTATAGGTAACATGAAGATAATATGCCATGTGTTATTGAGTAGGATCGGATCTATATATAAGTTATAGTGAATAAGTATTTGCATACCTCTTTTTGGGGATGATACCCTGTAGCCTGGTCGAGCCCAACAAGCGTTTCTCAAGCCGGGCTTCGAAGTTTTTCTCGTCCAGTTGACCCGGTTTCCCTTCGGCAATTTTGGGCGGCGTCATCGTCTCTTGTCTTTGGTGCACTAGAAGAAAAAAATCGCGACGAATCCGAATTAAAATTACAGCGAACGGCACAATGATAGGAACTGCATGACTAGAAAACACGGACACTGATCGGTTTGAGACAGAACGAAGGCGAAATCTGACAACAATCGGCCGACTGAAAGATATCCCGTATCAATAAAGCAGAGTAGCCAACCTTCAGGCCGGAGAAGCAGGTTGGCCAACAAACGTAACAAAATTACCTTAGACCCCAGTTTACTAGGTAGCGCAGTTGAGGAGTGTTTTTTCAAGAGGGAACATTTCCATTCTCAAAATAGTTAAGGAGGGGGTAAAAACGAATTGCACATCCAGCTTCATATTTTAATCAAATAAGCATAGCGTATAATAGCCCAAAATATGATTAAATTCAAAAATCTCAATCGAAAACCTCAATTTCGAGGAGTTTTAAGATTCTCCAAAGACACAGAAATTCCAGTCGAAACAATTAATTTGAACACTGGGTGTACAGACGTAATAACAAGAACATAATTTACCTATTGGGGGACAAAGTGATTCATCTGAAATTGATTGGTAATTAACACCCCTTTTGTCTTAAAAATAAGTTGGAACAATGGGAGGCAATGATCACATTACACGAATACAGACAAATTTTTACATTTATTAATTTGAATTTAAATTAAATTATTTTATTCATGAAACTCAACACTTTTTCGCTTTATTTCTCAAATTTTCAAAATATAAAACATTTTTGACAAATTCACAAACCATAGTTCAACCTCGTTTACTTTTTTCAAAATTATTTATAACTTTTAAAAACTGACTCTTTTTTTTCATTTATATTTTTTTTAAACTGGAAAAAGGAAATTGTGATTTTTTTATCGTCCAGAAGAAGTGTTTCACTGTTTCGAAGCACTGGTGGGTGGGTATCTTAATTATAAGTGCGAATCAATGTTCTCCTCTTCTAGGCTATCGTATTTCTCATCCTGATCGTGGACCTCGACTTAGCACCTTCACCAAGGACTATGGGCTCGTACCAAGCTAATTTAGGAACGTCTGTCCAATCATTTCCACATGCGTTTTGAGAAGATGTAGAACGTCATTCTTCTTTTCAAAAGGCAAAGTTAGGGTCAACAAGGGCTGGGCTGCTAATGCTGGAAAATCATCTTCATTCTTCCCTTTTTTGACCAGTGAACGAAAGACTTCAAATTCGCTTTCGAACCAGTGATGGGAAATTCACCTTACTCTGGTAGAGATTTCTCCGGTCTTCGCTTTGCTTATTCCGCCAATTTTATTATAAACCACGCCAAACTCCTTTATAGGGTACGTTAGCCAGCAACTATTGCTCCTGGTAGATTGTACGTATCTTCATATTCCGCGCTACTTTTGATCACAGCTATTTTTCTCCACAAAAAGCTCTATCAGCTGGAAGGAAGGTGTGCCATTATTAGGATCCCACTGAGATGTCTCTCACCTCTATGAGTTGGGAATAAATAATCTCTTATCCCAGAAAGTGGTGTATATTTTAGGTATTCAGGAGTTTCTCCCTACCTAAGAAAAACGGACGACCTCTTGGAAAATCATAAAAACAAATCCTCATGTCATTTGTAACCAAATCCAGACTCAAAATGTAAGGAAAATACAAAATGAAAGATTTGTTACTTATTGTTGGAGGTCTTATTCGGACGTAGGTGATTCACAGACTGACCCCAGGGGAGTTGGACTCCAGAAATCAGCCTGGAGGTCTTCAAGTCCACTCTCGACCAATTGAAGATACAAATAAAAAGGGTTTGTTGATGAGGAGCTTATCTCAGGATAAGAGGAGCCTCTATCAGGAAAGTGATTGTGATTGACTTCACAGTGACGGGAGGATGGTGCTTAAGCCAGTAGGAAAGAGCGTGTACCATGTCTATCTCGAGCTTATCTGATAACCAGGTAGTCGAAGGACATAGCGCGATCCCCCGAGGATTGATACTCTAACCTTGTCTATGAAACGTAAGGTACTTCACAATTCATCTATCGGCTCAAGTATCAACCTACCAATTACAAGCACCACCAGAAGATGACAGTTTTGGTGCCGTGGACACATCTTTTGAAAAAAGCAGACTTTTAATTTAATAAGTTTTACTAGGATATGCTCCTTGTGAGGTGATGGAATGGTGTAGTTGCCCCTTCCATTCAGCTGGATGCGGTAATGTCATGCTCAGAGGACGACCCAGACGCTTGAAGACGTCTGATTCATCTCCCAAGGCGATGGATTCAAGAATTGGGAAGGGCCAATTAACCATATCCATCACACTCCCAGTGGGGGGGGGGGGGTCCCGAGGGACGTGGGAGCCGATGCGAACGTCCAGGAACCCATGCGGATACAACCTAAATCTGCTAATCTTTAGTTTTAGAAAATTTTCAAAAAATAAGGGAAAAGTACCAGTCATGCAGCATGAGGTAATTGAAATTTGAGTACTTTCGTGAACAAAGGAAATTCCATGAATTGCGAAAAAAAAAACTTGGTATTAAGTGAGAAAAGCAACTTGATGTGAATTTTGAAAATCCGTGAGCTTCAATTCGTAAATAAAATTCATCTGCATTATTCATTAAACAGGGTTTGGTGGATAGAGGCAAACGAAATTGGCTTCTCCTTTAGTTTTATCTATGTAATTCCTTGTTTATAACTTCCGCTAAGTTTTAGTTATTCCTCTTCTGAGCTGTTGCTAATAGTTGCAGGTTTTTGAATTAAGGTTGGATCCTTCAAGAAGTATGGTACCGCTCGCTGGTGGTGAAGTGTAGGGAAAAATTATTATTTATTTAGTTATATCATTTTATTTTCTATTTATTTTTTTTCCAATTCAGATGATTAGAGTTCCTTTCGACTACGTAAGGACTATGAATTCCGCCTTAGGCACATTGATTGCACTAGTGATTTCCCAAAAACTGTAATGATACTTTGTACTTGTAAGTACATTTGCCCCACTCTAGCACCTAAAAGTACAAAAAATTCAGAAATTGAGGCGACAGGTGATGTTGATAATAACTTGTGACTAATTGTCTGATCCCATCTGTTGCTTGTTAGGCCTCACTCTATGTTTATTTTACGAAAATGTTCTTTAGGAAGTTCCTTACGGTTTTGGGTCGACATTATGAGAAGTATAAACTAAGAAATTTCGGGTGGAGTTATAAATCCGTCATTTAGAATGAAAAGTTGCAATATTGCCCTTGTTCAAAGGAGAAGACAGCTAGGGTGTTTTTTTTGTAATTTTTTTTTTTTTTTTTGTAGCGGGATGAGGTGGATACACTTGTCAGCGAGTGGATGTTCAGGCGCCGGCGCCTGAACGCCGCTCGATTCGCCGACGATCGTTAGGAGCTCGCGAAGGCGCCTCGAGTGGGGGAGAGCGGCGCCCGCAGTGGTCAGGGAGTGGGGGAAACGGGGGAACCGAGAAAAACGTCAATACCGCGATAACGAAGGACGTCAGCGAGCGGTTGGGAAATAACGGGTTGCGGAACGGCCGTTCCAGGCGAACTGTTGCTCGCAGCGATCGTTCCGAGAGACGGTTACTTGTTCTGTGACGGCTCAACCTTAAGCTAGGGTAGTCAAATCGAACCACCAAAATCAATTTTGGGATCGATTTCACAATCGCCGGTCTGAAACCGATTGTACCAACTAATGGAGGCCAAAAAGTTTTTATTTGATTTTATGGTTCACTTTTAAACTTTCAAGATGTCTAGATTGAAAAAAAAAAACGTCTGCCAAGTGGGTGTGGCACACAGCTTCATCGTATCCATAACATGACTGTATAGATCATTGAAAATTATTGTTGACTAAATCAAACCGTACAATTAAACCGAACAATCCCTGAAAATGTCATCGAAATCGGTCAAGAACTCCCGGAGTTATGCTTGTGGCAAGGATTTCACGTTTACGCATGCGCAGAGGCTACCATTGATCCGGGGGTCATGAAACTCATAGGGGACCATCTACACATCAAACCGAACAATCCCTGAAAATTCATCGAAATCGGTTAAGAACTCATGGAGTTATGCGCGTAAAAAGGATTTAACGTTTGAGCATGCGCAGAGGCTACTATTGATCCGGGGGTCATGAAACTTATAGGGGACCACCTACACACCAACCCGCACAATCCCTGAAAATCTCATCAAAATCGGACTATAACTAATAATAAAGTTTTGCCCGTAACAAGGATTTGTTGACAGACAGACGCACAGACAGACACGGAACCAAAATTGTTCAGAAAGGTCTAAAACGCAAAATGCAAGTGGAATTTTTGATTCGTACCATGTCTGCCTGTGTGTGTATGTGACGATGGGAATGACCGGCGACAAGCGGTATTTGAGCATGACCGTGTCATGCCGCGAAGTGTAGTGCAAGAAAAGTGCCACGGAGTTGCTCGAGTTTGGCATCTCGTCAGGAATGCTTAGTGGTATCTTACATGAAATGGTGGTCATTTTATAAGAGCACTGCCTTTCATCCCTGTCTTCATCCTCCATCTTCCACAACTTCACTAATCCCCAGGGTCGGTATCGAGTAAACCTGGCCGTCCTCCCCAATTTTAAGTTTGTTACGCGTAACTTGGTTTTTCATTTCTGTTTACTAGTGTCACACTAGTACACTAGTAGTGTGCCCCAAAGCCTTTGAGGGCAGTTGTATGTATAAAAAAAAAGTCTGTCTGCCGTTTACCATCCGATTTTGATTACATTTTCTGAGAATGTGAGGTGTATTTACACACCTATGGTACCCAATGAAACCATTGCTCAAAACTCACATTAATTTGCATACTTGAAAACGTAAAATCCATGTAGCATCATTCCCTCAGGTTCTAATAGTCCAATTTTGCCCCAATTTGGAGGGTAGTCAAGATTGAACGGTTTAACACTATCAAACCAATTTCAATAGGATCACATTCTTACAGTACACGCTATCTAAATCACTTGATGTCTTTGGGAATATGATCAGTATCATTGTTCTGGGGTGATCGTTCATACAGGCCAGCACATTTAGGAAAACCGTTATTTTTAATCTATTTTTCGAGGGAATTATTACCCATTACAAAAGTAGTGCCTATATTTTTGATGAGTATGACATGGTACTCTGTTTTCAAGTTTATTTCAAAGTGTGTTTTGTGAAGTTGCGCCAAAAAGTTCGTGTTTTCGAAGTCTATTGTCGAAAAATCTATTTTTCGAGGGAATTATTACCCATTACAAAAGTAGCGCCTATATTTTTGATGAGTAGGACATGGTAATCTGTTTTCAAGTTTATTTCAAAGTGTTTTTAGTGAAGTTGCGCCAAGAAGTTCGTGTTTACGAAGTTTTTGGGCGCCTAAAACTTCGAAAACACGAACTTTCTGGGTTCCGCGGCCACCGCCCATGTATCCCTCCGCCGGCTAGCTCCTATCGGTGAGCGGCAGGTCTCGACCAGTTCTCTCGGGTCCGTATTCGGGCGTGGCGGTCTCCGGCAGTCTACTCCGTTCCGTTTTCGCTCAAAAAGTGTTCCATCTTCATCTTCCATCTATTCGAAACATGAATCTTCATGGATTGATACAATCGAATGCGGGAACACGCAAATACATTGGTAAGTACCACGTATTTTCCTACTAATTTCTCTAATAAAAAATCATATAGGCCGAGATTAGGTAGGTGCCGCATGTTTAGGAAGTCCCATGCAATGATTGATCAATAGAAGGATAATAGATTATAATTGATCTAGGGGAGTTTGTAGGACCAGCTACGCCCAAGAGGAATAAATAACATGATAAAAATCCGTTTCATCTCTGTTCTTAAAGATAATTATGCACATAAATTCACTAGTGTGATTGTAGCACACACTACCTATGAGTTTAACGATTGTCCTTAGTTGAGCACACACTCATACACTTCGAAACAGGCAGCATATCGAAAATAGTTCCCTGATTACAGGTAAGTATATATTCTAACTAGACTATTCCCACAATGTGCGAACATGCTGCCTATGAGTTTAACGATTAGCCTTAGTCGAACACACACAAGTAACACTTCGAAACAGCCAACATATCGAAAATAGTTCCCTGATTATAGGTATTTATTCCAAGTAGACTATTCCCTCAATGTGCAAACTCGTTCTTAAATATGTATTATGCACGTGTAAATTCACTTGCGTGATTGTTGCTTACACAACTCATGAGACTATAACGCATAACTCACTAGCATCAGATTAGTTGACTGAATAGATGACATGAACCAGACGTTAATACCCCTACTTATACTTCACAACTTCTTGTACCCGTTCTCTTTACCAGACACGTTGCAAATTCTGATTCACGAAAATTACCATGGGCCAGATGAATGGTTTCTTCATGAGTTGTACTCGTCGCCCCCTCCCACGGCCTTTTAATGCTTGTCTTTCTCCCTAGTGGATTGCAAGGAGCTGGAATAGGGCTCACCCCCTATACCTGGCACATACCAACCCAACATACTGTTACAAGTGAACTCACTGAATTATTGCGTGAGGTGCCACTTAAAATGACTTATTACCGGCATAACCGCACACCCGACTTCCATGTTCAATGAACATTGTTCATAAATACGTATCATCTCTTCTCCTATTTTTGTAGGTGCTTTGAAACTCCTTGAGCCAACTATCTGGCAATGTCTGAATGCTCTTCATTTCCAAAAGTTTGCGTGGGCCAAATTAATGGTTCTTTCATAGGTTGGGCCCGTGCCTCCTCCCAAGCGCTCTACATGGTCTCGTTCCTCCCCAGTGGTCCGCAAGAAGCCAGGAATGGCACATTCTCAATTATTGTACGAGGTACCTCATACAATAGTACTGCCTCAGTAGTACGTATGACTCATGAGGATCCATGTTCGTACACGCTGCTCATAAACAAATCTCCCCTCATTCTTTACAACTTCTTGTAACCGTTCTCATGCTCAGACACGTTGCAAAATCCGAATGCTCCGGATTCACGAAAATTTGCATGGGCCAGATGAATGGTTCCTTCATGAGATGGACCCGTGGCCCCCTCCCACGGCCTCTAAATGGTCCCCTTCCTCCCCAGTGGTCCGCAGGGGGCCCAGAGTGGGGCTCACCTGGCACGTATCCGGCCTAGTGACCTACTACACCAACAATCGCAGCCGCCGACACTCGATGGCCTTCCAGTCCCCAGAGTTGCCTTAGGTAACTTTGAAGTAACCCCCCAGAGGTTGTCCCCTTTTGTTCTCCTGCGCCTTCCAGAAGCCTCGTTTTATTTTTTGTTGTTTATTTTCGTCCACTCATCCGAACGATCAACATGCGTCACCTCTGACACCGCCAGATTTGACAAGTGAGTACCATCTCTTCAATCACGTCAAATTAGTCTTCATAGTAACGAAAACCGTACAAAATATCCCCTTACAAAAGCCGAAATCGCCATAAGATAAAAGACCTTGACTTCGCAATCGGCCTCTGCCGCTGAGAAGCCTGTTCTGTCAGATTACATGCAACGCAAAATCAATTTGGAAATCTAAAATGCTCGGATTACTACCTCAATATCTCCTTATCAGTTACAAAATTAAGTATAGTGTATATTTTATCAAATCAGTTTACCTTTGCCTGACCTATTGTCACGTTTTCGTTGTGAAGTAAGCTGCCTAGTGCAATAATTGGTTGCAAAATTTTCTAAAACGATTGCCATGGAAATCCGTATTGAGGCATTATGAAAAATTTTCCGAATTTTCACGGCTCCACTTTCAGTAAATTGATCAAATTTGAAGAGAAAAATGTGGTAAATTGTCGGCAAAATCCAAAGAAGGTTTAGAATTCAAAATTTTCGTTCAATAGCAGAAAAATGCTTGAAAATGTTCTTTTAAAGTTTAATTATTCGGAAACAAAGTTCTCAAATTTCTTCATTAAACTTGATGTAAACTTGATGCGGTAATCAGAAGAAAATTCCTGAGATTTGGGTTTCTATACATCTATGTTTCGCTTCATAAAGCTGTATCCAGAAGAGTTTTTTCATTTTAAAATCAATTAACATGATATGTACCTATTCTTGTTTTTGTGTTATAAACCCATTATCTGACATTCATGACTAAAAAGGCAACAATAAAATGTGGAACAACATGAATCCGTCTAGCGCTAAAAGTACTTAACTTTTATTGATGGGGTGGATTTTCGGCAAACACAATTTATGTTATTTTATGAAATAGAATTCCACATCAACTATCTACCGTACATTTAAACTAAGTTTAATGGCAACCTTAAACTTAATCCCACTTCATGATATTTGAGAGTGACTTGGATGTTATTTAAGCTTTTTCTTTACCGTTATACATGATTTTTAACATAGAAACAAACGTTACGGTCGTTTTATGATTCATTACATCACATTCAATTGTATGTTTTGTTAATTATTACTCAAGTGCTTCATTCTGTGCTGCTCAATAGCCCCCCCCCCCCCCCCATCCAAAATAATTCGGCATTCTGTGAGTTGTATCTTAGTGCCAAAAAAGTCGGTCTGATTCCTGAGCAACCTCATATCTTTGTCCATTCCTCATATCAAGTCCACTAATAAATTAATTTTGAACTGCTGTAAAGCACTTTAAGACAGTTTCCCAGTTTAGATCTTCTCTCTTCCCTGCTCCAACTAGTTCTTTCCTGTGTGATTCTATCATATCGTGGCAGTTCATCGTAAATTGCGGTAAATCGTTTGGACGCTAGCAATTTGCCTCCAGCAGCCAAAACCGCCGTCGGATGAGAGACCTTGACTTCGCAATCCGCCTTTGTCAACGGCAACCCAGCTTTGCAAGACCCGACTCTTGCAACGCGAAATCATTTTCGAGTCTCCGAAAAACAAACCTCTTTTCTTCACACGGTCATTACCGTCATGTTTCTCAACCGTATGCCAAAAAATTGCATTTTTGCCTGCGAACGTGGCTCCACAATTTTGTTGATCCTAGGCTAATGGAATTCTTATGGTCCAACGAAATAGAACCGATGATAGATCCCAAAATATCGGTGTTTGGGGAATTAACGTTCGCGCTTGCGCACATGCTGCTGTTGATCACCAATGTGATTATTTGTCTTGGGGTTGTTTTCTAGAGGCTTAACTCATATTTACAAGGGGATTATGGATATATGAATATTGAAGATAATAATTCAAAATTGAGACAACTTGAATTGATTTACTATGATCATCGTAGACAGCTGAATCAAAAGCTCACTTTTCAGTCATCGGATCCAGTAAATCTTTGTCTTTTGGGTTCAATTTGCACTAACTTGGAGATTCATATAAAGATTTGTGCTGTTTAAAACTCGAAGGACGGTAGTTGATGCCTACAATACAGCTCAGTTAAAATCAAAACGATAGACCTAACACAAGGTACCTAAAATGTACGTAGAAGTTCATCTTGTAGTATTACATTTTTTTTTTTTTTTTTTTTTTCATGAAAAACAGAATGACATTCATCAACCCTTTAAAAAATCAGTTCTTTTGCACTGGAAGCCGCTAGGGTTCATAGACCAACTATATTTAGTCTTAGCGACTAACCAGCACCATCGACTGATCATGCTAGGGTCCAAATACTGGACAAAGAAGTGGCTTTTTGAGGTTCTTGCTGACATATTCAAGTGGGGTGCCATTTTACTAGTGTAATGTTGGAAGCAATATCGACTGGGATATGTTTCAGATTCGTAAAAATTTATCCAAAACAAATAATAAACATTTCTGAGCTTAAAAGTCATCCCAGAGATTCACTCATTACTCAACAAATTATAGACCCTGCGTTAGGATCGGCAGCATTTTAGTTGATTATTTGAATAATGAACATCTGTAATCGACTTGGAAAAAAAAATTTGTTGAACACTCTCTTAAAGTTGTTGTTTCAAGTTTGAAGATACTTGGAACCAAACGTTAAACATTACAACCAAGAGGTCATTATTTCTGTATTAGACAGCCCTTCCACACAAATCACTGATTTGTTTAAATTAGAGGTGGTACATTATGTCGGAACCTCGCGCCTCCATATCTTGTAGTTGCATTCATGATGAAAGAACTTGGACGACCGCCAGCCAGGCGTACGGATTTATTTATTCGATTTTTGTAATCTTTATATTTTAAAATGTAAACCAACAATTTTTTGAGTGGTTTAAAAAAGTTTTTTCCTCATTTTCGATGGTAATGAATCCAAAACATTCGTCCGTCTAGAATACGCTGTCCGCCGTCTATTTTTTTCCGAAACTACTGGATCAAATTTCACAAAATTTGGATAAAAAATTCAACATTGGTCTGAGATCTGCCAGTAACCTCGGCATCTTGATAAATCAACCCTATGGATTACACATTAAGGATTAAACTACCAATAAATCTAAAAATCAAAAACTTTCGATGTGAGAGGGCAGCTTTTTTGTTGGATTCAGATAGAAATGAAATCCCTGAACCGAACCACTCCGGTTGCTCACAAATTGCAGGTCTGTCTTTAAACGTGTGGATGCTAAAAGTGGCTAGAGACAGACCTGTTACAAGAAGCATGTCATATGAGTATACTAGTCAAATCGCCATCTCCAATCGAGTTTATCGTAACTTATTTATATATTTACGCCGACAAGTGAAACGTATGTAGGTGTTTTATTTTATCTAGTTGAATTTCAGTTGTTCTATTCTGTAGTTATAAAGATTTCTACGGCGTGCCGATATACAGTACATTAAACCATTGTAGATATTCCGATATCAGCTTTTGTTTCGTACAAAGGGACTAGTGGCATTCTAGAAGTCAGTTATAAGGTATGGAGACACACTGATCAGCTAGAGGCTGTAGGGCCTAATTTCTTCCCCAATTGATCTACCACGCTGAACTTTTTATGACATATAAAATACAATTACAATACATGGTATCGCCGGGTTCTTATAATGTACCATAGGCTACGTTTATTTCATCTTGTGAAATTTCAATCGGATTTCTACGTGTGTTTCCGAGTACCTAGGAAGTATTATCTTTAGATGTGCAGTCCATTTCTGGTAGTCCGGTGATCATCGTTGGAGGGTTATCTAATTCAGAAATAATAAAACCTTTACGTAATAATTTTATATTCGTTTTTCTACGTCGTTATTTGTGCCAATCAAAAATCTTGAATCTCGATACGATAGGTAGGCGCCTAACCATTCGAAGTTATCAGAACAAAGCGCGTCCTTGGCCTATATCCGCCCCCTTCCAAGATCAGAATACTAATCAAGTCCTTGGCGCAACTGCTCATAAAAGAGTTCCCCACTTGATAGGTGCTCCTTAAGGCTCTCAACCGCACTATGAGTCAGGCAGAAATAGGTCCGAAGCATTGTGATCGCTTAAGAAGAACACCATTGTTGGAATACAAAAGATTCCAGCTTGATCTGGTTGAGGCTATTGTAATTACTTCTAACGATTTCGAAATGGAACTTTTCCGAAAAATTTCTTCAAGGTATTCCGTTTTTGAGCATTGTGAAGCGATTGTTGAACTTGATTTCGAAGCTTGTAATAAAACACTGCAAATTACTACACAAGGGTTTATCATTTCCATAACAGAAAGCTGTTCTATAAGTGTGTGGTGCATATCTGAATGATGTTTTTGCATGTAGGAACTTAACGAAGGAAAGAAATGCGATCAATACATTCAAAAAACTTGAAGGTGTTGAATGTGCCACAACAAAAAGAAAAAAAATTGACCGTTATTTGCTTGTTATCAGAGGGAACATGAAAAAAGTATGTATTTTTATGTTTGCGCACGCGCAGAGAGAAGTATTCGGTTTTAACCAAACTTAACTAAACGAAGAAATTCGTAGGGGTCTGCAGCTTAAACCGCAAATTCCCTGATATTTTCACCACAATCGGATTGAAACTGTAGCAATTATACTTGAGGAGCGTCCAGTCAAAATCAAACAAAGTCATTTTCCGGAAATTTCCTGTTTGATATGGATGATAGTAGGCCAATATTTCTACATTGAACGTCGGTTGAAAATTCGAGGTCTGAACAAAAGCAAACAGTTTAGGACCAGCGGTTCAGTCATAAGCAAAAATGTCACGTTGAAATTGGTATGGGAGTATCAGATCGATTTTCCCCGACTACCCTGAAAATTATGTTTGGTGGGGTGGGTTTTGAATGCACATGCTGATGGATTTGTGAGCTATGAAGCTATGAACAGAGGACCATATACATCCTAATATGCACATTTCGTGGAAAACCCGTGAAAACCGCAGGAATTAGGGTAGTCGGAAAGATTTCTCGTATACACATGCGCAGTGTCTTCTAAGGAAACAATCCATTGAAATTTCTATGGCATTATCAAATCGTTTTTGCCCAAAAACCTTTAAAAAATTATGAGGTTTACCGAGTCACTAGAACCTGTGAAAATAATGCTTGGTGAATTTTACGTTTGAGAATGCACACGCTGATGTGTTAATTTGTGACCAATGAAACTCACAAGGGGCCATCTGCAACCTAATCCGCACATTTCTCGCAAATTTCATCAAAAGCGGATGAACCCTGTTGGAATCATTCTTATTACAAGGATCTGAGGACACATGGGCAGACCCATTCTCGCACACCCACACATAGACACGAAACGAAAGTTGTTCAAAGCGGTACAAAACTCAATATGCGAGTTGAAATTTTGATTTAGAGAAAAACAGAAGAAAAAATAACATCTTCTCAAAGTGAAAACAATGCCGTTTGTATAGGTTGACCATGAACCTAAATCAACAATTTATAAATCATTCTCGTACACGTACCTGTAAATGCTAACAAGTTGCTATTCTTCGAGTAGTAATAGGAAGGGTTCCGAACATAAACTGACTTTAGTTGACGACTGCGAAGACCGATAAGAATTAACGGGGGCAGCTAAGAGCGATAACAATGATAGTTTCTTGCAATTATAACAAGTGATAACAATAAACAGGGTTCGTTTGCTACGAAAAAAGTGGTAAATTAAGAAGCGCTGCCATAACTTTGACGATATGAACATTAAAAAGATAGTTAAAATCCAACTATCGTTCCAGAATGCCTCCAGACGGCTTTCTAATTGAAAATTTTTGTAGAATTTTCATTTTCTAAGAACATTTGCTAAAGTCTGTTAGTGCGTTACTTGAATTCGGGTAGCACATGTTCAAGGTGTTTATGCTTTTATTCAACAGCATCGCATTTAGTTTCCGTTTATATTCCAATTCAGGTAGAATTTACAGCTGTCGGATTTTTATTGGTTTTATTTTTATTATTTTCATTAATCACCTTTTGTAATCGTCGTGCAAAAACTTTTTATAATCCCCAAAGAGTAAACAAATGTAATGTCCTTCCGCCATATTGTCCATAAAATGCCTTAATGTTAATTTGATGTAAGAAAAATCCGTTTTTCCGCCTAAGGCTTCCATTTGAGGTCTAGCTGATGTTAACTTCTGCCCAGCCCGATCCCTAACTCACATGAATTTTTGGACACCGAATCGATTTTCATGGCTCCCAGACCAGTCCGAGCTCATCTGACTTAGAAAATCTCTTTTTAAAGGTATTAATGTTGAAAACGTTAAAAATTTCAATATGTATATTTCTTTAATCCCAATTTTTTGGTTCAGTATTTTCAATAATAAGCCATTGTAGTTGTACTGGAAAAATGATTTCTAACCCCCTTAAACTTTGTCACTTTATTTTTCAAAATGTAGATTCCAAATCTACAATGTCTATTCGCCATATTGCCCATAAAAGACCTTAAAATGCATGTAAAAAATCCGCTCTTTCGCCTGGAGATCCAGCTGGTCATAACCTCTGGCCAGCGCAATGCCTGACACGCATGATTTCTAAGGGTCAAAAGTGTCAAAACTTGTCAAAAAGAGTCAAAAATGTTTTTTTTTTTTTCGAGTTTTCTGCTGGAATTGGCAATTGGGGTTCCATTTCTGAAACATTTTGGACGCAAAATTGATTTTGGTGGATCCCAGACCAGTCCGAGCACATTTGACCAAGAAAATCCCATTTTAAGGGAGACAATGTTGAAAACGGTTGAAAATGTCAAATTTCTCAAATCAAAATGTTTGTAGTTAACCATTTTTCATAAGAAACCATTGTAATTGTAAAGGAAGAATTATTCAAAACCCCCCATTAAACTCTGTCACTATGTGTTTCATGATGTAGATTCGAAATCTACAATGTCCGTCCGCCGTAGGGGCCAAAAAAGGCCTTAAAATTTGTTTAAAAAATCCGTTCTCTCACAAGGATTGAATTGGACTGGGTTGATTGAGGTGGGTTTGATTTTCGATCCGTTTCCTCCCGAGGCTGGTCTTAATGGTATGCACTAGCTATGACTCTTCATTTTTCTTCGGTTTGTTGTATTACCTTCATTATTCGAGTCCCCCTTTCACCTTCGCGACTAATAGAATTCCATCTCCTTTCACTTTCGCAGAAATTACATGATTGGATGTTCCCCACACGTCTTCACCAATGGGATTGTAGCCCCCTTTCTACTGTCACTATATAAGCACTGTTTTCTTGAATTCAGTGATTGTTCTGTTACTGACGATGTCCTCACCGTCGAAATCGATTTAACCTTGTGACTCTTTTTCAGTTCAGAAATAATAAGCTTGGTGAAATAATTCACAGCGTTTTCTCTAATCATTCGGTTCTCTGTAAAGGCTTTGCATAGAGAGTAGATGAGGATGAACCATTTCAGGCCCAACAGCTCTGCCACCGGCCGGGGATCGTTTTTTCGGACGAGGTAGGAAGCCGGCGGTGGGTCACTTCTTTTATGAACCGTGTCACAAAGGTGACTGACCCCCGTCCTGTTTCACTGGATCCGCGAAATCCCTCGAGCGCGACGGACCCCCCTCCCCCTCACAGTTCGTGATCTCGGGTACCTAGATCATGAGTAGATCACGTAAAGCGAATTATTTGATCTTCCACAGAACACTTGCAGGTTGGGATTTCCAACTACTCAATGACAAAGCAGGACTCAGTCAACACCTTTACTGTCATTCTGAACGTAAATAAGAAATATTACTCTCAACGGTGAAAGTATGATTGGGGAATTTGGTTTGAGAAATAGCTTAGAGCCCTTTAGGGCGTTAATACAACAAATAATTATCATGCGGTGAATTAGAAAAACCTTGAAATTTAAGGCTTTATTTGACGTACAAGAACATTTAGATAATATAAAATTCAGACCAGAAATTCTTGTGTCGCGACATTAAATTTTGAACTGGATTAATAAAATACTGGATTGTACATCATCTAGTTTTCACATCAAGGTAGTTCACTTTTGTAATCATTATCTATCATTACCTATCTCGAGTTTTCTACCTTTATCTTTACATTCCTAAAGCACATTTGTTCTAGATGAAATTGTTATTCATTCATGAGTAGATCACGAGCTGATAAGAGATAGACCACGGTAGTCAAACAAAAATGGTTTATTTAATAAAATATTAAGTTCTTAGGTCTAATTGAATTTGTTTCACTAAGATACCAAAATACCAAGATTACAAGATAACACTGAAGATTTAACACAGCAAAAAGAAAAAATGTATGTATGTCCCTGCCATACGTGTCTTGCTCCTTGGTAGGAACGTATTAAACTATTGAAACCAAATTTAACAGAATACCCTCCTGGGGAGCAATAACATATGGCACTTCTTGGGAGAGGGTGAGAAGTTTTCAGGCGCTACATAGAGAAACAGCACGACGGTAATGTGTTGCGGGTCCGTGTGCAAAACACCGAAGGCTCCGGTGCTGGAAAGGTATAAACCCTCTTCAAAATCTCAAAGCTTGGCTGCCTCGATTGGTATAGTTATAAAATGAAATTCTTCCCGGAGATGTTTATAATAATGTTCTCATAATTATAAACATGATGATCACCATTCATTTAGTTTTCCTGGTTTAATGAGAAGAAAAATGAATTTTCTTGGGATAATTTTAAAAACAGAGAGAAACTGAAGACAAAATGTAGTTTCCTTAGTAAAACAAGGTGCTCCAAATTTGACTGTTCAGTTTCTAAAATTCAAGCTAAACGGATTTTCAGAAATTTTTCTATACGTTTTCCAAATATTTTGACGGTGAAGTGATGATCTTGTTTTCCAGAACAATAATCGGCGTTGTCTGCAAAAAGTTTTCCGGATTTTTTTTTTTTTTTTTTTTAAATTTTTTAGATGGGATTGATGTCTACACCAAGCTATTCGTCCATTGAACCTAATTCGAGCACAAATTTCTTAATAGTAAAACTATTAAATATAAAACTCAATGTATCAACTTTCCCAACTGTATTTTCTCAATAATACAAAAGCTTTGGCCAAATCATGTCCTAGCGATCTGAGATTTCTAATTGCAAACTGAAGTACTTGAATAGAATGTAGGTAATGAAGCTAACTGAGGTGTGGAGCTCGGTCTGCTAAACAATAATTCGAGTTGATTGCAGATTTTCCACATCTCTATTGATCATCAAGATAGAGACCAAATATTTCCCCATTTGACTGGGAAATTAGGAAAATATAGGAAGTTCTTTTCTGGCTAAAATAAATAAATTGACGGTTTCGTTGTGTTTTACAGGATGCCCGAGAGTTGTGGATGCCGGGAGGACGGGAGGGGCAACGCCCCCTCGCAGCCCCCTCGCAAAGTCCAGGTGACGGCTAAAGTTCTGTTCGGCTCAGTTTCCGCTATCGCGTCGATGAAACAGGCGGAAAAAGTTCAGTCGAAACGGACTCACCAGTAGCCGATCAAGTTAGGTGAGACAAGTGCGGTAGTGTATCAAGTGTAGTAAGCAATGCAAGTTAGTAAGTAGTGAGTACAGTTAGTCTTAGATAGTGGTAGCCAGATATCGGTGGCATCAAGTTTATTGGATGCCTAGGCAGTACGTGGCAGTGTCGACATAGAGCTAGCCTGGACCGAAGATGAAAGCAATATAAGAATTACCTGCAGCAAGCGATATCTGAGCGGAAGAGAGGCAGTTAATAATATCCAGCTAATCGACGCGAACCATCACGACGCAGAGTGTAGTGTTGGAAAAGTGCCACTGAGTTTCACGAACCGGTTAGCTTGTGGATTGGCCGGGCAATTCTGGATCTGTCTTTTTTGAAGATCGAATCCCGACGAGTGTAAGATCTACATAAGAAATCCTTCTTTATTCTCAATCTTCTTTTTGATTATCATTATAATTATCCAAACTTCTTAGGTGAGGACCTTCCTTCAGTTACAGTATTCTTTAGGGAGACAGATTTGGTCCGTAGTTTCTTTAAAACTGTTTATTCCGTTGAAGCTTTCTACAATCTTCTAATTGTCATCGTCAGCTATATGAACAGCAACAATCATCGACGCAACAAGCAACGATCAACTAGACCATCTTGTTGCTGTTGGTTTAGCTGACAATGACGATTAGAAGATTGTAGAAAGCTTCAACGGAATAAACAGTTTTAAAGAAACTACGGACCAAATCTGTCTCTCTAAAGAATATTGTAATTATCATTAGTTGACCCACAAATCAGTTCATTTATTGCAGGAGATTTGTGGCACATTGAGTTCCACTATTGCCTCTGCATTTACACTTCTTCGAATAGCTCGTTTTCTTGCTCACGCGGAATAAAAGAATAATTCTTGGACTCCAGTCAAAGATTGTTGGGCGCTTGTTGTCCTCAATGTTACATTCGTCGGATCCTCTGATCGCTTGAAAGTGAATTTGGTTTCCAGAGAAGCAATTCTTGGTTACGCCATCTTTATATCAATTTTGTACAATTCATCTGCGCTGTCTTTCATTACCACACCTATGCTGCTCCGTGCATAGAGGTTTCCGCCTTTTCTCGTGAGTGTTTGATGTCGTTTGCTACAATTTCTTCGTGTTATGATTCCTGGACAAGTGATTCTTTTGGGGGGGTGGTCTTTGGAGAAAAAACAAATTGAAATTTCAAAAACCCAGTATGTTGCAAATCGTCATCGAATTTGGAATTGTGTAGACCAAATTCACACTCTCGTTGCATAGCGAGCTACCTGAGTATTCCTTCGGCTTTGGCTTCCGAGCTCCTGGCAATTCGCGAACTGGCAGGTAAAATTTCCAACTTGTAATATGAGGAAGTGATGGAATGGTTTAATTCTCCATTTCAATGACTAAGGCGGTTAAAACCCGCAACATCCAAAGGCATCTGGTATATCTCCGGAGGCGGAGGATGCAATTTTCGCAAAGGGGGAACTAACCAACCATATCCATCCCAAGCTCTACAACTCCTTCAGGACAGGCACAAGCTATCAAGTATCAGCACAAGCTCTGTAACAGCAAGCCAGTTTTGTGAATACCCTGAGGTGAAGGTGCTAAAAACCATGCTGATAGGCAATGATTGGCTGCTGCAGCAGTAGGAGTAAGCCATAGGACCATACTGAATCGAAGCGAAGTGGCATCAGGGTGAAGATTGCATTAACAACTCCTTGAATGCAGGGAACAACCAAACAGGCTACAAGACTGCTGCCAAGCCTAGAGGCAAACCAAGCCCATCCTTTTTGTTCTTTGACCAAGAAGATACACATTTATGTACTTGTCATTCCAGACGATAACTCCCCTTAAGATGGAAATGAAAACTGTTAACTAAAACCAATTAGCGAAAACGAAAACCACTAAAAATTGGAAAGAACAGTTAAATACATTATTGAGAAAATTCTCGGGATTAAAAAGTTAGTTCGATTTCATTGAAACGAATTTAAAATGTCCTTTGTACATTTTGTAAGGTTTTACATGTTATGTTGATTTTTTTATCGTATGAATAGATTTCCACAATAAAATACAGGCAACGGAACTGATCTTTCAACATGAGCGCATTGCTCCACCTTACGTGTCTTATTCGTTAGATCGGAACCAGCTGTGGTGCCTATAGAAGGGGCGAGGGGCTTCGGAAGTCTGAGAGAAGACTCAATTGGTTCTAATTCACAGCTGGAGCGGTGTCGGATGACAAATTAAAAAACGTTGTCGAGGCAAATATACCGAATTCAGTTGGAACTCTGAACTGTTAGCTTACAAGACAGGTAGCGGTTGAACAAGCGTAACCCACTTATTCATTACGACAGTGACGAAAAAACTTTATTAATAGGTACCAATAGCCGAATGGCCAGGAACCAATCAACTGTTTAATGACGACAATAACAGTAAATATTTTCGAAGATCTGGCCGAACGACCGTCTATGTAACGTCCAAAAATACATCTTGTTGTAAAATAGGGTTAGCTTTAGCTGAGATGCTAAATTCACGCTTCTTAATTTGAAAGGATGTCGAGGGGATGTAACAATAATTACAAGTCTTCACCTTACATCCGGCGAGGTAAATGTGTTTTCTCTGCGATCAACTCGGTCAACTAAGTCTTCGCGAATAGTTCGCACCTTTTTGAGTAAATATGTGAAGAACTGATAGTATTGCGTTGTAACCAACAACCAAATAGACAAGCCAAGCGAAAAACAATCTGTAGATAACCAATTCATATTTTGCTGTGCCTTGCAGAACCGTGTGAAGGAATCGTCGGTCATACGCATTCCATGATGCCAAAATATTGGTTGCCCTAATTTTTCTACAAAAACAGCAATTAGCTATCTTCTGTCAATCATGCGACAAATAATTTTTTTATATATTACTTAACTTTCTTCATAGAAATTCGGTTTGAGACACCCTGAAACCGTTCCTGGATTATATGTGTCATTAATACCCTTAATTAACTCATAAATTATATCCACCAGGGATGCTGGTAATTTTTCATGCAGGCTGGAATGATTTCTTAAACTTTATTCCTCCAAAACCTTAGAGCCTCAAAGAATTTAAAAGCTAATTTAGTCTTAACACTAATTAAATAACTTTAACCTTATATTGCAATTAGCAGCATCAAAACAATGGTATCCTTTTACGAAATGACATAATCTCAACAACATAACTAGTAGATATAATAGAAAATGAAAGGTATAGCAACAACTCTAACAATTATACGAGATGCTAATAAATTTGTTTTTAAATAGGAATGTCAATTTTACCTTGAAATGACTGCAGTGAAGCTTATGAGCATCTGATGATAATTACTGTAAGCATTTCTGCATATTTGATGAGGATTTTTATGTCTCAAAAGCTATCCATGAGTCCTACCTTAACCCTTGAGTTTATTGGGTAGGCACTACGATCACCTGACGTTGTACTGACAATGTTAGAGTATAGTATCTGTCTATTGTCCAAGAATCTCCAGAAGATGCAGCAGTGAAATGAAGTCTAAGAAAACATTCCAACCTTAGTGAAAAATCATTTGCATTCCTGATGGATGTGATAGACTTCATCTCATGTTGGCGTACATAGATTCCCCAGAATTTTGACTTATGTTTGTAGTGAGCAACGAGGAGAAGATTTATCAATAAATTCCTCACCAGGGAATATGCAACATATGGTTTGTTTTGCACGGATTAGGTCATAGTATGGTCTGAAATGGATTTGTAAGCGTTATACTCTTGTTACTGTTTTACTCATGTTAGGGTTGTAGCACGTTTTCTGGATCAATTCTAATAGGCGTTCCTCAACTGACGAAACCTGGATTCAGAGGGACGCCCTAAAAAGTAGAGACATTACTGAGTGTTGAAAAGACAGGAAGCTACTGAAGTATCTGGCTGTTGAACCCACAATCACAATTTTAAGGACGATAAAGACACAAGACTTCATTCCACAGATTAATTGCTATCGTCGAAAAGATAAACAACTGGTAAATGTTCTATTATCAAGTTAACGAAGATAAATTTAAACAAATCAATAAACAGAAATGATCGTTGTTTGTTGCAGGACCTGCGCAGAGCGAGATCTCTTCCAAACAAAGGCTGTGATTTTTGAATCCTCCCGTTCGCCCCGACCCCTGGGCTCTACCTCGTCACCCCCCCAATACACCGTCTACAGTCATAAAATCGTCAATTGATTCGTCCTATAAATAATAATAAATAATTATATATTTAAACCCCTTCACAAAGAGTTATATGCCGTTGTACATACACGTCATATTTACCCCGATAATTTATTTCTGTGTAACTTGAGTTTTCGTGTAGTTTACCTCGTAGAGTATTTTTAACGTGATCGCGTATCTTTTCCGCTAAACAGCCTTTATTTGATGTACGATTTCATTTGAGTTTACCTAATTCTAAACAAATACCATTTCCATGTACCGTCGTGTTCAGATTATGAAAATAATTTTTTCAACCGTCGAATACAAATTATTTACCTCATTATGTTGGTGTGTTTTTGTTTAATTCCACAATTATCGATAATTTATAGCAGATTTTACATAAATTTCTGTGATGGGATTACTCACTTTTGTTGGGAAGATCGAAACGCAAGAGTTACGCGGCTTGGCCGAGCCGATCCGGACGCACGGTGAACTCACGGACGTAACTGTAGCGTTCCCTCGGACCGACTGAGTTTAAATACACCCGCTCCTCTTCGTCTATGGGACCCCCGCTCTCGGCCATCATCAACATCAAGCTACACACAACACATGTTCCGAACGTTTAGACGAGCCCGGAAGCCTCTGTTGTGTACATATGGAGATACGGAGTTTGTCAATAAATTACTGACACTTCAGTCTCAGGCGTTTTACCGTATAAAACCCATCGAACCGCTTCGAGTTTACGTGAAAATACACATTTTCTTTACGGAAACCCTAAATATGATATTTTGAAGATTTTTCAAGAAAACTAACGACCGTTTGACTTGGTCGACTGTAGTAATCGACCAAAGAAAAAATGTTCACCCCCCCTCGAAAGTTGTCAGTTTACATTTTGCCTACTTACTACTTACCTAAAATGAATTCGACTATTTGTTTATATGAAGAAACTAGCTGACCCGGCAAACGTCCCGGCATTATAAATCATTTCTAGTGTCTACATCAATTCTAGTGTAGACAAAAAAAAAAGACATACTTATTACGAATGTAAGTAGGTATAAGTGAGTAAGTAAGTGTTATATGGGTAAGAAATAGGCATGGAGCGCTGTGAACGATAATGGAATATAAAACTAACAAACGCCAAACGATATTTTAAAATTATTATAGTTTATTTCTTAAAATTGCATGTCACCTATTAATTATGACAGTAACACTAACAAACAACATCAATCTTTTAATGCTACAGCGTGAACAATATTTTTTGTTAGCCGATCTTTAGCGAGAACAAACTGGATTGTTTACTCATTCGAGAGCTTCTTGCTATGTACAACAGCCCGATTGAAAAACATGGTGTACTAAAATCTAAGCCACAAAGAGGCATCGCTTGGAATTGGGATTAGTTGATTGTCATTGCAAATTGGGAAACTTGTAAAACAGAACATCTTCTGGTAACACCAGGGAACGCCGAAAATCGGGGAAAATATTAAATCCGGGACATTATTTCTAAATTGAGGTTTCTAAATGGTTTATAAACAATTCAAACCATCAACTTATTCCATACAGATTTCTCGTATGAATAACAGTTTGAGGGAGAAAACGCTGCAAATCTTTCACTGGGGTTTATTATTCAATTGGTACAGCGTTCATGATTTGAATTTCTACTAAGCTTTGGAGTGTGCGTGTTTCACAGGTGATAGAGCGATTATTGAATTTCAGGAGGCACACAAATAAGATCAACTGATCAATCCAAATAGGTATTTTGGTTGAGAACAGATTTACGTGCTCTATGCATATCTCCTGAAATTCAATAATCGCTCTATCCACCTGTGAAACACGCACACTCCAAAGCTTAGCAGAAATTCAAATCATGAACGCAAGCCAATTGAATAATAAACCCCAGTGAAAGATTTGCAGCGTTTTTTTAAATGGTTATCAGAATGCTTCAACCCGTGTATCGGCTACAAAGCCTTTTAGGAGTTCACTCCAGTATCAACATTACTACATCACTACATCACTACGTCACTAGGTTACTGATATCAACACAAAATCAATAATAAACCAAAATAACGCGAATGTTGGCTCCATAAATCGGGCCATAGATCGGGAATGGTTTGACCTACGGACCTGGGGAGGGGCTCATTTGATTCCTCGTGGAGTGTTCTTTCAAAAAGAGTACAAATTTAGGCCGCCTTGATTTTTTTTGAGGTTTTTAGGGATTTTACAAAACTTTGACAACCCTTAAAGGGCACTTTAAATTAAGTGAGAGAGCTGGCTCAAGAATTGGGGCGTCGTCGGACCAACATGGATTTTTCCTGAAAATTTCAGTTTTTTTGCTCCAGCAGTTTTTGGGAGAAATCGTGGGTACGGCCTACGGCGGACGGACGGAAAATTTTTTATTGCAGATTCGGATTCTACACCCTTTGAAACGTAAACCATGAAATTTTCAGGGCGGGTTAGAATTTTTTTTTTCAAGAGCGATTACAATGGTTTATTATTGAATAATAAACCAAAAGCGTTAAGTACCGTATGCGTTTGTAGTTGAGGGGATACAACTTTAACGTGGTACATTATAAACGTGGTAGGTACGTCTAAAGTGGTAATCCTGTACAAGGTATTTGATCTAGTTATACTTCTTAAAAAACACTTCACAGCTTAGGAACATAAAATAAATAAAAAATGAAATAAATAATGATGATTAATTAATTGTAAAACCCTTAGTTTAATTTATGGTTCCCTTTTTCCTCAGGTGTACCTAGTTTTATTGATTGTTCCTCATTAATAGATGCCGTTAAACATTTGTTTACCAAACTAATAAATTATAATTTATTTACCAATTACAAAATGGTTTCTTCTCCTACTTTTGTATTTATAATTAATTTTTCTCATTTTACCGATCGAAAGTGAATTTTTGGTTTCCAATTCGGTTATAATCTATTCAGCGATCCAAAAGACTTGGAAGTTATAAAGATGTAATGATCATTTTTTGACAATTGAAGGTTGTTTTTATATATCGACCTTTTGGTCCTACCGTACGGACAGTGCAGATTTGTTATCTATGCACCTTGAAACCCGGAGAACGCGGTTGGCGATAGAACAAAGCACTCCTGAATAGATTCCCAACTCGAGTAACACCGTGGCACATTTCCCGCACCACACTCCGCCCTATGACACGGTCACTGACACTTTTTTTCTTCGTTTCTTGGTCGATTACAAAGGTTCATTATTGAGATCAATAAACCAATATCGAAGTACAAAATAAAAACGGAGTAAGATGGAACGTTATAGTCCTATATTTCCACGAAATAAAGAGTTACAATTGTTAAATCGATTTCGACGGTTAGGTCATCATCAGTAAAAACATGAAAGCAAATAACTTCGTCGATGATTAATTAATTGAAAAATCATTGAGCAGTATTTGTTCACCTAGTTTTATTGATTGTTTATAGACTTGGTTAGCATTTGTGTGAGAAATGTAACTTGACGATCAAAAAAATGTATTCTTTTCACATGGGCAACTTGCCCTTTTACTCGTATCTGATATGGTCTGCATGTGGTAATTCGGTTAAAATTTATTACATTTAAAACATTCGTTTTGAGGTAGATCATTTTTTGGCAATTAATAAATGGTATATATCGCAGTTTGGTCACTACCGTGCGGTCTCATGAATCATTTGAAGTTTAGAAATGGCGATAGAACAGAGCAACTCCTGAATAGATTCCCAACTCGAGTAACACCGTGGCACTTTTCCCGCACCACACTCCACCCTATGACACGGTCACTGACACTTTTTTTTCCTTTCCTGGGTCGATTACAAAGGTTCATCATTGAGATCAGTAAACCAATATCGAAGTTCAAAAAATCAGTCTTTTTATTGAGAACTTCTCTCCGAAACTACTGTAGCAATTTTACGAAATCTGCCTCAAGACTCCAACTTTGATCCGGAAGGTGCAAATAATCTCGACAACTTGATCAATCAACTAAGGGATTAGAGATAAGGATTAATCTTTTAAAAATCGAAATCTCTAAGATTTTTTAGCTCAGATACCGCTCATATCCTCTCACTCTCTCACTCTCTTTCTCACATGCACACACCTTGGTGTCGTAAACATCCCTTTTTTTCAATTTTTAATTCACAAAAAATAAAGTGTAAGTAATTTGACCGAAACCATAGCTTGATTGGCACACATTCTCAATACGATTTGGAATGGTAATTTTATGTTGATTTACGGTTTAACTTATGTAAAACCGAATGATGGGTTGCCACTGAAAGAAACTGGAAGAATGGCGAGGTACCACAAAAGCCTGGGCCAATTCTAATAGGCTTCCCTACTACTGATTGAGCGTAAGTTTAAGGGACGTCCTAAAAAAAAACTTGGAAAGCTGTTTCAAGAAACGCCAAAACCTTCTAAAAACTGACCCAGAATTACCGAATAATAACGAAAATGGGCAAATTCATGGCAGGGATTCATGTTACGTCAAAAACAATCACCGGAACCCAACAAGAAGAAATGAATCAAAAATGAATACCTTTCTTCAATATTTTGTACGACGATGAATGCATTGATCGTTTTAAATGATGTTTTACAAACATTTTTTGGCTCCCGAAAGTGAATACAAGGCTTCCATTGGTTCGAGAACTCGGAAGCAATAAAGCCGTCACCCGTCCGAAGCTTTTTTCTATTGGACCAAATTCTATGAAATTTGGCTCAAACAATTTAACAACAACCCGAGATGTGCCGGTAATCTCGGCATTTCGATCAATCAACCGCAAGCGATTATATTTAAGGTGTACTCTATTTAAAAAATCGAATTTGCAACAACTGTCGATGTTTTTTGTTTGATTGAGGAATGCATTAGTTCCCTGAATCGAATGATACCACTTGAGTTAATGTACCCGTTCGGAGCCCGATCAAAGGAAGATTCGCGCTAGGACCCGTGACTGGTGGCAGCCCAAGTATTTTCATCCTGAACGCCATTGCTTGATATTGATTGGTTACAAACGTTCACCATTGAAGTGCTACTGAGGAAGGTTTATCGGAAGGAAGTTCTACGAAAGAGCTCAACGAACCGCCACCGCGCTATCTAGTTAATCGACCTTAGAAAACTTTAGTACTCTCACATTTCCCTAGAGAGCTCTGTCAACTCGCAAGCCCCCATAGGTAGGTCGAAATAGCAGAGTACATACGCCACGTCAAAAGTTCCTCATCCAGCAATCTTACATTCTATGAAGTGAGCCTCACGATTAGTGTATCCTAATCAGGGCCGGAACTAGGAACCGCGAAACCCTAGGGGGGCCCGAATCTCTGCCTCAAAAATAAAATAATCTCGTTACTGAAAGATTTTTTGTTGAACATTAATATAAATGCAATATTTTGTTATTCATTCTTTTCCTTAAAATTTTCTGGGGGGTGGGGCTATTCCATACGTACTGTTAGAGCAGGGGGCCCAGAATGTATAGATCCGGCCCTGATCCTAATCCTTGTGAGTATGGGTCATTCTCCCAAATGTTCCCGTTTTTAGATTCGTGGTGTTTTATTATTTTTTTTTTACTTACTGACTTGCCAATCTCCCAGTCCCTCAGTTGCCTGATCGCGATGAACGAGCAAGCTTTCAACATAAGATTTGTCGGGGAAGTAGAGAAATTTCCAGTGATATACAATTATAAACTCAAAGGATATTCCAGGAAAGATGTTACGGAAAAGGCGTGGAATGAAGTAGCCAAGATATGTTCAATTCATGTTCTTGCCTATGTAGGGGTGTAACCACATCTTTCTCATTTTCCTTTTGCTGTATCGGTTGTAATAATAATATTGGATGATGATGTCCTCATCACTACTAGAATCACTAGTCATATTATAAAAAATGAACAACGCTACAACAACAAACCTCTCCTACAGCTTGATGGAAACTGAATACTAGTAACCCGAGTAGCAGCTGTGTGAAGATGATATGCAACTGAAGTCTCCCAGTACTAGGGTATCCAAGGCTCTGAGTATCCAAATCTCTAGTATCGTAGGATTTCGGTATCCCCGTGTGAGCAGTGCCTAAGGGACAACCATGAAGGGAACCTGAGACAAAAACCCTTTTAAGAGTTCACTCCAGTATCCACATTCACTACATCACTAGGTTACTGCAGTCAAAACAAGAACAATAGGTAATAAACCAAAAAAAAAAAAAAAAGAAAAAAATGAAAATGTTGGCACCATAAATCAGACCATACATTGGGAATGGTTTGAGCTACGGACTTGGGAAGGGGCTCATTCGATTCCTCGTGGGGTGTTCTTCAAAAAAAGTCCAAATTTAGGCCGCCCTGACTTTTTTGAGGTTTTTAGGGATTTTACGAAACTTTGACAACCCTTAATGGGCACTTTAAATTAAGTGAGAGAGTTGGCTAAAGAATTGGGGCGCTGTCGGACCAACATGGATTTTTCCTGAAAATTTTAGATTGTTTGTTCCAGGAATCAATCCTGCGTACGTTTGGGATGAATCCTGCGTACGGCGGACGGACGGAAAAATTTGTATTGCAGATTTGGATTCTACACCCTTTGAAACGTAAACCATGAAATTTTCATGCGCGGGGGGGGGGGGGGGTTAGGAGGTTTTTTTTTTTCAAGAGCGATTACAATGGTTTATTATTGAATAATAAACCAAAAATTAACATTCTGCAACAATAACTAAACTATTTGCTATCTTCATTCATTATCTTCTCAAAATTTAGTAATTGAATATGCGTGCTTTTTGTTTACGTTTTCTAAGGGGTGCCCGGGCGCCCCCACGCTCCTACTCAATCATTAAACTTGTGCAAGCAGATGGAGGATTTTTTTTTCCAAGTGTGCTTGGTCATATGGTACGACTTGCTGTTCCAAATCAACATAATCAGCAAACTCTTCAAGGGAATTTTAAGAGAGTAAGTGATGCTGCTAAGACGTTCAGCAATAATTATTATTTAGACTTCTTCGAAAAATTTCGAAAAAGTGGATTCGTTGACGCGGTAATTAACGCGAAGGATATAGCAGAAGAGCTAGATATTCGTGTTCAGCATCTCCGAAAACATAAGAATCAAGTGAGAAAAAACTTCTATGAAACGTTCCACCTTGAAACCCCTGGAGATTAGACTAAGAAGCTTTAAGTGAAATACGTTTGCGCAATCACGACATCACCTGTTACATGGGTACCCAAGTTTTATTAATTTTAATTATTTGACTAGCTACGGAATAATTGAGTTCATCCACTATAAATCTTCGGTACCTCCCACCTTTCGCAAATACAGCACTAAACCTAACAATGCATCTTTTCCGTTCAGGACATCCATCAAATCATTCAACGATAATTATCGCTAAATCTAGCAGATTTGAGGTGGGCTTCTCTGAACTCAGTTAGTACCGGACAGATTCCCAAAACGCTGCAAATTCTCCCTCTGGGGTTTATTATTCAATTGGCTAGCGTTCATGATTTGAATTTATACTAACCTTTGGAGTGTGCGTGTTTCACAAGTGATAGAGCGATTATTGAATTTCAGGACATATGCATAGAGCACGTAAATCTGTTCTCAACCAACCTATTTGGATTGATCAGTTGATCATATTTGTGTGCCTCCTGAAATTCATTAATCGCTCTATCACTTGCAAAACACGGACACTCCAAAGCTTAGTCATTCAAATCATGAACGCAAGCCAATTGAATAATAAACCCCAGTGAAAGAATTTGCAGCGTTTCATGCATATCAGAATGCTTCAACCCGTGTATCGGCTACAAAGCATTTTAGGAGTTCACTCCAGTATCCACATTAGTACATCACTACGTCACTAGGTTACTGATATCAAAACAAAAACAATAATAAACCAAAATAACGCGAATGTTGGCACCATAAATCGGGCCATAGATCGGGAATGGTTTGACCTACGGACCTGGGGAGGGGCTCATTCGATTCCTCGTGGAGTGTTCTTCAAAAAGAGTACAAATTTAGGCCGCCTTGACTATTTTTTGAGGTTTTTAGGGATTTAACAAAACTTTGACAACCCTTAAAGGGCACTTTAAATTAAGTGAGAGAGGTGGCTCAAGAATAGGGGCGTCGTCGGACCAACATGGATTTTTCCTGAAATTTTCAGATCTTTTGCTCCAGCCGTTTGCAAGAAATCGTGCGTACGGCGGACGGACGGAAAATTGTTTATTGCAGATTCGGATTCTACACCCTTTGAAACGCAAACCATGAAATTTTCAGGGGGTTAGAAATTTTTTTTTTCAAGAGCGATTACAATGGTTTATTATTGAATAATAAACCAAAAGTTAAAAGGGGGTCTCCAATTCAATTAGATTACAAAGTACCGATTCCTTTGCTGACAGGATTTTTTGCTCACTGGAAGAACGCACCGAATCCTGGAAAAAACCACTCCCAGGAGTATAAATGATAGCCAAGTATTATGCCGTGTTCCTCATATCATCCTGGGGTTTTGAATCACCCGGAAACATCACATACGGCACAATCCTGGTTAATATATGCTGAAAACCGAACGAATCCCGTGCGACAGGAAAAAGTTGAAAGGGAAGGGGGGGGCGTTCCAACTGGCCCCTGCCGGTTACGGTCCGCTAACTGTACACCGACAGTCAGTCAGTCGGGAGGTCCCAGCCCAACCTGTTGATTCTCTTTTGCTCTGTTTCATGTCTTCACAACTTCATTCAACTTTTATGGTCGCACTAAACTATAAACCTCGATAAAAATCGATCCCGACGTCGCACCGACGTTGTTATCAAACGTCTGGGTTCCTTACTTCGATCGGTAACACCGGTTTATCACCTCGGTCCTACCGGTTTGTTTTTATTATAATTTTTATTGTTTACTGACTTCCAACAGTTTGAAGTACCCAATAAAACTGACAAATTGGCGCGGAAGTGTCTAGTGAATGCGTGATGAGGAGATCCAAGAGGAAGTACCAAAGAAAGGTAAATTTTCATAACCGTAATTTATATTTTGTAATATTTGAAATTAACAATCAAAAGGGATCTTAATAATAAATTACTGTACACTTAAGACCAACATTTATCATTCCATTCACACGAATAGTAACATTGAAATTGTACGTTCATGTTGCATTTACAAAAGTAAAGTTTGTTTAACAACCTGAATACAACAAATTTGTATTCTCGATAAAAACGATAGGTGCAAGTTCGCATGTGAATATGTGTACGAAAAGCGTCTCAAAATTGACGATCCTTATCGTTGAAAAAATAGAAAAACATTTAAAAATTTACCCCCCCCCCCCCCCCCCGACTGCTCAAAACTCAACTTCAACTGAAAATCTTGTTTCATTCGTCCACAAAAACTGAAAATCATTTGGAAAAACATTTAAAAATTGAAGGCTGAACTCAGTGGCCAAGCAGTGGTGGGAATTAAGTAGGTAGAATCTGGGTTGAAAATTTTTCAAAAATGCCTGAAAAAGACGGTGATCGTGTTGAAAAGTGATTTTTACAATCAAACACTGAAAAGAACACGTTCATTAAACACTAACTAAAACTATTAACTAACTAACCAACTAGTTACTATTTTTTTAATGTTTCGGCTTCTGCCTTTATCGAAACTACGAAAGAGAATGATTTTTCAGGAGTTGTTACAGTGGGACGTTGTTTGTCATTTTCTGAAGTTCAACCCTGGTATGCACCCAAAACGTTGCAATATTTTTCAGATTGTCGTAGCATCCTTTTATTTTCGTGGGGTTTCATTTTTGTACCGAAACAATACTATGTAGGTGTATATTTTGTAAATACATTTTTCTTTCATTTTGGTTTATTGTTTAATAATAAACCACTGTAATCGCTCTTGAAAAAACAAATTTTACCCCCCCCCCCACCCCTGAAAATTTCATGGTTTACGTTTCAAAGGGTGTAGAATCCAAATCTGCAATACAAAAATTTCCGTCCGTTCGCCGTACGCCGTACGCACGATTTAATCCAAACGGCTGGAGCAAAAAATCTGAAATTTTTAGGGTAAATCACTATTGGACCGAAAACGCCCCAATTCATTAGCCAGCACTCTCACTTAATTTAAAGTGCCCTTTAAGGGTTGTCAAAGTTTTGTGAAATCCCTAAAAACCTCAAAAAAAGTCAAGGCGGCCTAAATTTGTACTCTTTTTGAAGAACACTCCACGACGAATCGAATGAGCCCCTCCCCAAGTCCGTAGCTCAAACCATTCCCGATGTATGGTCCGATTTATGGTGCCAACATTTGCGTTTTTTTGGTTTATTATTGTTTTTGTTTTGACCGCAGTAACCTAGTGATGTAGTGAACATGGATACTGGAGTGAACTCCTAAAAGGGTTTATAGCCGATACACGGGTTGAAGTATTCTGATAACCATAAAAAAAAAAAAAAAAAAAAAACGCTGAAAATTCTCTCACTGGGATTTATTATTCAATTGGCTAGCGTTCGTGATTTGAATTTATACTAAGCTTTAGAGTGTGCGTGTTTCACAGGTGATAGAGCTATTATTGAAAATTCAGGAGATATGCATAGAGCACTTAAATCGGTTGTCAACCAAAATACCTATTTGGATTGATCATTTGATCATATTCGTGTGCCTCCTGAAATTCAATAATCGCTCTATCACCTGTGAAACACGCACACTCCAAAGCTTAGTAGAAATTCAAATCATGAATGCAAGCCAATTGAACAATTAACCCCAGTGATGAATTTGCAGCGTTTTAAAAATGTTTTTTTAAAATATTTTTTCTTAATGATAGGGGTCGTTGATTTTGACAAAATTTTATCAACGGAGGGCACCCTGTAACCCTCAAACGATTTTCATGGTTCTTTTTTAGTTCGATCGCAATTTCACTATAATTGTGCAACGATCTTCGGAAATTTAGAATTGCTTAGTGTTAGAGTAGAATGGAGGGAGATGCAATAAAACTGGTTTTTTCGTGAAAAATTTTGTCGAAGCTGCTCGGGTTGTAAATCTCAACCGATTTTGATGATTCTTGTTGTGTTCCATCAGAATTTGAGTCTAGTAGTGCAATTGGAAATTCAGCTTTTCCAGAAAGGTATCTCAGCACGTTCAATTTTCGTTATGGAAGGGGGTGAAATGAGTGTGTAGTAATAGTAATAAATGCAGGTATGATTGCTATTTATTTATATGGAGATTTACTAGTTAGTATGCCTAGTTAAAGATTTCTAATCGGGTGCTTCACAATAATAGTAAACGCTGGTGCTGGGGACGTGAACGCGTGGGAAGGATTCGCCGTCGGGCCAGATGTGAGATGTGTCTCGTGCGGACGTCAAATACGTATGTAAACATTTCTGGATTCAGCAACGATAATTTGACGAATTTACCTGTGATTCGTATTTATAAGTAGAGAAATGAAAAAGCTATAGGTTCAGAAGTGCTTCATCTTGATTCCAAGGGTGCGGCAAAATGCGGATGTATAAAGTAGCCTTGTGTGGCACATGATTTTGGTTTACTATCTATACCTCTGTAATCGTATACGAGACATATTTAACCCCACCCCCCCTCTTCGAATGTTGTCATTTCGTTTCAAGGTGCGTACAGTCCAAATCTGCAATGTACGTCCACCTTACGGCCTCCAAAAGGCATTAGAATTGATGTGCAAAATCAGTTCTTTCGCTCATGGACTCCACTTGGGGACAATTTGGTCGTCACTTCCAGCCACCCTGATCGCTTCAAGCGCATAATATGGGCCAAAAACTTGGGTTTTCGAGGTTTTTACTGACATAGGATAGTGGGGTTGCATTTTCCAACAATTTTGAACGCAAAATCGACTCAGGTAGGCTTCAGATCTGTAGAAATTCAACCAAAGCCAATAATCGCAATTTTGTAATCTAAAAGTGACACCCCAACTTCACAGAGACACAAGCAATAATTCATTATTGGAAAAATAACAAACCCATGTGTATTTTTCTGCGCTGAATCAAATGGGAGGTGATGTCCATTTCTTAATTCGGCTGTGTTTTGGTCAAATTGTGCCGGGAAACAAAAATTGTTTTAAAAAGAAAACTGCTGATATAACAAAAGCATAGTGTCCACTAGAAATCCTCTTCCCAAGATAACTTAGTCTTCTCAAATTCGATGTTTCTTTTTTATCTTGTCCTCAAGACATTAAACGTTGAGCTTGCATTTCGGTAACAATCATGTGATCTCTATTTGTGCCGAACGAACACCTGGTAGTGACAAATCATGACTTTGGCTTATGATGAAAGTTGAATAAGTAATCACACATTCAGTTCAATAAAAAGAGCTCATTCGCTCGAAATTTGGGTTAGGATCATCGTGCCACGTGTGAATCGGTATTCGGGATAAGTGACTTCCTCAATGGTCGACATTTATTTCCGAATAATTGGAGTATATCCAGCATCCTTAAACACGTCTCGATAACAATTTCATAAAGTTTAGGCGAATCAGGGAAACGAAATTACCACGAGTTCAGTGTCATAAATGACTGAAATATCGTGCGTTACTGTTGGGAGCTTCTTACATTCCATTTTTGGCGCTACCGAGGGGTTGGGCGTTAAGTGTTTCGATAGCGGGTTGTATGCCATCAAAACATGCGGTTGTGGCGTCCGATTTTCATGAAATTTTATGTTGTGAAGTATGGAGTGAATGATTGGTAGCGAGTCCACCCCATAAGCAATGATGTTAGCAGGGTCAGGGATGTGTGCGATCAATTTTCACAATATTACAGCTTTGAGGTTCGGAGTCACTTTTACGGTCAGCAATCGTGATTGTTCCATATCTGACACCTATACTAGTCGATTTTTCGTTCAAATTGTCATCCGTCTTGGGTGTGTCAGTAAAGAATCCGAAAAACCACTTTTATTACCAGCTTTTGAGCCATAGAATCTAAGCGTGAAAGCGGATCAGGCGCTAGAAGTTGGGACCAACTAGATTCCAATTGGAGTCCATTCCCAAAAAAACTAATTTTTACATCAATTTTAAGGTATTTTATGGCTTTTAGGTCGAACGGCGCATAGTGTGGTGAAAGATTGAAAAACCTGGAGAAGCGATCAAAAATGGTATTGGCGTAATCAATTTTCTGGATATCTATGTAGCTATAGTTCAGAATGTGTTGAAAGCGAGTCAACTCCCATAAAACAATGATTTTACCAGGGCCGGGGTTGTATGAGATCAAAACATGCTTGAGGGATGATGATATGATTGAGGGATCCAATTTTCATGAAATTTTATGTTGTGAGGTTGGGAGTCACTTTTAGGTTCTGAAATTGCGGTTATTTCGCTAAAGGTGAAATTCTACGAATTTGACCCCTATCCGTAAATTTTTAGTCCAAAATTATAAAAAAACCGCAACCAACTTGCCTATGTCCTTAAAGAACTAAAAGAACCACTTTTTTGACCAGTTTTTGGGGACTGCGCTTTAGAGGAGATCGGACGCTAGAAGTTGGGACCAACTAGACTCCAGTTGAAGTCCATGACCAAAAGAACGGATTTTTATTAACAACAATTCTATGCATAATTGGGCGAATGATTGAAAAACCTGGACAAGTGGTCAAAAATTATATTGCCGTAATCAGTTTTCTGGATATCTATATTAGCTCAGAAGAAAGTTGTATAGAGTCAACGCCCTCGAACAAATGATTTAATCAGGGCCACTGGACGTTATTGTTGACACCCGATATAGATATTCATAAACTCGTGAAATATACAAAACTGCCACCCAATACATGAATAACAAACCTTTGTGTCTATTCGTGCAGCATTTTGATTGTGTATTCCCATGACGGCGCCTTCTATTAGCCTTGATGTACAGCTGATAAACTATTCAGATAATGCACTTACCACCTTGGCACCCATTTCTGTAACTACCATTTCAGTGAAGTTACTTATTACGATTAATAGGCGGATTATCTGCCGTAATTCTCGAGAAGTAGAGCAGAACGCTGGAATGCGGGATGGTTTTAAATCTTGAACGCAGAATCGTGCAATTACTCCCGTCTTACCGTTATGCAACAACACCTTGAGGTTTCTTGCTCGTAGTTTCAGGTTGGACTACAAATAGCCCAGTTTTGTTAAGGTCAAATTTCTCATTTTAAATGTTTTCGTAAGTATGTAGGGATTGAGGCTATCGGATGCCTGAACTCTGCATATGTTTGCATTCAATTACCAACCTCATCAAACTTTTACGCAGCCTACTATTTTATGAACTTGATTTTTTTTTTTTTTTTAATAAACTTTCATAGTTGACCGAGAAAATAAATTTACCTGAACTATTAAACCAACGGTACAAACGTTTTCTTTTAAAGCATTTACAAGTCGAACTACATTATCTCAACGAAAAAGATGAATGTTGCTGAATTTGCATTTCCTATAGTTTTATTAAATAAACTGACGATTATTTTTTAAGACTATTGAATTCGGAAATTTCATGCTAGATGGTTGTCATTAAAATAATACTTATTTTAATTTTCTTAGTGGGATGGATGTTGAAAAAACCCAAAAGCACATATTTCCTATTTTTGGTTGTCCTGCATTCAACTAAGTTGCTTTAAATTTTTTTGGATGGGCAAGTTGGCCGAATGCAAACCAACTCCTTACCTTTCAGACGGGTACTCCTAATCTTGTCTTGTACATTTAGATTCTAACAGAAATTTCATGAAAATTTTACCCCTCAATCGACTGTTTTGGTTATCCAGAACTCGAGTAATGAGCTCATAAAGATGCGCAACAACTAGGTTTTCCCAAAATGGAAATGTTCGAATAGACATGACATGACATGACATTTGTTTACGTTTTGTTTACGTTGAATCACATGGTAGTGCCCGTTTCCTAATTTTACAGCATTTTGAACTAATGATCAACGAAAAACCAACTTTTTTGAAGAACAAAAAACTGCGATTTTTAGCCGCAAAACCAACCTGTCTTTTTGATAGCGTCTTCAGCAAATTCGTCTTCTCTTAATCGTTTTCCATTAGATGTTTTTTAACCTTGAGAAATTAAAAGTGAAGAGCTCATGCAATCAAAAGTAAAAATTTTACTCAAACTAAACAAGGTTTAATTTTAACAGTAACATTAGAAATTTATATCACTATTCTTCAAGCATATGAATGTTATGAATCAACATTCACAACAAAATTTTGAGTAAAAATTTTACTCAAACTAAACAATGTTTAATTTTAACAGTAACATTAGGAATTTACTTCACTATTCTTCAAGCATATGAATATTATGAATCAACATTCACAACCAGGGATTCAATTGATGGCTCATGTTTTTTCATAGCAATTGGATATCATGGAATTCACGTCATAATCGGTACGTTTATTTTAACGTGTTCAATTCTACTAAAATATCACTTTTCCAGAACCTATCATTTTGGATTTGAAGCAGCAGCATGATATGTATCGACATTTTGTTGATGTAGTTTGATTATTTTTATATATTACTATGTACTACTGCAGGTGAACAAACATCTCATCGTTTTTACCGGCCGAACATCTGGAAGAGACAAAGAGTCGTATTAACTCGTGATATGTCGAAAGTCAAGCTTGTTGGCGCCCATGAACCATATACACTACAACATTATAGTTCTTTTGTTGGCTTACATTCATATTCCAATGACAAAAGGTCATTCAATCGTAATTTGTGTCAGTAACATCCTGAGATCTGTATTCGAGGGAACAGAAGGCGAATTTACTGAACAATTTTTCAAGAAGACAGGATGGTTTTGACGTTAGAGAAGGTAGTTTCCCTTTAAAAAAAAGTTGGATTTCATGGATAATTTGATCAAAACCTCAAATCTGATCAGTCAAATCAGGAAACGGATATCACCATTTGATTCAGCATCAAAAATACTAACTTTCATGAGGTCTGAACTTCCAAACTTGGTTCCTTTGTACATCTGCACTTAGGCGAAACCTCGGGGTTGACCGTCTACGAGCTCACAATCACCAGGTTGTGGGTAGTCAAAAAAATCGGTTGAGGGTTCGGATTTTCATGAAATTTCAAGTAGTATCCAACTGTAATATTAAAAATAGTGGTTCATTTCTGAAAAAACGAAGTTTGTGCTGACCCAACTTGTCCCAGTCCACAAATTTTTAAAATCTCATCTCTTTAAAATGGAATCTGGACAGAAACGCTGGAAATTATTGAACACTAATTCATTATTTCTGTAATAGATTGCCCTTCTACGTAAATCACTGAACTATGTATATTGAACGCAGTCTGTAGCGTATTAAATAAACTCAGCACCTAGCGCCTCCAGCTCTTGTTGCATTAAAGATGAAAGTAATGGATGACGGATAGGTCAGTGATTAAGATATAAGGGTTATCCTAATACAGAGATATTAACCTTCTGTTTAATCATATGAAGTTTGTTTAATAATTAAGTTGTTGAATAATTGTGTTTTTAGTCTCGCCGAGGTTATGATTTTTTCAAAAACACCCGACCTTTCTGCCGTTCCCTGTAGCTAGACAAAGTATTTCATAATTCTTGTTACTACAAAGCAATTTTCGACTCATTTCATCGTATCAAAACCGTTTCTGCTGTTACCGGCCTCTGCGCAGGATCATAATGGACAGGATCACCGCTTTCCCCCCTTCTGTAACGATCTGTAACAATACAATAATCTCATTTATTTTCCTCGGACAGTACACCGGATAAAAAAATTGTCTTTTTCACGAACCTTTCTTCATTTCAATCACGTCCGTGGAATTCGTTTCTCACGGGCTCAGCTCTCCCGGTAGTAGGCGCATCAAGGTCTCCCCGGGCTATTTCTCATTGAAAGAGATCGAGCCGTGAGAAATCGAGTGATCCAGAGCGTTGTGGGTTATCGGGGGAAAGGGCGGTCGCGGTAGTGGGCAACGTTCGTGTAACGAGAATGAATTCTAGTTGTCATCTTGAATCAGTGTTCAATCAGAATTCTATAAGACGGTATATAATTCTTCTTCTTATCTATAACAAAAAAAAAAAGAAAACAAAATAAAACAGTTGATAGAATATTTAGTAGCGAATTTACAGTACAGAATGTTATTTTAAAACGGTGCAAATTATTGAATGGTGGTGATTTTGAAACCTAAGAGAAAATCACTCAAAATCATGTGCATAAACTGATTTCCACAAAATTTCTGTTGTTCTTCGAAAGTCGTTTATGCAAATGAAGGAAGAAAGCAGAAAAAAAATTATTCGGGAGAAGGTGAACAATTAGGCAGTTTAACGAAAATAAACTCGAAAGTGGATGCCAGCCCTTTTAAAGATCATTAGTTTGTTATAATGATCATATATATTATAATTAATGTAAATTCATTTCACAACCTAAATCTCGGATCCAGACTTTTTAATGCAGTACAGCGTGACAGCGTTGGCAGGCATTTTCGTAAATGTCATTTTTTCGAATACCGGTCATATAAAACATTGTCTTGCCCCTTGTGTATAACAATATAGGGGTATACATGTAGGCAATGGTCAATTCCCAGATTGAGAATAAACTATGGTGTAGTAGTATCCAAGTTCTTCTTAGAGGATATTATGGGAAACTATTTAAAGGAAATGTACCATAGGCAAAGCTTTGGGTGAGAGATAACCCATCAAAAATGTGCAAATCTGCAATGATTGCTGTACGAAATAATTTCTCAGGCAAAAACACGTTTTTCAGTGTTGTTACAATTACGCGCCAACTACTTTTGGAAACGCCATCATCTTCATGAACAACATTCACAGATGATAAACGAAAGCAATGGCACCAATGATCTACTGGAAGGAAATAGAGCCAAGTAAAAGCTTTGGGGAGCATGAAGCATCTCATGAAAGATAATATTATGCAGATTTCTGATGTAATAACACGTTTTTCACATTAGTTTTTGTGCAAACTATTTTTGGAGGCCCCGTCATCTTAGAAGACAGCATTTTCAGATGACATACAAAGACAATGGGACCAATGATCTGCATGAGACATCCCATCAAACTTGTGCATCAGCAACAATTGTAGCACGAAACTGTTTCTGTAATGATGATACGTTTTTCATATCTTGTAATAGCCAGCTACTTTGAAGGCCCCATCATGTTCATAGACAACATACGAAGACAATGATGCAAATGATCTGGGCCATTTCTCGAAGAGAGCAACTACCATTTCGGCAGGCCGTACTCTAATTAGTTGAGACTAGATCTATCTGCAGAGTACTTCAACAAGGACGTATTCTCGACTTCTATTAATTCCAGTTCTAGCAAAGACGATTATACGGTAGCACTATGGGATCGTTGCTGGGGGTTATTATTTCAAATCGAGTCGGAGAAATCTGGATGATTGGGCCATTAGCGGGGGGCGAAGGCAGGGAAGGGGACATCGATAGGGTTATTATCCTTGAGGCGTCCGGTTGTTGGAAGGAAGGTATAACGGCTCATCGCTTATGATTCCATTGTGTTCCCGACTCCGGAGATTCCCCACTGATCCGTTTTCCAGGTGCCCGGTCGTGAGAAGAGAAATGTAGAGGCGCGAGATGACGTCATCACCTTTCTTCTAGTCGTCCCAGGACCACTTGAGGAAAAAAGTCTCCACCGAGGTCTTAGAAAGAGGAATGGAACGTGAGTTGAGGATGGACGTGTTACTTTTAATTGACACAACCTATTAAAACAGAGTCTTTTTGGTTTATTATTCAATAAACCATTGTAATCGCTCTTGAAAAAAGAAAATTCTAACCCCCCCTGAAAATTTCATGGTTAACGTTTCAAAGGGTGTAGAATCCGCATCTGCAATAACAATTTTTCCGTCCGTCCGCCGTACGCCGTACGCACGATTTCTCCCAAACGGCTGGAGCAAAAAATCTGAAATTTTCAGGAAAAATCAATATCTCACTTAATTTAAAGTGCCCTTTAAGGGTTGTCAAAGTTTTGTAAAATCCCTAAAAACCTAAAAAAAAAGTCAAGGCGGCCTAAATTTGGACTTTTTTTGAAGAACTTTCCATGAGGAATCGAATGAGCCCCTCCCCAGGTCCGTAGGTCAAACCATTCCCGATGTATGGCCCGATTTATGGTGCCAACATTTGCATCCACATTCACTACGTCACTAGGTTACTGCAATCAAAACAAACACAAGAGTTTTTTTTTTTTTTTTTTTGTCGCAATAACCTAGTGATGTAGTGAATGTGGATACTGGAGTGAACTCCTATAAGGGTTTTTAGTCGATACACGGGTTGAAACATTCTGATATGCATGCTCCGTCTTACGAAATTTAAAATTTTCAAATAGAATATTGTTCCATTGTAATCGCTCTTGAAAAAAACGCTGCTAATTCTTTCACTGGGGTTTATTATTCAATGATTCATGATTTGAATTTCTACTAAGCTTTGGAGTGTGAGTGTTTCACAGGTGATAGAGCGATTATTGAATTTCAGGAGGCACACAAATATGATCAACTGATTAATCCAAATAGGTATTTCGGTTGAGAACCGGTTTAAGTGCTCTATGCATATCTCCTGAAATTCAATAATCGCTCTATCACCTGTGAAACACGCACACTCCAAAGCTTAGTAAAAATTCAAATAATGAATCATTGAATAATAAATCCCAGTGAAAGAACTTTTTTCACTAATTGCAAGTTATTAAGTATGACTTATAAGCTCACTTCACAAAGACCAAAGACCTAGGTCTAGGACAGGAATGAAACGGACTGAGAATAGCAATAATAGAACATCACGAACCTATGCTCCCAGAGAACGGGGAACCAGTGTATCACAAGATACATGGAGTCAGTCTCTATTCAGGGTTCACATAACAAATAGGCAAAAAGTATTAAATCTAGGTGCTCATTAATCAAACGAATGGGCCCAAATGAGATTTTAGGGGGGACAAATTAGTTCATTCTGCCCTGATTTTAAATATACCCCATGCTCCTGCACCTAAAATCACGTTTTCTTGAGAAAAAAAATCCAATTGAAAGATTTTTCAACTTTATTTAGAGTTTCAAGTGAAAAAATTAATTTGTCACATATAGAGGATGTGAAGCATAAAACTCGGCTTCCATTGGTCACACAGATTCATTAATTTATCGTACAATAAGGAAGTTATCGGGTCGCTTAGTTGCCAGTAACTGCTCTCACCTGCTGTTCTCCTAAACGCAATGTCAAATTATCCTGCACTCATTGATTGGGAATGTTATCATATTCTTCTTCTTCAAAGATTGTATTCCCAATGTTTAAAAAATCCAAAAATACAATGAGAAGTTGGTGCGGTGGCCAAAACAAGTGCAATCATTCTATGTACTAAGCTCAGGAGCAAACATTTGTGTCAGTAGTAGACTCGAAGATCTGCTTGAAACGTTGAAAATAGTTAAGCACTGCAAACGTACAATCTCTAGCAAATTCAATAAATTTAGTTATGTATTCAGCTGCATGAGTGAAACATTTGTCAGACTATTAAGTTCCCTGTTATAATGTGATAGGAACATTGGTTCCTCAGAACTGGAGCTTCTACTATTAAAAACTACTAGACCAAGTGAATTCTTCAGGACACGGTGGCTTCCTTCCCGTTTCACAGCCGTGAATGGGCGGAATAGTCACAGACTGGACGCCTGAGAGATGGCCTGGCCTTATTCTGTTCCTATTGCTTCACTCACGGAGAACTTTTTTCTTTTTCAAGCGTTCATCCTTTAACGTACTCCAGTAGCCTGTTCCCTCTCGCTCGCACTATATCTATCCCCGTTCTTCCTTCTCTATTACTCCCCAGAAGTCCCGTAACGTTGGTTTTCCAACGGCGGTAACTCGGTTGTTACGTTTTACTCCATCAGAAGCCGCGCCCAGTTCATCATCATTCTCTAGAACAATTACATTCATGTGGGAAGACGAGCTGTTTCCATGATTTCTAATGTTATTCATATTTACCTACGCTCTAGGTCGAAAATGCTTTCCTTATCGGAATTTCAAGAACTTCGAAAAAGGAGAAAATATTCTGGGCATAGAGAACAAATTACTTCCAATTCCAAGTTGGTAGTGACCCCTATTGTATTGAAAGCACAATCCAAGAACATGAGGGTTTCCAAACTATTCAATTCTTTTACTAGCTATAAGGGAAGATGTCACACAGGTGACTAAAAAACCATAACCCATCTGCCTCTTTTGATTTACACGTCAATGGGAATTGGCAATTGAATGTGTGGGGAAAAGATGAGAATGTAACTTAAAATGGGTAGAGCTTTCCATGCTATGAAACAAAGGACAAAATATCAAATATACACGCCCCAGAGCGGTGCAAGAGCCCTAAGACTGAAGCAATGGAAACCGTCAACTCGATTTCATCCGCACAATGATAGCTCTCCTCCGCATTGCTCTTGCTGCTGCTGAACATAAATCTTCCCGTCATGTCTCGCGCATCATCCCACATGAATCCTGCCTACAGCTATGACTGCTGATACAGATCGGAGCTTGGCTGTATGGTCCATCAGTGGCTTCATTGTGTTTGGCCAGAAAACCATGTATCAACTATTGAACTTAACGTTCCAGCAAGGCGTTTGGCTAAACCTCTTCTTCTGGGCATTCAGTTCGTTGACCGAATAGCTTCTATGCCTGCAAAAAGCCAACACCAAGTCACTAGCTGGTTATTGGGAATACGATTATAGTTCCCAGTTTCGTTATGAAAGACTACACAGTTCCTACTAAGTACGAGTATATAGTCAATAATTTCAAAGTCAGACGATCAAACATTCCGGGTATCTGCTTCACACCTTCAAAAGCAATTTCGCTAACTTTCAGCTAAAACGGGGATCCGTCCAATGGTCAGGGGTCGGCTCGTCCTTCCAATAGTCTTAACTGAAATATGTTGTGCAAAATTACCAAGTTGCATCATTCGTTTATCGATCTATGTGTTCATCGAATAAGACCACTCGGGCCCTTGAAGTTCTCCAAAGGCTGGCTGGTGAGACGCGTGGCTGGCGACAGACCAAAAGCACGGTTGGTACTATGCAATTATACTATTCATGACGCCATCTCCCAAGCTTCAATTAGACTAAGAAGCACAAGTGGAAGCATTCTTTTTGCCTCTATCATTGTTTTATCCCGTTAAAATTTCAGTTGGATTTCTACGTATGTTTTCTAGTGTGCCAATTGTCTCTGGTTGTACAGTCAAGTTCTGGTATTCCGGTGATCCGCCTAAGGCATTATGTAGTAATTTGCAGGTTTATTTATTTATTTTTTTTTTCATTGGTATTGTAGGCCGTGGAAGTTGCTTGTCAGCCTTAGTATAGAACGGTTTGGTGGAATTAAAAACTCATGTAAATTCTCTAATGCCAAATTGCCAATGCGTTTCCCCAACACAATATATTAGTAAATAGTGGGTGTGGGTAGTGGAGTGACCACATTCATTCCGAATCTCTTAATTTGGAGCGTATATCTGTTTATTCTTGTCACACTCATTCAGTAATTTTAATTTATGCTGCAGTTCCTCTCTCCCCTTTTTGATTTTTATAACAGAGCAAAGTTGTTTAACTAATTGACGCAGTTGAGATCAAACAACTGAGCAATAGAGAGTATGACCAACTTGAGTACATGGACAGGGAGGAGTGAACAGTTTAACGTCAACTACAGAGCTAAAAGTAACAAACAACAAGAGATGTGTGGTGCCACCACCATGTCAATGCCTAAAGTATGCTAGTAGTTATACATAGTTAGAGTGAGGAAGTCCCCGCTGCGGGACGAAACGTTTCTGACAAGAATAAACAGATATACGCTCCAAATTAAGAGATTCGGAATATATTAGTATAATCAAATGGAATAGCAATTCGTGAGGGGTATAAACATTCTGTTGCGCAGGTTATCAATCGCTTGGTGATAATTTCTCTAGTTCCTCGGAATGTTGAATACTTCAGATTCAAGACAGCAACGACGACCTGTCGAAGGAAACACTTACTCACGTCCGCATAACGTACGACTATAATATGAAAGAATCCTGGGATATCAAGAAACTTCGAGGCCAACCCTCTTCCGCCCTGCGGTTAACCCAAGGAAACATACGGGATTTCTCATCATATTCTGATAGCGAGCTCAACACCTAGATGGAATTTTCAAATAAAACCCAAAGGACACGTACCCACTACCCCATTATATAACGTACAGAAGGCCGTCTACTCGGAAACGAGGCTAATGGGGGGCGTAATTATTGTTGAAAACGCTATGTTTTTTTAACGAAATGTCTTCATCGTCGAGGGGTCATCAACAACAAAGATTGGTTCTGACCAACTATTTACGGAGGGAGAGAGTTATTGACGGAGAGAAAAAGGCAACCCGAGAGACATACGTGCTCTCCTAATGTTTTCAATCAGAAAATATTTCGTCCTAAGATTTCTGACATCAACCACTCTCTAAGATGAGTGGTTTTGGTTTTTCTTTTTCAATAATGAACCTTTATACCTAATTGACTCATCTCCTAAGGTTGGTTACAAGATTCCTCGTACCACTCATGGCAATTATGACCGCAATCAGAAAAAAGCTCAGTACGACCTGTATTTCAGTATTTTATTTACCTGCGTTGAATCGTATAGAAATTTGGGAATTGGGGGCAAAAGAAACGAATAAAATTTAAAGAATGATTGGTATCGGTTTTCACAGTATTTGAAAAATGAATGTTTGTATCGAAAATTTCATGGTTTACGTTTCAATAGATATATTGGAGCATCTGAAATTTTCAGGAAAAATCCATCTTGATCCGACGACGCCCCAATTCTTGAGCCAGCTCTCTCACTCAATATAAAGTGCCCAATTTTAAGGGCTGTCAAAGTTTTGTAAAATCCCTAAAAACCTCAAAACAAGTCGAAGTGCCTAAATTTTTTCTATTTTGAGGAACGTCCAAGGTCAAACCATTTTCGATATGGCCCGATTTATGACACATTTGCGTTTTTTTTTTTTGTATAGATTTGTACATGAATGTTGTTGAACCTCCAAGGTTTATATCCTATCAACTTTTGCTGAGTTATACTTCTCTCTAGATGTCCTCAATAATATTTTTGTAATGTTTAATATATCCAAAAAGACATTGACAGCCCCCGAACCAATATGGGCTACCCCGGTACAGGCGCGAATGTTGAAAAGTGTTATACCAAAAAAACAAAAAATTGCGATCTACCAAAAATGAACCAAAAATTGTATCAAGGGAGGGGGGTGTAGGGGAAACATAATGTGCAAGTTTTTATGCTGCAGCAATGGTGGTTAAAAAATCGTAATAGTGAATTATGACATAATGAGCAAATTTTCAGTATGTAGTGTGGGTAAGGGAGGTATCATAACAGTACAGCAAGATGTAAAGGGTGAGTTTTTGAAATATAAACTTCTTCAGGCGCGTTGAGCCCTTATTGCATGGAAAAAAATCACTGATCACAATTTTTTATTTGTTGCATTAATCAATGTTTCTTATTTCTTGCAAACATTACCATTCCCTACAAAGTGTGAAATAGTATACATTCACTAAATTATTTAAATTCTTACATCTTCTAAACTTCGCGGTAAAGTGTGAGGGAATCCTATAGTTCGGGTTGAAAAAACATTAATGATTGAAGGGTTTCTTGAAATGACCATTCCATGTATGTAGCACAGATAGATTTATTCATGCTCTGTGGTTCAAATCCACTGAGGCCAAGATTTCTGCCCAAGCAGTGCACAAACCTAACTGTGTAGCAATTTTGACTGTCAAAGAAATGAAAAAGAGCGCCTTCATATGTATGAAGCCTACGCAACAGGATGTTCATCTGAAATTCCTCGTCGATGACCCGTAAGTAATACTATGACACATTTCCTTTTGCGAGTTTCCTCGCGAATTTTTCCGCGTACGAGAAGTAGAAAAAAATATCATGCTAACAATGGGACGGTTGAAACGGTCGCATTCCGCGGAGCAGTGAGATCCTCGCAGTCGGTTCTGACATAACGCGGCAGGATGGCCGGCAAGAGTCCTTCGCAACTCCGCCCACAAGGGGGTCAGCTCCGACCTCAGGCGGATTCACATCACTGACTCATCTGGGGAAATGGCGTAAGGCCAGCTCCGTGTACTTGTGTCTCGGAGAGCGTTTGCCACTGGTAGACACCGAGCTTGAGGGAGAGGATCGTGAATGGGTAATAACAGAGCGCGTTTGGACAGAGGTTCTGGCTTTGGCAAAAGGCCACTTTCGAAAGACGGTACTGCATTTTTCTCACCAAAATTTCAACGTGTTCTGAGTGTGTGTTCACAAATCCTTGTAACAACCCGAACTTCCACAGGTTTCCTTGAAACTTCCTCAGAACGTGCAGGTTAGCCTTTAGAATGTCTCATATCAGTGTCACTGACTCATCTGCTAAATGCAGAAATCGCCAAAATAAAAATACAGACTTATTCAGGCCTTCACAAAAGCCTACTTTTGAAAGAAAATACTTTACTTACTCTCACAAAATTTGATATCGTTCTGAATATGTCCGCAGATCATTGTAACAACCAGAATTTCAACAAATTTCATCCTATTTTGGTTTATTATCGTCAATAATGAACCGCCGTCAATGGAAAAACGTCTGCCAAGTGGGTGTGGCACATAGCTTCCTCGTATCCTAACATGACTGTATAGATCATTGAAAGTTATTATTGACTAGAGAACTTCGTGCAATTAGGCGAAGTAAATATTGAATTAATGCGCGTAACAAGGATTTCGTTTGCGCATGCGAGGACTACTATTGATCCGGGGGTCATGAAACTCACAGGAGACCATCTACACATCAAACCGAACAATCCCTGAAAATTTAATCGAAATTGGTCAAGAACTCCCGGAGTTATGCGCGTAACAAGGATTTCACGTTTACGCATGCGCAGAGGCTACTATTGATCTGGGGGTCATGAAACCTATAGGGGACCATCTACACCCCAACCCGCACAATCCCTGAAAATTTCATCAAAATCGGACTATAACTTCGTGTAGTTTTGCCGGTAACAAGGATTTGCTGACAGACAGACAGACACACAGACAGACACGGAACCAAAATTGTTCAGAAAGGTCTAAAACGCAAAATGCGAGTGGAATTTTTGATTTTGGAGACAAAAAATTTTCACATTCCGAAAGTGAAAACAATGCTTCCGCTATCTTCGTAGACTCGGAAGCAAAAATGTTGTTAACCCCCTCGTCCCTCAAAAGTTGTTGGTTTACGTTTCAAGATACTTAGATTTCAACAATCTAATTTGCTTTTCTCTTAAACTACTGGCAGAAAGCTTAGAAACAGTTGCTCAAAAATCCAACATTGATCCGCGATGTGCCAGTAATCTCAGCATCTTAATCAATCAGCACCTGAGGATTATAATTGAATAATTAATTTAACTGTAAAAACCGAAATCTAAAAACAAATTTATGTATGAGGCTAGTTTTTTATTTGATTAAGATATAAATCAGTTTCGTGAATCGAATTCGACCTCTTGGGTTGTAGTGCGATCATCATTTGTTCAACGGGAACTCTGTGCTAAACAGGGTGGTACTTACTTTCATCTTGAATGCAATTGAAATGAAGTTTCATGCAAATGAACTTTATTGACATATATAGATATGATAAAAGAACATAAATTGATGAATTGCTATCAATACATCGGTGGCTGTAGATATATAGCCTCATAATTTATCCCAAATACAAACAAAGAAAATTCAAAATATCTCATTTGCACGCATACTGGCTTATTAAAAAACCTTCGATAAAGTCTGTGTGACCAGTAGAAATGAGCCGAGTAAATACTAGTTTTTCACATCTAGGTCTGCTGAAATTTTCTGGGAATCTCATCTCTACAGTTATTATTATTGCTTCCGAGTCTACCAAGGAAGCGGAAGCATTGTTTTCACTTTCGGAACGAGAAAATTTTTTTGGCTCCAAAATAAAAAATTCCACTCGCATTTTGCGTTTTAGACCTTTCTGAACAATTTTGGTTCCGTGTCTGTCTGTGTGTCTGTCAGCAAATCCTTGTTACGGGCAAAACTACACGAAGTTATAGTCCGATTTCGATGAAATTTTCAGGGATTGTGCGGGTTGGGGTGTAGACGGTCCCCTATAGGTTTCATGGCCCCCGGATCAATAGTAGCCTCTGCGGAGCCGCAAACGTGAAATCCTTGTTACACGCATAACTCCGGGAGTTCATGACTGATGAAATTATCAGAGATTTTTCTCAAGTAATGCTCCTGCATAACAATAAATTCAATATTTACTTCGCCTAATTGAACGAAGTTCTTTAGTCAATAATAATTTTCAATGATCTATACAGTCATGTTATAGATACGAGGAAGCTATGTGCCACACCCACTTGGCAGACTTTTTTTTTTTACAAGATTCAAGATTATGTACAGAGGACTCCGGAATTACAACATATCGCGGCGCGAGTAGCGGATACCACAGACTACGTCTAATATAAATACATCAGTGATCTCTAATGCGAAACTAATAAACCTCTTCGTACTAATATGAAGAGTTTTATGAAATGTCCTGGAGTTTTGCGGGTTAGTCTATAGATGGTCTCCTATCAATGTCACTGACTCATCTAGGCCACACCACCAAAATCAGAATGTTCAACTCAAATTTTACGTTTTACAACCTAATTGAGAAAGTTGTGAAGGGACAACTTAACAAACCAGTCTTCCTTACAGCAATATTAGTCGTATTGAGCAGTTGAATCCAAATCTTGATAACTTCATTAAAATTATGCTGTAAATCAAAATATTTTCAGCAGGGCAAATATAGCATTTTCCAGAAGAATTAAACCTTTTCCCTTTGAATTACACCTTTTCCTGATACAATTACACTTTTTTCCATTCGCCCAGATTTTCCAATTTCATAGCCGGGGTATCATACTTTGCAGAGATGTGCTCCCACTCCCTTGCCCAGAACACAACAAGTTCAGCACACTTCTTGGCAAAATAATTCGGAAGGCGGTCACTAGGTAGTTTCATAACCTTTAAAATGTAGTAAAAATGCATTCTCAGAGTGTACAAGTGCAGGGGCTGCAACCCAGTTTGAAGCATCAATGTGTAGTGTGGGGTACAGCTCGGGAGAGAAAAACCAACTTTGATAAAATAGCGTGAAACTGACTCCACATGATCACTCGAAACAAAACCCCACACCTGAGGTGAATAGCATAGGATTGATCGGGCCACTGCATCAAATACTTTTGTTTTGTCCGTGACACAAAAACTGTTTCTACATGCTTGCAATCACAAGCTTTGCCAAAGCGCCCTTTTTCTCCAAAAGGGAGTTACAGGAAAGCATAGGCGTTACCGTGAATCCCAAATATTTATATCTGGCGACCACTTCAACACTTCGACCGTCGAATCGCCACTTTTCTTAATCACCACAGCGTCGTTAATAGGAGACCACCTACAGACAACCTGCACATTCCCAGGACATTTCATAAAATGCTGCAAATTATTACACGGCGGTCCGACGGTTTTAGACATTTCCACTTCTGGGAACAAAGAGTTCTTCAACCTCCTTTACGAATACAAATAATCCCTGCCTTGGGTGGTGAGGAAGCAAGAAACGATGCAATGGTCACAAGGACTTCTCGTCCATTCCGTTCCATGGTTTAAAAGACCGAAGCTCTCCCGGATCTAGAGGACCTTGACATTTGCCTCCTGAAATAAGAATCCGAGCAACCGAGGTGCGGGCTTTTGTCGCGGTATCGCCCATTCGTTCCTTGTAAATACAAATACACCACAGCCAATACAAATGACGGAGATGATTAAGCAAGGTCACCCCACGCTTGGAAATGCCACTGTTCATCGTTAAGATCAATGCCGCCGATTTCTTTCGTCACTCAATTACTCACCGTTGGGTGAATCACCTGTCGTTATTGCTAACGATTGAAGTCTTCCGTTTACTTCAAGATTCCTATGATGTGATCAACGTTATACCGCAATAGTGGAACGTATTATGAGCCTAGTGAAAGTGACAAGAATTTATAGTTTCTAACAAGTAATCAGTATGTACTTGCCTAGATCGAATGATTTCACATTTTTGCTGCTTTTTAGCTATGCGATAATAACTTAGCACGCTTTCGTTATGCAAATTGGAATATCCACTTTGTAGAATGCTGGAAAACTTCATCAAACTTGTTGGTGTAATTTACTCGGTATTCAGCCCAGAAGTAACAGTATAATTACAGCAGTAATCATTGTAATTTTCTCCCGTTTCGGTCGACAGCGGCGAACATCGTTGGGATACTCAAGTGCATTGGGCACGTACAGTACTTTCTTTCAGTTGAGAAAATCTACTAATATTTAAAAAAAACTGAAGAAACCAGTAAAAAAATATGACGAGGTTTAGCTGTTAAGATGCGTGTACTTCAAAATTACTTGGCAAGTTCAAGCAGAATTGTATGCACCTGCAAATAAATTTTTTTAGTAAGTTGCAATCGCAAGTACGAGTTCTTGTGCTTGGGTGACATAAGTACATTACAAACGATTGTAAAATCCAAGTGAACTTCAATTACAAGCAAATTCACAAACGAATTCATGGTTGGGTCCTTTTGACTATGCCTAATTAGGGAGAACAATAAATTTTGCTCAAGTACATGGTTATGGCAGATCCAATTTTGATGAAATTTGTAATGAATTGGTCCAGTTACATCCATCTTAAGATTGCCTTCATCTACTCAACTGCAGCCTGCAGGCAATTACAACATGAAGGAGAAACGATCTCAATATAATCTCGTGCCCTTTTGAACCTCTAAACTCATTCGTCATAGTTCGTTCTTACATCGTACAGCTGAACTGTTGATAGGGTCGACGTAGGTGGGAAAGGCTGTTAAACCTTATGAGAGATTGGATGCCGTTTACCCTTTAAGTTCGCTCTTGTTTTGAAACTCGCTTAACGGAAAGGAAGTCAGCTGAGGGGAGCGCGGAGTGTCGCAATGAACCTGACTCACTTGGAATTCAGGCGCGGCCCGAGTCCAGGCAACTAACAGGGGGATCGAAGGTAGGTAGGTGCCTTTATCGCGTGTATTTTAACCTTTGAGGGGAGAAATTCATTGCCATTGTGACTTCAGTGGCGACCTGTACTTGTAAATGTTAAGGGAATTCCGTTAAAACGCAAGGTTTCGAGTTAAGTGTGATTCATAGGTTCGATCCAATCATCAACCATCAATGTTGGTGAGGAGGCGAGAGATGATATAATAGTGGAGATCATGGGTGTAGGCAGACTTTGTGAGAGGAAAAAGTTCATCATCGAACCAAAAAAGAAGTAAGGTAATCGCCCGTAGTTTGAGCTGTATGATCAGCCCTTGAATAGATTGTCTGTTACCCCCTCCAACCACTCCCTCCCATAATTGAATTTGAACGTTCTGAAATATTTTCAAAACTGAACCGAAATTCGAACAAAAGAGAAGCAAGAAAACAGGCAGTTTTAGATGTAGACTATGAGTTGAGCTTGAATGGTCTGTTCCATCAATTTCCTGTTTGCTACTAGACCAATATTAAAGTTGAAAACAAAAATAAAATCAACAAAAATTAATAAAAGCAGATGAAAATAGTGAAGGCCACGGTTTACCACCAACAACCCCGCCAATCACTTGAAATGTGAATGCTCTGAACTTCGTTCAAATACTAAATCAATTATTGATCAAGAAAGACTGACATGAATCGGTCAAGAATTTTTGATTGAGCGGGGATTGGAAGGATTGGCTATCATCCCTCTTGTCTGCAAAAACCAAATTTCCGAGATTTGTATCACAAGTAGACAAAAATTAGAGTCGAACAATTAAAAGCCGAAACATGAAAATCGATCGAGAATTATGATTTCAGTAGTGTCGACAGAATTTTGGTTGCAAAAAAATAAGTTTTTCGGCACTACTCCCTTGAACTCCTCTCTTCAGTTGTGAAATACGAAGTTTCCGGATTTTGTTGCATACCCGGAGTAAAATGGTTATTGTTGGACGAATTTATCACACAAATAATCACTATACATACATAAAACTACAATTTTTCACGGATTCGGTCTTAGAACGGTAGGAAACGGATTCATATTCAGTTATTGGTGAATTTTTGGTAGCCAAAAACGGGCCTTTCACGATACTGTCAGCAATGGGCCCGTGAGACTGGCTCCTTCAATGTCACCCGTCTGTCGCCTCAGTCGTAGCTCTATATATGTATAACCTTCCAGTCACTATTCCAGGTAAATTTGAAATTCTCACTTTTAACTGTTATTCGGTTTATAATTTGGTGTGTAGTTTTACAAAACCGTGAAGTCCGAACCAGATGATGGATAAAGTTCCCTTGATGTACATACTTCTGACTCTTTCTTTTAAAGTGGATATGACCGACATTTTTATAAGGTAGGTACTGCCCTTATTTCTCAGATCGCCAAGAGATTGAAAAATCCTTATATTACCTACTACTTTTGCATTGGGATTTAGATAATTATGTCTTTTTGGGGGCCTCAACCAGAAAATTGCGTCACATTTATTGCAGACTATAAGCGTAAAGTACTACTGTAAACCGCTCCGTTGCTATAGAAGAGTCACTCCGTCAGTTTTCATCCCAAGAAAATCTTGGAAAGCTCTCAATTTAATCGACCCATCCTTTGTCAAACTACCCCTCTACTACAAAACATGTAAGTAGGGTTAATCAACCCTACAAACAACAATTGTAAGGGAGAGAGGTAGAAATCACCCGAAAACAAACTTTCTGCATCACAGGAACATGATCAGTTCACGTACTTACTTACAGAAACAAAGGTAGTTATAATTATAGTTACTTATGTAAAAAATAGTAATATTGATTGTCATTTTGTTGAATAGTTCTCTTCAATTTGAACGTATCCTCGAAAATGTTCAACAAAGGTTAGGTCACGGTCCTTCACGTCACTTTAAAGGGCAAGCTTGAGGGCTCGTTTACCCACTCGACGTTTAGCATGCGTTGCTTGCCCTTGGAAGACGGTAAGCTGCCGTCGCCCGTTAGTGTAAAGTCTTCATTTTTTATCATGTTAAAGCTGTCCCTCAATCAACTGAATCAATTCTAATAGGTTTTCCTCCACTAATAGAGCCTTCTTCAGAGACGTAGCGAAAACCTGTTACAACCCATACCTTGACACAACTTTCCAAAAATGGTACGTCTGGCAGCATAGTCGATAGAAGTATGCACACCGTTTGATTCGCTCGTCGTGCTCAGCTTACTGCTGGCGAACCACCTCGGAAAATTATCCAGAGAGTATCACGCGATGGCCGATGGAGATGGGCTATAACACTAAAAGAAACGAAAATGAATCCTGGCGGTTTCTGGGTACCGGGGCGCGGCGGTGCGCGTGAACGGTCGCTTGCGTATTCATAGGATTCCTGAGTTCAACGCTCCCCCTTTCACGAGCGTCGGCGGAGTTGGAAGTTGTGTGGTGTTGGAGGAGGGGCAGAGTTGGAACTGGAACTCTCCGGGCCTCCGGCCTGAGGGACGCGGAGCTCGTTGTCAAGGTAAAGTCACAAATAGGGGGTTGTAAATGTCGAAATATAGTTGAAGCTTTTAATCGTTCTCTAACGGATTAATGGGACTTCAAATATTCTTCCGTCACGACACCTCGAACATTATCTCATCGTGAGTGTGTTTATTTTGCTTGTCACTCAACAATACCAGAATTTGACCTCTAGAACCACAGAAAATGATGCTTCCTGGTTTTACGTTTGCTGAAGCCCAGAATTTCAGCACATTGAAATTCATAGTGGATCATCTACATTCTAACCAGCACAAATCATGAATATTTCATCATAATCAGACAGAAACTGCAGGAATTAGGATTTTTACAAGGATTCCACGTCCGTACATGCGCAGTAGCTACTCCCCGTCGAAATTGATATGAGTTTATTTAATATTTTTTCTCGGACCACGCTGACCCTGTGGAAATTACGCTTGTTTGCTGAACGTTTGCGCATGAGCAGGCTTGTGGATTGATTTCACCACATTGAAATTCATAGGGAACCATAAAGGACCCAACCCGCACATTCCCTAGTGTCCAACCCAGGGGGTGGGAATGCCTTTCCTGCCGATCATTTCCATCGTTTTCCCGCGAGAATTCTTGATCGACTCAAGTCATTTTTTTGTGATCAGTTTAGATTTTAGTTTAGTACTACAACATGTTGCAAAGCGTGATATTTCCATTGTGAGAGGGAGTGAATGGAAGGGGGGGGGGGGGGGGTATAATAGTCATTTCTTTAATAATTTCACTTGACTGTATTGTCTATTGGAAGAAAACACTCCAAGTTTAGTCTAGTTGTGGAAGAAACCTCTGAAATAATAAAACTTTGTCCTTGTCTTGTGAATTATTTCAGATCGTACACATTTTTTAATGTAAGTTGCTACAATTATGGAAAGGGGGGGATGGGTAAATGATTTTATCTTCCATTCCATTTATTCCAATTTTTTATTTTATGTCCATCCCAAATTTTGTTTAACAAAAGACTCCCTTGGAATAAACCACAGACTCACGGCTTACACACATTAACCACAATGTTACATTGTAGCATTTGAATTCGACGTTGAAAAGGCAACTATAGTTGGCCCTTCCCGATTTTGGGACAATCCGTCGCCACAATAGATGAATCAGACATCGTTTTCAAGCGTCTCGTCATCCTCACAGTGTCGGAGATTTTGCATCCACATCAATGGAAGGGGCAACTATACCATACCGTCAGCTTCCAGGGCATAGTAGGGATGGGACATCGGCCCCTCACAATCGATTTTGACATCGATTGTAACATCGGAAGTCAACAATCGATGTTACCGATTAATCGCCCCTCCACAATCGATAATCGTCGATTAATCGATAATTTTAATCGATTTCACACGGCAACACAATTTTTAGCAAAATAGGCGAAAAATTCCAGTACTCGGTGTAATTAATATAGTATCAATATGCAATCAATGTGTTCTTCAATATGGGCAAGTGGGGGTACAGTAAAATGTGTGTCGTAGCGATACCAGAATGGATCCTTTCCTTTCTAGTATCCCTAGTCGGTTCAAACCTCATTCTCTGTATCTGTCGCCTAGTTCAAAAATCAACTATTATCCTGCAAAAAACGAGAAAAATTGCAAGTTTGTATTTGATCAATCTGGGTATATAAGCGGGGTATCATAAACTATGTTTTTTTGGGGTGCTAAAATCGATTGTGATTGGTTTTTTTTTTTTTTTTTTTTTAAACCGATTTTTGACATCCAGTCAAGAAGCTGTGCAATGAATCGCCAGTCAGGATACAGTGGGGGGGCGGCAGTCAGGCCGCACTAGCGTTGGCTAACAATCGACAATCGAGAAAAATCGGAGGACACCAATCGATAATCGAGAAAAATCGGAACACCACAATCAATTGTAAAAAATCGATAATCAGCCGAGAAAAATCGATTTTTAGCGAAAATAGATTATCGATTCCCATCCCCCGTAAGCGCACCTCATGCTTACCACAATTCTCTTCCACTAATTTCTTTTTGCAATTATACATTTTACCTAGTTTTAAAATACATTCATAAGTGTTGATAATTATGTTCATGAATGAGATCTGCAATGGTTGTAGTACTTAGCAATAGTTTTTGCGAATATAAATAATTGAAGCTCTTCGCCTGATTGAACAATTGACCTGGATAAAAATGACCTGTACACTTTTGGAAATGATCTTCATGTTGGGATGCTGCCTAAATCCTACTTAAGGAGAAATAAGAATCAGCTAGAAATTCTTACTTCTTTATAATCAGAAGTAATAAACCAAAGTAAAAAATTCCCACGTATGCCTGAAATTAATTCACTCTATAGTGTCCAAATTTCTTTTCACAAAGATAGGAAGACATCACGCGACTAGTTCTTATGTATTTGATAAAATCGTTTGGTACCCCGCACCTGCAGACACACAACGAGAAAGCTGTGGAATGATAAAGCGGTTGCAGGTAGTTGTCACTCAAAGCATCCAATAAAACGTCTGATTGGATTGTTGCGTGTTTGATTTCAACGTGTGGATATTTCCCATTGTGTTACGAGATGGTCGTTTGTAAGGTGACTTCTTATTCCTTCGCTATTTGCCTCGTAGGTGCCGTTTGTTGGAGTGTTGCATCGGCTATTCCAAGGACTGTAGACGAAAATTACTCGGTGAAAGGTAGATTCCAAAGCGAGATTCGTCGATACAAATTATACCCACACGATCAACCTATGATACTCAGAAGTCATTTCCGTAATTTCTAGTTGAATATATTCGCGTATTGTTCCAGGGGGTCCAATTTTTGTTTCATGATAATTAATGAAATTTGAAAGTGAACTTGAAGGACTTGAGATTGTCTTGGGTGATCACTGTTCTGACCAAGAGATGTATATGGTAGAGGAATCAAAACGACGATATTTTTTTAAATTTAGATAAATATCTCACACTGGATAATACTGGTACAAATCGGAAAATGCAACTTTTGGGAAATCTATAATTTACTATTTCTGTAAATTCTGTAAATTCTCAAATTACTCAGTTTCACTTAACAATACCAACATGCAACGAGGAACGTTACGAAAATGGTCATTCTGCATCATTCGAATTGTCATTTTGGGTTTATTATTTTAAATATTAGTTTGAATTACTCATACCACGTTTGACCGTCTGTTTTATTGTTTCAGGAGAGTCCAGCGAATCTCTGACAACCAAAGAATCCATACAAATCTAAAGGTAAGCTTTACCTATAGCATTTGCACTCAAATATAATATATCATGAAAATGGTCGGCACAACATAATAATTGTGTATCTCACAACAAGAGAATCGTATTATCGTATTAATGTGGCCGCAGGATCTTGAGGGAAATACTTATTCTTTGAGATAAATACAATTTGACGTTGATTATCACAGAATTTGAAATGATACCATACTTCTGTATTTCTTCTGTGCATGTCGTGTGGATTTTAGAAGAATTCAAGTGTAAAAAAAATATGAAGATACTTGGGCTGCCACCAGCCACGCGGTCTAGATTAGACCCCCCTTTACAGTCCAGTACTGCAGCCAGACTCCATATTTTCAAATCGTAGGGAACGGCTGATTGTACATTTACCCAATTGGTCTCATTCGAATAAGGTAACTAGATTCTGTCTGAATCAAACAAAAACAGAAAAAATTCCCCAGATTTCGATTTTGGTTTATTATTCAATAATAAACCATTGTTTTTCTCTTGAAAAAAAAAAAAAAAAAAAAAAAGTTAACCCCCCTGAAAATTTCATGGTTTACGTTTCAAAGGGTGTAGAATCTAAATCTGCAATAAACGCTGCAAGTTCTTTCACTGGGGTTTATTATTCAATGATTCATGATTTGAATTTCTACTAAATTTCAGGAGAATTCCGATTTCTTAAATCGGTTCTCAACCAAAATACTTATATGGATTGATCAGTTGATCGTGTTTGTGTGCCTCCTGAAATTCAATAATCGCTCTATCACCTGTGAAACACGCACACTCCAAAGCTTAGTAGAAATGCAAATCATGAATCATTGGATAATAAACCCCAGTGAAAGAATTTGCTGCGTTTTGTAACGTATTACTATTGAAATATAATCCGTTTGGGTTGATTGATCAAGATGAGGAGATCACTGGCACATCCCTGATTGATGTTGGATTTTTGAGAACAATTTCGTAATCTTTGGTTTAGAACAGTGTTTCCCAACCAACAGCCTACGGCACAGTTACAAAAAAAAAAAAAACAAATAGCCGTGGCACACCTAACCTAATTTCTAGGAAAAGTAAAGAAAACATTACATTGCAGGAATAACTCATTTTTTTACAACTTATTTAATACACCAGTCCTAATCAAATACAATAAAAGTAGAGCTCAGAAAAGTAAACAAAATACTTCTTGCTTTCTATTACAAAAGTTCTTTGTTATTACTTTATTATACTACTGTATTATATATATTATTGATTTCATGACGCATTTCAGAACGCTCATCTGCTTGTGTACGCGTACAGTCAGTCCTGAAATCCATCACAGGATAGTTTAGACTGGATTTCGCCAAATATATAACTCAGCGTTAATGCCTGGTTAAAGTTTTGATGAAATCGGTCATTCATTGTGCTAGACAAGCCGTTAGGCATTTTTTCGTTCGCAACTATTTTAGTTTAAGTTGACTTATCCCACGGCACACCTAGCCCACCTTTGCCGCACGCCAGTGTGCCGCGGCACACAGGTTGGGAAACACGGGTTTAAAATTTCGGAGAAAAGATTGGTAAGGCTTGTGGGGGATAGACGGATTCTTTTTAATTCGATTTTCTTAAATCTACGTGCCTTAAAACGTAAACCAACAATTTTTGAAACTAGGTTTCAACCGTTAATGGGGTTTTCACTGTCACAGGCCAAAAAGTTGTTTCTGAAACTCAGCTTTCCAACGGTGTTTTCAAAAGAGACTAGTTTTTTTTGAGGCAGCGGAAAACTTGTTTCTGAAGGAGAAGACGTGGAATTTTTATCGAAATCTTGGTTATTGCATGACTTGCTCATGACTTGCGGGTGGTGTGAAGTTAGGCGCGTGATTCTTCGTGGTTTCTCCTACTAATTGAAGTCAAGAGGTGTGAGGTCAGAGTCATGGGTGCAGAACGTGGTATGAGGAATCCACAATGATGCGCCGCGATGAAAAATACGTGAAAAAAAAAAAATCATTTATCGCGTCTTCTTTAAACAACAGGGCAAATTTTATGGGAATTGAGGTTTTGAATTTTGGAAATCCAGCTCAGGTCCCCCCTAGATCTTTACGCAGTGAATGTATCACCATTTAAAACAAAGAAACATTTTCAACTCCGAACCTGTAGCTAAGGTGCGAATTGTTAGATTCTTGTTAAATTTAAAATTGAAATTTCAAATATCTAAATTCAGACTCTCCAAGTCTAATCGTGTTTCCGTTGAGAACTTTTCTTAATATCATAACTCGTGACAAGGATGGCAAAATTAGGACACAACTCTCTTAAACTATTCTTTAAAATTAATTTTGAGGGCACCGTTGGAAAAGAGCGTTAAATAAAAATCTTCAACCAGAGCTAAAATTAGCCTAAAGGTAATATTTTAGGAGTTCATGAAAGAAGAAACAAATTTTGTACCACCACTTTCTACCAAAAACTTTACCACAATCTCAGCTCTTCAATGGCGTAAGCAAAATCAATTTTACCCATGGAAGTTCTTGAAGTAAACCACGATTGAACGCGAGGAACGTGGGTTTGTACCTTGAAATCGTAGTATGTCATCCAAAATCCACTTACTACAAACAATTAATTTTTCTCGAATTTAATTTTTTTTTTTTTTTTGCTGACTTGAATGTTGACATTTGCCTGCCTTCTCCCTTAACAATATTGATTTACAGACTGAAAGTTTCAAGTTGGAAATTTTCTATCACCTAGGTAGTGAGAAAATATTGATACCGTTCGGCTATTTTGATGGAGGGGGTCCGATTGGGCCACCGTTCAATTCAGCAAAAATGAAATGGAAGCAAGGAAATGAACGTTACAAAACGTGATTATAATGAGCTACAAAAAAGACGGAAAAAAGTAGATTTTCGTAAATTTTCAAAATTTTATCTTCGGACTAGTTTGTCACCTTTTATGTCAAACTGTTTGCCAACAGCTTTCTCCAACTCCCAATTATTAAGCTATCTCATCTCTCACAACTTGAAATTCAACTTTTCATTTCATTTCAACTTTTAACTTGTGACCATTATTTATTTGAAATATCAAAATTTTTCATTTCTTCGTTCGACAATAAATCAAAAGAAACAAATTATATACACTCGTAATATTGGGGGTTACTGTTGACTGTCGTTCGGCAATTTTCGGAAAATTTTGAGGGTCGGTCAAAAGAAGATCTTAATTGCCTTCTAGAAAAATATAGCGTTATCATAGCTATTCCGACAATTTCATCGAATTTACTTACATTGAATCTAGAAGGTCGTCTTAAGCAACTATTGTCAACTTTATAAGGATCTGTATGGTAAAAATGTATGCAGCACATGGGTGTAAATATAGCGACAACTCTTACTGTACTTGTTAATGATACATTGTTTACAAGCTAAAACCGTGAGGGAAGAAGGGTGAAGGTAATAAACGTTTGAGGTTTAGGGTAGCTATTATGAGGCTACCTAGGTGACCGTCCTTTTTGTACGATCTCTGAATAACATTTGTTGAGGTGTTCGGTGTATGTCCTGAATTTGACAGCTTTTTAATTATTCCGTTGAATATGGATCACTTCCAACGTTTCCCTTTTGCATAAATTTGGTTAATTTCCTAAAATTTTGGCCGGGTGAAATTGAAAATTATATCCTGTCCTTCTTGAATGACCGATCATGTGATAAATGGAGTTACTCTTTCACTAAACTATCTTTGGAAGAGTCCAGTTCGGAATTATAGCTCTGTTAGCGAGCGGGAAAACGAAAAAAATCGTATATTTGAAATAACTCGGAAACGAAGCATCTAAAACGAAGAGTCTGCTTTTTTGTTGAAAAAGAGCTCTCAAATCCATCCCTGTATTTCTGACCATTAGGTTTGTTGAGCCAAGGTATTACATACCAGCTGACCGGCCGAACTTTTTTCATGATCAGACTTTTAATGTTATCTAGATCAACTTTTTATTTGTATAATTAATTATTGTTGGTTAATAAAAAGCTAGTACCTAATGTAAGGATTTTTTATACTTCACTCATTTTAATGCATGGATTCCACTTTTTATTGAAGCACCTTGTGATTAACGACATTTTTTGTTTTATTATCAGGTGCAAGAACAAAATTTGTTCTTATTTAATAATGCAGATTTAAATATGCATTATTTAATAATGCAGATAGTCTTCCGACCCGTGAATATGCATGTTATAATTAATCATGGGTAAAACATTGATTTTCTAACCACAAACTTTCACGGATTGGCATTGTGATTTGGTTATGGTCATTGCGAATGCAAGACGGATCGGAATCCGAGTAAAGCAAAGTTCGTGCAATCGGATCGCTTTGGCAGATCGCGAAGAAACTGGTCAATGTTGTCGCTGGAGGTGTTAGAGCTCTTTGGACAACCGTGTTCAGGAGTTGAAGCCGTGATATCTACTCTTTTACCATCCTCCAAAAGAACTGCTAGGCTGTTTTATAGACTGATGAATTGTTTATAGTTGCGTTTCGATATTTCATATCAGTTGGGTTTAGTTATGCCACGTTTCATGTCACGTCCCACAGGAACGTAATAAAAATAATCTTGTGTCCTCCTCCTGTTTCTAAGGTCCTCCCCCTCCCCCATTGTCAGCCAAATCAGTTCAGCCGTTCCTTGGTTAAAATAGTATAACTAACACGACATTCTGTTACATATATATGGGCTCTCGTTAATCAGAGGTTCCCAGTGTTTGTTATTCGTTTGTCGATTCTCACCGAGATGTGCGACCGCTTGTTTCCATTCGCCTTCCAACGCCCACACGACCCGAGGGTGCAGCCCCAAGGTCGACTACCGGCGTACGAAATGCAGATTTCACGGGGGCCGTCATCCGCTTGGGCCTGCACGTATTATGGGATGCGGAGGAGCCGCTATGGAGATGCCATTCTTCGCTATGAATAACGTCCTGCAGGTTTCATATAAATATTACCACAGAGTAACGGATCACTAGCATGTTATTCAACATCTTCGTCATCTTACTTTTGGTTTAGTTTAGCGAATGCGACTGTTTTTTTATAGCAAAACATTTTTGTATCCACCTACTAGATTCAAAGTTTGTCACTTGTACTGTTAGGAGTACTTGAGGTATTTCTACGGGAAATGATGTCTTAAGTACATAAATATTTGCACAATATACGTGAAAAGAAAACTATGATACTGACGGGGATGAAACTCACGAATCCGAGATTAGGGAATTGAATAAAATAAGTTGAAAATTGAAAATGAATGATAATATATATGCGGTTCTAACTTCAGAAACCATTGAATTTCAATAACGGGTAAACAATGCCTATGTTAAGGTTCCAAATGTGCAGATATGAAGGAAATGTTTTCCGGCTCGAGATCATTAAAGAGGGTTAAAGAGACAGCTAAATAAATACCTTCAAGTACTCAACGCCGGTACAACAGAGCCGTTACTTTACCTATCATAGATATATATTGGACAGCTAACGAGAAGAAAACCTTGATTGTAAGTGTCTCTAAGTGCTGAATTAGGCAGATGTATTACAAGTTGGTAAATCTGCTACTTAATGGCTTGGGTATGAAAAGGGGATGGGACTTATCAGGCAACGTGGAGTCTCCAGCTTGAAATACAGCAGCAGGTTTTCGAACGGCGGTAGATCGGTGATTCGGTTGGTAGGTACTTGAACGTTAAGGGACGGGAGGGGAGCTGACGATCCGAATTTCCAAATCAGCGGAAGAATTCTCGATGAGCAGACGAATCCCTCGCGAAGCTGTTAAAGAGCGAGCGGGAAGTAAAGTGGCCCTCTTCATCGCGAAATCGGAGATTTGCAATACGGCAGAAATCTCTCGGATTAATACCACTCAGTCCTGAACAGCGGGGTGATAAATTTTCAAATTAAAATTCGCAAAAAGAAAGAGAGACGAGAGGTACAATGGCGGTACGGCATATGAAGACAAGGCCAGTCCCAGGGTCGGAAAATTTTCGCCAAATTACGTTAAATACGAGATTTTTCGAGAACGGAGTATTTGGCATGCGAAACTACCTCATGATGACGACATGATGGAATGCGCGAACCGACAAGCTAGAGAAGTGCGGAACTGAGAGTTTACTCCTCCGGGTAGCGGCATTTCTTCTCTGCTTTCTTCTTGAAAACCGCTGCAATAAAAATTTCGTTGAAGTTTTATGGCACACACTGTACGTTTCAAGGTGCTTAGATTCAAAATCTGCAGTACCCGCCAGCCGTACGAGCTGAACGCTACGAAAACATTGACGTTATTTTTATGTAAAATTGTCGAGCACCGAACGAATCTGCGCTATCGTATCAAAAAACATGAAAAAACGAGCAGAAAAAGGCTGTGAATGGGGGGTACATGAAAGGGATTCCTTCAGTTAACGGAAGAGGCGCCGGCGGCCCTGACGGTCTCCCACGATTAAACAAACGGACGAATAAAGTAACGTTTCGCCAGAGGCGGACACAGCGGGCAGTGCGGCGGCGTTACAAAACGGATTAAGGTTCCGAGACCGCTCGCAGCTCTTGCCCATCAATTATTACGGATCATATGGTTTGATTACTCAGGCACCCAGAATCCACTGATCTTTTCGAGTTCGTACGGAGGCATGGGACGTCTGACCATGACCTCCCAAGCTGGAAGCGTTACGAATTAGGCTCGAAGGCTACAAATCACAGCTAAGCCATCAAAAATCAATCTATCAAATGATTCCCCTTCTCCAAACAAAGTTGATTTGCCCTATCCATCACGGACTGTGCTTCTCCCTGCAAGCAGAGGAGATAACTACTCAGGCCCTGAGTGGTAGGGAGAAATAGTGTCGCTCACCATTGTGATGGATATGGTTAGTTTGTAAAACTGCGAAGGGATTTTACCAATATACTATCAAGCTGGCGAAATTAGTCATGAAAGTGGGCCAAAAGAATAAATTGTTGAGGTTTTCATTAAACCATTATTTTTTGAGAATTGTATGTATTTTTTGACCAGTTACCTTTACCAGCATGTGACACTATCACCTCCCCATGTTACACCCACCCTTCAGGAAACCTTGTTTGGAAATTACCTCAATAGGTACCTGCACGACGAGGCGCTGCAGCTTAAATCGAACAATCTAACTGATTCTAACAACTAAGGACGGTGGTGCCCGAGCTTGTAGCAAAAATCATACGCCGAGACACATTACTGGGTTGCAATTCCCCAATGATGCAGTCTCTCCCCCTGAGAGTCGTGGACAAATCTCGTGAGCTGGGATATGTTCAACCACTGCCACCACGGATCCAACTCCAACCAAGGGGCAGGCTGGTGGCACTGCGGCGGCGGATGCTGCCAGTGTGCCGGTAGCCTGGGGGATTCCGGCAATCCATGGTGATGAGATACTGTGAGGTGATGGAATTTTGCAGTTGCCCCTTCCATTGAGATGAATGCGGATATAATGCTCCGCCACGCTCAGAGGATGACTCAGACGCTCGTCTGATTTATCTCCCTAGGCGACGGATTCTAAAATCGGGAAGGCCCAACTAACCATATCCATCACAGTACTGATTTTTAGATCAGAGATTACCAAGGGTCTGGAATCTCCGGGTAGCAGTCATGATTGCAGAGAATTGGTACCTTAACTTCTAACTGCTCTACCTCCACCCGAGTGAGGACGCGCCAAGTGCAATTGCTGCAGAATCGAGCGGTGAAATTTAATTATTAGCACGGATCTTGAATATCCCAGCCCGTTGATTGACGCTCAATTTCAGAATCGGCATTGAGTCTGATCGCTCCAATAGCGTCAATAATGAACCCGTATGACACAACACTGTTATCACAACATTGTTTCCGTTATTGTAGTCAGCAACTAACTCCTGATCATAATGATCATTTGAAGTGTATTTGCCGCCAGGGGCAAACAAAAACAAAGCTGATTGCTTAAAAACCTCTCGGAAACCTCAGTTGTCTACACCATACTGTATGAAGTATGCTAGGTAGCTCCTCCTGCATTTTTTTCATTTGGCAGGTATGTTAGATTTTGGGATGTAATGTTAAGGTATTGGTAAACGAGATCTTTCAATTACATTTTTAAACCTCTTTCTGAAATCCAAGTGAAATTGCAGGCAAACATTATACAATTGGTCACACAACCACTGTTTTAAATCCCGTCACCTGAAGATGACAAAAAGCTTTAGGCCGAAGGCGTTTCGAAGCATCAAACGGCGCTTTAAATGACCAATCAGGTGTCATTCACAAGTTAAAAGAACTCAAGTGAGGTCCGTAGTAAAACACAAAAGCGGTTTCTTCCAGGGGCTCCCTCGGGTGTGTACAAAGGCTTCCATTGTTCTTCTGTTCTCAAAAAGCCGGATCAATATCTCAAGGCAGACCGCCTATTCACTTTGTATTCTTTTAGGTTCAGTAGGTGGCCCATTTTTCAGCCAACACTTTACGTGAACAAGCATATCGAAGTACATTCATATTTGAATGGAATAAGATGAACAGATTTCATAGAATTATAGCAATTGTGAGATGACGGAATGGTGCAGTTGCCCCTTCCATTAAGCTGAATGCGGTGATGCCCACGGTAAATAGATGATGATCGTTTGAAGGAGTCTAATTCATCTCCCAAGGCAACGGTTTCAAGAATCGGGAAAGGCCAACTAACCATATCCATCACAGAATGCGTTGTGGATTTGCTGTTATCAATTTTCTGGATTTTGCGATCACAGAAGACAAACTAGAGAGTATTTATGCGAACATTTATGTTATTTGCTTAAATAAATTCACAAGCTATATACTTGAATGAAATGCAAACTGAAAATTATTTCGGTGTTACTCAGGAAAAATGATAAGAAACTATGTCCTAGTTTAAAAATAAATACAAATCCTACTCAAACTATGCCAGAGGCAGTTATTAGGTACTAAAATACAACTTTTTACACTAAGGTTTATAGCCTCTGTATTATGTAACATTTCTATGGAGATCACTGGTATATGTTTATTAGATGTAAACTATGGTAACTAACCTTTTGATTTCTAATGTAATGAAAGAGTTGACTTTGTGTTTCAGCCCTGCATATATACCTCAGAGGTGTCTTTTAGTGAATCAGTGTGCTTCGTATCTTGTAAATTACCTCTAGATGTAACAAAGGAGTACCATTTCGAATTTCAAAACCGCCCGACAATTCGGAAAGAAATTAGCCGCAAGGGTGACAAAGCTGATCAGTGTGCCTCCGTACCTTGTAATTGATTTTCAGATGTCTCAAACGAGCGTCATCTCAAATATCAGAGTACAACCACTGCATTCAGGATTACAACCTCTCAATAATGAAAAAGGGCCGTTGTTGTGGTTGTCTCAGTTTTGCTCCCGAGTCTACCAAGGTAGCGGAAGCATTGTTTTCACTTTCGGAATGTGAAAAAATTTTTTGTCTCCGAAATCAAAAATTCCAGTCGCATTTTGCGTTTTAGACCTTTCTGAACAATTTTGGTTCCGTGTCTGGCTGTCTGTGTCTCTGTCAGCAAATCCTTGTTACGGGCAAAACTACACGAAGTTATAATCCGATTTTGATGAAATTTTCAGGGATTGTTCGGTTTGATGCGTAGATGGCCCCCTATGAGTTTCATGACCCCCGGATCAATAGTAGCCTCTGCGCATGCGCAAACGTGAAATCCTTGCCACAAGCATAACTCCGGTAGTTCTTGACCGATTTCGATGAAATTTTCAGGGATTGTTCTGTTTGATGTCTAGATGATCTCCTATAAGTTTCATGACCCCCGGATTAATAGTAGCCTCTGCGCATCCGCAAACGTGAAATCCTTGTTACACGCATAACTCCGGGAGTTCAAGACTGATTTCGATGAAATTTTCAGGGATTGTTCGGACTGATGTAAAGATGTTCCTCGTGAGTAATAAAGAGAAAATAAAGCTTTAGCCTCGAGCTTGGATCGAACCATATTGCATACTCTATACAGTCATGTTATGGATACGAGGAAGCTATGTGCCACACCCACTTGTTCATGTTATACCGTATCACTCTGTATCAAAGATACAAATTATGAAACGTTCGCTAGAAAATTGAACATCATTAAAATAATAGATGATAGATTTGCTGAAAATGTAGGGAAAAAAAATTTCGAATACGGCTAGTTTGAATATAAACAGCGGGAGAGTAGTGAATGAACATGGAAGAACGCAGGAAGGGTTAGATTATTTGCAGTATACCAGTAGCCTTTGACGTCGCTAGAAGCGCTAAGGAATCTCTCCAGATTATAGTGGCTCGTAAAAAAATGTCAGGCGAGTGTGTTGACGCGGGCTGTCAAGAAATTTTGCAATGATTTCCTCTTATAATCAACGTAATCGTGTAGTTCCTATGGAAAACTATCTTCCGTATTTGTGATCGTACAAAAATCGTTAGCCATGTGTGAAAAGCTTTCGATTTATGCTTCAGTACTACCAAAACCGCTGAAAATATGGAAGAAGCTACAATATAGCCCGAGTTAAAAGGACTGTAAACCGTTATTGTGTTAAGAACCTCTATTGATTAGAGTTTTATTCATGTAGTGGGTTAGCATCGTTTTTAGGAAACGGATTCAAAGCAGCCTGTGAGTTAATTTATACACACTACGAACAAATTTGTGCACGCTAAAAGAAAGTACTACCTTATAAGGGGTAGTGAAGAAGAAAAAAGCTTGCAGGGGTCGAGGGGTTGCTAAACTGTTTCACTGTTGTTGATTAAGACTTTGATTAACTGAGGAGCTGTCCACTGAGGAAATATCACAACTTGGCTGAGACTTAGAAGACCTATTTGGAAAGTAGTGTGTTGCTTTTGTTGACTTCATCTGAACCTGATATGAAACATCAAAATCGTGTTGGAACATAACCGTGCAGGTTGAGAGTTCCCCGTGAAATTAGGCGCTCCACATTCGCTATTATAGCGCTTCCTGCCGCATTTCCGCCGAACCTCCGATATGGCCCGAGATGAAAATGAGCTCGGTCAGATAGGCAGTACCTCACAAACTGGGGAAGGTCCTGGTAATAGGTATATACGTAGCACTGATGGTGGCCAGTGGCTATCGGGGTATGAGTTGATCTGTTCCTCTCCGATAGTGGCTGCATGGACTACCCGCAATAATGGGGTACACTGTGCGAGAGCCTGGCATGCGGTTTTGATGGTAGTTCGCCAGTCACGATCGAGACCATTTCGAATCCAGCCGCAACTTGAAATTAAGGGAGAACGATAAGACATTTTTACGTAACGGTTTGTTATGCTTTGCCAATATCCGTACCCATAAAACTGTTATTATAGGTTCATCATTTGTGATGTAACCAATGTCCATAACAATGAAGTTGCTGCTGTGGCTTCAGAACGTTTAAAAATCAATCTTTTCGAGATTTGTCTCCATGGAAATCCGTTTTGGACCTTTTCAGCAACAACGGTTCTTGTAGTTCAACACAATTTCAGATCTCGAAGGCAGTGTACTCCCGAAACAAACAATCAAGAATTCTGTAAGAAAGGATGAGTTCAATAGACGTCAATTTTTTAGCTCATTAAATTTGTCAAATTTAGACACTTTTACAAAAAAAAAAAAAAAAAAAAAAAAAAAAATTGACAAAAAACGGCAAAAAATAGCTTTTTTAAAAGATATAACTCAAAAAATTTTATCAACAATGAAATAGATTATTGGAGACCCAAATTTATCCTGAAATGTTTACTTATTTATTCGAAATGTAATAAAATAATTTATGAAAATGCAAAAAAAAAATTTGTTTCCCCTCCAGATTCTAAAATTTTGATCAAAGTTGCATCGAATGGGTCAGATTTAATGGACCTCAAAATAGCTCGTTTAGTTCAAAACTTGACTTATTCACAGAGGCCACCATAGTAAATTTTCAGATTGGGTTTTCCAGAAGTCAGCATATCCTCAGCCTTTTTCATCTCCCTTTATTAGCAATTTCTGGAAAACTGCACTTTTCCAAAAGTGATAATTCAACTTTGCATCTACCGTAGAGTTGCTTCCTTACTCCAAGAGATGGTGTACAGGTACAGCATTGGAGAACGTTATCTAGATGTCCAGTTTCAAGAGATGTCACTGCCATTTGTTAGCACACAGCAGTTCTTCGATCCAGGACTTATGCTTTCCTTTGTTCTGCTAGTTGTTGGAATCTACTTTGTTTATCTTCGTGACCGGAGTTCAGTTTCGTTGTTACCGTGTTTCGAGATTCTGCAAAGTGCCCATATGTGAAGAAACACGGGCCTGCTGAACTCCGGTTCAAGGAGGAGAAAGTCAGCAAAGGCAGATGAAGAGGAGAGACAAATATCTCCAAGTATGGTGTGTGCGATCCACATCTTAATCAATTGAAAAGTAAACAACGTCCTTACAACATAACAGCAAAAACCAAAAATGGATGTTCATTTTAATGGCAAAAATGTAGATTTTAACATCTGATCCTTTCAGCTTTTTTTTGAATCTCAACATTTCCATGGATTCCAATCAAAAGTCAACTTTTCCAAAACAATAGGTATCTGCCGAATTAATGGTCTTCAGGTGTTGGCAATTTGGATAATTTATATTTCCCGTAAGAGCCAAGTAATGACTTCTCAAGAAGTTCAAAAAACTCATTGGGTTATGAGTCATACAGTTTTTTGCGTTTCCTGGAAAATGTTCAAAACTGGGAAAATTTGCTGGGTAACTCCTCAACTGTAAATAAATAGTGCTAACTCTTCAATACGTGAAATAAAATATTCGATCTTAGAAGAAAGAATTCCATTCGAAAGAATGAGTTCGTTAAGAACAACTTTTTTGGGAATTCGTAAAATTAGATGAAAATATTGCTAAGCAAATATCACTGGACACAGATGCTTAAAATCCAACATCATTGTTTTAAAAATACAATAAAATGCCATTTAGAATAAGTCACTTAGCCTTCAAAATAATCTTCTTTATTTTTAAGGAGGTGAACTTTTTTTCACGAATAACATACTTCCAACATTAATCTTCTTCCATCCATTAGACCATCGTCAATTAGGTTGTACGACACAGCTAACGACTCCCGAAATTGGGCTGAAGCGTTAATTGATTGCCATTTCGTGTTCCGTGATTATTTTCCGAGCGATCTGACCGAGGGATTCCGAAACTTTTTAATATCTAACGAGAATGATTTATTTTTTCCTTCCTTCCCCCGTGAGAGATTTTTTTTTCGGTCGGTCTGACTTCCGCCGTCTGTCATGGGAAACTTGGTTCGTTTTCACTTCTTCTTCGAAACGTGCTACTATGGAAACCAGAGCTCAGCCTGGCCCACTAAAAACACTTTGGTGAGTAATGCATGCATTATAGTAGGGCCCCCATGTCTGAGTTTTACATGATTTTAGTGGTTGTAAGAATAGCGAATAGATCATCGTTTTTCAAGAGGTACAACTTTATTACAAACCATAAACACATGTGTGACCCCACATTCCCTCACACGAAATATTGTAACCAGCTTTTATACTCCGAAATCGCACAAGGAAAGATAATTTACTGAAAATGGTTTCACATAGAGGTAACTGCAATTCACTTGCGCGAGGGGAAATCAATCAAACATGAAAGAGTCACTGAGAATAGCATAAATGTAAATGGAACGTGTTCACAGTTTTCACTAGATTTCAATGGACATGTGCGGATTGGGTTGTTTATTCAATTACCAACATAATCTTTTGCAAATCAATACATGACTCCACCCAAGCGCCCATCACGTTCCATTTTTTCACCTCCTAGACTGTTTTCACGGAAAGGTAATTTGATGGATTGCAATACTATCTTACCATTAGTAGCAACTTTCTCGAAGTTGAAATCCTTGCACTCGTAACAAGCTAGATTTCTTCAGTTTTCACTCGATTTTGATTAAATAATCAGGTATATAAGGCTGTAGATTCCCTATAAGTTTAATTGCGTCATACTTGCTGCTTGTTTATAATAATTGACGGCACTTCTCCAACGACTCCTAACTTGTGGCCTCGTTCAGATCATTGGACTGTCCGCGTCAGACCCCTTTCCCAACCCGCCAGCCGTCCTTGATATGCAGTAAAACCTTCGTCTCCGCCTCGAACCTCCTTCGCCGGCTCACGACTGCCCACAGTATTTCGTGATTGCAGCTCGAAATTTCCACACAATGCTTTCCCCTTGTCAGAATGACGGATTCGGGGACTCGCCTGTCCTCCGGGTGATATGAACGATCATCCAATCGGAGGAATCTTTGGTATAATATTTAACATGGCAGCGGCCATATGTGCTGTGTAGTTGGAGACCACAGCAAGCACGTCGTACGAATTTCAACCAATGACAATGGGATGTATGTCTTTCGCACCTACAGAGAAACAAACTCAATGCAAATAAGCTTGACACTTTCCGCTTTACAATGGAGGATTCGTTTCATGACGAGTTGACATCTTCAAAAGAATTGCTCAAACCAAGGCTTACGCAGACCACCTACTTTACAAATTATGTCGCCATAAAAATTGATACGCTTAGTCTTGTATAATGAACAACTGAATTTGGTTCCGACCTACACTTCTTGCAATACCCACCTAATAACTGGATTTGATCTAAGTCCATCATTGAGATCGAGGTGTTTTACCCACAACTGAAATGGAAGCTCTCTACGTTCTTCTCACATAAGCCATGCACGATTTGTACAATTGAACTGCCATTCAGCTCGATGAGAAGGGTTAAAACATGGCTTAGGTCAACTATGTCAAAAGCCCACCGCAACGAACGATGCCATTGAATACACATAAAAATTTATTCTTCAAGAAGAAAAATCAATTTGTTAATGAAACGTTAACACTTGTTATTTTTCAAGAAACCTTTCAGTAATTTAGTTGTTTACGAACCCTACCATGAGTTTACTGAGGATGAGTTCTTCAGTATTGAACCATTTTCTGGTGGTTGTTGTTTGACCGACCCACAGACGTACAGAATCACCAAAAAATCGCTTAAAACTCAAATATGTTTTGTTACCTCCTGGGAAAATCATCTCTTGAGTTTCAAGCCCGTAAGCAATCGTTGGGACATGAAGAATTACGAATTTTGGCTGTGGAAGAATGAAGGAACTCTCTTGATTCTTCTTCTTTCAGCTCAGCAATCACAAACAAGTAAATTTTGGAGAAAAAAAAACACATAGGTACTAGAAAAAAATACTCACGTAGGTACCTAATGAAAGTTTAAATTTAAACCAATATAAACTTCGATTTGTCCTACAACTGTTGTGATTCTTTGATTCAAAGCTTAGATGTTTTGTAAACACCTTCGGAAAGATCTCCGTTCTTAATTAGCTGCCACTATCCGCTCCTTTGAATAATACTGGTGAATTAATTGGGAAAACATGAACTTACCTGTCTATCGTTCTCGTTCGAAACGTTAACATCGAAACGAAGGCGTTATTGTCACCTTTTATCTCCGGCCCAATGTCTATCATCATCGATCGGAAATAAAATTCTTCTTTTCTAGCAATCGAGTCAATTTTGTCAGTGCCGTATCAAAATGTTCAAGTTTAGAATCGCGAACTCGCGGATGCTCTTCTACATTTTTAGGTCAAATACGTCGATGCTCTTAGCTTTTTTTAAGCGGTATTAATCGTTTTTTTTATTTCAGCAAATTGAATAATCGTCTAAATTTTGACGAAAAGTGTTTTTTTTTTTTAAATATTACCTTAATTTTGCTCATTAGACTCACGAATGCGAAGGAGATAAAGTTTAGGTTTCCGGCTCCAGTAAAACGGTAAATATTGAGTTTTAAGCGTTTTTTGACGATCCAGGACCACTGTGTGACGAGTTGATGGTCTATTTCTCGGGAGCTCATGGATTTATGGAATCCTTAGATTATTTTAATTACATTTTAACCATCCAAACATTTATAATATGTAGGGTGACCAAATCATAAGCAGAGCAAACCGGTACAGCTCTGAATATGTTCCCTCCCCTCTCAAATGGTCAATTTTTGTCTGGATAAGAATTAGGCCTGATAAGAACGAATTTATATATCAGGGGGGGAGGGGGGAGGCATGACGCAGACTGCGTCATTAAAATTCTGGGGAGGGGGGATAAAGTTGATTGAAACAGTATTTAAAGTGACGACATTCAAAAATATTTACAATCATAATGAATCTAGTAATTAATTTGAATATGGTTTGTTTTTCTATTTGACAACGTACCTATAAATGACAATGACAGTGCTCGAATATTGTCCGTGATTTTGGCTCCAGCACGCGGCATGGTTTTCTATATCTACATAAATCTTCCTTTAGTTTTAGATAAAATCAGGGGTGTTTACGAGTATTTTTTACATTTTTGTTTTGGGGAGGGGGACCAACTTTTCGGTGTCCCGATAGAATTTTTCGGGAAATCACATGACTTGATTAAAAACCGGAACGATCCCGGGTTTGCGGGACGTTTGGTCACCCTCATGATATCGCTTCGAAGAAGCCTTTTCCCAAATCTTACATGATAGAAGACGTTTTCGGTTTTTTTTCCTGCATACTGGCACACACCAACAGCACGTTCCGAGCTAAAATGCCTCTTCTGCCTCCAGACCACGGATGAAGGTTGAAAAAATGATCATTTTTTCTCCCAACCCGCGCTACTTTGCCGTCATCAGATGCGGTCAAAGGCGGTTTGTATAGCAGTTAAAAAGGGATCACCGGCGAAGGCAGGCGAGGATCCGGCGCGCTGAGTTCGGTGAATGGGCCAACCAAAGCGAGTCAGCCGGTTGAGGGTTAAAAGTCACACAGTTTTTTTCCCCCTTTTTGTATTGTCCCCTCGGGTCGCAGTCCATTACCCCCTCACGACCGGTGAACCGTGAGGTCATCCGTCCTCCAGGGTCTATGCCACCGGTTTCCACTCCTGTCGTTGAACCGCGATTGTACCTAATTACGTCGTTTAATTCGTCGTATATCGTGCAAAACTTGCTCGTGATGTGAAATAATTATGAAGTCACTGAGTGAAATGAGCCGACTTCCATTCCATCAAACAATTGTACACAACGGTCTGTTGAAATACGTGGAAAATATGTTTGTTGAGGATGTGTAAGTTGTTGTGATTTAATATGGCACAGGGACATCACAATACAGGAGAAAGGATGCACATTTATAATTTGTAAGGGATAAAACAGAGAGTGAGTCAGATCAGCAATAAGCAAAGAGTGGCATAAAAGGAACTCAAGTAACAACATGCAGAACGGCAAGGGAGGACACAATATTGTTGCAAAGTAAGCTAGAGTTATAACATAAGTTCACTGTACTAATTTGATTGTTACCAAGTTCGGTGGTTCGGGCTCTAGAATCTTGTTGAGAATTCCCAGGGTTTAGCAGGTGAGTAGGAATGGCCCCAAATAAATATTCCCCATTAATGAATGAATGAAGGCTTCGAAATCTGGAACTTTGGAGAGACTACACAGATTGCTACATGTACCTACAATGTAGCAATATGATGGAAAGGAGAATGAAGTGAGTAAATGAGGATTCTGACCTGATCCATGTGCAAAGTCTTCCTTGTTGCTGGGGGCTTCCCCCAGACATCCAGTAGCCAATCCATCGTTGAAAAGGTCATTATAAAGTAGGAGACAAGTGAAAAGGATTTCAACGGATCCGCGGATGGGTAACATGAAAACGTGCACTTAGGATAGTAAAGATGGCACACAGTGAGGCGAAACACCAGAAAGACGGAAACAACTTTCCGAATTGTCTCATTTGGTTTAAGGTTTCAGAGTTTCATTTGTTTCTGCATCGATCGTAACCATCCCCGAGCCGATTGGAGCAACCTATGGTGCCCAAAATGCCCTAAATCAGGCCCGAAAATGGTGATTTCATCATTATAGGAAAGTGGGGTGTTATCTAACATGATTTTTTGGGGTGCTGAATCGACTAAGCCCAACCCCAAGCCGATTGAAAGCACTCAGAGCCCAAAATGTCCAAAATCGCCCCCAAAAAATCGTCTTAATATCGTTACAGGCAACAAGGGAAGCTTTAGACCATGTTTTCGTGGTAGTTGAATCAAATTCAAGTACCTACTTATAGTAACACTCTGCACAAATGCTGGTATGAACGTTCAAGATCACAAAATTCTTTCGAGTACAAAACAACCAAAACTGAATTTCTGAATGTTCTGTACATCCAGAACAAGGAAAAATCGTTTTTGCTTTCCATCACAAAAAAATGTGTACCATACATTTTACTTTTTCTGGGAATATTCGATCCGTAATGTTGCATGACTAGATTTTATTCTGAAAATTGTCTATGCAACCGAACAATCAAGATCAAAATTATTGCAGTTGTCGTTTGAGTTTATCTTGCACAGCCCAACTAGTTCAGTGCCACGAGGAAGAACCACTATGAAACATTTTGAGAATAGGTCGGTACTCTTCAGAAATTTACTTTCTTACAATGTTTTTATTTTTATATCACGTGACATTCTGTCTGCCTTGAATTCAATTGAAAGGCAGACCAACTGAATTCTAGTTTTCTAACATGATCCACCACTCTAAAGGTTGCAATTAGTTTGCAGAGGTGATGCAAAGATGATTCACTGGGAAAATCCGAAGACCGTTAATTTATTGGAATCGTTTTTGTGGGAAGTAACTAAAATACCACACAGTTAGTTCAACAAAAACGACTATTTTGATTAAAAAATCAAGAGATATAGCTTCTGGTGATATCCGGTGGAGTTCTCTATTGAAAATTGACCTTTATAGTGTCCACTATCTGGCCTAATAAGAAGTTCCTTGGAGGCAAATTTGAAAACAATTCAATCCGGACATTCAATGAGCTCCCTGAAGAACAATGACCAATTTGATTTGCATGAATAATAACTTTCAATCAGTATTTCGAAGATTAGAACGGTTAAAAAAATTTCAGTGTTGTCTACTGAACAAACATTTTAGCCCTTTCCATGTTTTTTTCAACCTTGTGTGAAATCTAGTTGGTACCTTTGGCGATCGTATGGGCTATTACTATTTCTGCTCGAAAATTTGAAGATATACATACTAAGTAATTACTTGTCAGCCATACCGCAAACCATGGAGTTCAAGGATAGTGAATGGTTGAAGCAATTGTCCGTTTTGGACGGTTTCAAATGTCGGATGCTACGAGTGTTGAAAGATGGTTCCTGGTCTAGCCTATGCTCAGTGGAAACTAGCATTGCTGATATTTTCCATTCCCAATGACACTCCGGAAAGCACCGTACGCACCCATGGAATAATAAACAATACATTTTTGAACTGATGGAAATTCCTCCCAGCGTTGTCTCATGGATGAAGCTAACGTGCTGATTTATCGCAATTCACCTCAATTATCGAGGAAATCCTATAATCCGTTCGGTTGAAACTTGAATGTGTACGTAAGTACCCTCGGAACAATCCACCGTCATTAAGAAGAATGGGGAAGTAAACCGACAACCGTGTGGATAGACGCGATGAACACCGGGATTTTGTGCTTGAGGCGATGCTGGTAACTGTTTCTTGTTCCGAATGCCAGTGAATTCCAGAGATGCTCGCTAAGTAGAACTGCGTTGTCAAAGTACACACTTGTCACGTTCTCTAGTAGAATGTCGGCCAGCGTGTTAACCTGAGGTAGTTTTAGAACTTACCTTCTAAGAAGAGGTCTCTTTGTTTCGGCTCCAGTTTGCCTTCGAGTGGTCTCTTTTCCGGAACTTGTCTAGAACTTGTGTATAACGCGGTCCACATAACTGGAGAACTGCACACCCCTACTAAGAAAAAAATGAAAGTCGAGGCGGTGGAAAAAAGTACGGTGAATCTGCAGTTATTTTAGGTCATTAAAGTAGTATCTTCTGAATGCGGAAGTTGTAGGAAATGCAGCATGATAAAGTAGCAGAATATAATACTACCAGAATATGCTGAGACCTGAATATGGTCACAATTTGACCACTTTTTCATGAAATCAATGAAGGGGGGTTTTACGGGAGGCGCTACTCCTCAGTCCTCGACTCACAGATCCGCCCAACTGTTTGTTACAACACCTGCACTATACAATCACACGTAAAATATTTTCTTAACTTTCAAAGATTACTCAATTCTAAACAAAACAAATACCGAAAAGCACACTTGACAAGAGCATAACTGTAACTGCCGAGTTGGAAGGATCAAACGAGAATCACTCATGTTTGGTGCAAATTGCATACCACAAAAACTTCAGCGTTATCTTGGTTCAAGTTGATGCAAACAGGAACCCATTAGAAATGCATTTAAATATCAAGAGATTGCTGGGAAAGTTGTTGATGTCCAAGCGAAGAAGAGTTATATACTTGATCCAGTATTAACTACACAAAAAACGACATAGGGAGGGCCCTACAATCCTTGGACTACTGCACAACATGTTTGCTTATGGGAATGGGATTTATGGAATGTATGGGTGATTCTCAAAACTACGGGCAAATTCGTGTTAACGGCACGCTGTGCAGTTCAAAATCGTCTAACTTTCAATTTTTCCCCTTCTCTGCATACATGTATTGAGTACAGCATTGACCAACGGAAAACCCCCAGAAACTAATATAATTTCCATGTTTTTTAGGGATGAGATACCCTGATTTGTCATAGTCATGATCTGCAGTTTTATCGAGGTTCCCAATTTCGAGTTGGTTTTTTGAATATTCTACCTGATTTGAAATGACATGGAAATTCTGTCGTCTTTAGTTAGCTGTCAATCGATTTTCGACCCCTGCTTCAAGTTTTCTATGTTCTAACACTGCACCTTATTCAGGTCACTTCAGTCTAGGGTCACTGTCATGGCCCAAAAAGAACGCGTTCCTGAGGGAACAAAACGGGGATATTCGAAGAAGTTCTTGTTCTGGCGGACTCACAAGCAAGCGGGCACACCTTTGAGTCGCCCAAAACGGTAGGTGATGTTTTCTGATCGAGCGAGAACACCTGAAAACAGTTTAGTATGTTTATTCAATGTCATTTTAATGACCCTAGTTGCTCACTTATTATGTTTGATCATAAAATGTTCTTTCTACCCACTTACTCTCTTGGATGGCCGTATCGCTTTGCAATCATAAAACCCATAAAAAGTCCAGCTGTATTGGAAGAATGTCTGTTGATAGTCCGAATTGTCTTGACATGTAAGTGAAAACATACCAAACTTGTCATTGTCGTTACCGAAACCGCCACGCCATTGTTATGACTTCTATCAAATTTGATTTTCGAGGAGAATAATGGAATGTCTTGAATGACTGAGCATCAGAATGACATCCAGGGATGCCGGTTAAGAGACATCCAAAAACCTAGCAAAAGAAACCCTTGAATATTTGAAGTGTCAGGACCTTAAGATTGCCCATAGTTTGAGGATTGCCCGTATGCCGTATATAGCTTTTCCAAGTCAGATTCAGAAATTTCCAAACCAATTTCAGAATTTTCCATTTCAATTTCAGACTTTTCCATTTCAATTTAGAATTTCAATTTCAGAATGTGATCAATATCCGGGTGGGAGGGTAAAAAAGTGGGATAAAGAGAAGGAAATAAGTAGGTAGCATACAAAATGTATTAATAAAATTAAAAAATTATCACGAAAGTCGAGAAGGAACTGGTTCATCGAAATTGATAAAATGTGCGCTTGTTTTGCTTCCGAATCTGCGAAACAGCGGAAGCCTTGTGTTCACTTTCGGAAACCAAACAATTGTTGTTGTCCGAATTCAGAATTTCCACTCGCATTTTGCGTTTCATAGCCTACTAAACCAATTTGGTTCCCTGTCTGTCAGTCCGCATTTCCTTGTTACAGCCATAACTTCCACAATTTTGAATGAATTTAGCTCATATTTTGGGAGATTATGCAGATAAGGTCTTTCGAGGTCCCATACGAATTTCATCTCAATATAATCAGCGGTACGCTCTGCGCATGCGCTAACGTGAAATTTTTGATACAGGTATAACTTTTTGGCTGTTTCAAGACTTTCATGTTAGCGCGTTTCACGTTATCATTTTCGATGAACCAGTACCTTCTCACCTCTTGTGATAATTTTTTAATTTTATTAATAAATTTAGGGTGCTACCTACTTATTTCCTTCTCTTTATCCCACTTTTTTACGCTCCCAACCGGATATTGATCACATTATGATATTGAAATGGAAAATTCTGAAATTGAAATGGAAAAGTCTGAAATTGGTTTGGAAATTTCCGAATTTGACTTGGAAAAGCTATATACACCAGAATTGACGTATAAATATAAGAAATTATACAGGGTTGCGAACACCAATCCTGGTACTACTATTCTTCGTCGAATAGTTAGGAGATTGGCTAGTCCAAAAGGATTCAACTTCGGTGGAAAAAAAAAAGAATCCATGGCCTTCATTTTGAGGAGTCTCCTTCGGAAAAAATGGGAACTTCTCACCTCCAAACAAAAGGTGGAAAACAGCACAATGGAGGATTCTGACGGAGATTCCACGCGGTTTTGCATCTCAAAGTCGGATCGACGATGTCACGTGAGTCGTGAAAAATATCTGTTATCCGTTCCATTGTTACATCGCTACAAAGTCACACTTTCACCCTTCGGGAAAGTTGAAAAAAATAGAACTACAACGACTCGCTTGCCTGCGAAATCTTTCAAGATGATGTTTTAATGGGAGCAATTACGTTTTGAATCGTTCGCCGAAGTTACGTGGCGGAACAACGGAGTTCGTCCGATGACATTTTCTCCGTGAAATTAGGTCGCGAATGTTCGCTCCATTCCAAATATAGCACGAGGTTGTAAAACTGAAAACGTATCCTGTGTTGTATGTGGCAGTCCCGTTTCTATAAAGTCGGTCGGAGGGAGTAATAAACATTTGATTTCGATTCACGTAATGCAGTCGTAAGTTGGTTTTTTAAAATGTATGCTTCCGTAGTAGGCCTAGAAGGTTATATGGTTTACAACAGATTAAACTTCCATAGTATGTACGAGGAATTAATATTAAGATATTATCTCTATGAAGATACTTACAACACAACGAGACAACAGTGGTGGTCAAAATTGAAAGAATTGGCAAAGAAAAAAAAAAAACCAGTTTCGTGGTTGATGGATCGTAAACAACATTCAGTCCAATTCAAAAGGATTTTATTCCATGAGTAACAAAAATTACATAGTAATGGTGATTAAAATAAAGAATGTACATTATAATAATATTAAATAGAAAGCATTTCAATGAAAGATACATAAAATAAATATTAATGGATAAATTATTGGAATCCTCATGTGATGGCGAAAAGCTCCAACCTATTACCCAACCTATTAAATTAAATTCACATTAAAAATGTGAACACAGAAGATGTCTGTTGATAATTGTGGTTTTTCGGTAAGTAGACATCCAGGGAAAGAGTTTAGGACAAATTGCAGTTCGATAGAATTTACCCAAACTGCTGATCAAAAGGTGATGATGAAGAGGCTCTTAGCCGGGCAGTTTCGGATTCGTGGTTGCCAGACAGTAACATACGTGTCTACTGAGATAAATTCTTACTTTTCCGTACATGAATATCCGGAGAAATAGTTTCCTAGTTCATAGAACTAGCCACTAATATGAACGCAATTTGTGAAAAATTCTATTTCCCAACCACTGTTCTCCTTCATGTGTTATTCATAATTGTGTAGTGTCATTGAAAAGTTGAGTTATCGTAACATCATTGAATTGATAGATTGATTATAATCAATAACAAGTAGCACGTCTTCAGCTCAGCTGAACCCTCAAAACTCCAATACAAAACGCAAAACTCGATTTCGTTTTTCAGTGAATATGTGACTGCAAAACCCTCAATAACGAATCATTTTCAAAGATTTTGAAAAAATATTCAGTGTGAACTAGGACTTCGCAGTAGAATAGATTATAAAGTACATATCAAATACCACTGGACTCGTGAGAAAATCAGTCGGATTCTAAACGATACTTCCTGCACCCACGCCCTAGCTTTGCTGTAGGGAGAAATTCAATTCAGTTTAAAATACCTTAGTTCAATTGTGAATGCATGAACACCGCTTTCCTGACGAGCGGACATCCCAACAGTTATCTAGGATAGTAGAAATTACCATGGCCATTGCAACTGTCATTAATCTGCATTTTGTTTTTCAGGTTGGTACACTTGACTAACGACCAAAAAAGCAAACTTTACAAACGGTGAGTCGATTTTTAAGGGAATTTTTGAAGAAAATCACGCTGTTACAATGGCTCAAAAACTCGGCATTCCGCCATGAGCTACTATTGAAAGGTTTAGCTTTTGATCAGATAAGAATTGCAGCCTGTTGATAAAATTTTGTCACACAGATATAACCTGTACTTATTTATTCACTTCTATCAGATGCGGGATTTTACGTTTCTGCCATCCACCTAAGAAGATGGACGATCTTGATGAGCTATATTATCTTGAAAATCCATTAATAAAGTTGTTACTTTTAAATAGTGGGAAATCGGAGTACGTGAGCCAGTAAGAGTACAGAGGAGAGTTTCATATGTTTTTTGACACCAACTGGAAAAGTTTTTCGAGTACTTCAGGATGACACCAGGCACATTCGAATAAATACTAAAAATATTAGACAAAAGGATAGAAAGTTTATCCAATTTTGGCCAAAACACTTATTGTAGGTATCGTAAAGGTAAGAAACACCTTTGCGAGAAATGTCTCTGTTATGGTAATTTTTGTCCCTCATCTCCAACAAACACCTGTTTTCTTGCAAACGGCCAAGCAGTTTATCAAGGTCCATGGAGGACCCACCACAGTTCCAACCCAACAGGTGGCAAAACAGGAGATTCGGACGAACTCCCATGAAAATTTCAAACTTGTTTGACCGCTCGAATCGTACTGATGTGCGTAATCGTGTGCGATGGGGCTTCCTTCCTATAGAAACCACTTTCACTGGAAAGCAGGCGTTTGATTGTTCAAGCGAATTCATCGGAACTCGTCAGAACACTTGTTCGTCAGAGCTGGCCTTAGTCATCTGCGAGCTATGTCGTAGTAAATTCGGGCGTAGACAGAAGTTGTTCAGCCACACTAAACCTTCAGTCGGAGGTAAAGATTCCATTAACGCTTTGGTGATATTACAAAAACTAAACTAAACTAAAACCAAACTACATTTCAACATGATCGGTGGCGACAAAAATGATTATGATTGAAGTAACTTGAAATTGAAAAGACAGTAGTAAGAATAATCCGGGACTGTTTGGAGACTGTTGGCATGCGTACATTTTGAGTAGCATCAATAATAATAATCATTATTATACAATTATTGTACTATCAAACAACGTCATATCTGGCATGTAAAATGTTATATCGTTGCTTTTTTTCACTTGGGTAGGAGAGGAAATCTTTAAGATCCTAAGGTGGGAATCCTGGAAGGGAACTAAAAACAATGGTCGGCCTCATGACCGGCTTTGCACGCTTAAAGTTCCAACTACACAGCATTGGGGTCACACAAAGTTCAACCCTATGCAGCTTATGTGAGGAGACTGATGAAACGGCATCCTACATAATATTTGAGTATTCAGCACTCAACTGTTTTGGGTACAAACCCCCAATGAGTTCTATTCTTACCAAGAGGCTGAATCTCCTTGATTAAATGCAAAAATTTCAGGAAAGTACAATAAGCCAACAGGCTCCCGTGCAGAAGGCCCGAAACCCTCGCTCTGAGTGTTCTAGTACACGTCTACATCATCTACAAGGTGGAAACTGGATCTCGTAAGATACCCAGTAGGGACTCCTCTTTGGGTTACGTAGGATTTAAACCCACTAAAACCTCACCTTCCTTTCAAACGTTGGTACTCTGCCTGGAACTGTTTAACACATTAATTTGCCTGTTTATCAGAGCCATGATTGCTTGGCAGAGATAAAAAGTGCAAGTAGTGGTTGGGCAAGTGTGCTCCTGAACGTGAAGACTCCAAAACATCCTTCTACTTCATGGACGGTTTTAATTTCTGCAAAACATTTGTTTTGGGTCTCAAACTTTTGTTATAATGGATGCTAAAGGCCGTTTATTAGTTGCCAAAAATTTAGGTAGCTGGAGAAGTCTTTGACATGAAAATCCTACTCGTATTTCATGCGAAGCCCAGGTTTTCCGCTGCTACAGATATATCATGCGTAGAAATGTGCGCACACTCAAAATATTCAGTTGCATCTAGTGGAACGTCGGCATCTCTGCTGTGGTTAGAGGTTTTCGATCGTTTTTCTCCTCTTGCGGTCGGAAATCTGCGGTTTCTCGTCCGTGATGTTGTTGACCTCAAACCGCACCGTCTTCCAGATCGGCAGGTGACGGAGACCAATTCACACCTGGAGGAAAAAAAACACGGTCGATTGGGTTTCTGTTTTAGATTAAAAAATGCTGCATCGACGTAAATACCATAATTCAAAGGAAGAACAAGTAGAAGTGGGAAATGTGTGATCAACGGGTTGCGTGTTGGTAGTTATGGGTCTCGATCCAACCAAGATTGAGAATGAGGAACTTTCACATTTTTATAACATCCCTCTGAAAAATGACTCAGCCATGAGATTGATTCAACAGGGTGTTTGGCTACCGAGACATGAGACAAAAAGAACTTCATACAAATATCTTTCAGAAAATCCAAACAGCGAATCAGTGAAAAAACGATAGGTGTATGTCTGTGTGGGTGTGTATATGGGGTGTATATGTGATACATTTTGTCTACCCTGCTTTCCAACTTGGATTTATAATGTTTTTAAATCTCTATCCTCAAGATTCTGGCCAGTAGCCCCCTGCATTCTTGTCACTTCTTGTCCTCGTGCTGGGGATCTTACCGACACATCAAGTGATTTGAATAATTTTTCCAGAAGTTGTGAAGATTGCCTAGCTAGATTCCCCGTTCGTTCCACTGTGCAGAGAGACTGGATGACAATGTAATGGCGATATCGCATTTCGAGGGGATATTTCTCAAATTCAACGACCTCTAGCACTCAAACTTTGAGTCCTGCATAATGCACTTAGATCAGTTAATTTGTACATAATTGTATCTAGCTTATTTTGTTATACCGCAAAGTTACATGAAAAACGGATAGCTTTCGAGTTATAAGAGAAAAACTGAAACAAATCTCACATTTTGGACATATCTAGGCTTTTGTCTCATTTGAGGATGTAGAGCAACGTTTACTCTACTCGGCCATCCTCGTGCATCGAGCCTTCGTGGTCGAGCATTTGCCGGCAGCAGTTCGGTTGGCAATAACGCTGCGATTCTTAGGACTCCTGCAGCAGCCTCATGTACCTCTTCAGGGTTGGCCTACAATTTCGGTTCTTGTTAATGAACTTTGTGAAGCCATTCGATTTGACGATGGTCAGGGGTGTTTACTCTGAACGGGCGACGAACGAGCATAACTTTGATGATTCGTCGATCAGCCTCAAGCACTAACAACCCTTCCGCCTGATCATTGCTCGGCTCGAAGCGACTGTTAACACTGCGTGAGCCTCGAACGAATGCTCGTTCGAAGCTGTGCTTACGGCAAATGCTCGAGCAGTGAAAACGTATATTTCACACTCAGGACACTTCAGATTCGGATTCTGCATCTCAAAATATATGGAGAACCACTAAGGAAAATCTACGCCGCAGTTCGGCTTATTGATTCTCCAAAATGAAAGGACTAATATTGTAAACTTTATAACTGATTATTCTTCATTTTGTTACGTAGACGATGTTTTAGGTCTGATTTAAAAATCATTTAATGCGATGGCGGCTTTCTTAAAGCAGAAATCTCACTTTTTCGGCCATAACTCTTGGTTTGTCTCTTTTGAGCAAGTAAGACACTTCGGATTCGGAATCAGCACCTGAAGAAACCTGAAGAACGACTCATGAAAATCCAATGCACAGTTGGGTTTTTCTATCCTCTAAAATTGTTGGATTAATAAAGTAAACATTTTACGTGATCATTCTTGATTTTCTTATGTTGACGATGTTTTAGTCTGATATCAAACTCATTTGATGCGATGGCGGTCTTGTTAAGGTGGGTTTTTCTCAATTTCACCACATTTTTGCCATAGCTCATGGTTCGCCCGGTTTAATGATGTAGGACTCTTCGAATTCGGATCCTGCATCTCAACATACATCTAGAACCATTCAGAAAATCTTCTCCACAGTTAGGTTTCTTGGTTCTCTGAAATGATTGGCGTAATATATGTAGTAAATGTTATGCCAGATTTTACCTGACTTTCTCATGTTGACGATGTTTTACGTCTGATTTAAAACTCATTTGATTCGATGGCGGCCTTGTTAAGGCGGTTCCTTCTCAATTTGCTCTTTTGCACGGCCGAAGTTTGATTTTTCAATGCGTCATCTCATCGGCATTTCGGATGATGACTGAGCTAGTTGGGGAAAAATGAACGAGTCGACTCATCAGCCGCCTCCGTGACCCTAATGGCGCCCCCTGACAACATCTCCCCCGTCGAAATGTCGAGCCACATATAACGAGTTCCTCGAGCCGGCGGATTTATCTGATGTCCTTTGAAGCTCACCTTGACGGTATCTGCCTATAGTTCGCACATATATATAAGTTATTGTTATATAATAGGTCGGAACGGCACACCGATGATCGTGGGATGAGCGTGTCGGTTGGATGAGTTTTAGACGCGTTGAGGCGAGACGATGATAGCGAAGTGAGCCTTGTCTTTTTAGACTTATGATTGGAAAGGTTATGTCCTGCATATATGCAAGCGTAAGACCATACGAAATGCGCACCCCGCGGTGGCAGCTGGCTGAAAAATGGGGTTACTCACTGTTCCTGAACTTGAAAGTTTTTGAATGAATTTTCAACATGTGTAGTGGACCAATAACCAAACAACATTTTTAATCTCCATTAGAATTTATTGATTACATTTCAAGATGCGTAGATTCCAAAAATCAAATTAAAAACTTTGCAAATTATTACGCCGAAGTTTATTATTCCTAGGTTAGGTAGCCTTTCTGCGTAAATCTCTGATCTGTGTTTATTTGACGTGCCCTCTGGTTAATTATTTGTACTTTTCGCTATCATGTATTGTAGGTATATGACATACAAAGAGCCCCATCCATATTGTTAGCTTCAACAACCTTCAGCTGATCAGTATGTCTCTCCATACCTTACAGTATTACCTTATATTTGACATCTAAAATGACTTCCCCTTATATACAGTTGCATGAAAAACCAAACTTCACAAGAAGACCCTCCTTAATTTAAAGTAAGTAAGAAAAGTAAAGTAAACAAGGAATTTCACCTAGGATATCTTCCGACTACCCTCCTTAATGTGATCATAAGTGTCCCATGCCACAGTGATAACATTAGACGGGTAATAACAATAGACGGGGAAAATAATTTCAATAATGTAATCTTTATCAATCCCAACTCTTTATTGAGCAGGTTTGGTCATCTTTAGTGGTAGGTAAATAAATTGTATTAATGTATTCAAGGAACATTATTTAAAAAGTCTATTGATGTGTAAAAAATTGTCCATTTTCGCCTGCTTATGTGGTTCCAAAATGGCCTTGATGAACTCTTCACATGAGAAGTGGTTGGTGAAGTCATCAGCACGGCCTATGACTCCTTTCCGCAGCAGGTCTAGAGCGACCAACATTTATTTTTTGGTAGGAAGTGACACTGGCTCATCTTCCTCGTTGAAAACTGCATCATGCTGCTGTCCTTCACTTGTCGGTCCTTGAAATGCGGAACTGATGATCTCGTCTTTAGTGACAACAGCTGAGGTGCGATTGTTTTCGTCGATGGGCATCCATTCCTGGTTATCAGTTGGAGGAAGATATTCAAGTAGAAGGTGATCGACTTGCGGTTCGACAACTGGAACAATCGAATATCCACTCTTGAATATCCACTGTTCTGGATGGTCACATCCCTGACTAGATGCATCCCAGGCACGAGTAGCGAAGTGGAGGGCATCCAGTACTGATGTTTCCTTTGCGATAGTTGCAACGTTACATGATGAAGTCTCTTCGTAGATCACGTCCTAGTATTCTTCTTCGCATTTGACGGCTATGAGGAACTGTAAAAGTACGAATGATGGCCTGATCGCATGACTGAAATATCGAGGTTGTACTGGCGGGGAAAAAAACAACAGTGATGTGCTTCGCAGGTTCGAGAACAACGTGAGCCGTGCAATTGGCGACTAAAAGAAGAATGTCCTCCTTTAATTCAATGCAGGGAAGAGTCTGATTAGCGCAACTGAGTTGTCCCACCCCCATAATACCAAAAATTCAAAGGATAATGACTACAAGAAACACTTCAATTGTTTTAGTAATGAAAATCAGCTTTTACTTCATTTCCTAATTCTCGATTTTCTTCTCTTTCTTTCGGTGGCGATCATTTTGCGTCTGTAGTACGAAACAAAAGCTAATATTGAAATACCTACTATGGTGTAATATACTGCATGCTGGCACGTCTTAGAAATTCTCGAAAAAGAATAACTTAAAGTTAGGAAGATGAAATAAAACACCCATTTTCTCTTCACATATACGTAAATTTAAAACTAAATTATAAGAGTCAGCTTGTATGTTGTGGCTTGTATATTCGTGTAGTATCCGTTAGCAACACGTCTGTCTACAGACATTTTTTGTAGCATCCAGTCAACGCTTTTTGAGCGAACGAATGATTGTACAGCAACTGGAGTGGTCTTATTCGATTCATGGAAATAATTTTTATCTGAATCAAACAAACGGAAAACTACCCTATTACATCAAAGGTTTTTGAGTTTTCGACAGCTTCATCTTAATTATTGACGATACCAGACAGTGCGAGCCCAAGAGGTGGGACGTAGAACAGGCGGTGCCCAATTGGGACAGAACGTGGCCGCAAGTCGCGGACTCCGCCCCACCGCATCGCCGAGAGACCTCAACGCTCTGAAATGAATAGAAAGGACCCACCGCCGGCGTCCCCGTTATCCCATTCGGCCGGTCGCGGTTTCGTGGAGTTGATTAAAAAAAATTAATAACAAACGAAAGAAAAATAATAAAACGAACGTGAAGAAATGAAAAACGATAAAGAAGATTAGTGGCAAACAGAAAACCGTTTCAGCTTTAATTACTAATCAAGTAATCGAGAGAGCGGTTGGAAGGTTTCGAGGTATTCGAAAATCGACCTAATTTACGCTACGCAGTTTCATACTGACCACGTGCCTTATGCATTGATTTCGATGTTAACGAATGAATTTGTCGATTTCGAGAATCAGAAAGCGGTATCTTCTGCGTTGAAGTTACAAACCATTTGCCCCTCCTTGGGAAAATTTTGGTGAAGCGTGAGGAAGAGTTGTAAGCGCCAAAATGCCCGTGGGTTTAATCCATGGGTGAACCGCCATGCCCTTCCATTGTTGAGAAAGTAACCCGAAGCCAGTAGCTCATGTTCAAAATTATATCATCTCCATGAATGCATTTGTATCAATTTCATTTACTGAATAAATTATCTATCTATCTATTAAAAAGTAGGAAAATAACTTCTGTACAATGAAAAATATTACAATAAGCTTAAATGGAAATACTGGAAACACAAAGATACTGATATTATATCTATTACTCTCGTTCTGAGAATTGTTGGTTTAGGCATTTAGATGAAGGGCGTTAAAGAAACCATTGCGGAATGATTTTTAGCGTTTGTTCGGTAACTATGGCGACTCTACTTCACCTGACCGCCTGCAGGCCATCACAATGCAAAGCGCCGTCGGAAAAACGGCCTTTAAAGACCAGCAAAAGCCGAAGACGCAATGAGGAGCGAGCGGTTCCGTTAGACGCCGGTTTGTAATTACGTGAACAGTTAAACAAAGTCTTCATTACCCGCCCAAGAGAACAGGGAAAGAAATGAGTTGACTTGAGCCTACTGACCGAAGGATGGACAGGGGAATCAACGCGTGCAAAGGAAAAAGTAGCGAAGCTCTCCAGTGGCTTGGAACAATGAAATACTTTTGAGGCAACATCGTCCAGATTGCCTTAAGAACGGCTTAAACCTCCTAAAATCGTCCCAAAAGTTAAGACAAAACGCTGCAAATTATTGCAAACAGGTTTGTTATTCCTGTATTACGAAATAGTGTTAAAATTACCTTTGATAATTAGCACTTATTTCAGGGGTGCCCACAGGGGGGGGGGGGGTAAAGTTGATTGAAACAGTTTTTAACGTGACAACATTCAAAAATATATTACATCACTTGATAGAACGTAAATGACAATGAACCTGTTAATTAATTTAAATATGGTTTATTTTTCTATCTGGAAATGTATAAAGGACAATCACAGTACTCGAATATTGTTTCACATTTTTGTTTTGGGGAGGGGGGCTGGTTCTAAGTTTGGGGGGGGGGGGGGGGGGGGGGGGGGGGGGGGGGGGGGGGGGGGGGGCGCTTTGGGGGCTTGGGCACCTCTGCCTATTTCTACCGCAAAAACCTAATTTCAATAATATTTCTATAATACTAATTTGAAAAATGGAAATTAATAGTGAGTTGTGTATTTTTATGAATAACAAATCGGATTGGAGTTTATAAACTGCATAAATATAGATTTATTTAATCTGATATGGTCCGACATGAAATCAAGAGAGGATTTGGGTTATATTAAGGAAACCACTAATATGTACGTAGAAAAAAAAGACTTTAGGAAGCGGTTAGGTGGGTCGAATCGGGTTACAAAATAAATCAATAAATATATCCTTCTGGACCCCCAGCAGGGAAACCTTTTTCGACGAGTGGCAGTGGCGTTATGGTGTGCGGCCATGAGATGCTGGAATAAACCTGCCGATTGTTTCCTTTTTTTAATTTTTGTTTTTCTATTTCAATGATTATTATCACCTATTTTTTAAATATATACTTATATCTGTTTAAAATTTTTTAATTTTTAGGTAGAACCCCCACTTTATCAAAATCAACCCAGACGAAAAAAAAGGAAAAAAACTAATTTCCCCAACTCCTTCCTATCGTTGATTAGTATATTTCAGCGAAAAACGGTTTCATTAAAAAAGGGGTCCTCAAAATATTTGAAGCGTTTGTAGGTATGAACCTTGGAGGAAGAGATGAGGTGATACATCGTATCCGGGCTGTCATCGATGAATTACAGCAACTTAAAGAGCTATCGAAGCGGTTGACTATTTCATGAAGGATCACTCGGCAAAAAGAGGGGTTGGCACACCTTATTAGACATATAAGTCTCTTCGTAAATAGTGATTTCCGAGATACAAAACACTCTGCCAGGGGCTATAGGGAGAATTTCGAGGAAAATAACTAAAGGAAGACGAAGACGATCTCTCCAAATCAGTCCGGCATAGATTATCGAGAAAGACATCCAAGAAATCCTGGGTTTTCCCCTTAATCATAGTAAGATGCACGTCCACAAACTTATTTCTGCATCCTCAAGGATGCACTTCAGTTGCTAAGTCCAGTTGAATTTCGGATCATGAAAAGTTTGGGTGAGGGACAATAATTTCTCAAAGCAAACTCTGGAAAATCTACATTGTGGCATGACTAGCAGTTGACTCCACCAGCCAAACGTCGCTTTGGCTATCAAGAATCTTATGTGACTAAGGCCCAGTTCCAATTTAACTATACAATCTGCCATGTTACGTAATTCAAGCCCGTAAGTGGCTTGAAGGCCCTAACCTGAACACGTTCCAAGATTTCCGCGTAATGTGATTTCGGACCCATAGAGCATAGTACAAACTGCTGCCTCCTAGAAGAGCCCATACCAAGCTTCGGGAGATGCGGCCTGAAACTTAAAAATAACTGGCGAGACGTTGTCATACGCAGCAATTCCCTTGTTAACAGCTAGTTGAATTGCCGGAAAAATACTCCAGGACAGAAAATAGCAAATACAGTTTTTCGTTTTTCTTATGTTTCTCAGGGGGCAGGTGAATTATGGTCTACGAAATCGGTACTTACAATACTTATATGGACACGACGTGGAAATCCCCAAGTAAAACAGCTAAAATTTAACTGGGTAAAATAACACACCTAACTGCGCTTCATTTGTCCACAATTATATTACATAGGACATGAAAAACTCGATTTAAAAAGGAATTCTTAGTACAAAATGGTACTTCGATTTGTGAGGTGATGGAATGGAATAGTTGCCCCTTCCATTGAGCTGAATGCGGATTAATGCTCCGCCACGCTCAGAGCATGACCCAAACGCTTGAAGGCGTCTGATGATGAACGTGAAACGATCTTGTAGGCTTACTCTATTCATTGAAGGCAGATGTATCAATAACGAACTTAACAACAATAAAGTAATTTCAAAAGTTTTTGACGTTCAGATTTTATAAATTTCAGCCCTTTGACTTCGCCCTTTAGGATTGGCTTAAATCAATGCCGAGAATTCAGTCCGAATGTGATGTTCGGCCCAGGTTTCATTAACTTTGGTTCTATTGTTTCGGAGAAGAGCTCGGGACAACGGACAGCCGAATTTTCATTCGATTTTCGGATCCTATTCATCTTGAAACGTAAAACGAAAAATTTTGAGTTCCTAATTTTTTTTTTTTTGGCAAATCACGAAGGCTTATTATTGAAAATAAATTTTCAAAATTATGGGAGTGTTTGGTTTTTCATTGGTATTTTTAGAGTTGGGCTGACGAACGACGATGGATGGGCGGATTTTTTCATTTTTGTTAATTCAATTTTCGGGGATTGGCCGTTTTTCCCAGTGTGTTTCATCCTCAACTTATAACTTCCTCATTGGGAAAATAGATCAAATCATTAATATAACGAAGCGGTTGTGAGGACGCGGAACTAGAACGCGTATCTACATTTTTTTAGCGTTTAGGTGTTGAGAAAGTAATTGAGAGGCGCGACCTCGTCAGCTGAGGTCCCGTTTTCCCTGCAGAAAACCAGTCGAACAAGCGCGCGACTCACCGACCGATATCGAACCCGTCTCCATTCATCGAGGATGAGACGGTAACTTCGGCCCTCGTGGCGGTCACCGCCTCGCGGAGGCTCAACCTTGTGGAGGGTTTTCAGCGTACTGATACGAGGATTCCCCGTACGAGTCACCCAATTTTTCGACTCCCTGACCTCGAATAGGAGAATCGTTGAGTCGGACATTGCTATAAGAGACGTAGACATTTCGACGTGGGTACGTATCCTACTTGGAAATAAAATGTAGCACATCGGATTCCGGAAATCAACGGCAGTGGAGTACGAAGAACACAGGCATTAAGCAAGAAAACTAAGCAGTATAGATCTGGTATGATGTCCCGGCTTCATTATGTCTAGTTACGAGCATTTGGCTTTTTTTACAAGATATAAACCAAATCAAAACATATTGGTAACTAATGCATGCATAACATAGACGTCTTAATGTCCTGTTTTTAACATTTCGGTCACTGATCAGAATTGCCGTCAAATCTCAACTAAATACAGTTTTGTAAGTGTTTTAAAATTTTCTCCTATGTGGATGTTCATGTTCCATGGAAAATATGTAAAAGTTGTGCCTACAAGACCCAGGAGAAAATACCAAAGTCCGTATTTCTCACCCCCTACAGCTGTCACTAACCAGAGGTACACAACTTCCATCGTCACTAATCAGCGAAATATTTATTGGGGCTCTTATATCCACTTACATTATGAAAGAACATTCCATCTACAATGGATATCTGCCTCAGGAAAAAAATTAGATCAAATTAAGTAGCCTTATCAGCCCATTATTTCAGTGTCACACGGTTTTTCCTCACCCCCTACAATGTTTTGAAAAGTAGCCCCCAACTGGCAGGAAAGGGTGTTTATGAAGTTGCTTCTGTTTTGTTGACATCCCTTATTCAAGATGGTCCCAACGCTGGTGGTTTGATTTTGCCTAGACCTTCCCAGTCAGTACTACCGGGAAAACCATCACTGGAGGCAGCACTGTGGGTTTTTTAACTCCCACTCCCTACTCCAATAACATTCTGACTATGGCAAGTGAAACTTGATAGCACTTGTTGACAATTAGTGTAGTTGTTGGAAGTTCGTTGACAACATTTTGGTTCAACCAGTTTAAATTGATTTGTGGCCGGTAAGGGCGGTGACAGGCTATAACCCTACTCCCTACTCTTTCACTCCCTACAATATCCAGCCAATGGCCCCTTAAATTGTAGGGAGTGAAATCTGCTTGTAGCAAGTGCAATTTTGGCAAGGAAACCTTAGTATTTAGTGGAGCTAAAATTAAGCTAATTTGTAACGTTCTACTCACCTAAATTGAAAGACTTGAGGGGGCGATTACCATGGAAGTTGGAGGCTCAAGAGGCGGAAAAAAAGTACCTAGTATATACCTCAATCCCTACAAAGTTTTTTTTTTTCTTCAAAATGGCGTATCAACAGTGCGGTTGAAGATTATGTGTGCTAACTTGGCTAATAGGCCGAGAGAACCGCAGTGATTGATTAGAAACAAAAAAATTGATCAAGTTCAATTTTTTTTTTTTTTTTTTTTTTTTTTTTTAATAGAAAAGTAGACCCAATTGTGACCGAAATTTTGAAATTACCTATACACATGATGAGTTTTTAAAAGTAGATGTAGCTGAGATTCCCATTACACAAAAAATATATTTTTCCTCATTTTTCATTTATAAAATTCAGTTTGATTAATGAGTTTTCTCCTCGTCAATTTCCAAATTGGAAATTACATGACCATCAAAGGTGTTAAGGAGCTATCTAATTACTTTCTAGATTTTTCTATTAAAGAATATTCCTTTGTTAGCTCGTTAAAAGGAAGTAATTAGAAATCGCATGTTTTCTATATTACATTGCCTACCTAAATTGGCATGCATTAAATTATGCTCCGGCCTATCTGCCCATCTTATAAAAAGTTCATTGCAGATTCCTAACATGTACTCAAATTTAGTCTAAAACCTATTAAAACCATCAAAAACCTCCAAATATTAACAGAAATAATATTTTCATAGTTTATTTTCATATATTAGTTTCTCTACTCTCGCTGAAAAGTTTGGAAAAAGAATCAGGGTGATGTTTTGATAGTTTAGACTAAACTAAACTGAATTATATCAACCAGTACTCTCAAGATTTGAATCTTAGGTAGCGACAATTTTCAAAATTTGGCTACTAAAAGTCGGGATTTTGTCACTCTTTTCTCCTGCGACTATTTAAAAATGGAAATTAATTCGAAATTTTGATGTCACCTCTTCCTTGTCTACTTACGTCTCTGACTAAAATTTCAAGGCGGTTGGATCGGATATACAAAATGGAGTAGATATGGTAATACAACACACAGACATAAGTTAAATACGAGTGCATAGTTTGGAGAAAATCAAGGTGGCACCTGTAGAAATTTAATTTTTGGTGCAGGAGTATGTGAATGAAATTCAGATTATTCAGGGGAAAACTGACATTGGTAGATTTTCTTCGATGGTGCATGTTAGGTACTGTTTTCTCAATGTGTGTTTCAACCATACTCTCCCATCTTGTGCTTGTTCCATCGTCCTTGATCTCGTTTTATGACAGTTCTGAGGGACTAGAAGTTTAGTATCAGCATTATCCTTGATGATTTGTCCAAAGTTTGGCTATTTCTGGACAGCTGCAAAAGTACGATGCTCGTGGTGGCTGCAATGTGGGATTGTACGGTACTTCGGAGCTGGCGATTTCAAGGTCGGGGATTCTTAGTTTTTACCTCTCCGGGAAGGCTGTTTTTTAACATCGCTGCCCTACATCGCCGCATCGGCGACTGTCAAGGCGCTAAATGAACAACGTAAAAAGAAGTTCGCTGGACGAGAGAAAGTCACGACCAACTGGGTTAACGCATAACGGCAAAAATGACCTTACATTTCTGCGATTGACGTCATCAATCATCGTATATAGGAGAAAAAGGATGATACGGTCGTTGATATGATTGGTGGAAGTCTTTCTTACAATCATCGTACATGTTGAGGTCCGTGTTCTGGTATCCATTGATCAGTAGCGGGTCTCTCCCAGAGTCACTGGATGGGCAGAGAAACACCAGGGGCTATCGTATGGGGACGAAGGGTATGCTTTTCATAGCCAAATGAGAATTTCAAATTGTCTATGTCTTGTTGTCCCTCTTCATTCAAAACTACGTGACAACCTAAATGCAATCAACACAAATAATGAATACACCAACACCTCCTCGACCTCCTGAATAACGTAGTAACGCCTGGCATTCATTCTCTCGCCGCTATGCGATTTACAATGGATGTACAGGGTGCGGCAGCATAACTTCCTTTTTTTAAAACTTAATAAAACGCATTGTATGAATCAGAAAATTTTTATTCGTTTTTTATAATATAGGCACATACATAAAGTTTTGTTTTACCCGGTTTTGAAGATCAAATCAGGTAGGTGACGTCCCCTATTCTCCATACACTGAGTAAACCGATTTCTGGCGTTTGTCATGACTCCAGCCAGCATAGCAGGCGTTATGTTGGCAATTTCTTCCTGGATGTTGGTCTTCAAATCTTGTAGGGTCCTTGGACGGTTCACATAAACACGGGATTTCAAAAAACCCCGTAGAAAAAAATCACAAGGGCTCAAATCGGGAGAGCCCTCCCGATGCTCTTGAAGTGTGTGCCGTTGCACCGTCTTGTTGGAACCAAATGTCCCCTAAGTCCATCGATGGCTGTTTTGAGGGAACACTTCCCAGAGCCCCTTGTCTCAATTACTGGCGATTTGGAGTGGCCGGCCTGCTCTCCCGATTTGAGCCCTTGTGATTTTTTTCTATGGGGTTTTTGAAATCCCGTGTTTATGTGAACCGTCGTCCAAGGACCCTACAAGATTTGAAGACCAACATCCAGGAAGATGTTGCCAACATAACGCCTGCCATGCTGGCTGGAGTCATGACAAACGCCAGAAATCGGTTTACTCAGTGTATGGAGAATGGCGGACGTCACCTACCTGATTTGATCTTCAAAACCGGGTAAAACAAAACTTTATGTATGTGCCTATATTATAAAAAACGAATAACAAATTTTCTGATTCATACAATGCGTTTTATTAAGTTTTAAAAAAGGAAGTTATGCTGCCGCACCCTGTACAACGAACACGAATCCTCTCGACTATTCGTCTACCACTGGGTTTACCAACAATAGGAGAAACGCACTTGAACGATCGTGAACTTTTTGAACTGGGTTATTTATAATAATTTACAGGAAGTTAATGACTGGCTTCTAAGGAAGTAAATGTGGTGCTTTATTTAAACACCTAACTGCATAGACATAGGGGCCAACCGAGTAAATTTGAACAAAACGTCTTCACTTTACTCGATCTTCTCTACGTAAAACAGCTGAAATCCAAGTGTATATTTCGAAGCCTACATTGATCTTGTCAGACCCTGGTAGGAAAAACTACAGTTCTGAAAATGAGCCTAGGTGGACATATTTATTTAAAAAAAAAAGAATATCTTTCTCCCGCCAGATCGAAAATGGTTTACGCAAATAAGATGACTATGTTTTTACTTTCAAGCTAATCTTCAAGATTCTATTTCGGACGGTTGGCACGGTGATGTACCATCCTAAACACCACTCACAGGGGGAATGAGGTCTTTGCGGCCTTCATCTCCTCCATATGATTCCACCGAGATCCTCGCAGATTTCAAACCGCTCATCAAGACCCCAACACAATGCCGAACTTGCACCATCACGTCAATCCCCCTATGTGATTCTTAGGCGGTGCCCTTCGCGTTATTCAAGGCACGTCTCGCCGATTTCATCCGGAGAGATCCTACTAGTACTGACGGAATCGTCTAGCTTACAGAGATCATCTAATGTATGAGAAGCAATGATAAGTCATCCGTCATAGTTCTGTCGCCCAATTTACGCAAATCGTCCTATTTGAAGTCATGTGAGACTCGCATTTGTTTATTACTGTCTAGGTCAGTTTAAATGAAATAATGAAAACACGCAGAAATAGAAACAAAATAAGGAAATACGACCTAAAATGGGTTCAATATTAAGAGCCTGGGTCAAATTTGGGTTTAATATTTTCAATAGTGAACCATTGTAAGAGACCAAAAAAGCGCCTTAGGGGCGGTCCTATTGAAGATAGATAGGAACTTGATGATATAACCTTGTAGATAATTTGGTTTACTAGTGTTTTGAGCATTCTAGTGTTTTCGCTAAAAACCGTTTTCAAGACAAAAAAAAATTGAAAAAACAAAATTATTTTTTGTGTTTTCTGAAGTTAGTTTACCTCTGGCGAGGGGACAAACCTGAAATTCGGATTCAGCGACCCGAAAAACGTAGAGAACCGTTGAGAAAAAAAGTTCTATACGTTTTCCCCTGAAAACGGCCTTTTTGAACGTCGATTTGCTAGACTAATTTTTGAGGGCCGTAGATCGTTAATTCTTACCATCATCTGTCGTGTACAACTGATGAAGAGAACTGGTGAACTGATGAGGGGTGATGTTATCCATCTGATGTTCATTTCCTTTATTTTAGCAATACACTGTAGTGTTGCTGTCCTTTGCATCTTGAACATAATTTGGTTGGTAGTTTTTGCTTTTGTGCAATTCTTGTAGTTTGTGCAATTTTGAATGGACTTTTTTGTGCACAAGTTGTGAACATAGTTGGTGGAAATGATATGCAAATCTACATGACTTCCCACCGTTCATTGACTTCTTCGAGACAACATGCAGTTCAACGAACATCCAAAGCCGCCCGATGGATTTCCCTTTGCGGGATTTCTCGCGAGTGCTCAATGAAGAGTGAAATCATTGATCCTTGAAATCGCAAAGAGAACTTGAAAGATTTTCCACCTGGTTGGCGACTCTCGGCCTTTTTAGCGAGTCAACGGTCTAAAGTGGCCCGTAATGAGAGCGCCCACAACGGCACATTTGTTTATTTGTTGCGGGGGCCCATCCCATTTTAACATCCAGCCGAGGCCGATGACCTGAGACTGATAGTCGTAGAACAACGTGGGAGGCTTCGTACAACTTTATCGAATTTCGGATCTGCCGAAATCAATAAAGGTCCAAAATTTCAACGTAACAATTCCGTTCATATTCGTAGAAGATAGTTGAGAAGTACCTCCTCCAAAACCGTTTTGTTTTTTAATGCATATGTAACATGCACGTTTATTTTTTTGATTTGGATGATAAATTGCACAACTTACTAGACTTTCCATTCACCAAATACTAAATAAGACTTGGAGGATTTTATTCTTTTAAAAGTATGTTACCGATATGTTCTCAGTTCAAAGCCAACGCTCATCTGATTCTGAGATTAATGAATTCTCTTACTTTCGGTTTATTATTTTCAATATTTTGAACCTTTGTAATCGACAATGAAATGAAGAAATTAATCCCTCTCAAAATTGGTTGGTACACGTTTCAAGATATGTAGATTCAAGATTATGTAGAAAACCGGATAATAAAATTCGGCCGTCCGCCGCACTTAGTGTAGGAAAAAATTATTCATTTCGGGGAACAAAACTAATTGTGCTAGAAAACGGTCTGCACATCATCCGATTTCCATGATTTTTGGGTCGCCGAATCGATTGTCACTAAATTTGAAACCAAAGAATCACAATCCAAGAGGTAAAATGGGAAATACTTAGTAATCATAAATTCTAGGATAAAAGAAAGAAATTATCAATTTGTAAAAAGTATTAAATGAACAATAAATGTATTTAATGTACCAATAAAAGCAGGTAACGCTGAAAAAAATGGGAATTGTAAATTTAACTAAAGGTTTTTTTAACCAATTAATTTTTAATTTTCTTATTTTACTTGATTGTATAAATAAATATTTGAATGAATAAAATTTCATTTTTTGTTATTTTTGGAATTAGGCAGACTTTCCTAATTCCAGAGAATACAAGATATGGTCTCCTTTTAGGAATTAGCTACATTTTTAGGCTAGCACCCCTGCTCCAGTGTCAGCCATGATTTTCTTAACTTCCATGATTTTTTTCTTAAGCAATCTGGTTTTTAAAATCACTTTTTTCTCGATCCCTCCTCGGGTTCACCAACTGTCATAATTTTGATTTAGGATCGACTTTTTCGGGTAACACCTTTTCCAGTTCCTCAGCTGATTGCATCGGTGAGTTGTTATCAGCACAACTACAAAATGGTCGCGTATTCCATAGTTTTTGCGACTGAAGAATTCGATACAGCCAATGGGGTATTCTGTTGTATTGATGCTACAATATGACATAGTTCGTCTGAAACCCTGATTTAAAAAAGTTCATCTTTATTTCAGGAGATACTTTATTGTTTTTGGGATTCAAACGCTTTATTTCATTCGCTTTTAGAACATTTGTAGAGCTGAGAGAGACAAAGTTATTGAATTCAAAAAATTGTAAAAACTGTTCGGTTTAAACCGGGGCTTAAACCCAGATGAAACTCCTTATTTTTTCCCTTTGTTAGGTTCCCGATATGTGTACCATAGTGATGTGATAATTAGTGTGAAATATCCAGTTTAAGGGTCTCCTTGTAAGCTGATTTTGTCAAATCAAACCTTTTTCTATTCCTAGTTTCAATTTCTCAAGTTAAGGAAGTATTGTTAAGTGTTTCTTTTTGAAAGTGATGTTTTCCAAGACAACCCAAACGACAAGGCGTAGACATGTCGAATGTTCGAAGTTATTAAGTTCAAATTCAAAGTTACTAAGAAATTTCTCTGGTTCGTATGGTTTTGAATGTATAGGAGAACAAGTTGAAAACATGCCATTCCAGCCATTTTCATTAGTCCGCCATATTGTGTTTCAGCCATTTCGACACAACATTTTTATTTGGATTACAAAGATGGTTTTGTAATATTAATTATGGCACCGTTATAATAATTGAGGAGGTTGAATCGCATAAAGCACTATATCCACTTGAGTGAATTTAGCTGGAAATGCCAAAACTTGTAGCACATTAATTTTAGCTCATAGGTTCACATTTTTTTTTTTAATTGACCGTTTTTTGTCCTCTGCTGTGTGGTAAAGCAGTTAGACAGTCGTTGGAAAACGTGATTATTCACTTTAAATTTTAAATTTAATACAAATAGATAGAGTACTTTTTGGCTGAAACATTTTTGGATAGAGTACCTTTCGGCTGAAAACGTCGGGTCTAAAGATGACGACTAGTGAGGCGGATGGGGTACTTTTTGGTGAAAATAGAGTTGAGGAAGTTGGATATGAGTTGGATTTAGCGCTGTATGATTGATAAATGGATAGAGTACGTTTTGCTTGGAACACACCTCAACTGTTCAGTACGTTTTGGTAGAAAACTCGATTTTCATCGCTCATTTTTCAATGGATAGAGCAGGTTTTGAGATGAAACCGACTTCATTTTCATGAAGAAACAGTCCTACAAACCCGTAACCAACCATTAGTTTTAAATTGAAAAAAAAAATGGCGTTCAGTTCTATTTGCGTTCAACCTCCTGAATTATCCTAGTCACTTCAAGGACTATGCTGCCGATTCTATCCAGGAACATTTAAACACGGTCCAGGACATCTTGGGTGTTGACTGACACGTCTACTGTCGGTCTACTGGTTACTGCACCCTATACTCTTCCATTATACCCATTATAAAATATTGTTTCAGCTATTACGGGAAGGTACACATCAATTTATTACCAAAGGAGGTCAGGTTGGTTAGCTAACTATAATATAAATAATTAAATCAGTCGGGTTTTAGGCCATGGGCTCTTTGACTCTAATACAGAAGGTCATTCGTTTGTGTCTTTTAGTTGCTAAGGCTAAAAAAGTAGCCCGACCTAACTGTTAACAAAATAACCGATAGCACTCCGGAAACAGGAGATTCAACAACAGACATCACCCTGGGAACCCACCCGTTGTGATAATTCACATGAATATTCATCCCACGAAAGAGATTTTTGCATTTGTGCACATAGGGACGTCAAATGGTCGTCACTTACCTCCGATAACGACCACCACCCTGGGAAAACAAACCGCAGTTTTCCCTGCGCATGCGCCCTCTTTCATTATGAAGATTACCTCTTTATGGGCCGTTTGATATTGTTTGCTCAAACGTTATTTCTTCCCCGATGACTCTTTAATGGTGTCGTAAAGTTTTACGGCTCGCACCCGAAGGTGGGTGAACGCCGTGTAGGATTCCCCACGTCAGTATCATGCGTTTTGTGATGTTAGTTCATGTGGAATTGAATATTCACGGATTTCGCTGCACGATGTACTGGTTAAGTAAGAAGGTATTTGGTCATTATGTTGACCTCGTTTAATTTTTCAAAGATACGCAATTTCCAATATATGCTGTTTAAAATTTTCCCTCAAAACGGTCACAAGCATCAAGAAACTCCAACTGCCGCTCTAAGAAACGTCGCCAACAGTTACCTTTTGAGAGGTACCTCACTGCTGTATGGAGTAGTATTCCTCTTCATTTTCTCGCTAAGCTGGTAGAAGAGACATCGACAGGACATACGTTCCTTGCATGGGTATACTGTTATAATTGTATTATAATTACTCCGATATATTCGGCTTCCGAGTTCTCATCGCCCCTCAATTCGCCCCTCACAAATTTATCGCCCCCTAGCATTTGAAATTGCCCACTTGTGAAACCCCCTGTTTTAGCCTATTCTGTACAACTTTCGTTTTGTTCCTTGGATCCGAGTTACGAGCTTAATTTCTAGTATCCTTCCGATTTTGATGATTTTCCCAGCTAATTAGCGGGTGTGGTAGTAGATGAGTTACGTTCCTCACAATTCAAAATTCAGATAACGTTTTAGCATGTTCATACATAGTATATATCTTGTATAAGCTCCAATCCTGGTTAACTCTCGGTATCTCATAAGGGTGTCTATTTAGTACCAATCGAACAACAGCATACTGTAATCTATGTTTCTGTTCTAAAATCGATTTTATTCTGGCTTGGAGGATTGGGTAACATTTGGCCGTGTATATCCCCGCTTAGGGTTCACAGCAGTGATTTTGGTCAGTTTGTGAAAATTATAATATCCACGATGTTTTATCCTTCCTTATAACTTGTAGGAACCTTGTAGCGGTTGCCTGAAGGGTGCTGCTCCCTTCAGCATCCTGCCCCTGACCGAAGGAGAAAATTCCGTCAGGGAATAGACCCTGGCGGGTTTTGCTTCAGGCAGCATGGCTGCATCTTTTGCTATTGCGTCAGCAATATAGTTTCCTACGATGCTTGAGTTGCTTTTATTTTTCTATTGCAAAAAGTGACCTTTCCTCCGGTTCTGATTTGGTCGATCTATATAGCTGTGGCTGCTTCTATGTGGTTGAGGTGAGAGGTTAGCTTTTTTTTACGCCGCTTTAGGAACCACCATCAGGATGGTGGAGAAGTTGGACGTGAGAAGAGTACTATAACTGTAACTGCTGGAGGATTGCGTAACATTCGGCCTTGTATGACGACGCCTACTGTTACAGCTGTGATTTCGGTCAGTTTTTGGGGCAATGTTTTATCCTTCCTCAAAACTAGTAAAGAAAGAGTAGCCTTCAAAGTTCTTAGACAACTGTAACAGGCCCACTCTGCTGATCGCCTCCTCCAATTGAAGGTTGATGAACAATATGAAATACTTAAATGTTTCCACACAGTGTCTGTTTGCAGATGAACTCCTACATCTTGTTTTTGTGGGGGGACTTTGCTCACCATGCCCGTCCTCAAATCACGCCAATGAATGCCGCCTATGACAAAAACAAATAACCAATATACGGATAATCTGTGGAGACATCTCCCCCAAACAATGTTACTGCCCGTTAAAGTCGCCTTTTCTTGACGCCTCGTTGAGCTCGGATCCCCATTGTCTCATTCACACCCGATTAATTCCGACGATTGTCCCTCGAGTTCTTCCGATCCAGGAGTGATCCGTCACAGCTGCCCGCAGCATCGTATTGTTTCCCACCGTACGGCTACGTGATGCGGTTTTTATTCCGCTGATGGCCACATAAAACACATCTTCGCTGAAACTATGCCCAAGGACATCTGCTGGTTTCCTTTTCTGTCACGTACTCAACAATCGTGGTTTTGTTTTATCTCGGAAAGATTTTTCCCAAGGATGATGTGTGATTGTCAAAATAATGCAAAAAATGTTCCAGTCATGCAGCATGATCGTATGAACGAATTTTCCAAAATTATAGTAGGTACTAAATTGAATTCAAACTGTGTTGAGATTTGTGTACATTTATCTGCGTAAAAATTGTTACCTATTCTTGCCTGTCGTTACCGATTTTGCAAAAAAAAAAAAAAACCTATTATAAATAATATTATTTTATTCAAACCATTTTAATACATTGTAATAGGTTTTTTTTAGAACAATTAAGTGAAATTTAAAAACAATTTTCATCATAACCAGAAGTGTCCCCTTCCCCAAACTTAGAACAAGCCTCCCCATGTGTGGCACCCCCTTCTATGCTAACTGAACTTTTTAGAAAGCTTTTTCCACAGGATTCAGCATCGGCAAGTATGGTGTAAAAACGTTATGGTCATTTGTGTGGAAGCCATGAAGTTTTGCACTTCATTTGCTCGATGTGGTGTATACTTCATGCTCACTGATATCTCACTAGTTGTTACGTCGGTTATTTATTTTCTATTACATCCCTTTCTTTTGAGAGGTTTAAGGGTAGTTGATTTTTGATGAAATCCTCTTGAAAAGTAGTCTAATTCAAGTCAAGTTGAGTGAAATCTAATACTTCCCCTCACAAGCCATTGTGTCCAGCCCTAGTCTCCCCACGTTGTATGTCGTGATCATATGTCATAAAGAACGCAGTGGAAGCATGCTGGGCCCATAACCTATTGAATTTAGAGTTTATCGCAGTGGTGAGAATTATTGATAAGTTGATGTTAACTTTGAATAGAATGCATTGCGCTATCAAATCTACGAAAGGTAGTGTACAATATTTTCCATGTACGTTACGAAGAAATCATCTTGCTAATTCTATTGGGAGAAGGTTAAATTGTCTAAGAAAAAGGTTTAATTTTTGTGGAAAAAACGCTGCCAATTCTTTCAGTGGGGTTTATAATTCAATGATTTGAATTTCTACTAAGCTTTGGAATGTGCGTGTTTCACAGCTGATAGAGCGATTATTGAATTTCAGGAGGCACACAAATATGATCAACTGATCAATCCAAATAGGTATTTCGGTTGAGAACCGATTTACGTGCTCTATGCGTATCTCCTGAAATTCAATAATCGCTCTATCACCTGTGAAACACGCACACTCGAAAGCTTAGTAGAAATTAAAATCATGATTCATTGAATAATAAACCCCAGTGTAAGAATTTGCAGCGTTTTTCTCAAGAGCGATTACAACGGAAAAACATTCTATTTGAAAATTTTAAATTTCGTAAGACGGAGCTATATCAGAATGCTTCAACCCATGTATTAGAGCAACTTCGGATTGGAAGTAATGTGTCAAAAGTTAGGCTGATTTTTGGGAAATGGAAGGTGAGGTTGTAGTGGGTTTACCATAAAAAGTATCCTTTTGATAAAATCCGACTTTCGTAAGGATCTCAAAGTCCTCACCTGCCACCGGATAAAAAAACATGTATCGGCTATAAACCAATCAGTCTAATATCCAATTCAACGTCACTAGGTTACTGCGATTAAAAAAAAAAAATAATAATAATACAAAAATAAAAAACGCTGTTGTTTTTGTTTTGATCGCAGTAACCTAGTGATGTAGTGAATGTGGATGCAAATGTTGGCACCATAAATCGGGCCATACATCGAGAATGGTTTGAGCTACGGACCTAGGGAGGGGCTCATTCGATTCCTCATGGATAGTTCTTTAAAAAAAGTCCAAATTTAGGCCGCCTTGATTTTTTTTGAGGTTTTTAGGGATTTTACAAAACTTTGACATCCCTTAAAGGGCACTTTTATTAAGTGAGAGAGCAGGCTAAAGAATTGTGGCGTTGTCGGATCATCATGGATTTTTCCTGAAAATTTCAAATTTTTCGCTCCAGCCGTTTGGGGGTAAATCGAGCCGTACGGCGGGCGGACGGAAAAATTTTTTATTGCAGATTCGGATTCTACACCCTTTGAAACGTAAACCATGAATTTTGTGTGTGGGGTAGCATTATTTTTTTAAAAGCGGTTACAATGGTTTATTGTAATCATTTAATAATAAACCAAGAACGTAATAATCGTTAATTCAACTGGAAAATGGTATATGTCTTAAGTAATCGGGACTTTCATTGTTAAGCTCTACTACTGTAAGTTTCGAATTAATTTTACATTGTTACGCTTGATGTAGAAATGAATGATTTTGATTTGATTGGTTTCTTTCGACAGCGATGGAATCTTTCAATTTAAATCATTTAAATAATCTTTACATTTATGTTAAGGTGGTGTACAGTAAAGGTAGTGTACGGGCAAGGAGAAGGTAGATGTGTTCCACACCCTACTTGTGCGACGGTTTTGAATTAATTTCCACCAAGAATAAGATGTTTTCGAAAGAAGGTGAACGAACAGCTCAGCCGCGTTTTACGTTCATTACCAGACAATTACCGTGTTTTTTTCTCTTTTTTTCGTCTTCAGTTCCAGTTCTTTTCTGCCTTCCGGCTCTGCACGAAATCCGCTTCCCTTCCCACCGGGGAACCTCAAATGAGACGCTCAAAACCTTACGAAATGGTCTCGAGACTTGAGCGTGTCTCCCGCGGCCTCCTATCGCCTTCTCCGAATCTCTTCAACTTCCCTTCGCAAATGAAAACTTTCTTGAAGGGAGGGAAAATGGTTTATCTGAACGAAGCGTTTCTCACCGAGCAGAATCCAAATGTGACCTTTCATTGCGAGATCCCATTCCGCAGCTAACATGTGACTAAAGTTCCCGAAATCGTGACTTCAAAAAGAGAAATAACCGCGGATGTCACGCGATATTTCTCAAAATTGTCAGAACAGCGCTCCAACTTTTCTCTTTTTTGATTGATAGATACCTAAGTATATACCCTCATATTATATTCCTATCTATCCTCGACATCATCGCTTCAAACTGCTAAACTTCAAGGATAGATTTCTAACTCGGCTATTTCGCAGTTTGGAACAAAATTATTCTTTGGCATTTCGCTTTCAAGACTACGTACACGGTACAAAGCAGAAACAATTGTTTTTAATATTATCCGAATCCCCACTCTCATTTCAGGTTTTGCAGAATTTTGTTCATGTCTAACTACGAGTCATTTCTCGTAACTGTTTGTGCGTGTGTGTTTTCAGGGGCGTTCTCTCCTCTTTTCAATTTAGAACATAAGTACGGACTAAGTCACTCACGACGAAGTTGTGGAAACCCATTTCAAATAAAAACGGAGTAGGATAGAACGTTGTCTATATTTCCACGAAAGTAAAGAGTTACACTGTTAAATCGATTTCGACGGTTAGGTCATCATCAGTAACAAACATGAACTGAAAGTACATCACAGAAAGCATATCTTATATAGGATCGAGTGAGAGGAGATTGAATCCTATTGGCTCAAGGAAGTGAAAGGGGGCGGGGAGGACCAACCAATGCCACTCAAGGCTTACAAAGTGAAAGGGGCACAAACAGTATCATTATAGAGAGGCGGAACCAAACAAGAAAGAACCCAATAATGGAGAAATATTTTGAGGAATGACATCATTTAAACATTTTCCTGACCTATCACTTTTGACAATTTCGAATTTTTCTAGCACATCCAACATACCTCCCTTTGGGCAAAAGTGAGGAAATTCTACATATTGCCTGTTTGTCAGATCAAAACTGAAACTATGATTGGATTCATTCAGATGACTTGCAAAGGCGGAATCACCCTTATTGTCCCTGAAATCCTTTTCATGCTCTTTTATTCGTTCCCTAAATTTCCTACCAGTTTGACCACAGTACTCAAGCCCACAAGAACATTTTAGTTTATAAACCCCACTTTTTTCCTGAACGTTAATTTTATCCTTAACCGTACCCAAAGAAGATTTGAGATTATTTTTATTCTTAAACCCAACGTTGAAACCCCTGGACGACAGAATTTTACCGAGTTTATCCGAAATTTTCCCATAATAAGGTATACTAATCCACTTTTTCTCCTCCAACTCAATTTCTCTCACTAAATTACACACCCCTTCCCTACTCTTTTTCCTAAGAACCTTATTCCAAATAGAATCAACAAGTTCTCCCCCGTATCCATTACTTACGGCTATACTTTTAATAACAGATTTTTCTTTCAATAAATTTTGATCATTCATTGGTATGGACAGTGCCCTATTGATCATACTATGGAAGGCGGCATGTTTATGGACTAAAGGATGATTTGAAGTACTATGAATAGTTATATCACTGTAGGTATTTTTTCTATAAATGGAGAAATCATGCCTTTTGTTTAATCAAACAAGAAAATTTAACTTATTTCCGCCCAATTCAAGGGTAAATTTGATGAAAGGATTGTTGGAAAAGAAAGTTGTCTCTCGGTTCCTGTCCATAAAATAATTATGTCTTCTCCGTATCTATACCAATACACGTAAATCTGTTCTCAACCAAATACCTATTTGGATTGATCAGTTGACATATTTGTGTGCCGCCTGAAACTCAATAATCGCTCTATCACCTGTGAAACACGCACACTGCAAATTCTTCCAGTTGGGGTTTATTATTCAATTATTCATTTGAGTTGCATCATGATTTGAATTTCTACTAAGCTTTGAGGTGCTTGTTTTACAGGTGATAGAGCGATATTGAATTTCAGGAGATATGCATAGACCACGTAAATCGGTTCTCAACCAAAACACCTATTTGGATTGATCAGTTGATCATATTTGTGTGCCTCCTGAAATTCAATAATCGCTCTATCCTGTGAAACGCGCACACTCTAAAGCATACTGGAAATTCAAATTATGAACCCAAGCCAATTGAATAATAAACCCCAGTGAAAGAATTTGAAGCGTTTTTAATAGCATATTCGTTCATCCAGGTCCCCTTCGATTGCAAAAATTTCCATAAACCCCCTCAACTCAATTCTAGAGGGACTAGGTTTTAGAGACAGTTATAATTTTTGAACACGTAACCTAAACCCACCATTCTTTATATCTTGGCCATAACTCTTTAATTGTGGACATAATCTATCGAAGCTCAAAATTGTCTCTCGTCCTGTTGCACTCCCAGAAAGATTTCTCAACTAAATAATCCAGTCAGGAGGGATACCCCTGATCGGCGAAAGCCAGAACAAAGAGCACTGGGCGTTACTTTGACATTCATTCATCCACTCAACAATTCGGCTATTGGTGGAGATAGTACTCAAAACCAATCAATGCTTGCACGAGTTGGAATAACAGTGACAAGTGTGTACCAACGTACCTCCAGCTATGAACACGAGTGACAGGTACAACGGTGCCCGCTCCCCGGTTGATTTCACCGTTGGTTTTTGTCGCAGAATGTCGGCCGGAGATGTTTCTCTTCTCGGAGGCAGCCGGCGAACAGTTTTGTTGCGTCCGGAGGAGCTTCGCTGCCAGGGTGACGTCTTCGCCAACGGGACTTCTCTGGTGCATCGGTTTACGACCCGCACCGTACCGGTCAGTTATCCCTCTGAAATGCGGCTCTTGCGAACTAGAACGGAATCTCAAGGTCTTTTCATGTGCGTTCCAAAGTTCTGAGCAGCGTTGCCAAGTCTGGTATTTCCCCGAGATTTAGAGTATCTGATAGTAGAAAGTGATGCCGCAGCATCGCCGCTAAAAACCCAGGACACCACTTGTTATCTCCTATCAATCCGCCGTTGTGATGCATCTTTAGCTCACTATCATTCGTGCTTCGAACATTAATACTTTTATTATTCCTGCCATAAAGTGAACCTACAGGAACCCAAAAGGCTTTTAAGTTGTGTCAACTTGAAGTACCTGCCACAGGCTAGAAATAAATTCTGCGACTCATTTCTGAAAAAAAGTGCCTCCTAGAAATTTTTATTTAGAGTCTTCGTTTTCGAGTTATTTTAAGATTTTTTCGTGTCTTTTATTCTGATTCACTAAAACGGCCATAACTCCCTTTTATACTCAATAAAACTTAATTTTGAAATGAATTCCTTCGTAAGGAATCCAGTAATATCAGAAGAGTTTCTGTAAGTTGAACCGTTCTAATGCCATTTGTTGGTGAAAATTGTGGGAACGTTTCGAAAACGTTTTGCCAGGTGTTTTCAAAATCAGAGAATATCTTTGTTTTTCTTACTCTTGAGTGTTACAGATAACATCTCTCCCTGTCATCTTTGTGCGCTGAAATTCGGTACGTAGCCTCGTGAAGCTATTGGGAGGGATTTGGAGGATCTCGGATCAGCTGTGTGAGTGACAGAGCTAAATAATTCAACGCAGCGGTCCTAGCACAGTTAAATTATAACATAAGTACCACCCTTCTTTGTTCGTCATACAGAAACCTTTTTCTGCACGCGATGTTTGGCAAACTACACGCTTGGCTGACCCATGCCAGAATCCAGTTGGATTTCAATAGATTCGAAGGATTTTTTAGGATTGAGTTATCTCCACCAGAAAACCCGAATTGAAGGGAATCAGCAAATGGTTGTTATCTTTACATTTCATTCGAATTTTCTGAAGTGTGGTTTTTGACCATTTCGGATCATTCATGTATTACTTGTTATCCATAATACTCATTAGTATTCAAATATATCTAAACTTCATGAATTGGGCAATTTCCCTCAATCCATCCATGTTACTGATACGAAGAAGTGGCTCACCCTGGCAGACGATGTTTGTTGGCCAGAGCGATCAGAGACAAAAACGAGAAACGAAGTGCTCCGACTGTGGAGATGAGTTGCAACATCAGGTCAGCTCGCTCACCCGGGAACCACCTCCGCCCATCGGATCCGATTTTTATTCAGAGCGGTCGTCAAGTTCCGATTGCGCCACGACCCGCCGTGCCGACGCTCTGAGGCAATCCATCATCCCAAAGGTCATTTTCAAGAAGGCAAAAAGAAGAGAAGGCGTCGTCGGAAGGTTTTTTAACAGTTGTTCCACCGGTGATGAAGAGGGTTTTGTAGTCCCCACGACTCCGAACGGATCCGCCGACGATACCTGATGATGCGCCGATGACGGAGGCGGTTGTCACGGGATGACGAACGACGTCGAGGGTCGTCACGCTGGTGAAATGCGGCTTTCGTGAGGCGATGATTTCTTCCGTGCCGCCTACTGAACTTGGATATCCAGGAGGCAGTGGGAAGTCCAATAGTGTTGAGCCACCATGCAACTGATAATCCAATTTTATACACATGTCATTTAAATATTTATAACAAATAGCCTAATGCCATCAGTAAAATATATGTTATCTAGTTTGATCACTAGGAGTCATAATGGATTTTTAGTCTTGCAGAATCCACACCATCAACTCGCGAATCCTGCAGGACTCTGCGCGACTTCCTGCATCTGCCATCAGTGCAGAGGAATTATATAATCATTAAATTCTCATTCATTATTTAGTAATTTGGAATCAGAGTAATCTTTCTTGGAGAAGAAGGCGGAATTCAGAATGGATGGACCGCAGTCAAATGGACGGAAAGGCCTTTTGTTGATCTATTGCTTAACTTCAAGGCCTTCTTGCAAATATCACATGTAGCACTCATCCCACCTTTCGATTTCGAGAAATGATCCCAAACGGCCGAGGAATCCATAGCTTTAAATTAGCTCACAAGTTAATAATACCACCACGTTGTATTCTCCAAGCTTCTCCAGCTTATTGGTACTATTTGGTTAAGTGACAGGACATTGCCGTAAATTTGTGCAAGCGATAATGGAAGTGCAAAACTAAGTTGCTCTAGGATGAAAACGCAGCAAATTAATGCAAACTCGTTGATTTATTTTGTGTTGGATAGCTCTCCTACACGGATAGTCAGACTACCGGAATTGGACTGTGCAGCCAGAGGCAATGCTTCCTAAGCAACAAGTAAAATAAAAATTCAGGCAAAACGACTTTTCCTATTTTTCTCGATCTGCTATTCAACTGAATTTAATATCAAGGTGTTGCCCAGTATAGTTGTGTAGTATCCACTGAGCTCAGGGTCATTCGCCAGTTACTCCTGCGTAGTATCCATTATCTGTTCTCGCCACACAACACAGACAACACTGAGGTTCATGAGCGAACTCATGATACAGCAACTGAAGTAGGCTCATCCTATTTGTGGAAATAATTGCTATCTAAATCCAACAAAAAACTAGCCTCTTACGTCAAGAGTTTTTGAGATTTAAATTTCAGCCCTTGAAAATTATCCCTTAGGGTTGGTTGGTCGAGGTTGATCCCAGTGTAAAAATATCATTTTCAGCCCATATCTGATTCTTAATCATATCTTTTCATCAAGTTTGATCCAGTACTTTCGGAGAAAAGCTCAAAATGGCTTAGGGCGGACGGACTGTTTTTTTAAATTCTACTTTTGTATTTTATGGATTTTGAAACGTAAATCAACAAATTTTGAGGGGGTTAAATGTTTTTTTCATGGTCAAACACAAAGGTTCATTTATTGTTGTTAATAGTAATGAACCAAAATGAACAGTGATGCATTGTCTACATTAGAATGTTCGTTTTTATTACTGTTCTAGTTTAAATGAATTAATTTTGACTTTTGCTTTTCTACAACTTTTGGTTTATTATTCAATATTCAATAATCTCTTGAAAAAAAAATTTTTAACCCCCCCTGAAAATTTTATGGTTTACGTTTCAAAGGGTGTGGAATCCAAATCTGCAATAAAAATGTTTCAAATTTTTCCTTCCGTCTGAAAATCTGTAATTCAGATTTTTCCTTCCGTCCGCCGTACGCACGATTTCTCCCAAACGGCTGGAGCAAAAAATCTGAAATTTTCAGGAAAAATCCATGTTGGTCCGACAACGCCCCAATTCTTTAGCCAGCTCTCTCACTTAATTTAAAGTGCCCTTCAAGGGTTATCAAAGGTTTGTAAAATCCCTAAAAACCTCAAAAACAGTCAAGGCGGCCTAAATTTTGACTTTTTTCGAAGAACATTCGTGAGGAATCGAATGAGCCCCTCCCCAAGTCCGTAGGTCAAACCATTCCCGATGTATGGCCCGATTTATGGTGCCAACATTTGTATCCACATTCACTACATCACTAGGTTACTGCGATCGAAACAAAAACAACATCGTTTTGTTTGTTTTGTTTTGTTTTGATCGCAGTAACCTAGTGATGTAGTGTATTTGGATACTGGAGTGAACTCCTGAAAGGGTTTATAGCCGATACACGGGTTGAAGCATTCTGATATGCATGCTCCGTCTTACGAAATTTAAAATTTTCAAATAAAATATTTTTCCATTGTAATCGCTCTTGAGAAAAACGCTGCAAATTCTTTCACTGGGGTTTATTATTCAATGATTCATGATTTGAATTTCTACTAAGCTTTGGAGTGTGCGTGTTTCACAGGTGATAGAGCGATTATTGAACTTCGGGAGGCAAACAAATATGATCAACTGATCAATCCAAATAGGCATTCTGGTTGAGAACCGATTTAAGTGCTCTATGCATATCTCCTGAAATTCAATTATCGCTCTATCACCTGTGAAACACGCACACTCCAAAGCTTAGTAGAAATTCAAATCATGAATCATTGAATAATTTTTTTCTATATTAATGTAATACATTATTGAATCATAATACAATACGTAAGGTATCTCTACTGGCCCTCGATTCTCTCCTATTTCCTGAATCTGCCTAAAAATTAATCCCATATTATTTGAATACAGAAATTGTGGATGCCGTTAGACAGCCCACCCAACTTGGCAGACGTGCGAAAAATTGCTAATTGGTTGCTCGTCGCATACTGTGCAAAAAACCGCCCACGTATCCAGTAAAAGGCAGAGAATATCAAGTCTGGGGATCCATCTGATTTTCTCGTATTCCATAACGTAACGAGCCGGTTGCGTTACGTGCTCGGAGCTCGGCGGATCATCACGGCGTCTGATATTATCTGCCTTCCCAGTACACAGGCGAGCACTTGCACTTGAATTAAACGCGAACCTCGAAGCATTGACCTCGCTTGTTCGTAACCTTGGGCTGAAGATGTTGCAGCTATCTTAACAACTGAATTGTACGGGATGAAGTATCTCTTCGTATCATTCTGAATGATGCAGGAAATACTCGTAATCGGAGCATTTTGACCGTGCAGATGGGTCAAGGTGATTTCTTGACTGTTGACCTGTACCAACTATTTGAGTCAAATATCATCTCCAAAGCGATCAAACAAAATTGGTATTTGAACAATATATTTTTTTTGGTTTATTGTTCAATAATAACTCCTAAAAGGGTAGCCGATACACGGGTTGAAGCATTAAATTTTCAACTAGAATATTTTTCCATTGTAATCGCTCATGAAAAAAACGCTGCCAATTCTTTCACTGGGGTTTATTATTCAATTGGCTTGCGTTCATGATTTGAATTTCTACTAAGCTTTGGAGTGTGCGTGTCTCACAGGTGATAGAGCGATAATTGAATTTCAGGAGATATGCATAGAGCACGTAAATCGGTTCTCAACCAAAATGCCTATTTGGATTGATCAGTTGATCATATTTGTTTGCCTCCCGAAGTTCAATAATCGCTCTATCACCTGCGAAACACGCACACACACAAATATGAATTGGCAGCGTTTTTTTCATGAGCGATTACAATGGAAAAATATTCTAGTTGAAAATTTAATGCTTCAACCCGTGTATCGGCTACCCTTTTAGGAGTTCACTCCAGTATCCACATTCACTGCATCACTAGGTTACTGCGATCCAAACAAAAAAAAAAAACTTGTGTTTGTTTCGATTGCGGTAACCTAGTGATGTAGTGAATGTGGATGCAAATGTTGGCACCATAAATCGGGCCATAAATCGGGCTGGTTTGAGCTACGTACCTGGGGAGGGGCTCATTTGATTCCTCATAGAAAGTTCTTCAAAAAAAAATCCGAATTAAGGCCGCCTTGAATTCGTTTGAGGTTTTTAGGGATTTTACAAACCTTTGACAACTCTTAAAGGGCACTTTAAATTAAGTGAGAGTGCTGGCTAAAGAATTGGGGCGTTGTCGGACCAATATTGATTCTTCCTGAAAATTTCAGATTTTTTGCTCCAGCCGTTTGGGAGAAATCGGAAACATTTTTATTGCAGATTTGGATTCTACACCCTTTGAAACGTAAACCATGAAATTTTCAGGGGGGTTAGAATTTTTTTTTCAAGAGCGATTACAATGGTTTATTATTGAATAATAAACAAAAAACAATTTTATTGTTTGTTTTGATTTTATTTTTAGTACTTCCAATGCGACCCAACGATCCACTCCACATCATTCAAGTGCTTACTTGGGCTTACTTCATTAGTATGCAATATCATATTATCCATTGTCAAAACATGTTATTTCACAGCGTTGTTCAATTTGTACAATGGGTTAAGATTTTCGTTGTTAAACAAGGGGTGAATAAGGCTAAACAGACAATTAAAAACCACAATCAAACATTACAAATTAAACATTTCTATGTAAATTTACATGTCTGCGCCATTCACAAACGTTATAATGAATGACTTGATTTTTTGTGTTGCAGGAGGGGGGATGCCAGAGGTCTGGGAAATGGAGCAGCGAAGATATTCTATAGCTGGGGATGAGCGGCTGCCGCCGCCTTCTCGCGGTATGGTCCCGTCCACTTCCGAAGATCTCCACGCTTGGTCCATCTACAGGTACATTCTTTCAGAATTCTCAGCTAAATTCACGTTTGCTTATCCAATCAAACTTGCAATGCCTAGTGATTGTGAAGGATGCGGAAATTAATTATCATCGTTGATTATTTCCACGAAACATTAGTTAAATAGCTAATAGGTAGTTATTAAACGGTCATCAGCGTCTTTGTAAGAGTTGTAACACTCAAACGGACACGATTCCAAGCAATAACAAGGAGATGATGGAATCCAAAGGGTGAGGCGATAAGCCTACAACGTAGAAGATTCATCTGAAGCTGAAAAGCATCAGGTTTATTAGACTTACTTTTTAGCTTTGCTAATTTTAGGAGTGGGATGGAGGAACTATACATATCTGTCCGCCCCGGGGCTTTCCAAAAGTATGGGGGTGAGGGCTTACAATAGGTTGGGCGGTGGTAAATAGGGAAATTTGAGGGGCTGGGGGAAATGAAGGTGCGTCAGGACGGCTTATCTCAAAGGATGAGTGGTTGGTAACAAGGCTCTGCTACCACATAACAAGGACGTGAAGCAATGGGCTTGTTGCTCCTTCCGAGGGCTGTGTGAATGATGTGTGACCACCACACAGCACCTACCACATCCCAAGCTTCTGATTTAAGCTCAGGGTTGCCACGGATTCCATGCTTGGGTTATAGACTCTCCTCTGAAAACCAATCCAGGTTGGTTATATTGTTAATTTGAGAAGAGGAAACTGATCTCTTCCCCTCATGAATGACTCAGACTTAGCATTTTCAAAGAAATAGAATCGGGATATCCAAATACCCGTTATTTGAAATAATAAACCAGAGCCAAAGAGCGGTAAAATTTAACAATGAACAAGCAGGTATAGATTTTCAGCGACCTACAGGTTTCTCTACCGGTAACACCTCATTTGGACCATCTCTTCAATCAAATAAATAGCAAACACACATCGTATTGAATTGTTGCCTTATTTACCTTGCAGAAGTATTATTCTCGGTGAAAGCGGTTCAGCGCCGAATAGCGAAAGCGTTAGGCAACCCGCAATGCTTGACAGCTGTGTTGGCTTGGCATCTCTCAGCCTGACTCCTCAAGTGGTGACAGGGCCGTACCAACTATAAACTGATTACGTTGGCTTACTAATTATTGGATAGAACCACTCTGAACTCAATGCCTACTAAACAAAACGTTTCTTTTTCAGAAAAAAAGGTAATTTATCTTCCTTAAGGAGTACAATTAGTTACTATCGAAAAAGTATTAATGCTATTGGAAAGAGGACAGAAGACGTTAAGATATTTTTAAAATATTGAAAATGTTGCACTATTGGTCGTGATAAGTATTCAAAACTGATCAAAAGCCAGGTCCGAAAGATAAAAGATAGGTGGAAACTTGGGTTTCGGATTGGCCAAATTTTGTTTTCGAAATTTTTAATGAACCTTTGGTAGTGAGGAGGGATAACTTGAATTTTCCAACCACAAATTAGAAGAAGAAAAAATTGTCAGCATGGGTGTGGATCAGAATTAGTGGGATTGATCAACTGTTTTATAAATTCGATTGATCCAGTTGATGGAAGTAATTGAAATGGACAAGAAATAAAATTTATTATAACACGTTACAGGGTGTACAGATTATTATCCGAAAAACGTCACTAGCGTGTTTTTGCAACTAATTTGCGACAAAAAGTTACTCTTAAAGTTCTTTTTTCCGAGTTATTTCAATGCTAAGATTTTTTCGAGTTATCGACCTTATGTTCTAAGAACGGACTTAATTTCTACGTTTCCGAAGCATTCGCAAATCTGAGGTTACCGTTGGAAAGAGCGTTAAATATCCCATCTTCACAGTCCCTGAGAAAATTTTCATAAAGGGAACTAATTGGTAAAAAATTAGCCCGAAAATAAAATTTTGTAAAATGTTGAGAAAACACTTCTTTTAAAGGTTTATTAGGTCGTCATACTTCTAGTCATACGTAATAGCCTGTAAGTACAAATAATGCATAAAAGCCCTAGCTTTCCAACGGTGTAATTGGTATTCATTGTTTACAGGGAACCTTTTTGAGAAAATTGAGTTTTAACGCGAAAATACCTGTATTTTCAGGAACATTTGAGAGTTTTGTTGTGGGAAAAAAACAGCATGACTAAAAAGATTTAAGAAATCCCCTTTACGCCTTGGGGAGGGCAAATATCACATTAGTCGGTTTTTAATTTGTCATTAATTATCAAAAGGGTGTCTGCATGTGTTACGATATGCTTGGAAGTTGATGTATCACTGAACATACTTGGATATAAAGTATTGTTACGAACAAAAGTACCACTACAGTACTAATCCTATTAATCGACCAAGAATTATTTGCTAATAGTTATATCTGGGCAATACACTGCTCAATCCGCGTAATAATTATTTAAAGTCTTGCGGTGCTCATAAATAAGCTATCCAATGAAAAAAACGTGTGCCAACTTGAGTGTGGCACATAACTCCTTCTTGTGGGGAAAATTGATGTATATTGATATGTATTGTTAAAATGTATGGCGCAAAAATACCATGGGACAAGTTTCTGCTGACGTCAACGACTTTAAATGGAAGAGTAGACATATATTCCACATTCCTGCGATTCCATCGAAATGGGATCACAACTGTAAAAATTAGTCAAAGCTGTAAAGGGATTTACATCCGTGCGTGCTCAGTTGCTACTAATCATACCATCGTCTTGACATTTATATGAGACAATCAAACCGGTCTTCCCTGAATACCTTTCGAATTCGAGCGAGATCAGACCAGTAAAATCTGCGAAAATGGAGAAGTTTTCACTTTTTAGAGTGCACAGGGTGATTTGTGAGCAATAAAACTCATTGGCGACCATCCACAGATTACATTAACTCAAGATTCCCAGCCGAACGAAATGAAGACAAGAAACCCCACTTTCTTTCATTCTAGAGTAGAATGCAAATGCCGAATCGCCAAATTCTCTTCCTCGAACATATGCAGTTTCAACAACCATAGAATCGCTAAATGCTAGAATCTTTGCGGTGCTATACTTCGTCTTCTTTCGCTGATTTAAACCAGTTAACAGATGACTTCCAGGGCCAGATAAAACACGGACAATCAATGATCCAACAGCTTGCAGGTGTTTTAACAAGGTCTGGCCGGTATCCTCTTCCTCCTATATCGTATCCACTTCACTTCGATCTCGATGCTTCTTTTGCCCTTACGCAGTTATGCTGACCGTGGTCCTTTGACTGAACTATGTGATTAATGTTTGCATTGATTGATTGTCTCACCAGTGATTTCATCAAAATCAGGTGAAAACTGTATACCCTTAGGGAGTCATGCATTGCCGACCGTGGTCAACTGACTGAACTACGTGATCAATATTTGCAATGATTGTCTCGCCAGTGATTTCATCAAAATTGGGAGGAAACTGTATCAATAAAGCTTATTACTGATGTGCGAACGAGGACAAAGATACCCACAGACATAAAATGAATGTTGTTCAGATGGTTACAACGTAAGATGCGAGTAAAAATTCTGATTTCCGAGAGAGCAAATTGCAAGTGAAAACTTAACATCCGATTAGCTGACTGTAGGTAGACACGGAAGCAATAATAAATCTTTGTGCGATAATTTCCGTGGATTTTCCTCTAGGTACATGTCCATTTATGTATTTTACGTTACGTTTATTGTTCATAAACCGGAGAACCCTTGGGGGTTGTTCTTTTTTAGGGGTACCGAGTCATACAATTAAAGTTTTATACCTTTATGTAATTTGAAATAGTGTTGGAATTATCTATGATAATTAACACTTATTTCTACAGAAAAAACCTAATTTACTATTTCAATAATTTAAACTTGAACATAGAAATTAATGGTGAATTGGGTATTTTTAATGAATAACAAATCGTATTGGAGTTTATATGGATTAATTAAATCTGATATAGGTCCGATATGAAATCAAGAGAGAATTTGGGTTGTATTAAGGAAACCGCAAATAATGGAAAGGGGTGTTACCAGGTATGAGACGGCTAGGGACCAATTGGTCTCACAACGCGCCTCTTGGAGGAGCGCCCGCGGAGGCGGGACCGATGAAATATCGGTCCGCCTTCGCGTAGCAGTTCCAGAAACTGCTACAAATCGTCCGCTGATTACTTGTGATTACATCAAAATACAATAGGAAACATGAAAACTGTGTGTGTTATTGATGTATTATTAAATTTAGTTACAAAATGATTTATGAATATGAAGGAGATAGTAAACTTCACCAGACGTACGTGAGACCCGAGTAGCGAGCGCGTCGCTTGGTCAATGAGAATTTGGTCAGCTGTATATCTACGAATGATAGTTGCAGGCATCCACGATTTGTATTTCGTTCTATATCACAAAATCTCTCCATGAGTTTAATGCTGAGGCTTTTTTTATTTCTGTCGGAGAAGAGCTTTTCTTTTTCGTGTCTGTGTTTGAGGCGTTTAGCGACTCCTACGACTACTCATTCAATAGTAATTCACTTTCATTTGAGGTAGGGATAGTTGTTTTAGTTTTCCTGCTCATCCGTCTTTGAACCGGGCATCCCAACTTAACTTCGAGGCGAGTCACGATGGATAAGTAGTGCTAGTCGTAGATCAGAGTCTTCCTCGAGGCACTTGAGAATTATTATTTATTTTTATTTTTTTGAAAATTTGTTTATTAGAGATTATTACAAGTGCCTCATCGATACACTTATAAATGCCCTGTTATTGGACTCAGATCCGAACATCAGACTACTGTCGCAGCAGTGGTTAATTGTTGGAAATATTTACAATATTGTTACAGTTATGATAATTATTTGTTGTGATTGATATAAAGCATGTAAATGTAGCAATCTGTTAATATGTACAAGTTTGGAATGATGTCTGAGACTTGTCGAGGTCACTGTAATCGTCGGTTGGCAGGTCGTGCAAACCCCTCGTTTATCATGGTATTGTGATGAGTAGAGAATGAGATTTTTACCTTCTTGTTCATATCTCTCGGCTAACCCATTTGATTGTGCAAAGTGAGGTGATGATGCCCTGTGAGCGAATTTTTGCTGTCTGCACAAAATTTTTTGAACGCTGAAAATATCTAATGGCATCGACTCCATGGCAGTAATAAGTAACAGGGTAAACAAATAGTTCAATCCTTAAAACTGAATGTTTCATCGCCCTGATTCATTCCGAAGGAACCAAACCGGCTCATCGGTGTGGCCAATCATTTATCCCAGTGTCCTGGTTGTTAAGTTTTCCCTTTAACAGGATTTAGAGCCGCTTTTCCCCTTTGTGTTGCAGGCAGAATCTCAACTCGGACTTCACGGACAGCGCGTTGGGCTCGAGCGAGAAATCCCCGCTCCCCTACGGCAACTTCCAGCTGAGAGAGTCCACCGTTCAGTCCATCCTCAACCACCCAAGATACGGACCTAAGTGAGTACGATGTGCATGTAATTTGTATAATTCGAGATTTTCTTTGCATAACATCGTCGCTCTCCCGTTTATGACATTAGATTAGGTTACTGTGTAAGTATCCGAATTCTAACAGTTCGACCTGAAAAACGCTGCAAATTCTTTCACTGGGGTTTATTATTCAATTGGCTTGCGTTCATGATTTGAATTTCTACTAAGCTTTGGAGTGTGCGCGTTTCACAGGGTAGAGCGATTATTGAATTTCAGGAGAACGTAAATGGAGCAAATCTGTTCTCAACCAAAATACCCATTTGGATTGATCAGTTGATCATATTTGTGTGCCTCCTGAAATTCAAAAATCGCTCTATCCTGTGAAACGCGCATACTCCAAAGCTTAGTAGAAATTCAAATTATGAACGCAAGAAAATTGAATAATAAACCCCAGTGAAAGAATTTGCAGCTTTTTTTTTTATTGAACCTCAATACCCCCCTGTGAAACACGCACACTCCGAAGCTTAGTAATTCAAATCATGAACGCAAGCCAATTGAATACTCAACCCGAGTGGAAGACTACTTATTTACCAAAGTAATAATATTGAATAATAATCCCCAGTATTAATATTTACCTATCTATTATCAGCGTTTCATACATATCAGAATGCTTCAACCCGTGTATCGGCTATAAACTACAAGTATCCACATCGGCTATCACTCCAGTATCCACATTCACTACAACTCGACGCTATCGGCATCACTAGGTTACAAATAAACAATAATAAACCAAAAAACGCAAATGTTGTCACCATAAATCGGGCCATACAACGAGAATGGTTTGACCTACGGACATGGGGAAGGGCTCATTCAATTCCTCATGGTATGTTCTTCAAATAGAGAAAAATTTAGGCCGCTTCGACTTGTTTTGAGGTTTTTAGGGATTTTACAAAACTTTGACAGCCCTTAAAGGGCACTTTAAATTGAGTGAGAGAGCTGGCTCAAGAATTGGGGCGTCGTCGGACCAAGATGGATTTTTCCTGAAAATTTCAGATCTTTTGCTCCAGCCGTTTAGGAGATATCGTGCGTACGGCGGACGGTCGGAAAAATTTTATTGCAGATTCGGATTCTACACCCTTTGAAACGTAAACCATGAAATTTTCAGGGGGGTTAGAATTTTGTTTTTTCCAGAGCGATTACAATGGTTTATTATTGAATAATAAACCAAAAGTAAATTCAAAATTTCATTACCTATCTCGAGTTGGATAGAAACACAATTAGATGCAAAGCTTACTGATTGGGATAATTTCTCAAGCTGTAATTGTATTGTATGATGCCCGTAGAGGCTCAGTATCGAATGTCAGCATTTTGAGTTGAATTGGAACAAAATAGCTACTTGTGGCTCACCTAGTTGTAATATTACTCTGCTACATCTATAAGGACTTAGCTTCAGATTTTTGCACTCAAGCTGAAGTAGCTCTGAAGATTCGAGTTGTTCCTCGTGTTCCAATTATATTTAACCATACTTAGAGTGGGTGAATTGCAAGCTTCAGCATCTCAAGTTGAATAGAAACAAAACTATCTATGGATGTCTACGAGTGGGATGATTTCACAAGCTGCAATTATATTCTACCACCTCCGTAGAGGCTTTGTTCCAAGTATCTTGAATTGAATTGGAGCAAAATTGGCTGCTGAGCTCATTCTGCAGATTAATTTGGCGAACCATGTTGTCAATAAAGGCTCTCTATAAAGGACCACATTTACAAATATCGGAATGGGCTCTGGAAATTGCAGTCATTCGCTATCTTCCAATTAAACTTGACCATCTCCTTGAGCAACTCATCTGTTGCAATGTGTATCCCTCCCAAAAACTCCTTTAGGCCGGAGAAGAGGTGGTAATCCGGGCTATATGTGGGTAATCAATAACGTCCCATCCAAATTGATCCAACAAGTGATTCACTCCAAAAACTATAGTTCAAACCCAACCTCCACTTCTCTACCTGACAATATATGGCTACTGTCTATTGGTATTGCAAGGGAGTGATCCTCGTTGATTCCATTACCCTGTAAAGGCAATAGATGCAGCTGCTTATGTCGAAAAGCTGAAGAGAGTATGGAGAGCTTTCCAAAACAAATATCTTGGCAGGCTGGCGAAGGGCTTTTTTCTACCCGATAACCCTCTTTCACTCCGGCAATGCAACACAGCAGTCTTCTAATAAATTTGGATGGGATGTTATTAATCATCTGCCTACAGCCCGGATTTAGTCCCTTCGGGTTAGCACCTTTTTCCCGAGGCTAAAGGAATTCTTAGGTGGAAAAAGCTAGTCAACGTGACGTCACGCTATCGGATGTGACAAGAGAATGGTCACGGCATACAAAAGCTAGTGCCCCTGTACCGAAAGTTCTTAGAATTAAGAGGAAGGAGGAGGGGGGTTATTTGCTAAATTAACTGAGATGTTTACTGCACAACCATGGTTTTTATTGGAAATATTCGGGTTGCTTTCCAATTTAATTTTTGTAAATTATTATTAGTGGTATTTTTTTAATTATTTGTTTGTGTGTTATCCTTTCATTTCTGATTACCAGTAAAAAAAAAAGGGTTTGGTTTCATGCTGTTTCGTGCATCGTGAGAGATAAGATTTGAAATTGTTTCCCCCTGACTTTTGTGTTATCACCAGTTATAAGCACGTCTTTATGATGTTGAAAGATGAATACAATTATAAAAAGTATAAGGTGGTCCCACAATATTCATATTTGGGTGTGACTCTGACGCCTCACATTTTTTTTTTCCCCATCATGTACAGCAGAGGTGAAAGGCAGCAAAATTTTGTATGAATTATGCTTTGTCAAAAATGTATAGCAGCCCTAATATTCCTTTGCAAGCAAAGTTGCAAGTGTTCAATGCGATTGTACGTGCAATTCTAGGATGTGGAGCGCAGGTTTTGGGATTTTTGGAGTATGTCTGTAGCGGGGCTTTCCTACTAGTTCATAAGCATTTTTTGTCTTTAGCTGATGTTTGAACTGTAGCGAGATTTCTTTCTTGATTTCAAGTGAGTTTTCGATGGCTCTGAAGAAGCCCTGGCCCAATTATGGTCAGCTTATTGCAGAACTCGAGTACTGACTTCATTGTTGTCGTGATTGCAGTTATAATCGGAACTCAGTACTGTTAACATCGGCCGGCGTTCAATTCATTTCTTTCGCCATTTCCCTTCCAATAGCGTTCACATGACATGACGTGACGGTCTTCACAAGGCCCCTTTTCTTCTTCCTCACTTTCATCCAATCTTCTCCACTTCTTCATCATTTCTTCTTCATCTTCGTTCGTCACCCTTTTTTTTCCCCGGTCCCGTCACGTCGCCTTCACCTCGTGAACGCGCCTCTGCCCAATGACCCAGTCCGCGGGAGAAACACACCCGGGAGGGTTGACCCAGCTTCTTGGACAAACGCCTTTTGTCCGGTGCGCCTCTGCCGTTTCGGGGAGGAGCGATTCATTCGTAAAGGGACAATCCCGACCGGGGACAATTCCGAGAGGACAATACTGTTCGGGGCGACGCCTTCCCGGCAGCTCCGGGGGAAATTCCAGGTCATCCGCCGCTCCATCGAGCTCGCTCAGTCATCCGTCGGCCGTCCCGAAGAGTTTTCACCGCGGAAATTTCTCCAACCTTCGCGAAACTGTCCGAAAACCTCCGCAAAAAAACCAGCGAAAACCAATTCAAACCCCCCAAAAATTCTAAACCCCCAAAAAACCGTTCAAAATCCGTTGAAATTACTGCACTTCAGAACATTTCAAAATGTCACAGATCAACAACTTTCAAAATATACAAAAAACCCATTTTCAAATAGCGAAAAAATCAGAAACATTCATCAACAATTGCGAAACCTATTGATTTTCATTAGAACTTTTTTTTCGGTAAATTTCATCCGATTTGAAAATTTCCAGTTTTCATGTGTAGGTATATAGTAGTGTTGTACGTGTAATTCAAAGGATTATCACGAATTGAGGGCGATGGATTGCTGTCGGCCATCCAAGAACAAGGCGATTCTCGAGTAAGTGCTCCATCACTTCGAAATAATATTTGAAAATTATTTTATTATAATAATATTTAATATTTTTAACAATATTTAATGAAGGTAGTGGCGTTTGCCTAAAGTGATTTGATTCTGTTTCACTAAAACTGAAACGTTTGTATCCAAATTTACAAAATGACACGCACTTTTGAAAACTAAAATGACTAGAGAAATATTTTCAGAGATTTTATGGTCGACATTTTAAGAATTTATGAATAAACTACTCTTTTCCATGTTTTTTTCTCGCTCAAAATCGCCTTTTGAAACTAAGTAACACTCCTCATCAAAAACTTCCCCAGAATTGCAGCTTTCCACCTGTTTAAATCAAAATTTTCAATTTTTTTTTTTTTTTAATTTTTTGAAGAAAATAGGCTTTGAATGCGGAGAAACGTGGAGTTATATCTTTAAAAATCGGACGTTTTTCACCCCGAATCGACATGCAACAAAATTTTTTCGGATTTTTAATTATATTTTTCTCGCTGAATCAAATGATGATTCTCTTGAGCCTCCTCGGTCAACAAATAAAAGATTTTCAGACCGAAAGTTTAAAATTTAATATTCCAATTAGTGAGAGAGACACAATTCGCTTCGTATTGATATGGTCATTTCCTCCTGATGAAAGGGCGTGAAAATCCTGTATTTGTTGAGCGAGCAGGGTTAAGACTCGTTTCAGCAAAAATATACATCAAGTCCGACGCCAAACTGATTTTTCTCAAAGTTGTGTGAAATTTCGATTTTGAGTGGGAAACGTCCAATTTTACTATGTAAACCCAAGCTTTTCCACATTCAAACGTAATTTTCTTCATAAAATTCAATGTGAAAATGTTTTTTTACTTAAACCGTTCGATAGCTGAGATTTTGGGGAAGTTTTTCTGAGGAATGAGAGTTACGAACCTGTTTCTAATGAGTCTGAGGGAACGTTGGAAACATCCTTTTCAGATATTGCAGCGGATCGCCGCCCAGGGAATATTCATGGTGAATGGGTTGGGATCTTGTAAATGTTGTCACTAAGCACTTGCACGCATTCGTTCGGAGTTTATTCGGCTAGTACCTCTCATTCAAAGCAGAAAGAGAGTTCTGCAGACCCCCAGAATCCCAGACCTTACTATGCAATAGATCTGAGGATCATGAGCAAACAGCTGGGGCTGGATGTTACCGCCAAACATAATGTACACTAATGCCATTTATAACACCAGGAACAGCAGGGAGCCAACTGTGGACTCTTTAGAACATCATCTCCTAAGAAAGATGATTTCGCATCAACTCGTTTGATTTCATTCAAAAACATTAGTGTTGTTCCGAAAGTTTTCGGTATCCTGATATTTAAGCCCTTCGATTTCACTCTTTAGAATGTTATGACAACAATGGTGTCCTAAAGTAGTCCCTTAGAAAGACAAATTTTCGTTGATCTGGAATTCGAGATCCCTTAAAGGTGTTTTTACTGCAGCAGATATTTTTTGCCTTGGGAATATTCTTGATGAATGGATTGGGATCTCGTAAAAGTTGTGCCTAAGCACTTGCACACACTAGTTTGGAGTTTATTCGACTAGCATCACTCAATCAAGGCCGAAAGGGAGCTCTGCATACCCTCACCATCCCAGACCTTACTATGCAATAGATCTTAGAATCGTAAGTAAACAGCTGGAATTGGATATTACCGAATAATAATTCACTAATGCCATTTATTAACACTGGGAACAGCAAGGAACCCAAGTGTGAACCCTGTGGAACCTCAAATGTACCTAGCTCAGAAAGAATATGCCTATGGGAAGGTATAAAATAAGCAGACCTTCGTTGGCTGCTTGCTAATAAGTTGTCTGTTGTGTACTTGCCATTCTATTTTCCTAAGCCTCATGACATATTACTACTCATGCCCGACATCCTTGTTCATACAACAGATTATGATTTATCTCTATGCTTGTCATGCCCTAAAATAAGTCACAGCCCTGATTTCCAGTATTTAGGCGCAGTTTTTGATTCTAGCACGATACAGCAAAAGCAAGTGGCACATGTTAATAAAACCTACTGCAGCTTATTTATGTTTTTTCCGGATTACGATCGGTGCTTTCCAAATCACTTCTTAGAATAATATATTTTGCTTTTGCTCAGTCAATAATTCTTTATGCCTGCCTGAGGAGGTGTATGAGCTTCTGCTCATTTATTTTTATACAATTAGGCTTGTTCCAAACCACAAATAAATAATATTTGGACGCATACTATAAATAATATTTGGACGATGTTGTGTTGCAGGTCGCCGCTGGGCGCCAACATGTACACCTACCTCAAGTTCGGGCTCCCTCGGGTGTTTCCACCGAACGAGGGAGGCGGCAACTCGAGCGGCTACAATTCGTCCAACGAGGGAGCGGAAGGAGGCGGCGGGGGCGGCAGAGGTCTCGCGCCGCCTCCGGGGGCCAGGAAGGGACGCCCCGCTCGCTCCACGTCGGAGGCGGACTTCACCAATCTCCACTACCATCACCCCGTGAGTACACGTGGCTCTTAAATTCAAATTCGGCCCCACCTGCTGATTTAGCATGGAACATGCTTAGCCTAACTAACACGAACACTAACTAAGACTAACTACCGAAAACCATTATGCGAAAGTGGAAGGCTTACGCTGTCACGGTTTTACTTGCCCAACAGAGTCCATTCCAGTAGAGAGGAGTGTCCAATTTTACTATGTCAACTGAGTCCATTTGAGTGGAAAGTAATATACATTTTGGGAAGGATGGTTTTATGATCTTAAATGATTTTCAAAACGATATTGTCAAGTAGGCACTCTAATAGAAAAAAAATACTTCTGTGTGCTGACAATCTGGTTATTGTAGCCAAGGATCCCAAGGAATTCTATAGTAACATAGACACCCTGTAATCATACTGTAATCAGTGGGACCTCACTGTGAATTTGAAAACTCCAAAATCCTCATTTTCCTGAATGGTGGAAGGCGACGTGCTACAGAATGTTGGAAGTATAAGGTTGATTACATTGATATTGTCCCACAATATTCACATTTGGGTGTGATTCTGACGCCTCACATTTCTTTTTCCCATCATGTATAGCAGAGGTCAAAGGCAGCAAAATTTTCTATGAATTATGCTTTGTCAAAAATGTCTAGCAGCCCTAATATTCATTTGCAAGCAACGTTGCAAGTGTTCAACGCGGTTGTGCGTGCAATTCTAGGATATTGATTTTTGGGGATTTTTGGATTATGCGTCCCTAGAGGCTGTGCTATTATTGTTCATCAAAAAGCTTTTTCATCTACTCTTATGCTCCCAAAACTATCTGGTTTGCCTTGAGACCGAACTGGACACGATTTCGACATACACTCTCAGTCTACAGCTGGAATCCATCGCTAAAGTGGCTACAATGCCGGAATCACGCATGCCAAACATTACAGCGCGTTTGGGATATACTTTGCAGGGATCTACAACTCACTGGCTGTTCGTTACAATATCTCCAATCCACTGGCAGCTATGAATGCGTCTGAAACTGAACGTAGGAAAAATTTTAGCAAGCTTCCGGGAAGTAAAAGGGAAGAGCTTTTGGGCGAGAGCTGATAAATCACAGACATACACTTTATAAAAAGAGTTAAATCCGCTTGTAAAATGCGCAAGCTTAAGTAATTAGCTGGAGATTAGCTTGCACGAAGCTCGTTGCTTCTTCAAACTGCTTTCTAAGCTTCTAAATGTGAAGCCAGACCTTCAGACGGTGAGAGACCTACAGAGGAGTGGTCAATGTACAATTTAAGGGAGGGTGAGGACAAATTTACTTTTCTTTGCATTTGGCTCACGCCCCATGCTAAGTGAATTTAGATGGCGGGCATTAGGGTGTGGTACACTCACCAGGGATAGAGAAATATTTACTGTTGATGGGGTCACAGGAATCTGCTTTATATTTTAGAAGTGCTTGGTTTTACAGGAAATGTTTAGTTTGCGATTTTTATTTTTAATTTTCAGTTTAAGAAGGTCATTATTTTTTGTTATGTACATATTTTTGTACTTATAGTAACTAAGAGTTACTGTTGTTGTACAAGTTGGCAAGGGCTCGAAATCAGGTGGACAGCTCAATCAGCTACGCTGTAATGTTTAATAATTTTCGTTAATGTGTATCGTACAAATCAATTTCTGTTCAATAAATTTATTTCTTATTCTTCTTCTACTTTAGTAGAAACTTGGTCGAATTGCGTGCTGTCCACATTAACTAAATTGAAATCTTGATCAAATTGACTGTGTTTCAGACGACGACGTTAGGGCGGAGCGGGAAGAGCTACTCGCAGGCGGACCTGCTGAACACGGAGACGCTGATGCGGCAGGCGGCGGCCCAGCACCGTCGATCTCTTCACGACCTCCGTCATACCGAGTACCTGGCGCAGACGCTGCTCCCGAGGCCCCCGCACCATCCGCACCCGGCTGTCATGGGTTCCCAGCAGCATCTTAGGCACCATCCACACCACCAATCAGGGTGAGATGATTTTTAACGGTGTATGATAGCTTGAGCATGATTGTGGCATGATACTTCCCATTGTAACATTTTAAAGGATTGATCCATGGTCTCATGTGCAGACCTTAAGAGCTATATTTTGATATCAGCTACTAGTAAAAGTTAGGGTTACGGACTTTTATTAAAGACGAAGTCATTCAACTGTACTTGGAAATTTCGAAGTCAATTTCAAGATGTGGCGATCAATGATCAGGTGAATCGTTTGTAGTACTAACGTTTTCATATCTTTTGGGACGTCTGGTATAAAATGTATGCCAGTTGATGATCCACCGATGATCTAATGATTTTAATTTAATTTAATCATAGTTTTGGTTATCCATTTGTATTTTTAGGATTTGTACCGATTTTTGCCCTCTTTTTCTGTTTACTACTTCATTCTTAATCAGCCTTCTGGAGCCTTTCTTTATTATTTTAAATGCAAGGGAGAAATCTATTTGCGAACTGATAGCAGGGTGAGGAACTAACTCATTATCGTCGTTCTTTTATTCTATAGGTTGTTGCCAATAGTTGTTATTATCTTTTTATTAGTTTTTTTTCGGTTGTTTTTTCTGTTTCATATTTTTTGTGAGTGCGTCTTTACATATGAAGAGATTAAATATGGTTTTACAGATGCTATGCCCTGGCCCTTTGTGGCTAATTTTGTTCTCAATCGATCTAACGTGCGGAAAATATAAATTAATTCTTTTTTATGCACCTAGAGTCAACAAGACGATAAATCGACGAGCCAAATTTAGATAATGTACCACTGACTACGTCTGATACGCATAGGCTATTTACTAGGAAGGGTTATTCTAGTACAGTAATAATAAACCTTACTGGATTGCTTTTCCTTTGAGCGGAAATACCGATGGATGTAGGGTTCATGGTCTTTGATACAGTGAGGTTGGCAACCATCTGCTATGGAGCACAGTTTTGGGTGTTTTCTTCATAATTTGCAGGAAAATCTTTTCACCTTTTACACTTCATCATGTTGTGATGAATGATGATAATTATGGAGGACAGCGCAGTTTTTCTATCGAGTCCAAAACTAGATGCCACCCATTGAAAGGATTCAGGCTACCGAAAGATCTATTTGCCAAGATTACGGCTCTGATAGAGGTGAGGAGAAGTACTGGCTGGGCTGAGGCCTGGGGGAGTGTGTTTGAAAGATTCTCAGAGGTGCCTTGTTCAGATCCTTTTGGCCCATTGTGCCCAGGCGAAGGCGGTTTTGGAGGGCCAGAAGTCGGACTTAGCGAATTCAATTAGGGAAAGTGCTAACAACGCCCAGCTCCACCTAGTATATCGCCACCATAAGTGGACCATATTTCGACCCTGCCCTTATTTGAAGCCATGGTGGTGATGAAATACCGAGGAGTACTTTTGAATGTAAATTTCCTGCCTTGGGGCTGTACAGGGTGCATCTTTGTTCACCGTGCATACTTCATGCTGATGAAAGAGTGCAGCACTTCCTGCCTTAGTGCCCCATCATGAGCTATGCGCGACTCAGAACTTTTGAGAGTGCTACCTTTAGCAGAGGAAGTGCTATTGATCTTGAACAACCACTATGTTTAAATTTTCGTGAGGCTTGGATGTTTAGATAATTCCTGACATCAGAATTCAATTATAACTCTTAAGGTGGCGGGTTAAGCGTCCAATCCCCTAATCCCCCTCCCCCCACCATTCCCCCCTTTTAATCCTCTAATCTTGTTACGTTTTCGATTATATAGGTATTTATTTTCTATGTTTGCGATTTTCCTGTTGATTCCCCTTCATGTTAATGTTTATAATAATATTCATGTCTAGTAGCATACATACAAACAACATATTTCTATATATTACTTTTGTACCTCTATGTAATGACGCCGTTGTTTAGGACGATCCAATAATCGGATTGTTAACAGAACTCCCGCTGATGTTCTTGTCGACCAAACCGTTTCATGTGTGTTAAATTTACAAGTTCATACCTTACTTGTCAATAAACATGCTCTTCATTTATTCAATAATGAAGTGTAATAATTTGAAGCGTTGTTCGTTAGAAAGACCGGACTGCCTTTGTTTGGAAACCGATTGACGCGTTCTGGATTCTCGCGGGTCGTGATCGATTAGAAAGAAAATAATTAATAACCCGTTTCCAATCTCCTCATCTCTGGAATCGCTCCGAAAGCGTTTGACCGTAACTGGATCTCCGTCTCGCACGCTACGGTCAGCGAAGTTATAGCTGCAGTCACACCTGACCACACGTGATTCGGATATCTTAACCTTGTGTAATACCGGTGGAATTTCTGAACTGGACTCCCTGGACACCCGACCATCCACTTTTGTCCCGGTTCTAATTGATGGGTTTTGATGACTCGCCCCAGCTGGGAGTGAAAGCCGTTGGATATTCAGCAGAACGACTCAAGTGAACGACTGAAACAGGTTGTGTGCCCCGAGCGAGCGCTCCTCCTCTGAATCTATCCCCCTTTCTACATCTAAATGTCTCCCCTTCTCCTCCCCGCTATGGAGGGTTTGAGTTTCGATGAAAAGAAAAAGTTAACAAATACGATTCCACTCTCGTTCTAAACGGGACTTGTTGTTCATTACGCTACGGAGTATTAGTCGATCTATAGGGGACTTTCGATTTTTAAAAATTCAATAGTTTTGGGTTTGTTCCGTGCAGGAGGGTACGACGGCCGTCCGCTGCACCAACGCATGCGCAGAGCGTCCTACCGAGCCCTGAGCCCTTTTCCTTCTCGATGCTTCATCCGCAGCAGTACTCTGGACTTTACCCCTACCTACAGGTATTTAATAATATCTACAATTACGTTTATGCATTCACACAATCTTAGTCGATAATAGAAGATCTTATTTACAAAATAGGTAGGTAGATACTAAAGCCATTTGTTCACAATAGGTAGAAATTGAATTTATTTTGGAAAAATGACTTAAATTCGACATGTTTGAACTGCAATTGTGGTTCTTGGAAACTCGGTAATTGTGATTTAATAGAGTCAATATTGATCATGGAAAAGTGTGGAGTTCCTCGAAAAAAAAAGTGGTTATCCAAAAAAAAAAACCTTTAAAAATTACGTCTCGAGAACTGATTGAGAAAGAAAGATGCGGTTGGTGGCATCCTTCTAAACTTTACTACTGGTGGAAATGGTGTTGGAAATAGTTATTATGTGAGGTGAACTAACTAGTTATAGTTAGTTGGTTATGTGAGGTGAATTTGTTGGTACGTGACGTGAAATGAATGTAATTGACAGGTGACGCCAGTTGTCGATTCCTTAGTTTTCCTAACAGCTGATGTAGTGGAAGGGATAATCACCTCTCCCTACGACTCTGAATATAGTGAACCTTGTTTATAATGAATAATCGTACGTAGCTAACGATGTATTACCTCTATATATGTATTCTACTCTTGCACTATTGAAGTGCTTTGTTTTATTTCATTAATTTGGTCTGTGTTAGAGAGCTACCTATGCAGTACAAAAATAGCAATCCTTAGTAAAACAATTCAGCTTGTTACGCAGGAATCTAGATTATTGTACCAGAAATGCTGATTTAACTGGGCAAATGTGAGCAAAAGCGATAAACACGTATGGTTTTGGGGTTGCAATCTAGTGGTTATTGGAAGAATACCAGAATATGGCTTCTCGTACTGTAATGGAGACAATGAATAAGAGAAAGGTTCATATCTTAGGACATTAGACTAAGCATATCAGCGCTAACTCTGGGGTAAGATTAGATAAATGAAGAAATGGGGATCGTAGTAACCATGAAACATTCGGTACCTTCTAGTCATGAAAACCAGAATTTCACTTGAATCCTCCGTGATTCTATGTCCAAGCGTTCGCAATCGATTTCGTAGAAAGTAAAGTTTGACAATTCGCAATGTCCTCGACGCCGGCCAATTTCAAATTGATGTTTCAGATTCGAAATATGAACATCAGGAACAGGAAAGGGGAGCCGATGATCAACAGTTTGTCCACGGAAGTAAAAGCTGGAGAAATTTTATCAATCATGTGCACGAATTGTGAGTACCTTCGTATATGTTACTACCTATCTTGTAGTTCTTAGATTCCTTTGGAAATTCTTGAAACGCAATAATGACGATGGATAAATGGAATAGTAACTAGGTACATAGTTACATCATTACTTACATCATATTACCACTACATGTCTTGTATTCGTCTTGAATTCTGCATTCATTTGTAGATAGATTCGATAGACTGTGGACATTTCCTTCAGACAATTGCAGTCTGACATGAGCATAAGCACTCTGATTTACTAGATTGGTATATTAAAAAAGTGCATTGCACCTAGTACATTGTATTTTGTACTCTGTTAGAACGTGATACCAATGGTTGCAATGCAATCTATACTAGGACTGGATCGAATATATAAATGATAGAAGCATTTTGAAGAAGTCCGGGCAAAAAAGTCTATGCTTTTTACAGATAGGCTGATTTCATAAAAGGGCTCTGCTATATGCAAATCCAATATTTTCCGACGATTCCCTGTTGCACTCATGTATCTTGTTTTCTTATGTCATACTGTAAGCATTACATGCAATGTCGAAGTGGTTTGGGTCCAATGCACCGCCAGGTGAAATTCGTTATGAGTCTAGATTCTAAATTGCAGTTTAAGAGTGTGATCAGCGTGTGAATTAGCTCTAGGAGCCTCTCGGCTGATTTTGGACGTACATATCGTCAGGCAAAACTCCTAAGAAGTTTTCACACTTAATTTCCGTTTTAGATTGTAAATAGAATACACAATCCAGCGGTTAAACGTACTACATGTTACAAAATAGTTACATGGGTTAACATATGTACACATGGTTCAAATGTATGAATGAAAGCTAGAATGAGCTGGAATCGTGTGAAGATTCGGAATGGTCCAATTCCGAACACATCTGTAAATTGGAATGTGAATCTCTGGTAGGGCATTACCTAAACTTAAGTTTATTCGATCAAATCAATAACCTTCAAGAAAAAATTTCAAAAATACCAAAATTCAGACATCTTGAAACAATAATCATAAGAACCATAGCATATCGTTGCAGAACCTTTTACGTATTTTGGACCTTCATGTTATCATGATTTCAAAACTTATGTTTTGTTGAGATCTGAATTCCATTTCTTCCCAGTATTTGACTTCTTAGGGTTCTTTACATTTCTTGGGCGAATGCATTAGAATGGGATTGAAATATGATGATGCTTATGGTACGAAATTTTCGCAACTTGATGTATTTCCAAAATGTTGTGTGTTGCCTTGTTCCTAACTAAACAATCTCACTTGGACTCATGAGGAGCTAAATTCTGTATGGGTCTGTTTATTTCTAATATGTGTGTCTTCGACGAAATACCGTACAGTGTGCCTGCATTGCCACTCAATAAGCAGGTGAGGAAATCTTTGAGATCCTTAGGTGGAAATCGGATCTCCTAAGATACCCAAAAGGGACCGCACTTTGGGTTATGTGGGATTCAAACCCACTAAAACCTCACCTTCCATTTCCCACGACGAAACTCAGCCTGGAACTGTTTGACACATTACTCCAGGCTGGATCTAGGGAGGGATTTGTTAGTCCTCTCGGTCCGTGTTCTTTCTGCTCTGCCTCTCCCGTTCCTTCACAGCCTTTATTTTCAGGATCTTTTCAGAAAAGGATGCTACGGCGGTCCAGTTCTGATCACGCTCAAGCATTTTACTTAAGATACATTCTGGTGTCATGTCCTGAGGTGATAGCTCCAGTGTCTGCTGAAGCCAACTTCTGTTGGCAGCCCAGTATTCACATTTGAAGAAAGTATGGAACACATCGTCATCATCCTCTTCCTTGCAATACGGGCATGCTGGGTCATCCACTTTCCCCATCCTATGCAAGTAGGCGTAGAAGAGTCCGTGGCCTGAGAGGAACTGCGTCAGGAAAAAGTTCACCTCCCCATGTGGTCTGTTCATCCATGTGTCGATACAGGGTATTAAGCGTGCAGTCCATCTTCCTCGGTGTTCTCCTATCCACATCTCCTGCCAGTTAGCCATCGTACGCTGCCTCTCTTCCTTGGCGACTGTATTTTTATTTGTTTCCACCTTTCTATCGAACTTACGTTTCCGTTCCGCTGTAATGAGTTGTATTGGGATGACTTCCGCAATAACAAGTATGGCTGGTTTCGACACAGTCCTGTATGCACTTTTTTGTTTGGAAACATGAGAGGCTCATTATCAAGTTTTTATGCTTAGGCACTCGGGAATGTGACTGCATAACAGTGGATAATTTTTCGTTTTTCTTATTTTCAACTTTTGATCTCAATATCTCTTGAATACAATTGACTGCAAATTTGAGCTCTAACTTCAGAAACAAAAAGAAAATGGATTGATGTTGTATTTGTGATGAGACACAAATTGAAGGTGTGCCGATCCTTTACAACTCCATCAGCATTTACACTGGACAATTTTCAATAATCCAATACTCTTCCGAAAACACTTTTTTTGGAAAGCTTTCTTTCAGTTCCAACTAATGGAAAAATTTGGGAGACCATGTTATAGATAAGCATTCAGTCACAGCTTCGAATCCTCATTCAATCCCGCGGTTTTCATTATATGGCATTTAATTTTAATTTTTTATCACACTAGTTTTACTGAACTAAAGATTTGAATTTCACGAAGTTTTTTTTTAATTCTAAATTTGTTTTATTGCACCAAATTATAGACTTATAAGCAACATTATTCTAATATATAGTTGGCGTACATTAAGAAATCTAAGATACATCACTTAGTCCTTATTGTCCTGATATTTGCACTTTATGATGCTCACACTAAGTGAATTAAATCGCGTGGCTTGGTTCTCTTCAGTCTTCTAAGCAGATCCTCTGTGTTGAAAAGCTGGACGACATCCTCATTTGCATGATCTTGTAGCCTTAAGAGGTGATGCATGGCATGGCTTCGAATGACCTCACTGACAGATTCAATCTGCAGCTCGTAGTGAAGTCTGTCATTTCTAAAATATGTGTATGCATCTACGCAACTTCGTAGGACATTATTCTGAAAGCGCTGAATAATGTCACGGTTGCTCTGATCTCCCAAAATGCACTGCTTCACTGTTTTAACCTCTAAATCTTAATTGCTAATTTCCATACTCATGATTGTCAAATGGTACAACAAATGACTGTATGTAACTCTATTTCTAATGTTTACTACCTTATCCGTCCAAAAGTCATAACGTCTTATCTTAATTCATGAGTGCTTCTTTCTCATCAAATCCCTGACTACGTTTTAAACATTAAATTCAGCTTCACTAGTTTTTAGCCAGCACGACAAAGATACCTATCATGTCAATGTCAATTTACCATTTATCCTTGTTTCTATAATTTCAGCTTATTCAATAGATTACAGAACATTTTTGATTTTTTTCAGCATCTGTGGGCACTTGCTTGTTGGACGCCCTTTGCGGACGACGCCCGTACTCCGGACAGGTGACACTCAACGGGCTTGAAGTTGGACGGAGAGAGTTAGGGCGGACGTGCGCAATCGTCAGAAAAGGTAGACAGATTTCTCCTGCCCCTTCGGTAGGGATTGAAATCAAAGCAGGTAACCTTTATGAAGGGCCTGATTATTTATCAAGAGCTGTCATTCAGTCCCTAGGCACTGAATTATAACGCAGATTGGATCGAGAAGCAGTACGCGATTTGCGGGGAAATGCAGAGCTCACGGCGACGATCACGATCAATTGAAAACTGTAGAGTAATTTCCCTTAATTTCCTAACATTCTGAGTACAAACACTTAACTTTCCTCATATTTGATGTTATTGGACTATAAACTTTAATAGCTTAGTTCGAGCGATCAGAAAAGCGATCAGAAAAATTGATCAGATGCTGGTCGAGGAGTGGTACACACTGTTTCACGGGGAATATTATTTTGACGGCGGGCTTTTTATGATTATGTAAGAACCAATAATGTTTCATGGCCGAAACACGTAGTTTTAATATGAACTAAGAAGAGAGAGAAAAAACATTTATTGACCGTTATATGGGGTGGAATGTTGGAATAGTTGGGGTTGTGAAAAGTATAAATTGATATGCCAAAAGGCTCGAAGTGGTATGCCGAAAGTTGATTGATTTTGCCAAACTAATCTGATTTTATTTTTTTCCTAAATGTGTGTGTGTGTGTGATTTCATTCTTCTGGTAGCCAAATTGCTGCTCCGTCCTCCAGTCCAAGTCCTCGCACGTGTTTCCTCGGGCCCCTTAGCCTCATGGAAACTGCTCGGTGAACTGAGAACTGAGTTTTCACTCGTGCCCACATCATCACCTGGGAGTAGGATTTAGACCACTTGTTGGAGAGGCGTGAGGAAACGTTTTTGAGAAAGGCTTCATACTCTTTATGTAATGCGCCATCGCATGAAATGACGAGTGGCGTGAAAGACCCTCTCAAGTCTTCAGCGACTCTGTCGTATTTTGCGTGTTTGGCTTGGGCTGCATGCCGGGAGATGGTAGGCCAGTCCATGGAGGAGTAAGAGACTGCGTCAGCGTTTATAACGCGGGTATCGAAAAACGCAGGTCTCTCACGGTCCCACACGCCATAGACTTTCATGTCCACTACCAAGCCGGGGCTGCCGTCCGCATTGTCACGTAAAACTGGTTCTGTGACCATTTTGTTATATGAACTAAGAATAATCAATTTGTATTGGATCAAAATAGGAGTAGAAGCATACCGTCTATTTAAAAGTGAGCCAAGAGATGGAATGGAAAAAGGTAGCTGTTTCTGGGGGTTACTCCAATACAAGCAACTGAAAGCAGAGCATGTTACAATACCAACAAATGTAAACTCCAGCATACGGAGTTTTTATCGGTTCTTATTCTTTTCCATCCTTGATTACTCAGTACTTACCAGTTGTCATCTAACAACACCGGTGCAAATATATAATAAAATTGGTACTATTTTAAATCCCAGGTACCGTTCTTCACGGCGATCTATCCGTAGCAGCAACTCTGAGATATTACGCAGCTTTGAGAAGGCCTCCAGGGACGAGAGGGAAGATGTCTATGGCCGACCAGGTGAGCTACCATCATTAAATGTTACGCCTTAAAATTGAGGCAAATAAGAATTCCCCATAACACAATCTTGGATATACTGTGTATTAACCCCAGACCTGATTAATCTCCTTTCCAGCCTGAGAGTTGAATACATTTCGTATGTTCATCAATAGAGCTCATCAATGATTAACCTTTTCTCCTTTTATCAAGCCCTAAATTCCATTAGGTCCAGTCTTGAAGCGATTTTTGTATTAGAAGTTGAATGATCTTGAATCTTTGAAATGTCCATTTTTGGTTCACAGAAGCCTTGAATTACTATAAAATATAAAAATACTAATAAGATGGTAGAAAACCTGATTATAGCTTTGTAGCTGCTGCTTTAGCACACTTTCCATAACGTAACTCGAAACATAAATTGCGTCTAATAATGTGAAGGGTGAGTCTGTTTTTTCTCTGTACAAGACTGCCCGAAATGTTCTTTTGCCACATCTAACCTCGAACGACGATTTTATTATTAAAAAAAAACTAGTAAAACTTCTGGAGCGTTTTCAATCAATTTTTCATTCATTTTCTGAACACCAATCACCAATGTTCTTGATTGATTACATTTTTTTTCCTCGAAGCTATCACTTTTGGGCCTATTACAATTTAGGCTGGGATCGACCATATGAGCATTTTCTTCATGCACAAAGCACCCTTTTTGTACAATAAATCGAACTCTACAGGCTGTTTTGGTGGAATAGAAAGCACCCACGCGTATGGGGAGATGGATTGTGCTTCTTTAATGGTAAATCGATTTGAAACTAATTCATTTCACCTGGAATCTATCTGTAATTCGTATTGTTTTGTCTTCTTAGGTTTCAATCGTGACGGAAGAACTCGGGCTGAGTCCAGTACTAGACACCCGAGTGTCGGAACTAACACCGTCGGAAGTGTCGCGCCTCCTCGTGGCCCTTCAGCTTCTCTCTGACCCGCAGATCCTTCTCGTCGATGACGTCACTCAGCCGATGGACATCTTCGACACGTTCTTCCTCGTCGAGTTCCTCCGCTACTGGGCCGCTGGGGCTACAGGTATAGTATCTTTTACTGAACTTCCTAAATAAAATCTGAAACATACCAACTAAAAATCGACCGGTGGACATTGTTACGAATCTAACTACCCGTCACGCATCCACAACTGTTACGGGGGTTGGTTTATAACAAAAAGGGGTAAGAACTGGATGGGCTTGAATGGATTTGAAAACCTGTGCACAAATCGACTATCTTTTATGTATAAGTTTTAGCTAATGAGGTAGCCAGGAGCATAGGAGTCTGCCACTCGCGGGGGTATTAGTGCGTTACATGGTGGGAACTGCTTTCTGAACTGCGTTGAACTGTTTTCTGGAGCGAGTGTCCAAAGCGTGGCTTACTCGTCAAGTGCTAACGCGCGTCAACCCTCTCCGCTCAACATGTCCTACGTTACCGAATAATAAAGACTTGAAAAATAAAGTTCCTTGTGACAAAATCCCCACCCCCATGGACCACCATTCACCACACCAGCTTGTGTAAGCTCATCTTTGGGAAAAACGTCCTTTTTTTTGACATCCTTTTATTTACGACCGTTAAATTAAATAACATACCGTATTGACGAAGTGGCTTACGTATTCAAAACATTTGACTTTAATTAACTAGGAAAATTAATTAAGTACACGGTGCTTCTTTTGTAGCTAGTCTATGGAGATGAAGTTATTGAACACATAGCGAGGGCGATTTAGACGAGGCGTTGGCGGAGGAGGTGATTGACCGTCAGCAACGAGGGGGTTGAAGTGATCTCGGTTGTTGATGATGAAGGTACTGGTGTGTTTGAAGAGCAGTTCCGTGGGATAAAGTATGTGGAAATCGTCGTAAATGGTTTTGTTTCTGACGTAGGGAGGAGAGTGGACAACACGGCGCTGTATGATCGCGTTTTGCTGCTGTTCGATTCGGAAAAAACGTCCTGGTATGATTTCACACACTCAAACATACACCTGTCGGCCAGTTACTATTATTTTTTATTCCCATGTTTGGATTGTCCCAAAATCCCACTGGATCGATCCCACTAGGCAAATAACACTGTGGTTTACCAATGAACTCCCTTTTTGATCTACGAAGTTTAATGCAGCCTCTTTGGCATCTTTCAAACTCAGGAGGTGTGTAGTAGTAATAAGATTAGATGAATGCAAACTACGTATACGTTATGGGTAGGCAATGAAGGTGCAAGATCTAGATAGTGAATCAGCAATATACCACTAACTAACCCACTGGATCGCTGTTACAGGTGGTGTTGCGGGGAGAATAGTTGTGATGTGCCTCCAACCCCCGACCTACGAGATCCTCACGATGGTCTCTCGGCTGCTGATCTTATCGGGGCCGGACACGATGTACGACGGCCCTGCCCGCTCCTTGGCCCATTACTTCACCCCCGTTCAGTGCCCGGCTCCTTCCTACAAGAACCCTGCGGATTACTATCGTGAGTGTTACTTTATAGTTCTTGTAAGTCGATATTAAGAGTAGAATTCGTAGTCCCTACTTGTCCGAAAAGAAATGCTCAAGTAAAGCTCTGAGGAGCAATGCCCTACTCTCTACCTTCTACCCTCTGAGTACTATGCTACAGGGACACTGCCAATCAAAAACCAAGTTTCTTCATGTTTCATCCAACAGCGCTTCTCAATCAGACGATTTCTGTTTTTCAGTTGATTTGGTGACGCTGGATGATTTGTCAGCTGAAGCGATGCTGGAATCTAGTCAGCGAGTGGACCAGCTGGCTGCTCTCTACAGGCGGCGGGTCCCTCCACTCACAGACGTCCCCCCCTACACGCTTCCTAGTCCGTTCAAAACTCCTTGGATCTTCTCACAGGCTTTCACGATACTGTTGTAAGTTGTTTGGTAAACTGTAACTGGAATAAGAATAAGTGAGCCTCTGAACATAACTGGGCAGGTGCCACGGCTCAGAAGCCTTTAAGACAAACATTAACCAATTCGTTAAGAAGGTTTGTGATTGGTGTAAACCATTTTAAAATATCATTTACTTTTATATAGGATGTAAGCCGAGTAAAGCCTTCATTTAAAACCATTTGAATATCTATTATGAGAAAGCAAACGCTACAAGTATTCCCTAATACTTCTATACAAATACGATGTTGGAAATATCCCACAACTAAACGGATAACTCAACTTTTTTTTCAGGAAAGACTGCTATTATTCTCAACCAGTGAGTTTCACATGTTGGATCCTACGAGTTATAGTGGCTGCGCTAGTGTCAGTCATAATCGGTGCCATCTTCTGGGACATACCCTCTTCAGATCCCCAGCTCGTGAGAGAAGAAAGGTAATTACGAATAAACGTTAGGATCCCTCTTGTTTCTTGGTGTATCTTGGGTGGATATCATATGCTCTAAACCCTTTGGAATGCGGTCGAAAAGCGAGAGGTTGCCTGCAAGTATTTTGATTTGAAAGCACAAACCCGTTATAACAGAATGAAGTAACAGTTTTTGACGCAAAAACGTTTTAATCCATTCTGAACAACTCTGTGTCCTTAGATCCATTGAACAAGCTTGATTTCTGCTGTTTTTTCCAATTTTGATTAAATTTAACGAGAATATGAGGTTTGTAGTGTAGGTGGCCTCATAAGAATTGCACCGTTCAAACATCTATCTTACGTCACTCTTCAAATGCACGATTGAAATTCATGAAGTACTATTTGCACAGGTTCTAGTGGTACGATAGGTGGGGAACGTCGGTTTAATCATCTCATATCAATTTAAACTTTATCGAATCATTTTTGTATCTGCTTTAGCATTAACGCTCGGTAACCCGATGCGTAAATTTCGCACTTGTTGTTGTATGCAGTAGCATAGTTGTAGTGTGATTTGAAATAACTATCTTATATTATACTTCTTTTACGGTTTTTTACAACATTTTAATCACCGATTAATCTTGTTATCGATACGAGAGAGCAAAGTGCTGCACCCAACTCGGTATTTTATTTAGGTATTTTATTGTATACCTATTTCGGTCTATGAAAACTGGAATATTTTATTTGAATTTGTTGAAGTAATTGAAAATATGTACTTGTTAGAACTCGTTGGAGGCTCGTTGGATTCAGAACATTTAATAGGTTTCAAGAAATCGATCTAATGTCAAAAATAAGTAGATGGGTAGGTAAACTTGGTAACAATCTTTTCTTCAACATCAAACAACCAATTGATGAAATGAACCCTGCAGAACTTCAATAGTACTAAATATAACGAAGTTGTGTGAGGAAGAGTAAACTTTTATGTTTGTACTGCAAGAACAATGTGAAACTCCCTTGAATGACCTCTCCAATCCTGTTGAAGTGGACAGCTCCTTTTTCCACAATCCCATCACCCCAACCTCAAAAGATTCCAAAATTTCTCGGATTCTAGTTTCTAAGGCTCCTAGAACTTGAACTAACAAATTTTGAGGGAGAAGGTGGTTAAATTTTTGTGTCTGACTACGAACTTTAGTATGCAAGTGCATCAAAGAATCAATTGATGAAATGAAGCAGAATTATTAAATATAAAACGTTTTTATTGAAAATGAGCAACGAAATTGGCATAGAAAAACGGCACAATCCTCTTTTATGGATGAAAAACGTTATCCGTTAGTAATTAACGGTAACGAGTGTTACTAGGTAACACAATATGTCATCGAAATGTACATTTTCTTTTGGTGCGATCAATACAAACTTAACAAACTATTTTTCGATGACTACAAAGTAAGTAGGTAATTAGACTTCCTTCAAATAAAGGACGTACCTGTTGAACTTATGAAATTATCATGTAATATACCTTGTAATGTAAGAAATGTTCTTTGTTTTCGTTTCAGGCTGGGTTACCACTTTACGATGCTTTGCGTCACATCTTGGCCTCTGGCGATTGTGCTCGGCACCTCCCGCACGCATGGGCGCGAAAGAGCTGCCACTGAAAGTGACTTTTCTCAAGGATTGTACTCCCGTTTTGTTTATATTTTTACAACGGTAAGTACCAATCCATGTACTGATTTTCGTTTTCACTTGAAATTGGTCTATTACTAAAATTCCTTGTTTTCAGAAATGTGTCTACTGGTGTAGGTAGTAATCTTTTTGTACTGCAGATCTGCTTGCTCCTTTCTTGTTCGATTAAAAATTTCGATCTAGTTTTGGAATTGATAATAACACATAACATTCAAATTACATAGGAAGGGATTGAATGTTGAAATTTTTATGTCTTCACCACGTTGCAAGCCAATTTTTCCTTTTCTCTTTTTGTTCAATTAATAACTTTTTCTAGTTGTATAACTAACTTCAGTTTCAAATTTCATTATGAAAGGAGGTGAATGGAAGGGGTAATTACTATTTTTTATGAAATATTTAACATTTTATCAAATTAGAGTGATCTTATAAAAACTGGTGTCGCCCTGTAATTCATGCGACACTTATCAATATGTTTTATACACCGTTCAGGTGCCTTTTGAGTGCGGCTTGCTCACTAGATTTTGAAAGAATAATCTTCCCGATCACGGAGAGTGTGCAGACAGACAGTTCCAGCGGCAGTTGACAAGTCACCATTCCCCACCAATTTACATTAGATCCTCTAAAGATGGAAAAAGCAAAATTTGTAGAAGAAACGTAGTCTATTTCCTCAAAGTTAAAGAATGTGAGGGTGATGGAATGGTATAGTTGCCCCTTCCGAGCAGGTGGATGCATTGTAATGCTCCGCCACGCTCAGGGGATGACCCAGACGCATGCAGGCGTCCGATTCATCTCCCAAGGCGACAGATTCTAAAATCGGGAAGGGGCTAACTAACCATAACCGTCACACTCCCTGGGCTCTGAGAAAAGCCGGTGGCGGGAGCGGGGAGGGGGCATAAATGAAATATTGTTTCTCATTCGGGGAGGGGGCTCGCAATGAGTTGGGAAGGGGAATGAAAATTTTAAAATTGATCATATTAAAGGGCATACAGCCACAGTGGAGGGGGGGGGGGGATTGAGAGTAAATAGGGGCAGCAGGATAATCAGTACAATTAACAATAAAAGGGCCAATGGACGTAACCACGCTCTGCTACCATGTGAAGGTGATGGAATGGTATAGTTGCCCCTTCCGAGCAGGTGGATGCATTATTATGCTCCGCCACGCTCAGGGGATGACCCAGACGCTTGCAGGATATACGGGGCAAACAATAAGAAAAGGGCCAACTAACCATATCCACCGCAAGAGTTAAGCCGAATTCGACGGTCAGGTCATCATCAATAACAGAACAATGGAATAGAATAGAATATCAATTTATTTACAGAAAGAAAAAATAAATCACAGATATGACAATGATATCACAATAATTATTTTTTCTGTCCACCGACCTACTAAGTTCTTACGATCTTGTGGCGGCTGGTGGAGCTATTCCCATAGAAAAAAACGAGTAAATATTATCAAATACCTAGATAGAAGCTACATAAAATATTTAAATACATTTATTTAATAAATTCTTTAATTTAAATCAAAATTCCTTTATTAAATCACCAAAATCGTCAGGGTTAATTTTACAGGCATAGAGGAAGCGCAATACCTTATGATAAGAATTATTCATTGCAATCTCAGCATTAAGTTTTGGGAGCTGAATATTCGAAGACATTGCTGTACGGGAGTAAGAGATACAGCTTCTATGATTAAAGGGGATACCCATCTTATCGACTCATAGAATCGCTTGCAACAAATGCTTGCTGAACATTCAGAACATCAAATTCAGTGCGGAGCAGAACAGTTGAATATCAATCATTCTTCCTGAGAAGAATCCTAAAGATAGTATTACGCGCAACTTGCAAAAGACCTGTTAAAGATTTACAGGCATTTCCCCACATTAAAATACCGTATTTTAATAATGAATAGACCAGACCAAAGTATATGGTTCTCAGCTGCGCGACATACAACAAATTTAACACCTGACGATAACTCCTCATTTCCACCTATGGCGTTGGGCTGCCTCTACTGCAGATTAAAAATCCCTAATGGGTGTGGGATTCTCATTTTGCCCATTGTGGGTTAAATACATATTTTACTCTTGTTATTACTGACTGCCAATTCTCAACAACTTCAAGTGTATTTGTAAATCAAATACGTTAGTAATACACTAATAATTTGGTAAATAACCACAATTTTAAATGTAAAAATACTAATATAGTCTATATTATTTATTTCAGTTGATATTCTCATTGATTCCGTCGTCCCTCATCTGGCTGGCCTACCTCATACCAGCCTACTGCATGTCTGGACTCTACGATCAGATGTTCTCCGATAATCTCGCCAATTATTTAGGTTTGTACCGGTTTTCATTGCGATTAATTAACCGTTTCATGCGTTATTTAGTTTTGCAATGGGAATGCTTAAAATTTATGTCATGGAACTTGAGGTTGAAGTTTGGTTTGGTAGGCAAAGGAACCACGATATAGACGGTCCTGAACTATTTTGGTTTCATAGGTGACTATGGTAGGTTGTTCTTTATGTCATAAGATATGACCTGATTTCAATATAGGGATTTAGTGGATTGGATTTTAGCTAGTAGGACATAGATAACGTGCTGTACGATATTCGGTATTAGAACGATGAAACATCAGGGATCGATCCAGCCACTAATTCCGCCTCCCGCCTTTTTTCTTTGATTTAAATCGTTCGGACAGTTTTAGATATGTGTTCATTCGATTCAGCGACCACCCCTCTCCCATTTCATCCAGTACCAGAGGCATTATCTCCTGCCAAAACGCTGATTTTCTTTTAAATAATTCACGTTCAAACACCAATTTCTCTGTCGAAAATTCGAATGAAATAGAAATTTAATAAACCGATGGAAAGGTGATAAAATGAAGATATTTTTACTGAATAATTAGATTCGGTTTGCCCTCATCTGCACGGCCCCCGGCCCCACCCACCATGGCGGTTCCCCATGTCAGAAACACGATAGACCACCCTCACTAAAGTCAATGACCGCCACCACCAGGAACAAGGGAAAGAAACATAAAGAAGCAGAAACAAACTAACTCAACAGTGCAAGTAATACGCACACTCAGATATATAGCTTATCCAAGTCAGATTTCAGGAATTTCCGAACCTACTTTAGAATTTTCCAAGCCAAGTTCAGAATATTCCATTTCAAATTCAGAATATGATCAATATCCGGGTGGAAGCGTAAAAAAGGGGGATAAAGAGAAGGAAATAAGTTGGTAGCACACAAAATCTATTAATAAAATAAAATAAAATAAAATATCACAACGAGAGGTGAGAAGGAACTGGCTTATCGAAATTGGTGAAATATAGCTTTTCTAAGTCAGATTCGGAAATTTACAAACCTATATCAAAATTTTCCATTTCAATTTCAAAATTTTTTATTTCAATTTCAGAATGTGGTCAATATTCGGTTGGGAGCGTAGAAAAGTGGAATAAAGAGAAGGAAAAAAGTAGGTAGCACACAAAATTTATTAATAAAATTAAAAAATTATCTTCCACAATATTAAAAAATTTTAAACTTCCTCAAACGTTGGAAAAAAAAAATTGAAAAAGTGTTGCCTCACGTACAAATCAATGGAGAGGCCGGCAAGCAGCTGCTTTGGGGAGCTACGAGTACATCATCATGTCCATTTACCCAGTTTGCGCAGTCGGTCGGCACTATGGTAGCTGTAGCCTCTTTGATTATGCTGGGGAGTGTCAATTCTTCGCGGGCATCGCACAGATAGTTAATCGTTAATAATTTCCCTTTCGAAAAAACCTTCTCCTCTGGGATCAGCTGCGGAGAGTTAGGAGGAAGGTACTTGACGTTGAGTCCGAGTTCGTTCACCTTCTCTGCAACTGTTCTTGCCCGATGAATGGCCGCATTATCCATTATCAACACGGCATCTTGTGCATTTTCCAATTTTTGGTGAAGTTCTGTCAGAAACTCGCAGAAACCCCGATACCTGCTTCAGAAGGTTCCCCGGAGTTCGAGCTCCGACAATTAGTCCGCTTAAAAGGCGTTCTGAAATTGAGATGGAAAATTCTGAAATTGAAATGGAAAATTCTGAATAGGTTTGGAAATTCCTGAAGTGAAATGGAAAATTCTGAATTGGGCTTGGAAAATTCTGAAATAGGTTTGGAAATTTCTGAAATAGGTTTGGGAATTTCCGAATCTGACTTGGAAAATTTATGACATTGATTTACTTACCATTTACACAATACTATATCCGTTCCTCACATCTGCATCTATCTATGTATATCCCAAACTAGGAATCAATTACATAACGACACATACCGAAAATACAATATCAATTACATAACTTATCAATTACATAACAGCTTCAGTTCTTTACATTAAAGCTAATTACCGTCCAAACAGGCCAAGAGCTCTTGAAAATATCAGAACCACTCCATAAAAAACCTCATACCTACTTAATTAAAAAAAAAAAAAAAAATGTACTAATGAGTTCTTAGGTTCATCGACTAACTACATGAAGAGCCTTAATCAGTATTTAATATAAAATATTTACGTAGTAGGAACCTTTCAATTGACATCAATATATAGGAACCCATAGGTTCATTAAAGGCAAGAATAATGAAGAATTTATTCTTAAAAGTGGTTTGAGTGATTGATTGTTTCTCAAGAGCTCTTTGATTTTGTCCTTCACTCTCAATTGGCTGATGTAGGGTTTATCCGTTATATATGATGTACAAATGACTTGCCGTAGTATCAAATAACAAATATTATCATCATAAAACGGCAGATTCCACGTCAATTAATTGGAAATTCTTTGTCAAGTAGAGAAAGCGAAATGGGACCGCATGATAACTGTAATAAACTTGGCAAGAAAACAAGTTTGATTGACATCTGAATAATAATCAGTTTCCTTTAATGTTGCATTCAATTAACCTTCAAGGCACTAGGTGTATTTGATAGTGCGCTACAAAATGTTACAGCAGGGTGGGAAACGGCTGCAAATTATTACACAAAGGTTTATCATTTACGTTATATCTTTCTACGTAGATTGCTGATATGTTTATTCGTCTGTGGTATGTTATCTATACATACACATTACATGTCTTGTAATTCAGACAATTACATTCGACCGCGGCGTAGGGGGAAAAAGTCTTGTACTTAATTGTATTTCTGGTAGAAAAAAGTCTTGTAATAATTACAAGACTACAATTATTGTATTTCTGGTGTTTCAAAAATAGCTCCATTCATACTTAACCTCAGGGGATCGATAACGAAACAAATTAGCTACGATCTCCCTTTAGCTGGTCAGTGTCTATCCTCACCTTTTAATTGATTTCCATCTTGATATATATCAAAGATGAGAGATTTCGTCATACATATAACTCCCTAAACTCTAATCAAAGCTTAAAACATGAAACATTACGCGGTAACAGAAGCTAATTTCGAAATACCTACAATTCCGAGAATTCCTCAAATTTACCATAGGTAGCCCTTAGGAGTATCGAAATACCCAACTAACTTGGTACTGTCCAACTGTGTTACTAGCACATGGCGGCATCGTATTGAATGTTATTTTGGGAACAACTGGGATTCATAGAAAGAATTCATGTCTGGATTGTTTGTGTAGGAGTGAGCTTGCTGTGCCTTTTGGGGCTCCAGTACTGCTGCACACTCTTGGGATGCTGCGCGCCAGTGGGGAAAGGATGGACGCTCATCGCGTACACGTTCGTCCACGTTCTGCTGGCGACAACCACGGGATACCCCATCGTTTCCAACGACTCCATCCTGCCACCGTACATCGCGGCCTACGCTCCCGTTGGCTCTGCTTATAGAGCACTCGTCGTCGCTGACTACTCCCCAGCTGTTTTGAAGACCATCAATTCTCATCTCGTTTGTCGGAGTAAACAGGTAAGTTGGCTGATGAGAGACTTGACCAAACTTTGATATAGTTTTCTATTTTCAGATAGATAATTATGAGTGCCTGGCAAATCCAACTGTTCAAAATCAATCAAAATTCGATCAATTGAAAATCTCCCGTACGGTACATCTCCTTCATTTTATCTTAATCTTCAAACCAACCAAAAACGCCGAAAAATTTTTACTTTGCTTGCATTTTGGATATTTAGACCGCGATTATACAGGGTGTCCCTGGAGTTATGCACAATCCGACTACTACGTGTTCTACAACTCATTTCCCACCAAAAATGCCTCTTAGCAATTTTTTGCCAGAGGCTTCGTTTCCGAGCTATTCGCGATTTAAGATTTTTTTCGTGATTTTGATCTTATGTCATTAAAATTGTCATAACTCCCACAATTCTGAAGATAGCTCAAATTTGATGACACCGTTGGAAAGAGCATTGAATTTTCTACTTATTTGATGTCAAAAAACTTTTTTAAATTGCATTGAAGATGTGCGATTGCTGCGCGAAATGGCAGTATTGTCAAAATCTTCAAATCGCCTGTTTTTTATCTCGCCTAGAAACCCCAAGAATGCTTGACGCAGAACTGTGCAGGCCTGGTAAAACGTGCGCCAAAACGTCAGCTTCCAACGGTGTGGTCATTTTGGTTTTTTAAAAATATTTTTAGTTAAGGAAATGGTGTTTAACTGCAGGAAAACGTGTGTTTTCTGTTGAAATTGAGGTTTTTCCAAAAGTCTCGAAGATGAATGCAACTCATCGCTGTCGGAAATGAGTTGTAGAACACGTAGGAGTCGGGTTGTGCATAAGTCCTGGGACACCCTGTATCACTAAAAAAGACCTAATGTTTGAAAATTGGGAAAGCTACGGCGGAGGCATTGTCTTGGTCAGGGGCGAGGATATGCAATGACCCGCACGACCCCCCGGTCTTGAAGGAGGGGTTGCTTTGTGCGCCGTGTATTATCAACTCCAATCTGATTTGGCCGTAGCATTGGGTGTTGAAATGTTGATAATTTGTTGTTTCCGACCAGATCCAGTTTTAGTAGAATGTTTATTGACTCGAACATGTTATCCAGCCGTTGGACAATGGTAAGATATTGGCGTTTAAATCGATTCATACAAAGAGTTTAAACAAGATTGTTAAGATTTAAGTTAAAAAATAAATATTAAAAATGAAACCAAAACGACTACACCGTTGGAAAGCTGACATTTTGGCGCACGTTTTACCAGGCCTGCACAGTTCTGCGTCAAGCATTCATGGGGTTTCTAGGCGAGATGAATAACAGGGGATTTTAAGATTTTTGACAAAACTGCCATTTCGCGCAGCAATCGCACATCTTCACTGCAATTTAAAAAAAGTTTTTTGACATCAAATAGGTAGAAAATTCAATGCTCTTTCCAACGGTGTCATCAAATTTGAGCTATCTTCAGAATTGAGGGAGTTATGACAGTTTTAATGACATAAGATCGAAATCACGAAAAAAATATTAAATCGCGAATAGCTCGGAAACGAAGCTATAGGTCGAACTCGACCAGACGCACAAGTTCATCTTTGCATTCTCTAGTTCCCCAGAGTAGACTGTTCATTTCAAATTCAGTGTACCTACATATCAAATAACACCTATGTATTGACTATTAGATATTTAAAGAAATTCAAGATTACTGTTATAATTTTTTTAATTTATGAAAAGATATTTCAAAAAGTATGTTTGTTGTCTGTGCAGGTTCAGCGGCAGGACATCATAGTTCACCTTCCATGTCCGGTACCCAATGGAACCCAAGCTCTGGAATATCATGGCATCTCAGCGGACTTCAAGGGAATGGGCTCCATGACGGGCCTCGCGGTTCAAGGCATATTCTTAGCATCTACGACTCTCCTGGCAGCCATCGCTTACATGGTTTCCCCTTTTATTTACGGCTCGTACCACGAAAAACGAAATCTTAAGAAAGGCAGGTGACAGAGCAACGCGAAGCAACGTCCGGTAGTTCGTTGACGTTGCACAAGAACATTGTCCGTCGGAAGTTGGCAATCTTGTGCCACATTGATGATGTCACGTCGTACATCACGTCTGTTGTGGCAACTATTTCATCAAAGAATGCTAGGTAGGATTGCTAGGCTTGGAAATCTTTCTGGAGTCCGTGACCCTCTTGGCCTCAGCGTGCTCATTGTCCATCCAGTCTAGCCATGTACAGTAGTTGACGTTCCAAAAACAGCTTCTCAATTGCCTTCGCAACCCTGTGTTGCATTGATGAAAGACCACGGATAAGGATATATTATGTATCTAGAAAGTATTATTTCCATCTATGACAAATCTGTTACCCAGGGCTTACATAATTCCTCCTAATGTTCGGCTCCTAAGACAAATAACCAAATCCAGAACATCAGCTAATGTCATATAGGAAATGTCATTTATGACTTAGAATGGGATCTGTGCATCACTTCTGCTGTTACAGCTATTTCAAGCCAAATCAATAACTTCAGATAATCCAGGTCAACTATTTGTGCCCGAAAATCCTCCATATTGAAGTATTATTTGACTCACAGTCGTGTGTGTTAAATTTCTCGAGCATTACCAGAGATTGTAGAACTATTCCCGTCTTCAAAAGACGGAATGCAAAATAACCATTTTGATGTTGTTAATAGTAGTGTTAGTAATAATCTTCCCTGATGACTTACAATCGATTGTTGCATGCCTCGTCTCTACAGATGTTGCTTTTCATTCGTTGTAGTAATAATTCCTCCAACTGTTTTTTAAACGGAATACGCCATTCATAAATTGGCCTTCCTTCTGATTTATTTTATTATTGGAACTTGAGATATTATTCAGCAATGCAAAAAGTCCAAAATTGAAACCAATAATACACAAAATTTGCTATAGCAATTGGAGCACTGCAGTTTTTAAATGTTTTGCCGTATAACATCAACCTAAATTTGTATGTAGGGGCCCCCAATGGCAGCGCAAGTATTATCTTGTAACTCCTCTGTCTTCTTTACGAACTATCAAAGATCGTTAAAACCATATTTTCACACATTCTCTCGTAACTAATCAATTCAACTCTGATTAGTTATAAGCTCTGATCAGAAAACTCTGGGACGAGTTACAGAAACAAGACGGTTGGATAGTTCGTTGGTTTAGATCTTTCAAGGATAGAGTAACCATCAATGAAGAATCGGTTGAATATTGAGAGTGTTGGCGATATCTAAATCGTCTAATTGATCACTGGTCTCAATCCATCCTTCATAGTCCGATTCCCTCTCATAGATAGCCTTTCCTATCCACAAATCATCGTTTACTATTTTAGAGTTGCTTAGATGAGGCGGTGCAGGAATTCAATATAAACTGATTTGAAGGACGTGTGTCAATTACAAAGCCTGCAACCTTTCTTGAGGCTAAATCATGTTCCATGTTATAATTGTTATCATTTTAAATGCAGTCATCAAATCAATAACAACCTTTGAGTAATGAGGGGCCTTATGAAGCCCAGGAAACACGTCGGCGTTCCAATCACGATGGTTTATTGTAAAATGTAAACGCTTGCATCGCAATATGAATGTATTATCCTGGCGAATCGTCTAGTATGAAACCCGAAGTATTATTGACCTAGTTCTACTCTAATTTAGAAGGCACATTTCTACATATTTATGTTCATTTTTTAGGTGCAAATATCATGTATCAACCCCAGATGTAACGTTAGACATCCTACCTAAGGCTTTTGTGATTATCGGCCAATGCGTAACTACCATGATAAAAAAATCAAGATAATTAAATCAGGGAGTTCCGGCTTGAAATCATCAAATTCTGATGATCAAACCACACTCTTAACTCAATTTTGAGGACACCGTCGGAAACAGCTTCAAATTTCCTGTCTAATGAGGCAAAATGAGACAATTTCACCATAACTTATATTGTAGGAAAAGACCCAATTTGAAAATTTAAGTGAAACACTATTTTTTCGTGTCTTCTCTTAGTCATAATAAACAGGTTTCGTAATTTCCACTTATTAGGACCAATTTCCCAGAATTTTGATTTTTCAACAGCAAACGGTAGTTAGAAAAAAAAATATATATATGACGTTTAAGTGTTGAAGCGTGGGACTTTACGTTGTATTCGATCTTCTTCACCCATAATTTACTGGCTACAAATAATGAGTGTGGCATCAGCGGTGAACCAGCGGTGGGGTAGGTGTCAACGTTACAAAAATAAGGGTTTTCCAGGTCCTTTCCTGGTCAAAAGGGGCGATTCAACAGGTGAATATTTCAATCGGAACTATTTGTCCGACGCTAATACCCATTTTAAAGACTCAAGACAGAAAGTTTGAGATGAGAAAATAAACTCGAATCGTCATATGCGAGTTTTAAAAACATCCTCGAAACATCCTTTATGTTCATATAAAAAAATAAGTAGTTAGATTATCTTGCAATTGCATCAACACGTGTGTGAATATAATACAAACCTCGATTTCCATTGCCCTCGGTAAGTTTGATGCGTACTTGCATACTTTAGTATGTTACAAACACAAAATCAATAATCCCACATTTTTCTATCAACCTACATACTTGTCTCTTCTCTTTCTTTGTGTGCCACGAATTTATTTCATAAATTTCGTATTCGATTCTTCTTTTCGAATTAAATTTACAAAATATGTAAATACGATTTCAAAGAGTGACTCGTCCTATTCTGCTGTTAGAATCGCGGTTTATGAGCGACTCGCTCTTTATTTTTTTTAGTGTACAAATTTTGATTCTTGTAGGAAGATAAAATATTGTAAATAGGATGTACCTACGCAAACGATGTCCATTTTGTACCTGATAATATTTGTTTTCTTTTTTTATTTGTGTTGAAATGGAATGATGTGTAATTTATGTTAGAAATAAACTTATTCTTCAATTAGTTTTTCATTTTTTGTTTACGTACCTGCAGTTTCTAGTATTAAGTCGAAAACAAGCTCAATTCCCTCTTTCAGTCCGAATATGACTCGTAAAAATCGCTTAGTATAAATAAGCGTTTGAAACCGAAAATACTGCCCAACTTCCTTGGAAATGAGGAGCAGGAGAGCTCTTGTCAGATTCTGCCCTCCTAATCGTTTGGAACTGAAAATACTGGCAAATTTCCTCGGAAATGATGGGCAGGCGAGCTCTTGTCACATTCTGCCCTCCTAATCGTTTGGAACTGAAAATACTGGCAAATTTCCTCGGAAATGATGGGCAGGCGAGCTCTTGTCACATTCTGCCCTCCTAATCGTTTGGAACTGAAAATACTGGCAAATTTCCTCGGAAATGATGGGCAGGCGAGCTCTTGTCACATTCTGCCCTCCTAATCGTTTGGAACTGAAAATACTGGCAAATTTCCTCGGGAATGGCGGGCAGGCGAGCTCTTGTCACATTCTGCCCTCCTAATCGTTTGGAACTGAAATACTGGCAAATTTCCTCGGAAATGGTGGACAGGCGAGCTCTTGCCACATTCTGCCCTCCTGATACCTTCTAAGCGTTTGAAACTGAAAATACTGCCCCAACTTCCTCGGAAATGAGGGCCAGCTAAGCTCTTGTCAGATTCTGCCCTCCTAATACCTCGTAAGGGTTTGAAACTGAAAATACTGTCCAACATAACATCTTTTTTGATGTACCCACCTTATTGTATTATTTATATGGTATAAGGGCGATTCTCAAAAAAACGCCATTTCCGATGCTGAAATCCTACGATAGTGAAACATCCCCAAATTTCCATGGGCTTCCAGGGGTCACAAAGAGAAAAACAAAGAACATGGTACTTATCTACTCGAATCAGTTCAAACAAAGGGAACTAGGTCTCAGTGCCTTTCGCCAGAATGAAAGGACTTAGTGCGTTTCTGCTGTAAATTCTCCCAAAAGCCGAAGTACTTTTTGATCGTACATAGAATCTTGGAATAGTAACGCAGAAGTTGTTCCGAATGTATACCATTTATCAAAACGCAGCAATTTTTCATGAAGTACTTATCAAAGCTTTCTCAATCGTAACCTCTGCGTCCAGATATTTGTAATTTGAAAGGAGCCTCATTTCGGCCGGAAACAAGATGTTGTACTGCATGCGAACTCGTAACTAAAACTTAATATACAGGATAGTTAACATATTGATAGAAATTAACAGGAAAGACAAGCTTGTTTTTTTTTTCATTTGTCTATTTATTTTTACCTCATTTAATGTGGCATAAGTAAGTGAAGAGAACATTATTTTTGACAGGAGACGGAATTTTAACTCAACGAACCTTTTTATTATTTTAGCAATAACTGTCAGAAAGCAAATTTCCAACTCAGCAAAACCTTTTTAATTGATTAATCTAAATTTAATTATTTTAAGCAATAACTGTCAAATTTTATGGTTTAAGAAAAGTATCCATATCTGTAGGTATCAAAATTTTCCGTCCGTCCGCCGTGCGCCGTACGCATGATTTCTCCCAAACGGAGAAAAAGGAGCAAAAAATCTGAAATTTTCAGGAAAAATCCTTGTTGGTCCGACGACGCCCCAATTCTTGAGCCAGCTCTCCCACTCAATTTAAAGTGCCCTTTAAGGGTTGTCAAAGTTTTGTAAAATCCCTAACCTCTAAAAAAAAGTCAAGGCTAAATATTATCCTCAGGATTGACTCTTTTTGAAGAAAGAGGAAAGGATCATCAAACCAATCTCGATGTATTTGCGTTATTTTGGTTTATTATTGTTTTTGTTTTGATAGCAGTAACCTAGTGATTAGCGATTAGATGTTGATGTCTAAGTTTAATTATTAGCCGAACATTCTGATATGCATGAAACGCTTCAAAATCTTTCTCTGTTTATTATTCAATTGCGTTCATGATTTGATTTTCCGCTAAGCTTTGGAGTGTGCGTGTTTCATAGGATAGAGATATTATTGAATTTCAGGAGATATGCATAGAGCACGTAAATCTGTTCTCAACCAAAATACATATTTGGATTGACCAGTTGCGCTTGAAACACGCAAGCAATTGTATAATAAACCCCAGTGAAAGAATTTGCTGCGTTTTTTTTAGAATAGATCGATATTAAACTTGCCTATACCTGGGCTAGATCCACTTCTTAATCCACAACATTTTTTTAAAGCTTTTATAGCAATAAGTAATAACTTATTAACAATATTAATTTGACTTAAATTCTCTACATAATTATAGGGACTCAAGATCCATTACTCCAGTCCATGTCCTTCTGAGGTTCGGCACATTCACTTCCTACACAAGTTCATGTGGTTTTGTGCGCTTAAGGCGCCTAGTTAGGTCTTGCACATCAAGTAGCTTCACAGCTTCTTCATCGACATGGCCTCGTAGTCTGGCTAGAAGAGCTCTCTTGATTGTTTCGTCTATGCTGTCCAGTTCGCAGTGAAGAGCATCGTTTCGAAAGTACCACGGCGCGTCAGTGACGCACCACAGTACGGCATTCTGAAAACGCTGGATAATCAGTCTATTGGTTAGCTGTACAGCCCCACAACTGTGCTCCACACGTCCAAACTGGCTTAAGTACTTAATTAAGCTAAAGGCTTAAGGCTGGCTTAAGGATTGCCTGCCTAAAAGCCAGAACATTTTTCTTAATGTTCTTTTTCACATGTTCTTTCCACCTGAGCTTAACGTCAAGCGTCATGCCCACGTATTTGGCCTCATTCCTTAAACCACAACTAAAATTCTTGACATCCTCCTCTGACACTTCTAGGAACGCTTCTTAGTAACGATTCATTTTCGATCCGACTGAACAAATTTAATTGTTTGTAAAAGTTTTCGCTATGTATATGTTTTCCATTCTCACTTCAACGCCCAATTTTACCACCCTCATCTCTGCGTATGGTGGTGGAAGTTCTGAAGGATATTCAGTTCGAAACGCCGATCAAAACTCCCCCTGTACATCATGCACCTCCAAAGCAGAATCAAAAGAGGAACGCGAAAATTGATGAGCTGTGGAGGGAATTTTGACCGATATCACGTTGACGACATCGATTAGAAAGCGGGGCAAAAGTGCAACTGGTGGGATCCTTCATTTGACCATAATTGTTTTGGCAATTTTTCCTTATTTTTGGACCAGTTACTCTTATGGAACCTGCATGTGATATAATTTAACCTACCAACATGTGTTTCATCTTATTTGTTCGTATAAGTACAGTCACTACAGAAGTTTTTGGGTTTGATGTGTAACGAATTGACACACGTGTTTAACTGGGATGTGTGGCAAGTCAATTGACTCCATATCTCGGTGTTTTCAAGTCATTTCTTAATTGAAATGCCAATTAATTGATACCGCGATCAAAGAACTAAATAAACATTGCTCTTAACACGAACCGGTAATATTATCGTGATACGTAAAACTTCCAAGAGTTACTGCCTGTATCAACGCTCTATTTCTCTCCCGAACGCATTTCTGATATCTTATTACATGAATATTTATTTGTATCTCTCTCGATCTTGCTACATTAATTGCCTACTCAACCGACATCAATGGACCAGCTATTGATCATTTTAATTTTAATTGAATGGTTATCTTATCGTTTGATCTCATGGACATACCGGTCCCTATATATACGCCGGTCGGCCGGAGGGACTTCACTTTTCACAAGACTCAAACGTCAGTTTATTGCTTCTAAAAAGTTCTCTGTCTTAAGAAAACTCCATCAAAATGGGCGCTTTCAAAACTTTAGTTTTGGTTTTGGGCTTCGTTGCCACCATGTCATACCAAGCTGAGGTTCGTACAATTTAGTATTATCAATGAAGTATCTGTAACTTATGAAGTATCTATTTGTTTGCAGTGTATTTTGTATTTTGAAATGGGTACCTTACAAACTACTAATGGGGGTTTTATTAGCAAATTTTCTTAAGAAATGAATCTATTTGCAAGCCTCCAAAATAGTGTGGTGGGGTCAGGAAAACATTGAAATTATCACCACATAACCATTTGCTAATTGATTGTTTTCTGTACCAATCATCATTCTTATTAGTATTCATTCATGTTTTTCATGATTCAGCAGAGTCGATCTGAAGTCACTTCACCCAAGTTCACTGGCTTGAATTGCGCCTCCAACTTTCTCATTTCAAATTAAACAAGTATTATCTGCCCTATTTCAGCGACAATAGATGTGTATAATTTATTCACGTTTCTTTTTACATTTAGGCTTGCCCCGGGTGTCCCTTCCAACAGGACCCAGCCAAATTCCCAATGGAGAAGCTCTCCAGAGCTCTGGCCACTGCTCAGGTCAACGACGGTGCTTCCAATATCCTCAGCGTCACCGTTCAGGTAAAAATAAATTGAAAATGTCTACCGTTTTGTCCATTTTATGGGAAAAAAACGTGAAGAATTATTATGAACTGATAATACGTTTACTGGGAGTTATTCAACATGCCACATTCTCTTGCATTTGGGACGAGAAAACGTTGTCTCATACTTAAGCATTGTCCATATCAGCATTCGTCATTTTACAGTACAAGCAAATGAATGTTCTGTATTTTTATTTTCATATAACCGCTAAAATCCAGAAATCATCCCAGAATGCTTCAAAGAGGATTTTAATTAATGGAAATGTTTAAACTACCATTTTTAGAGCCATTGCAATAGCGCCATTTTCTAAGAAACAAGCATTTTTCACAGGTGGTTTCTGGAATCAAGTACACCGTCGTGTACGAGTCTTTCTCCGGCAAGACTTGCACCGCCACTTGGGTTGACGCTCCTTGGGTTAGCCACGCACCCATCGACACCCAGATCTCTTGCAGAGCTAAACGGTAAGAAGATTCAGTACTGAATGAAACTACTTTATTAACATTCTTCTCATTTTGATGGATCGAAATGTTGAATACAATACTGAAATATTGTAGACAAAATTCAGTAGGTTTACTCCCCGTTCACTCGAACAGAGAATCGATTATTTGGGTAACAAAAATGCAGGCACGTGTGTAGATACAGCCATCCAAAAGCCCGAATCTAAAACAGTTTTCAGGTAGTGTTTTGTTTTCAACTAAATTCCGAAAGATTTATTGAATGAAACCATTTGGTTTTAAGATCTTTTGTTTGTTGTTTAATATAAGTAAAGCTGATGTTTTTGCTCTTCAATTAAGTGTTGTAGAGCCTTAGGGAGGAAGTATATACTTCTTTTTATATGGTAGCAGAATATGGTTACTACCCACGAACCCTTGGGTAACGGGCCGAGTATTGTTCCTTGAGTCTGTATGTTCACTTCTTTTCGGTCGAATCTCGCTCTTCCAATTCTCCATGTTTTAAATCCCGTTGGATGAGTAATAAAAGGATAGTTTGGAAAACAATGAAAAAATTCCATATTCTTGCAAGAATATGATTATGGTCCTGCTCATCGTTCATCATTGTTGATCATGTTACAGGTCACTTGGAGGGTTCGAGGATGTTGACGCGTCCGAGCTCCCTGAACTCGAAAATTACGGCAACAGCGCTGTCAACTCTCAATCCAACAGTTACAGGAAAGTCGTCATGAAGGTTCTCAAGGCCCAGAAAAAGGTAACGTTGAACGAGATGCCGTCGGGTCCGTAACACATTCAAATTCACGATCATTGTCAAAATTGACATGTCAAAATCTCTAATTCCACAAAATCTTTTCAACTTGAAAAATAAAAAACTCATGTTTTATCGAGTTATCGAAAGTTTCTATTTGTTTTTCATAAATCCAAATATTGGCTTATATATGACAATTATTGTAGACAAAACTAGCTAATTACTCGTGCAATCAAGCTACTAAATTCTACACTTTAGTCGGAAGTTCAAACTTTGGTTTTTGAACCGGGAAAAAATAATAATGTCGAAGATTGGTTCATTTTATGATTAATCTGTGAATAAACGCTAGGGTAAAATCTGTTGTAGTATAGAGGTCTGTTATGCTATACAACACACCAATTACTCAAACATACGGCTTCTATCATTCCGTTGAACTGATGAAAGTGGAAATATTTGTTGCAAAGGTTCTTAAAAAAATGAATAAGATCTTTACTATATGCAAGGGTTTGACATATTGGTGACAATAGGCCAAATTCATTATTCTTGATTGGTTTCTAACCGCCAAGCGGTGGCTTGATTCAGTGCATTATAAATTATGTAGTAAAAGAATATTGATATTCCAACCCAAGACACGATTTCACATGTGCTGAATTGGTGAATGAAAAAAATATACTTGATGGGAGTTATGCTTCCGCGTGTTCATGATAACTATCAACGTTCGATTGCTGAAACTGATAGAACACTGTTCTCAGCTGAACCCGCAATATCCCTGACAATACTCTCAAATCCAAATGAAAACTGTAGATGCAACTTTACTCTTCAAATTATGCTGGGATTGATTGATTGATAGATAAACCCGTGGTAAAATGAGGTATTTTATTGTATTGCAGGTCGTTAACGGTCTTATGTACAAAGCCGATTTCCTTGTGAAGACCACATCCTGCCAAATGGGACAAGTTGCTGAATACACCTGCATGTCAAAGGAAACCGCCCCCAGGGAAGTGTGCTCCGCCTCCCTGTACGTCTCCCCCTACCTGACCCAAGGAGCTCCCCATTTCGAGGTTAGTCAGATGAATATTTTACATCAAAATTTAACAACTAATAAGAAGTTTAAGATTTGTAACACCGTTTGACGATATGGAGAAGCATGAACTCTTATAAGAGCTCCGAGTAGTTTGATGGATTTGAAATCACCAAGCTCAAAAGAATCGAATGAAACTCCTTGCATTAAAACTTCTGCTTCTTAACACGAAATAGCTGTACCTAATCCAAACTTCTCCATTATCCACGCCAACTGGACATAGTAGTCTATGGCAGGACTGATTACAAATTACTTAAGGGTAGATGATGATTTTTTTGACAAAAAAATCGATTTTTCAAAAAACAAATTTTAATATTCTAAATTATATGGGTAACCCAGAGAAATGAGAGATGTACACTATAATCTAGATGCAGACGGTCAGAAAACAGATGTGAAAGAAATGACGTGAGTTGAAGCCTAAGGGATCTGGAGTTAACGAACGACGTTTTTCAGTACAAATGCCCCATTATCTCCGTATTGTACAATTTCTAGCCTCAATTTTCCTTTTAGAAAGTTCGTAAAATCCTAATGTATAAACTTATTTCTTCTTACAACATCAGATAAGTTTAATTTTTCTCGGAGATTCTAACTTTTTTTTTTTTTTTTTTTTCAAACTCTATGCAATTTTTTTTTAAACATCTTGTGGAAATTCCCATGGCCTCCATTTCTTCAGAATAATATATACTTAATAAAACAAAACAAATAATAGGGCGATAGGTTGAATAGAAGCTGAAAAATGGGCATGAAATTGACTGCTTTTCAAGGGGATTTCAATCAGTAATTGTCCCAGACTGAAAAATTTCCAACTACCCTCAAACCTTTTTAAACCCAATGAAACATTTTCCAAATTACAAGAAACCTAATGAGAAAATGAGTGAAAAAAGCTGCCTAGATTGGTAGGTTAAATGCAAATTTCGTTTAGATGCAAAATCGTACCTATTGTAGAAAGAAATTGACAAAATAAAAATTCTATGAATGCACAGGATTATCGAACCTTAGATTAGATCTCACATTAGTAGAATAGGGAACAAGTAGGTAAAAAGGTTTCGTTTGATATGCTATTGGAAATGCGACAGATGTATGATTATTAATGAATAAATGCTATGCATGGTGAAAGTGTAATAGGTATCTTTTACACAGAGTGTCCAACTAAAACGTCTTAACTAAAAACCTAACTATACCAGAAAAATGAAAAAAAAAAAAAAAAAATTAAAAAACATGTTTTATACCCTCTTACACAGAAAGTTTTATCATTTAAATGATTATCAGGAGTACAATCCAGTTCTTAGCGACCGTGCCGACCCGACAGTCCCCCCCCCTCTCCTTAAACTAACCTTCGGGTGGGCTCCTTCCGTCCTTTGTTATACCCACTTTTCCGTAGAGTGTACCTACCCCCCCCCCCCCCCAGCCTGTCCCGTTTTTTTTTGGGATTGAGCAAAACTGTCCCTACTATTTTTTTTTAAATGTAATGTCCTTGGAGATTACAGATTCGGTCATCACATACATGCAAAATAATTGGTAGAAACAAAATAAATAACATACAGTCCGCTAAGAAAACATGTCCGAGGAACGGAAAATTAAATTTCAGTACATAAGAGATGATAGTATTTCGGGACTCAACTCGTAGATACCCATCAAAAGTTCTAGTACATGTACCTGAGGCATAAAACCAATAAACGATAATAAAAATAAAGCGTTTTATGCTCTCTACTCAACACCGTGTCTGTACTCTTACTCATTTCTTAGATATCTCAGTAGACTTGAGATAGAACTACTAACATTATTCCGTAGAAAAGTACCATGCTAAATCAAGCTCATCTATCGTTTCCTCCCAACTTGGTTAACCAGTTTTAAACTTTACTGTTTAGGTGAAAAACTTGGAATGCAAGAACTTGTTGACTGAAAACTTTGTTGCTGAGCCCGCTGGAGGTTTGACCACCGGTCACGACGAGAGGGACATGGCTGCTGCTGAACACTTCGCCGTTTACATGATCAACTCTCAGGTCAACAGCATCAACTACAAAGGTCTCGTCAAGGTCCTCAACGTTGAACGAACGGTACTTCATTTGATTTCCTTTTTCGACCAATATCTAATGAACATCTAGTGTGAGGATAGCACAGTTTGCAAGGGCTTCCGAATCATTAAGTTACCTATAAATCCTCACTAATGCTCCCCTTCCGTTACCTGAATGTTCGTCATTCATTTGTAACATTGTAGATGTTTGGAGTTTTTCGTTTTTATTTACGAAATTTGATTGTTCAATCATCTCATACCTATTGTTAGCTGTTGTATAGATGAGGTTCTACCTTCAGTAGACTATCAATACAAAGTAAACTCCCATTGGATTGGAGTGAATGTAAAAATAGGCGTTATGAACAATTATTTTATTCTATTTCAGCTGAAGGCTGGTGGTAATCTTTACACCTTCGAGCTGGAACTCCGTGACACCGACTGCACCAAGAATGACGGTCTTAACGCCACCAAAGACTGCCACTTCGTGAGCAACACTGCTCAGGTGAGTTCAACTATCTCTAATTAGATTTTTATTGAAAGATAAATGCTATTTGGCTCAAGCACACTTACTACATTCATCAAAACTACCTGCATATGTCGGGTTCCTGTTTTATTTACCATTGATGTAGAATCTGCACATTTCATAACCTTGAGATCCATTTTTACCGTCCACCAATGCAAACATCATGCACGTATTCAATTGTTGTTAAAATACCTATTATTAATCACCAGTAATTTTTGAATGATTGATTATCGGAATTATGACTCAAATTATACGTTTCCACAGGACCTCAAGTGCACGACCAAAGTCTGGTACTGGCCCTGGTCCGGTCTCACCACCATCGTCTCCAACAAATGCTCCCAGTAACCAACCAACAGGAGGGAAAATGAAGACGTATTTTTTCAAAAAACTTTCAAAAATCTAAAAAAAAATTATAAAAATGTAACTTAAAAATTAAAAAAAAAAGTAACTGAAACTTAAGAAGAGAACGCAATAACTGATGTTATAGGAAAATCAAACATCCCATGGAAAGATTAATGTCGAGATTCATTATGAATGATCTTATCGTATGTTATACAACTATAATTTAAGATAAGCAACATGTTACCATTATATTGTTGTTTATTTATTTAAATTATGCTCACGACTTGTACAAGTTCGTTGACAGTATAATCAGCTGTGACTATTTAATCTTCATGAATGTAAACGATAACTACATTAAACATTTGTTTTCCTATATTTTTTAAAACTGGAGTTTCATTTGCTGTAGATGTTCCTCCTTTTTCGGTTATATACGGTATAGTTAATGGTATAGACGATTAGCACAAAGCAGGCAATCTATATGATGACCAGGCGTTCTGTACAAAGCCGAGCTGCTCAAGCCAGTGAGTGTTTCTCTTGAGTTTCCGATCTTCTTGCAGACATTGACCATGCAGAATCTGAATTGGTGAAATATGTTTCCATTTATCATATAACTGAAACCAAACTTAGTAGCATCATCACTGAATAGTTCCCTGCCTCTACTTGAAAGGGGAGGTGATGGAGAGGACCACGTTAGGATAAAACGCACTAATTTGGGTAGCGAGCTAAAGATTAAGATAGCTAAAGATTAATTAGCGTTAAAGAAAGATTATAAGGAGCACTGGACAACTATATTCTTTATGAACAATCAATAGTAACATTGCGTACTCCTTGTTGTGAGAAGCATACGAATTTTGAATGGATTGAGCTTTCTGATTGACATGCATAGCTAGTGTCTATTTGAACTGCGGCAATTGTATATATTACTGAAACCTATGGAGCTCTCTCACATCATACAGTTGAAACAAATGAATACATTTCATGTGGGGATTGGGTATTTCATCAACATTTCTGAATTTAGTTAAACCCAGGTGTAATTAAATACAACTCGAGATAAAATCTATATTTAAATATCTTGAATATAGATTAATATCGGCATAATTTCTCAAAATATCTAAGACTCAGCTACAGAATTCACGGTAATATGCTAAGAATCACTTAAAAACTGTAGTGATTTTGAATCTATACATTGATTGATTTCTATATTAGAAGGTTAATAGTTTGGGTGGGAAATGTAGGTAATTTAGCATGTGGGTTTAGGTCAAAAAAGTAAAAAAAACACACACAAAAAATTATCTGGAATTTTATTATTACTTTTTACGTAGTATAACTTATACTATAAGTGTTGGGGCTCATGGATCGAGGGCGCTATGGGGGAAAATAGATGTAAAAAGGGATTTATGATGGTTTTGGGAAGGTTTTGTGACAGATGTATGGCGTATCGTTTTCCAAGTAACGCAGGACGTTTGATCGAATAGATTCGGTATCAGAATATTTACACACAAGTGCTACGGGTAGAAAATAAGCTTGAATGTGGGGTTTTTCAAATTTGAGTGAACCTAAACAATAATCGTTATTTCTATGAAATATTTCAATGAAAATTATTTGTCATAAACATTACGATAAATATGTCTATTGAATTTAAAGAAGTGCTCGCAATTGGTTAGTAACTCATAAATCGATAACGAAAATTGAAAAAAAAACGCTGCAAATTCTTTCACTGGGGTTTATTATTCAATTGACTTGCGTTCACGATTTGAATTTCTACTAAGCTTTGGAGAGTCCCTGTTTCACAGGTGATAGAGAGATTATTGCATTTCAGGAGATATGCATAGAGCACGTAAATCGATTCTCAACCAAAATAGATATCTATTTGGATTGATCAGTTGATCATATTTGTGTGCCTCCAGAAATTCAATAATCGCTCTATCACCTGTGAAACACGCACACTCCAAAGCTTAGTAGAAATTCAAATCTTGAACGCAAGCCAATTGAATAATAAATCCCAGTGAAAGAGTTTGCAGCGTTTTGTTATGGTTATCAGAATGCTTCAACCCGTGTATCGGCTACAAATCCTTTTAGGAGTTTACTCCAGTATCCACATTCACTACATCACTAGGTTACTGCAATCAAAACAAAAACAATAATAAACCAAAATAAACGCAAATGTTGGCAGCATAAATCGGGCCGTATATCGGGAATGGTTTGTGCTACGAACCTGGGGAAGGGCTCATTCGATTTCTCATGGAAAGTTCTTCAAAAGAGTCCAAATTTAGGGCGCTTCGACTTTTTTTTTGAGGTTTTTAGGGATTTTACAAAACTTTGACAACCCTTAAAGGGCACTTTAAATTAAGTGAGAGAGCTGGCTCAAGAATTGGGGCGTTGTCGGACCAACATGGATTTTTCCTGAAAATTTCAGATCTTTTGCTCCAGCCGTTTGGGAGAAATCGTGCTTGCGGCGTACGGCGGATGGACGGAAAATTTTTTATTGCAGATTTGGATTCTACACCCTTTGAAACGTAAACCATGAAATTTTCAGGGGGGTTAGACATTTTTTTTTTCAAGAGCGATTAGAATGGTTTATTAATGAATAATAAACCAAAAATGTTACACCTATTTGCATTGGGCTACGCAAACAATCCTTTATTTATTTGAATTCGGAAATAAATTCCCTACAATACTTCTAATTCCAAGTTTTTTAAAAGCCATTATCTATCGCTTACTAAGTACTATCTATTTTTCTACTAATACCTACTTTTTGAACCAAAATTTAATTTGAAAAATCTAGAAGTCTAGAGAAATCCTGCTAGGTATATAATTTTTTTTAGTTTTTAGTATGTAGCACAGCTTGTTCGAATACTTTCTGGGCCCATCATGACATGAAGATGCCAACAACTCCTCAAAAGCCCCAGCGGTAATGAAGATCATCGTAGTTTCGTCTAACCGAGCAGTAGTTTTCAACTCTTAAAACTAGATTTCGCCCATTTTTTTTTTATTTAACCTTTTTCCACTTGAAATACATAGGTTGAAAGACGTTGGTTGCCCAATCTGAAATGGATTCTAACGATTAATTCTGCCATTCCTTTCATTTCACTTTTGATACTTAGGAGAGTTAAACTACCTAATCAAAGATTTTCCAGTTGATTTTTCAATGTCTCTTTCCCTCCGCATCATTCTCTCGTAAACTCCATTTTTTGGGTGATATGGAAGGGGAGTTATCATTCATATAGATATAAAATTTGTCCTAGAATACAAATGAAAAGTTTATTCATAGTTACACTTGCTGCCCGCTTCGGCTGCCTCGCTACATCTGCCTCAGGTCGAGGAGAACATTGTTGATGAAAAGTGAAATCACGAATGCTAGGATAAATACATCACCTGGGAGGCCAATTGCTTTACTTGTAAAACACTTAATGCATTTGTGAAACACTATTGTTATGTGCAATGACGGGCCGTTATAGTGATTCTGTTGGAATTATTCGTTCGGAATTATTGGACTTCCATTTATCCGGGTCCCTCCTGCATGTATCGCCTCTTGTGACGAATTAGTGGATTGTATAAGATGAAGAGCTCATCTATGGTACAGCCCCCTTAACGGCAAGTCCAGTCCCAACCTGAAACATCATTACTTGTGTGAAAGCAGTCGCCTTTTACGAACCACAAGATCATACAAAATTTTCCCCTCAGAGGCAAAATTGAATACGTGCACCACGAGTTGTACTGACCCGGATGTGGAACGTGGAAAGGCTACCTTTAACGGCTCGAAATCCAGTTTATACGATGGTGCTATGGGACAAGGGAGGCCACTGTCATCCCGGGGGCTCATACATGCACGATGTTCTCTGGAAAACTTCCGACTTTTTCTCCTGAAGAAGTGAGTGGTTGTACCTGCTTGAAACGGTTTTTTTCGGGTATCTTTTGGAACCAAAAACAAAAATTTTCAGCTTGGATGTATCCGTGTGCAAAGGTTTTTTGGGTCTTACTTGAATTAAGCGGAATTAGCAGAATTCCTCTGTCGCTGCGTTTTTAGCTTCGTTCGCCCCCTCTAGCTCCTCGTTGCGAGCAGCTGCAAAATTTGTGAGTGTTTGGTCTATTTGTTCGGTATTGTAAACATTGATCAGACCCTGCGCTATAAACAGATGTACATGAATCCATGAACCCTAAAAATGCAGCAACAATTGGATAATTACTCGTAGGGCGATTTCTCTTGAATAATGGAAGTAGAGCTGATGACGGTTTATTACTTTCAATAAAGGACCTTTGTAATCAACTGAGAAAAACCATTTTAATTCCTCCAGATTTTTTATAGTTGACGTTTCAAATTGTGTGCAATTCCAAATTCGAGTGAGAACATTCCGTCCGCCCACTGTTCAGAGCTTTTCTTTGAAAATTCAAAACCGAACTTAATTAAAATATTACATTTGGGGTGTAATTTTGACTGAGTCCGCGCCACCACTTCCTATCAGAGCAAAATCGAAGGGCTGGAATAACAAATCATAAATAAAAATTCATAATTTTGAACACTTTCGAAATAACACAAATATATTGGGTTCTTTATTGATGGACATCCCTTCATTGAATCGAATGATCCCACTCGTTTCGCGTTACGTTCTTCTGTTAGTTCGCATCACGATCTAGGAACTTGAACCGAAAAAAGTACATTAACACGTAAAACATGAACACATGTACATATAACATGTAAAATGATGTAAATACACTATCTATCTAACATGGATTTGAATATGAACGTGTTTGAACTTGAATTACCACGTCATCATCCTCTCAACAGTTTTTTTAATTGGGTTAATTGAACATTTTATCATATAAGCGTAGGTAGGTAGGTGTTTCACTTTATCTCATTAACTTTCAGTAGGTCGGTACTAACCAACTACTTAGTTTGTTTTAGTTACGTGAAATCTTTGAAAATCGATCGATTTACAACATTTGAAAGGTTTACAATATTTACAATATTTGAGTCATAAAGCAGTCAATTACATGGCCGCACTGATCAGCTGATGGACCCTTGTGCCTATTTTCTTTCAAAGCAAACCTTAAGTACTTAACTACGAAATAGGCATGTTTAAGGCATTAACAATACAAATATAAGGATTAGTGGCAACAAGTCTTTGTAACTTTCAAAACTACCTCTGATAAATTCAGAACAATGATTTACATGCAATAGTTATCTTTTACAGAATTGATATACATTCGTATGGTGATGTGATCCGTTTTCGAAATCTATTCATCCCCTTAATCAATACAAAGCTGTCGTTATTGCCCATTACTGAAAAGCATTAAATTTCTCGTACACCTCTGTATTTCCACGTGACGCCTTAATTGAATTTTTAATTAATTGATAACACGATTGAAGAACCAAATAAACACCGCTTTTAACAAGAATTGGTAATATTAACATGATACGTAAATGTTCGAAGGTGTACCTGCTGATATGACTCTCTGTTTTTCTCACACACTCCTGATATTTTATTTTATCTCTCTCGCTCTCTTTTACCCATTCATCTGCCTACTTAACCAACTTCAATGGACCAGTAATTGGTCTTTTTTAATTTTCATTTAACGGTTATCTTATCATTTCATTTCATGACATAACTCGATGGGTAGATGGTCCCTATATATACGCCGGCCGAAGGGAGAATCTTCACTTTTCACAAGACTCAAATGTCAGTTTATTGCTTCTAAAAAGTTCTCTCTCTTAAAAAAACTCCATCAAAATGGGCGCGTACGAAACTTTAGTTCTGGTTTTGGCCTTTGTGGCCACCGTGTCATACCAAGCGGCGTCAGCTGAGGTTCGTAAGACAAAGAATTTAACATCATCAATTAATTATCTATGACAATTTCTATCGCATCTATGTCAATAAGCAAGTCACTGATGTAAATAGGCCCCTTAATAACTGCCAATATGGGTTTTATTAGCAAATTTTCTTAGAAAATGAATCTATTTAGGTGCTTTCAAAATAGTGTAGAGGGGGGAATACATTGACATTTGCACCACATAACTATGTACTGATTTCTTTTGCGGTGTAAAAATCTTCTTTCTTATTTGTACTTATTCATGTTCCATTTCTTTTTTTCATAAGATCCTGTAAGTCTTACTGCACTCTCATGAAATGCCACAGAAACTTTATCATTTCAAACTAAACAAGTATCTTAGCTCTTTCGAAAATCACAACTGATGAGTTAATTCATGTTTCTTTCCATTTAGCTTTGCGCTGGGTGTCCCCTCCGACAGGACCCCGCCGAATTCCCAATGGAGAAGCTCTCCGGAGCTCTCGCCACTGCTCAGGTCAACGACGGTGCTTCCAAAATCCTCAGCGTCACCGTTCAGGTAAAGTCTATTAGAATAACTATTCACGCATCTATGGCATTGTGGACTAATTTGAACCTAATACCTACATTTTGTAAGAATGACAGTTGTATTTTGAGGTAAACCGGTGAAATAACACAGGTTTCAACTATGTTCAGGCGTAAATACAAATACTACTTTCAGGTGGTCGCTGGAATCAAGTACACCGTCACGTACGAGTCTTTCTCCGGCAAGACTTGCACCGCCACTTGGATTGACGCCCCTTGGGTTGACCACGAACCCATCGACACCCAGATTTCTTGCAGAGCTAAACGGTATACAGAATCAGTACCTAATGAAATCCAACTAGTTCAGATCAAATTTGTTATTATTGGTGCTATGAAGTGAGCACTTTATTCACAATCTTCTTTTTTGATGAAAAGCTAAATGATAACAATTGAAGACGAAAAATCATTACTCATCCGCGTTCACAGTAACAGGGAGGCTGAACATTTGGAAAACACAAAAGGCAGGCCAGTTTGCGTGTAGTTAGTGGCAGTCATCCAAAACCCCTGAACATATAAAAGTTTCCAGGTGGTGTTAGTTTTCAATAAGCTTTCCAAAGATGTCTATGATAACACTATTCGAGCCTTAAGTATTAAGATCTTCAGTTATGTTGTTCAATATAAGTAAAGCTGATGTTTTGCCCTCCACTTCAAGGAGGGTCTTCCCATGTGACGCGTCGCGACGGATGATAGCTTATGTATCAAGGTTCCTATCCTGCAGCACCAGTGTGGGTTAGATTGTTTCTGGGGCCATTCTGGCAATACGATCTGACAGGACTTAACGGATGCGGCAGTAGTGGGTTTCCCTCACTCTCTTTTGACGATCATGTCCCCTCTGGCGTTAGACACATTCTATGAGCCGTTTTCACTCTGGCATTAAATCTCTGTCATGTAAATTATCCCAATCTTTGTTGTTTCTGGTTTGAACCTATTGGATGATTCATTATATTCAACGAAATCCATTCCGAGGAGTCCCAAATACGAAGGATGCCCTCTCCAGGCAGATGCCACATATGCTACGTGAAGCCATAAATATGGCCATCTGAGTCACGATTTGACATGATTCCATCTAAGAAGTAATTCTAGATCATTTTAGAGCCGATTTGTGAGATAACCTGATGATTCCACATCCATGACACATCTTGCTATATGGTATCAGATCCTGATTACAATCCACGGACCTTCGGGTCATGAGCCCAGCTCTGCTTCTTGAGCAGTGGATGAATAAAAAACGGATAGGCAGAAAAATGTTGATATTCTGAACAGAATATGATTATGTTACTGTTTATAGTTGAGCATTGCTGATCATGTTACAGGTCACTTGGAGGGTTTGAGGATGTTGACGAGTCCGAGCTCCCTGAACTCGAAAGTTACGGCAACGAAGCTGTCAACTCCCAATCCAACGGTTACAGGAAAGTCGTCATGAAGGTTCTCAAGGCCCAGAAACAGGTAACGTTGAACGAGATGCTCTCGTTTCCGTAGCATACTCAAATTCACAATCATTGCTCAACAGAACTCGACAAAATTTCTGATTCCACAAAATCTTTCCAACTTGAAAAATGAGAAATGCTTTATAAACAAGAAACTCATTGTTGTGAATCCAACATATTGCACATATTACAACCGAATAAACAAGCTTGGAAACCAACGCCTTCCCAAACAAGCGACGCCTTTCCAGTTGCGGTCCGGCGACATGACGTCAATCCCCCGGGCTGTATATAAGCCCTCGCCCTGCAGGCTTGGTTGTCCACTCTTTCACACTCATTCAACGTGTTCACGTCTCTCGTCAAACCTACAAACTTTCCCAACCACTCTCTCTTTCCTTACCCAAGATATTCAAAAGTCACGGTTGTTTCATTACTTAGTGGCTGGAGAATATATTTCCTTCTTGCCCACGGGAGCTTGGAAAAGTTTCCGGACCAAGAACACTCCCACCTAACCGAATGGGGACTCACGGTTGTTTCATTACTTACCGGGTTCTCAACACACCTCACGGATTAGGAACTCACGGTTGTTTAATTACCTTACCTAATTATCTTTTAATTATCTTACCGTGTCCTTAATATCTCCAAATATTAACTCACGGTTGTTTCATTACTTACCGGGTTAATATTATTCCTGCTACTGTTGCTACGTGTTTCTTTGTATAAAGTTTTCCGGCTCCAGTGGTACAACCTTCTCCTTCACTTTCATCTCACGCCAACCTTCCCTATATCTAAATTCCAAATTCTTTTTGTTTATGAACTTTTCCAATTTCACTATAAACTCAGTTCATAACACTCATATTTTATAAACCCAAATATTAGCTTGAAAATAACATCGCAGAACTTCATAAGTATAAGATATGAAGCATATGCGGTCGATAAGCTACGATCAAGTTACTAAATTTTAGATTTGAGTTTCAGTTCAGACTTTAGTTTGTTCAACCGGCAAATAATGGTCTTTCTCTGACTTACCCTTACAAGATTCCTAACGTTAAGGATTGGTTTATCCTACGATTAATTTGAGTATAAGTTAATGTGCAATCTGTTTTAGACAGAGGTCTGTTATGCAATATTAGACACTAATTACCCAAGTATACGGATTCTATCATTGTATGGAACGGATGAAAGTGTGAGTGATTGTTGGGATGATTTAAAAATGAAGTAATCATATGTTCCTGTAAGCTAGGATTTATAATATTGACGAATGGCATATTCACCATTCTCGGTTGCTTTCTAACCGGCAACTTGTCCCTTGATGCAGTGAATTATAAATTATATAGTAAAACAATATTGATACTTCAATGCAAGACACGAGTTCACATGGGCTGAATAGGTAAATGAGAACAATGTGCTTGCTAGATGTTACGCTTGCGCTTGATGAGTGATAAATATCAATGTTTGATTTTGTGCAGAAATTGGAAGAAGACTGTCATCAGCTTCAAACTCACAAAATTCCTCCGAAATCGAATGGAAACTGTAGAACCAACTTTAGCTCTTTGGATTATGCTGAAATTAAGACTGTATACACGAAACCCTGGTAAAATGAGGTATTTTATTGTGTTGCAGGTCGTTAACGGTCTTATGTACAAAGCCGAGTTCCTGGTGAAGACCACATCCTGCCAGAAGAACCAAGTTGCTGAATACACCTGCATGTCAAAGGAAACCGCCCCCAGGGAAGTGTGCTCCACCTCCCTCTTCGTCTCTCCCTACCTGACCCAAGGAGCCCCCCACCTCGAGGTTAGTCAAATAATTGAAATCCGCAACCGTCTTTTCGTTCAAACCCCTAAAATGACATTTTCCAAGTCATATATGGGTTCGAGTTAATCAGAGACCCATCTCAATCGATTCGGCGTCCAAAAGTAATTGGAAATGACTACCCATTTGCCTGTTACAGTAAAAACAACATAAAACCACGGTTTGGGAAATTGTTTGGCCCTTAGCATGTCTACTCATTTGAAGCGACCGGTCTGGTGAGATGTCAGAACCAACTAAACTCCAAATGGATTCCATTTGCGAAAAAATGGATTTTTTTTTTTTTTTTTTTACATCAATTCTAAGGGTATCTATCTATGACTCGCACAGCGAACGGATATTGCAGATTTGGAATCTACACTCCTTGAAACGTACAGTGACCAAATTTTGGGGGGAGGTTTCACAAAGTTTTGCTATAAGATTACAAAGGCATATTATTGAAAATCATAAACCAAAAGCATAAAAGATAAATTAGTGCCACGAAAGAAACAAATAACATACAGTCAGCTCACAAAACACGTCCGAAGAACCGAAGACCGAATTTCAATCCACTCATAGATACCAATCAAAAGTTCTAGAACGTGTACCTGAGGCATAAAAACCAAGGAATGATTGAAAAATGAAATGTTTCATGCTCAGTAATTAACACCTAGCTCCGATTCTTAGACATTGGTAACAGGGACGTAACCAGCCCATATTTCACCCTGGGCAAGAAATAAATTTGCCCCCCCCCCCCCATAGACCCGATATCTCATGACTCATACCATCTTAATATACCAATGAACCAAAATATAAATATAATTAATTTGATTTATTCACAATGTATAAACTCTTTTACTAAAAGGAGGAAGGTTTGGTAAGTAGGTAAGTGCTCAATGTAAAATACCATATAATTTTTATTAAATTCAACAAACTAATAGATGATAAATAAATTTTTGTTCGAAATGGAAGCCCTAAACAAACTTTAAAATGAAAATTGTCGGGCTTTTTTTGCTGCAAATGTTTCAATGATACCATCAAAAGATAGTGCTGAAGCTATTTTGTGCTCTATTGATATGATGGCCAAGTTGCGTAGTCGTTGTTGTCCTGTCAAGTTCCTGATGTAGTTTTTTATTATCCTCAGTTTTCTAAAACTTCTTTCGTTCGATGCTACACACACGGGTATGAAGTTACTTTGCAAGCATCTTCCAAACAAAATTCTCAAAGCATTTTTGTGAAATTTTTCAAAAACTTGGAACGCTTGGCGTGACCACAAAAATAATTTTTTTCGTTGTCAAATTTGATAAAAACTTTTCCCACTTCTAAGCTTTCCAACGGGTCTATATTGCAAGAAAATTCTCAAAGCTGTGGTTATATTGGGATATTTCATGGAGGCCGTTTTGGCAAATATAAACCAAAAGTTCGAATGGAGTAGACTCGCCTCGTCAACTACCCTGCATACGTCCGCTCAAGGCTAGTTCTCGCCTCGCGAATTCTCAATTTTTATTTTGTGGAGAAACCTGTATTCTTCGATGTCGACTGGACTCTCGGAACTGCGTCGTTCGGTAGGAGTCCCTGAACTGGTGTGAAATGGTAGGGATAGTAATCATTGGATTGCAGAATTCTATGAATCACGGATTTTATCTGTCCTTTATGCATTCCTTATTTTATTATTTTTCCTTTTAGCAAATATTTTCAAATTACTCCAAACTGTCATAATATTTAAAAGAACTTGGTAAGCTGTCACTTTTTTGCCTATTTGGCACCCGGGGCAGCCCCCCCCCCCCCCCCCCTAGTTACGTCCCTGATTGGTAACATGTCCCTGTGGTACTTGCAGTGTACTGGTGAAATTATTCCGTACAAATGAAACTATTTTTCCTCCCAACTTGGTTAACTAATTTTAAACTTTGCTGTTTAGGTGATGAACTTGGATTGCAAGAACTTGTTGACCGAAAACTTTGTGGCTGAGCCCGCTGGAGATTCGACTACCAGTCACGACGAAAGGTACTTGGCTGCTGCTGAAAGTTTCGCCGTTTACATGATCAACGCTCAAGTCAACAGCATCAACTACAAAGGTCTCGTCGAGGCCCGCAACGTTGAACGAACGGTACTTCATTTGATTTATTTTTTCGAGCAATATCTTCATAAATATCTTGTGTGAGAAAATCACAAGTTTGTAAGGTGTTTTAAGAAATATCTCCTTGCCAGTTATAACGAGGGGGAGTGAAGTCTAGGCGACGGAATCATGAATCAGAAAGGGCCAGCTAACTATTTGCATCACACAGTTGGCATAACTAAATATTTACGGAGTTTTTCGTTTTTATTCAGGAAATTAGGTTGATCAATCATCTCATACCTAGTAATAATTGTTGCATAGGGGTGGTATGTTCCTGCACAGAGAATCAACACAAAGTAAACTCTTGTTGGATCGGACTGAATGTAAAAATACGAATTATAAATATTATATTCTGTTTCAGCTGAAGGCTGGTGGTTATCTTTACTCTTTCGAGCTGGAACTCCGTGACACCGACTGCACCAAGGAAAACGGTCTCAACTCCAACAAAAACTGCCACTTAGTGAGCAACGCTTCTCAGGTAAGTTCAGCAATATCTAATTGGATTTGCATTGAATGTTAGATGCCATTTGGTTCAGCCGTACTTACTATATTCATCAAAACTATCTGCTGAGGTCGGGTTAATGGTTTACTTACCATTGATGCAGAATCTGCACATTTCATAACCTTGAGATCCATTTTTACCGTCCACCAATGCAAACATCATGCACGTATTTAATTGCTGTTAAAATACCTATTATTAATTACCAGTAATTTTTGAATTATTGATTATCGGAATTATGACTCAAATTATCCGTTTCCACAGGACCTCAAGTGCACGACCAAAGTCTGGTACTGGCCCTGGTCCGGTCTCACCACCATCGTCTCCAACAAATGCTCCCAGTAACCAACCAACAGGAGGGAAAGTGAAGACGTATTTTTTCAAAAAAACTTTCAAAAATCTAAAAAAAAATTATAAAATGTAACATAAAAATTTAAAAAAAAAAGTAACTGAAACTTAAGAAGAGAACGCAATAACTGATGTTATAGGAAAATCAAACATCCCATGGAAAGATTAATGTCGAGATTCATTATGAATGATCTTATCGCATGTTATACAACATTAATTTAAGATAAGCAACATGTTACCACATTGTTGATTATTTATTTAAATTATGTTAACGAATCAAACAAGTTCGTTGATAGTATAATCAGCTGTGACTAGCAATCTTTATGAATGTAAACGATAACTACATTAAACATTTGTTTTCCTATATTTTTTAAAACTGGGTTTTCATTTGTAGATTGTTTCCCCACCTTGATTTTACACATTTATGCAGGCATTCTATATAATTACTAGGAATTCTGTACAATTATGGGTCGTTTTAGTTGTGTCGCTTGATTTTTTCATTTTTCTACCTTCATGGGCAAATTACCTTGGCATAAAGTGGTGTATTTTACACTCTTTAAGAAAATAATTTACCCCCTCAAAGGCGGAGGGCACACCATTAGACAAAAACGAAAAAACTAAACAAAATAAAAGCAGGGAGGACCCCAGTTTTACCCACAACCAGCCTTTGGATTTTGGATGTAGAGGATGATGGAGGAGGGATGAAAGGAAATGCCCATATGGAATGACCACCAGTTTAGGTAAGAGCCCCGGAGAACGCGGGTGGTAACACCACGAAGCATGCCTGACGAGACGCCCAGCTCGAGTAACTCCGTTGCACTTTTCCCACACCACACTCCGCGCCGTGACACGGTTGCAACCATAACCTTGATGTTATCAAGTGCCACTCCTATTAGCTTAGATACCGCTTGGCGCAGGTCGTTTCTATCATATATACTTCCCTTGGGCCTACAGGTCTGCTCCGTGACATCATAAACAACATTATATAAACACTGACACAAAAGGTTACTTTAGACGATTTCCCAAACATTTGTCATGGAAAATGAAATAACGATCCCGCCATTCCTCCAATCCCACATTCGATATTGATAAGATGTTAACTTCTACCTAATCGAAAAATTCCCAGATGATTTTATAATATCTCTTTCTCTCACCCTTATTCTCTCATAAATGCAATCACGAAAAAATGAATCCAGCAAGAAATGCAGAGTGGGAATAAACACGAACATAGAGGATTCTACTGGGACTAAAGAGCACACATTTACCACTGTACACATTTCCTGAGAGGTGTATAGGTATGTAGAATGCCTTAAAACTTTTTAAAAAAGCGTGACATACAATGACTGACCATTTGATAGGCTCTGTAGAAGACTAGGCATTATGGTTTATATTGGAATCCTAAAGTTTCATGTGTTGGGGAGTCGTGTGATTTATTAGGTCACGTGATATGTTGGCTCCCAATATCTGTATGTAACAATATATTAGCGATAGACATTCGTCGGGCCTGCGACTGTTCTAGACCTAGGGTGCATCGGACGGGGTAGCTCAGGTAGTCTGGGTATTCTGCAGGCCAATTCTACCCAAAATGGTAACACAGGAGGACGGAGCCCCTGCTGCCACAGCGCAACGCCGCCAGGCGAAGAACCACCGATCTGCCCTCCGCCAGAGGTTGGATTCGTGGTGGTTGTGAACTCGCTGGGAAGAAGATGGCAGTGCCCCATTCCCTTGCAGGTTGTGAGTTGTTTGGCCCATGGGCAGAAGACGAAAGTCAGTTAACCGTTGCAAGCAACTTGCCAAAACATTTATACATGTTCTAATATATTAGAACACCTGAATAGGTGTTCGGATGATGGCCTGCCTCAGCCAGCATCACAGAGTAACAGATCCATATTGAGACCTGACTTTAGTATCCGCCATAACAGCTCACTACCACCCTATTGTTTCTCCACTTTTGCATTGAGAAAGTACGTGTTAAATGTTGTCTTCAATAATACAGTATTTTAGGAAGTAGGTAATCGAAAGTTGCAACTAATATTATAATAGTAAGTTGCCACGTAATATCTAAATCATCACTTTACCTTACCATACCTGCCTTCACAATTGAAAAACGCTGCAAATTCTTTCACTGGGGTTTATTATTCAATGATTCATGATTTGAATTTCTACTAAGCTTTGGAGTGTGCGTGTTTCACAGGTGATAGGGCGATTATTGAATTTCAGGAGATATGCATAGAGCACTTAAATCGGTTCTCAACCAAAATACCTATTTGGATTGATTAGTTGATCATATTTGTGTGTCTCCTGAAATTCAATAATCGCTCAATCACCTGTGAAACACGCACACTCCAAAGCTTAGTAGAAATTCAAATCATGAATCATTGAATAATAAACTCCAGTGAAAGAATTTGCAGCGTTTTTTTTTTTTCAAGAGCGATTACAATAGGAAAATATTCTATTTGGAAACTTTAAATTTCGTAAGACGGAGCATGCATATCAGAATGCTTCAACACTTGTATAGGCTATAAACCCTTTTAGCAGTTCACTCCAGTATCTACATTCACTACATCACAAGGTTACTGCGATCAAAAAAAAAAAAAAAAAAACGCTCTTGTTTTTGTTTTGATCGCAGTAACCTAGTGATGTGGTGAATGTGGATGCAAATGTTGGCACCATAAATCGGTCCATACATCGGGAATGGTTTGACCTTCGGACCTGGGGAGGGGCTCATTCGATTTCTCATGGAAAGTTCTCTAAAAAAAAAGTCCAAATTTAGGCCGCCTTGACTTTTTTTGAGGTTTTTAGGGATTTTAAAAAACTTTGACAACCCTTGAAGGGCACATTAAATTAAGTGAGAGAGCTAAAGAATTGGGACGTTGTAGGACCAACATGGGTTTTTCCTGAAAATTTCAGATTTTTTGCTCCAGCCGTTTGGGAGAAATCGTGCGTACGGCGTACGGCGGACGGACGGAAACATTTTTATTGCAGACTCGGATTCTACACCCTTTGAAACGTAAACCATGAATATTTCAGGGGGGGTTAGAATTGTTTTTTCAAGAGCGATTACAATGGTTTATTATTGAATAGGTAATAATAAAAATTGTTTAATAACAATATATCATTTCACACGCTGAACAAGTCTGTGTCCACATACGATGCCGTAACTCATGGCTAAAAAATGCTTTTTCAAAAGGAACTTGTAAAAACTAAAACCCTTTGGAATCATATCAGCTGATTTGATCGTCACAGTCAGAAGAATTCGACGATATGATTTTCCAAAATTTAAATTCGGTTTGCAGATTCCACACACCTTTAAATGTAAAATAACAATTTTTTTGGGGGGGGGGGGGGTTCAATTTTTCCGTGGTCTATTACAAAGGTTCATCATCGAAAATAATGCACCAAAATATCCTAAGAGCCTGTGTTTGCTAACCCTTCAGTTGCGAGCTGCAGGTAGAAACTCCTCAAATTGTTACACCAATTGTTTGTTATTTCTGTATTAGAAAGATCTCCTGTCAGAATCACAGGACTACCAGAACTGGACTGTGATAATGAACCAAAAGGTCCTAAGAACCTGTGTCTGCTAACTTTTTATTTGCGAGCTGCGAGCTGCAGATAGAAACGCCACAAATTGTTACATCAAAGTTTGTTATTTCTATAGTGGATGGATCTCCTGTCAGGATCACAGGGCTACCAGAACTGGACTGTACAGAAAATGGAACAACTGAAATTTAACAAGATAAAATGAAGGCAAATGAGTGAGTGCTTCAGAAGACACGATAGAAGTGAGAACTTCAACAAGACGGGTTTAATCCATCCAAATACTAGAATATCAGCTGATTAAACTCTAGAATATAGTTCAATCGCGTATTGCGTCCAATAGACACACTTAATTTCTTACGACGTATCGCATGCATTGATAAATTACTAAATATTCCATACCATTAAAATAAAACGCTGCAAATTCTTTCACTGGGGTTTATTATTCAATTTTATTCATTTGGCTTGCATTCATGATTTTAATTTCTACTAAGCTTTGGAGTGTGCGTGTTTCACAGGTGAAAGAGCGATTATTGAATTTCGGGAGATATGCATAGAGCACGTAAATCTGTTCTCAACCAAAGTACCTATTTGGATTGATCAGTTGATCATATTTGTGTGCCTCCTGAAACTCAATAATTGCTCTATCACCTGTGAAACATGCACAGAAAGCTTAGTTTCAAATCATGAATGCAAGCGCAAATGAAGTAATAAACCCCAGTGCTTCCAGCGTTTTTTATGGTTATCAGAATGCTTCAACCCGTGTGTCGGCTATAAACCCTTTTAGGAGTTCACTCCAGTATCCACATTCACTACATCACTAGATTACTGCAATCAAAACAAAACCCGCACCAGAACGAGCGTGACGCCCCAGCACCAATCAATGCCCATACAAGAAAAGTGCTAAGCGCGCCCGAAGAAGTTTTCACTAAAAAAAAAAAAAAAAAATGCTTCCTCTCTCCTATACTGCATTGAAGCTTGGGAGACAGCGTTATTCCTGGTAGGTATATAGTATCCACTACCATTTTATAGTACAGCAACCGGAGTAGTCTGATTTAAAACTGGTTTCTATCTGAAAGAAAAAAATTATTTAACCGAATTTTCAGTTAGGAGGGGAAGGAGTACACAAAATCCATCAATGCTGAAACGTTTATGAAGAATTCGCAACTTCATTCCGTTACAGGCCCTTTTTGGGTAGGTAGATACCGTTTCTTCAGTGATGGCATGCGGTGCGAACCTAATTATTGCTTCCGAGTCTACCAAGGTAGCGGAAGCATTGTTTTCACTTTCGGAATGTGAACATTTTTTTGTTTCCAAAATCAAAAATTCCACTCTCATTTTGCGTGAACAATTTTGGTTCCGTGTCTGTCTGTCTGAGTGTCTGTCTGTCTGTCAGCAAACTTGTTACGGGCAAAACTACACGAAGTTATAGTCCGATTTTGATGAAATTTTCAGGGATTGTGCGGGTTGGGGTGTAGACGGACCCCTATAGGTTTCATGACCCCGGATCAATAGTAGCCTCTGCGCATGCGCAAACTTGAAATCCTTGTTACGCGCATAACTCCGGGAGTTCTTTACCAATTTCGATGAAATTTTCAGGGATTGTTCGGTTTAATGTGTAGATGGCCCCCTATAAGTTTCATGAGCCCCGGATCAATAGTAGTCTCTGCGCATGCGCAAACGAAATCCTTGTTACGCGCATAACTCCGGGAGTTCTTGACCGATTTCGATGAAATTTTCAGGGATGGTTCGATTTGATGTGTAGATGATCCCCTATAAGTTTCGTGACCCCCGGATCAATAGTAGCCTCTGCGCATCCGCAAACGTGAAATCCTTGTTACGCATAACAATAAATTTACCTTAATTCAATATTTACTTCGCCTAATTGAACGAAGTTCTTTAGTCAATCATAATTTTCAATGATGTATACAGTCATGTTATGGATACGAGGAAGCTATGTGCCACACCCAGTTGGCAGACGTTTTTTGTTTGTTATTTATATCTACATTTGAACTGCGGGTACATGGGTAAATCATTTATAACACAAAATCCTTACGAGTTGGGGGGTTGAACATAAGTTAAATAAAGAGAAGAAAACAAAAATATTCTCAATAATTTAAAACAATAAAATTTACAAACGTTGTAGTTTCCTACCTCAGTTTTGACAAATAATCTGAATTCCGTTCATAATAACTGTTTTACCAACTTAATTTTCATGGATTAGATTTGATAATCACTAATCTGAATTGTGTTTTGCAGCCAATGGATCAACAGTTCAAGTGACACTTCAATTGATTTTTCAATTAATTTAATCCTTATAATTTGAGTCTCATTCAGTGAAGAGTTCGGTGAATAATTAGTTTGTCTACTTCAACAAAGTCGAACTTGCCTCAATTTACCTTCGTTCTGCCTCTCAGAAAGTCAATGGTTCTTAGACGGACTCTTTTTATCACAATTTTGAATTTTTCATTAAATCGATATCTTATCATTATCGTGGTGTTTTCCCAACGGAGCCTCGAAATTCCCTATATATACCCCGATCGATGACCGCTCTCCACTTTTCACACAACTCAAATGACAGTTCATTGCTTTTAAAAAGTTCTCTCTCTTAACTAAAACTCCATAAAAATGGGCGCATTCACAACTTCAGTTCTGGCTGTGGCTTTCGTGGCCATCATGGCGAACCAGGCGGCAGCCACTCGGGTTCGTATAGGATTTATTATTTAACTACGCATAAAGATGATACTCAAAATTTAATTCAGTACAACTAAAATATCTATCAACTATTCCAGTTATGGTTTAAGTTTATGGATTAAGTTCAACCCGTACATTGCACATTATAACTGACATACCAGATCACGAATCTATATTGGAATTTTGAGAAAACTTTCGTAAACTTCATTCCAATAGTTTCGGAGATAATTTTCCAACCTTGTACAGTGTGCAGCGGACGGGCGGTTTCTCAATTCGATTTTTTGAAATCTACATAACTTGAAACGTAAACCCACAACTTTTGAAAGGGGGAGGGGGGTTGATTTTATTTATTTATTCTTTTCGTCGTTCATTAGAATGGTTTATTATTGAAAATTATGAACCAAAATCAATCAAATCATCAGAGCTATCTTCTCTAAACACCCGCCTTTCACAAGAAACGTCCAAAAAATCAAAACTCGGCCAATAATTAAGGTAAAAAGATGATTTTGGTATCTAAATAAAGACAACATACAGAGGCATTCAAGTAGTAAATAAACATTTTGAAAAAAAAAAAATTAGAAATCTGATGAAGATAAATGGTGAACAGCTATTCAAAAAAGAAACTTTTTAGCTAATAAGAGATAACCCGTATGAGTATGAACGAAAATTAATTATTTTATAACATCATCAGCAATATAAATGACGTATCTACTAAGTACACCATTCCATGGAAATGGAATCTAAACTTTAATGATTAATGTGGGGTAAATATCAAGTAAGAATCAACTCCGAGCTGGGCCTCAGTGCCTATGGAAATCATGTAAATCAACTCTAACTAACTACATGTCGAAATTTTGACGAAGCATTCGATAGACTTAAATTTTGACGTTCGGGCAACACATTCCTTTTATCTTTCCGCAACACATAATATTATCGTGTATCAGATTATGTAGTGAATTCGTGATCAACGTGAACTTTCCCGCTACATTAAGATGTAAGTCCTTTACATATAAATGTGAATATGTATATGAAGGACCAACATGTACAACTTTATTCATATTTGATTCAGGCTTGCGCTGGGTGTCCCTACGAAATGGACCCCGCCCAATTCCCGATGGACAAGCTCTCGAAAGCTCTCGCCACCGCTCAGGTCAACGACGGAGCTTTGAAAATCCTCAGCGTCACCGCCCAGGTAAAGTATAGACAATACTATACTACATTGCTATACTATAATTCGCCAACAATATGACTTAACTATTCGATACATACAGGGTGTCCAAATAACTAAGCTCCCCCACCTCATTTTTTCCAATTTTTGTTCAAAAATGTTTCACCAAACGTAATTTTTTTTGTACATTTTGAAAATGACAAACTTGAGCTTTGCGCCATTGCATAAGCTTTCACAATTGACATGAGCTTTTTTTTTTTAAATTCCAATTATGAATTGTAAATTTGGATTCTATGTACAATTTTATGAGAGTTATGAGGTTATGAGTTGCGGTTACTCGATTCTTTGGCCGTTCGCCAAATGTCCAGTAAGCGTGTAAAGATGCGCACCCCGGGAATCACACACAATTTGAGGTGAAGTTAAATAGAATGTTGTGCACGATTTAACACTGTTTTTTAACGCTAAATCGCGAAGTGATACCCGTTAGCTGATTGCACCTTCCAATATAATTATTCATTTGGAAAGTCAAATAATACAAAGTCAACTGACAAGTAACTTTATAATATCACGAAATTTTCCGTCTTCCAACGGCATTTGAAGTAATTAGTGATGAAATGATAAATCGATAAGATAAGAGTCAATAAAGTAGAGAAATCACAAACATTCCTTTTGATCATAGTTTTTTACTGGTTTACTAATTCTAATCTTATCCATTTATTATTTTATTATAACTTATTTCAAATTTCATCAGAAGACTGAACATGTTGTGATAAGAAGGAGAATACACATGGGTTTATTATTTTTTAATAATTCGTGATTTCTTTGTGTCATTGTCAGTGAGGCGGATCATTTTTAGGTTCAGAAATTGCGAGTTTTCGTTATGGGTGCAGTTCTACAGATTCTACAGATCTAAAACATATTTTATAAAACTTTTAATTAAAAAATTTTTGGTCCAAAATTGCAAGGAAAGTAACACCTTACTTGCCTATGCCAGCAAAAACCTAGAAAAAGCACGTATTTGTACCGTAGCATCCATGCGTGTGAGGTGATTGGGCTGGTTAGATATTACGACCTGCCAAATCCTCACTGGAATCCATAGAGAAAGAATGGTTTATTGAGCATATATTCTTAGACCTTCTATTGTTCGCGCAGCGGAGAGACAATGCATATTGAATCTATGCACCTTGCTACGTAATATGATAGCATTTATATTACATAATATGGTTATGAAAAAATGTTTGTACAAGATAGCACTCCCTTCCCAAAATAATCTAATCCCAGTAAAAAGGAGTTACTACCACGGTAGGAACCTAAAAAATTGGATAGATGCAAACAACTTCAATACTAAACAAAATGAATTGCTTTCAGGTGGTCGCTGGCTTCAAATACACCGTCACGTACGAGTCTTTCTCCGGCAAGACTTGCACCGCCTCTTGGGTTGACGCCCCTTGGGTCAGCCACGAACCCATGGACACCCAGATTTCTTGCAGAGCTAAACGGTATACAGAATCAGTACTTAATGAAACCCAACTAGTTCAAATCAAACTTGCTATTTTTGGTTCTATGAAGTGAGCACTTTATTCACAATTCTCTTTTCGATGAAAGACACTCAGATTTCTTGCAGAGCTAAAAGGTCTGCATATTCAGAACTGAATTAAATATCCTGTCATTAACTCTACCTGCTACGTATGACACATACATGACGAACGTTTTGAGCTATTTATCGGTGTTGACTACAAAGTCTGGCTTCCAAAGTTGATATTCGTGATGGACTAGTTTTGAGGTATCACCTGGTTATAAAAGTCAACTCATCTGTTGTGTCGCACTTTTTAGCAATCAAGCAATAAAATCATTATGGGGGAACCTATAAACCTCTTGATTAGCAAGTTTATAGATAGCAGGGAATTATAAAATCATTTTCTTCAAATCATTCTTGAGTAATCGACAACTTCTTGATAGGCTGAGTGCGTAAGGGTTTCGCAGGAAGAAATATCAAAGCTATTGCATCATATTCTTCGGTTAAGGGCACTTTAATAAATTTCGGACATGACAGCTGCTCCACATTTCTAAATTTGTTGATTAAGCAACAAACTTCTTTCCTTTCTCTAATCCGAAATCCGCCTTCCCCTTATAACGACGATCTCAGAAACATGATATCTTGAAGATTCTTAATGTTAACAGCTTGATTGATAAAATCTATTCAAAAAATGTTGGTTCGAGAGTTTTACTGGTTCATAACAATGTTTCAGGTCAGTTGGAGGTTTCGAGGACGTTGACTCTAGTGAACTCCCCGATGTTGAGACTTTCGGCAACGAAGCCGTCAACGCCGAATCCAACGGATTCAGAAAAGTCGTCGTGAAGGTTCTCCAGGCTCAGAAAAAGGTGGGTTCAGGGCTGCATTCACATATTACGACAAGGAGGTGATGGAATAGAATTTACTCATTCCACGGATTGACGCCTTTAAGATGGCTATACACGGTGAGGATTAACGGAGAGAAACTCCTGAGATATTTGCCGTAGGCCGACGGACTTTCTACACATAGTTGTTCACAAACCCAATTCAGCGCCACAAAAATTCTTCTACTCAGAAAATCGACCGAATCAAATGGAATTCTATTAGCTCCATTTGGCACCTACACAGAATGACTGTAGGATGAAGTACATAGGATGAGGTACATAGTACTTACATATACGCTGATCCCTGTCCTGCCCAAAGAGGTAAATTCGTAAAATTTCGCGTTTGTCGGAACAATTAAAACCTTAGGAGACAGCAGATGGCAGAAGAGCCCTAAATTAAAGCATGCAACACTGAAACAAGTATGCCAAACGACCGAATGTCATTTTTACGATCTTCATATTTCCGAGTTCTGAGGTCTTACCTTTTCACGTCTTTAGGTCTTACAAAATAGGCGGAAAGAGTTGCAATTTGGGTGGTAGAAAAAATTGCAATATACAATAACTACAAAATCGAATGATTCTGCAAAATTTGACGTCATTGAAATTCAATTCCTCACAAAATTGTTTTGTAGGGGTGCCGTTGTTAGACTTCCCCGATTCAGGATGTTTGAAAAAGCTTACAGGATTTTTTGATAACCAAGAATATGTTCAGGACTTTGCAGGCCGCTTCTGGAAAACTTTTGAATTCGGTTCATCGTAATAAAAAATTATAGACATGCATACTCGTACAGTGAGTTTGATGTCAATATTATTATATTTGCTAGAGGACAGGTTGTCCGAGTGAGCTGGGGCGTCAGTCCTCTAGCTGTTTACTTTCAGTGGGAGTACTGATTGCCCCGGTTCGAATCCGGCTGGCACCAATGATTAGGGCCAAAATCCTATAAAGTATTGTACACCTGTCCTGTCCTGTCTGATCTCGATATCACGTGAATCCAAAACCCAGGGGCGTGAGGCAATGGGAAGCCACGAGCGAAATCGTCAGACCTAGTTCCGATCCTCTCTGGAGGACGGCTGGCGTCGTCCGCGACACCTCCGGGTAGGCTGACAAAAATCCAAGGTGAAATTCCTTGTTTACTTTACATTTACTTTTACTTTTTATTATATCTGCAACGACATGTCTTTAAAATAGTGAGTACCTAACTTATAAAATGTTTTGAAGGTTGTTCACGGCCTTCTCTACAAAGCCAAGTTCCTGGTGAAGACCACATCCTGCCAGATGGAACAAGAGCCAGAATACACCTGCATGGAAAAGGAAACCGCCCCCAGGGAAGTGTGCTCTGCCTCACTCTTCACGGCTCCCTTCCTGACCCACGGATCTCCCCGACTCGAAGTGAGTTTTCCAGATTCTGTGATCCTAGAACGAAGAACAAGTTGGGTCTAGTTAATATGAACTTATAGATCTTTTGAAATGTCGATAATCCCGAAAGATGTAGAATATGAGCGGGTTTCAACGATTTAAAAAATGGAGCAGGACCTGTTTCAGCGTGCAAATACATCAACCCCTTCAAAAGCTTGTTTGTTCGTTTTAAACAGGAATTATTTGTTGATTGAAATTTACTATTGTTATCACTATTCAGGGAAAAGCTCGAACCCATCAAGTTTACAATTGATGAAATGATTAGTAGTAATGGTCAGTTAGTGTTGAGCTAGTCTACAAGTGTAAAAGTTAGTAGGTACACCGTAATGCCGATATTCTTACGTAATATGATGTAAACATGTACACCGTTCTTTCTTAACTTTTCGTTCAACAATCACATTGTTGATGTTTAGGTGATGAACTTGGAATGCAGCAACTTGTTGACTGAAAACTTTTTGGCTGAGCCCGCTGATGAGGACGAGAAGAACGTGGCTGCAGCAGAAAATTTCGTCGTTAACATGATCAACGCTCAGGTCAACTGCCTCACGTACAAAGGCCTCTACAAGGTCCTCAGCGTTGACCAAGAGGTACCTACTTTATTTAGTTTCTTATGGATATTCTTATAAGAGTATAGTCCAGTGAACAAGATCTCAAGTTGGCAGAAAATTAAGAACATATTTTGAGGAAAAACACTACTTTCTATCTGCTGATTAGCTGTTGTGCAGTATCTACTTTTGTGCAGTAGGTGTGTGCAAGTAGATACTGTTGTTAAAGCGAGCTCCAACTACTCCAAAATCCAGCCCATCTGCTGTACGCTGCTGCTCTGGATGATTCAGTAGATGGTAAACAACTCTGAGTGCTTTCAACCCCCATACTCCTCCCGCGGGAGGATTGGGCTTCAGAGGGTAATGGGGGAAAGTGACTACTGACATTTTCGTGACCCCTGAATGGCTACGCTAGCCACCGCGGTGAGGCGTTCGAAAGGTAGTCGTGGGATAGCGGATACTGTTTGGAATGCCTGTCGGAGAAAAAATTAGGACCTCTATCGTATGGTGTAGCAGTGTTTACGATCACGATGTCCGTTTTCTACGATGCCAAGCAGATTGCAGGTGCTTTGTCATCCAGTGGCTGGGTGGAAAGGGAGAGACTGTGCCATACGCCAGGTGACTAAGGCAAGAAGGTAGATGTGATCCTGCATGTCGATCTTAGCATGGACGTAATATAAAATAAGTAGATTCGACAGAGATGACCAACGGCAAGCGATATCTGACTTGAAAGGAGTGATGCCGAATAAAATCAAAATCTTGGCTACGATCTTGTTATGGCGCGGGATATGGTGCAAGAAGTTCTCCATTGGATTGGGCATTTCGTCAGGAGTGCATTGCGGTATCACCACCCTCGTCCTTCTGGCTCTTACCTGAACTGGTGGTCTGTTTATTGGAGCACTTACTTTCATCCCCCTCTCCCTCATCCATCTTCCAGTATTTCCCCAATTCTCAGGGCCGACGTTGGGTAAACCTGGGTGACTTTCTCCACTTTTTAATCAATTTTTTCCTTGTTTTGCTTAATGGTGTGCTCCCTTCTTTGAGGGAAGTTTCGTAAAACAAAAAAGTAGTGTGTATTATGTGTAGGTGTGGAGCTGTACCATTGCAAGTAAGAACTGCAGAGTAAATTTATTGCTAACTATTATGCGAAAATTGATTATTTTCAAAATATATAATTCTCCTACACAGAACACTGGTTGAAATAAAATTACTAAACGGACCCTGTGCTACATAAATCTTAATCATATTAAAACTTCACAGATTTACTATGAGAGGAGATTACTAAAATAAAATAACTATATTCCACTAGCTCGTCTTATAGGTGGCAACATTTTTAATAAACTCGATTCCTAAGCAATGTTGTTCCATTCAAATTATATCAGCTGCCTAGATCGTCACGGTTTTTATTACGATAATTGACATTTTCATTCACATTCACGTTGACGTTTTTTTGTTTTTAGCTTTCTATTTATATTCATTTTTTCAAGAAATTCTACCAAAAGATCATCAAAATAGTTTGTACAATTAACATTTTGGACTTGCAGTTTTCAACTAAAACGTATTTTAAACTTTCAGTAATTTCTAGGCATTTTGATAATTTCATGATAAAATTAATTGTTTATTTATATAAATAACGTTTTTTGAAATTCAGCAAAAGGTTGGTGGTGTTCTTTACACTTTCGAGCTGGTGCTCCGTAACACTGATTGCACCAAGGGAAACGCTATCAACTCCAACAACTGCCACTTCGTGAACACCGACGATCAGGTAAGTCAAAACTAACTTAGTGTTTTATTTATAAGGAATCTGAAGCTCATGCCCGTTGATTTCATTGTGGTATTTTCCCCAGAGTTGTTAGAAACTACGCAAATAGAAACTGACAATAGGAACAAGCGATACCGATTGGAACAAATTATACTCAATGCTCCATTAATCGCAACAGTTATTGTATTTCGCAAGCTTGACAAAGACTTGGGCAATGATGTCGGAGCATGAAAACTCATTTCCCATTTCGCAGCAAGACCAAATTAGTAGAGAATTCCTCTGAACTCATAAGCAAGAACGGAATGCCCTGTTTATTCCATCTGAATGGAACGATTCAAGTATTGTTGACAATTGAGTATCTTAATTGACTTGAAGGCATCCACTTTTGACTTCAAATTCGGATTCTGCACACCAGTCATTTCAGAAATTATTTCGATTTTTGATAGGACACTCTCCATATCTGCGTTAAGCTCGAAATTCGGGGTTGATGTAAAAAGAACACATACTACCCGAAAGTTCTCAGGTGCATTTTCCCATTCTTGACGCATCCCACTTCCAATGACTAGACGAATTTTACCATGTTTTGCAGTATTTGAAAACACCCATCATAAAGCGGCTTCTTGGAAAGCTCTCACTTTCGTCTTCCTGTAATATGAGTAAATTCGTACCTCAAAAGTGGACAACAGTATGTCCCAAATTTTCATTTTTGAAATTGTTTTCGTCGATGACTTGCATTTCATGTTATTAACCAGAAGTAAACTATCATCTGCAATGCTCAAAACACTTGAATCTTCTTTTGGACAGTGGAAATTTCAACTCAAAATGGACGAAATACAGGCCCATAAAGTGCCAGATTAAATATAGCTCACCTGCAAAATTTCCGAAATGAGATATGAGACAGTTGGAACAGGTCACATCCATAAGTTTATTCAGACGATAACTTCCTTATTATTGGAACTTTTTGATAGTTTTCTAGCTTAAAAAACCAAGCATTTCAAAAGAAAGGATAAACGTCAATTTTAAAGTTCAATGATTTGGTCAAATTTTTGAAACAATTCTCTACAGGGCAAACAATAGATAAGTATGTATTTATTAGAGGGATATGACTCAACTAAAGTTAATATCTATGGATTTGAACATTAAGAAATTAGTGCTTATTCTTAGGATGGATCAAGTCCTTAAATTTCATTAAAATATTCTAGAAATCAGCAAACATACAAACAAATAAAATCATAAAAATCCAAATCTTCGTCTGAATGGCTAAATTTCGTTTGGAACAAGTTGCATTGCACATTCAATATACAGTTATAAATTTCTTTTCCCCCATAAGTGATAGAAATTTTTACTTAAATTAACGTGAAATTCTTGCAAGTACCTACCATCGTGCGCATAATTGGAATTTTTTTCTTGTTTTAACAGGATCTCACGTGCAAGACCAAAGTCTGGCACATGCCCTCGACCGGCCGCTCCACCATCGTCTCCAACAAGTGCTCTCGATAACCAGGAAACAGGAGGAAAAGTGAAGGCATTTTTTTTAAATAAAATTTTGAAAAATAAGAAAAAAAATCATAAAAACTAACTGAAAAATTTAAAAAAAAGTAACTGAAACTTAAGAAGAGAACGCAATAACTGGTATTTTAGGAATAACAAAAATCCAAAGAAAGATTAATGTTAATATTCATTATTGATTTATTCGTTTTTTTGACATTTACGAAACACTACTATGAATAATATCATAATAAATCGTAAAATAACAGGAGGTGTACGTTGACGATGTAAATATTATCTTAGTTCGTCGACAGTGTAACAGTTATGAATATTTAATCTTTTAAGAATGTAAATAACAACTACATTAAAATCTTGTTTTCCTATATTTTTTTTAATCCGTTGTTTTCATTTCGCATACCTTTAACACTGAAAGACAATTGTTATCCAATTAAATCATGGAGTGTTTTATTAAATGTTAAGATGTTGGAAAAGTTCATTTATCATTTAGTTAAAGTTGAAAAGGACAGTTTTTGCAGTAGTTTTTTAAAAGTATACTTGTTATTTGGGTGTTTACCTTTCCAACATCTGAACGGCTAGTGAAATGTTACCTAAACGGTATGTTAAACCGTTCTCGGAAGGTCGTTTAAATCATCTAAGGTGGATATTGAAATTGGTACGTGATCAATTGAACAAGTTATCGTCACTACAAATGAATGCTGTCAAATCATTGAGATAATTTATTATAGGTATACCCTACTTGTTAAGCCCTCTACAGGGTGTCCCAGTAACTACGCTCCCGCACCTAATTTTCTACAATTGTGGACGAAGAAAAAATCGGACCAACGCTATTTTTCATAATTTTTTTGCGCAGAGTTCAAAAATGACAAAATTGTGCAGCACGCAACCGTGCAACTATGCGCAACTTTTTAAAAAAAATAGAAACCACCATTTTTTTGCAGATTCGGATTCCACAGAAAATTTCATGAACATTTGGCTCCTCAATCGATTTTTTTGACCATCATTTGCATTTTCTACTCAGAGCAGGGGCGTGCATTACTGCAGGAGAAGCTCAATTCGAACAATTTATCGCTCAATTGTTTCAATTATTTTTCACCTTGCGATGTACTGCAGATGAAGCATAACTAATATTGCTTCCTTTAGTTGATCTTTTGTGGGTGATTATCAATGCTCGGATCAACTTATCAATTCACTATTTATTATTTTAAAAATGTTTTTAGAAGACTGAAAATTCTTTGCAAAATTTTGTGATGTGTAAAACTTACCTGTTATTTTACAATTTTTTCAACACTTTATCGGGATTGATTCATTACCCTTCATAAGGAAAACGATGATTTCCTATTGAAAAAGAATGGATAGCACAAAATGGATAGCACCACGTGAATTAGCGTTGAAAAAAAATTAAAATTCGTGTGCCACACTTGAGGACTACCTTCATCTCAATTTTGGCACAATCCCTGGGTTGCGCATCTTTGAGCGCTCGCTGATCGGGGTTTTTGGCTACCGTTGACTCGATTTCATTGTAATTCAGTGCCCATTGATTTATATGATAGTACTGCTAGCCTACAACTATGATATGTACTTGAAAAAATGGGAACCAGATTGATATTTTTCAAAATGAAAACCAGGTAGAGCCTACATCAAGAAATAGAATTCATAAGTGCCATACAGGATGCAACCCTGTAAAAACATTTTCAATGAAAAATATCACTTGAAAATCTCTTTTTATGTAAACAGAATATGTAGGTAATTTAAAGTTCTTGAAATAGTTTTCCAACATGGAATACATCAGTGTCTGGGATGAGAAACAATAACTGAGTTTAGTAAACAAAACACTCATCTTAATAATTATACCTCGGACACTTCAAAAATTAATTAAATTTTTTCATCTAGTGGAGTAGGCAGTGACTCAGAACTACTTGAATGAAGGTTACCTATCAGTGGTGTGATCACTGTCTGCTGCGATATATGTAAATAGATGGTACCCACTCGTCTGCGAGTCAATAATCACAGATCATCAGTGGCCAGAAGAAATTAAGATCTACCAGTAAGCCGCCATGCCTCGTCGCTTCATGCTATCTTGTATCGTAGTCTTGGTTCGGAAATATTTGAGAAAACGAGACTCAAAAAGAATAAATAATCGCAGCTTCAATGTGAAATGGCTCACTCCAATCTTTTGAATGTATGTGTTCTCTAGGGTTGAATATCAGGCATTAGTTGGGCAACCGTGTTTCTCGACTGCAAGAGTCGCTACATTATGGCACGAACGGCTTGCCACATACTATACTGTAATGAGCTTCAAGTATTCGGTTGTAAGCTGGGGTGAGTAAGACGCGCGGCATAATAGCCCTCCGAGATGTATGCTGGACGATTGTACTACCTGTAGGGACCCAGACTCTCGCGGAGTTACCTGCGGAACAAGAATGTGGGGATGCTTCTATGAAGGGTTGTTCGGCCTTCCTAGTTTCTCATAACAATCAGACGTACAACGATGTAGCCAATAGGATTGATGTATTAACTCGAAAATTTGATTGTTTTGAAGAACTGCGATCTAGACCTTGATCAAATTACTTTTATAAGGACAATCAAGAGCAGCAGGTACCCTGGCGTTACAGATTTCATTTCCAAATCGGTGATAAAGCTAGGACATGTGAACCCCCTTGTTGTTAGTCCATTTCATATATACCATCGCCAAACCAACAAGCCAATCGTTAGATGCATCGCACAGTGGCCCAAATGGTAATTTTCGGCAAAAATTCTGAAAGTCTCTATTCTTCCAGGAAATTTATCGCTGATCACAAATGTAACTATGTTCCTATCTATCTTAGCAATTTTCAATTAAGAAACATTGGAGAAAAGCATGAAAAAGAGGTAAAGGGCGAAAAAAAAAAAAAATTAAAAATCAACCGGTATCAAGATAATACTTTGTAGATTTGATGACATAAAGTCCCAAATTCACAGATTAAAACTAATTATACTGAGCTGATGTAAATATTTCCCTGTCAGGATATTTAGGGATTGAGAGTCAAAAATAGGTATTAAATCAACTCCCATAGATCACGATATTTTATTTTTACGGTACCGGGACCTATTTTTACTCGTAATGTTAACGTTCCTGATGAGACTGACCACAAACTACCCGAGATTTGAAGTGGGGACCAATTATTCCTGACGGTTTGGTAAACAAAACCATGTTGTCTTGTCAGATCATGCTCTTCCGTTTTTACGGAATTCTAGCTTTTTCAAGAATTTAGTTCCTAGATGTGCTACGGGCTGAGGGGGAGGTAGGGGCGGATGATTTTTGTCGTTACGTGAACTTGTACATGTCTTCAGCGAGGAGAAACCTTACTCATTCCGGCGGAAAGTGCTGCTTTTTTTTATGACTTTATTGCACAAAAGAAAAATTACAGTTTAGTGAACATATTTAGAAAAAACAATAACGTGGAGCGTGTGAGGGAGTGGAAGTACATTGACTTTCTCCCGCCAAAGATAATAGACATATAATAATGAATAGGTAATATGCATGACATAGATGATATATATAATAAATGTTAGGTACTGAATAAATATAAAATGTGCAGAGATTATTGATGTGTCAACGTTAACTTTCATACTGTTCTAAGGAGATCTGTATGACGTTTTCGCTTTAGTCTGCGACTAGGGAGATCTGGAGGAACTGTCTCTACTATGTTTGCAGCAAGGGGATTTGGGTGATTTGGGAGTCGCTGATGGAACCTATAGTAAGTTGCGTTTAGTACATCATGTACTGAGGGTATTCCAACATCTTTGTGAAGATTTGAGTTTCTAATGTACCAGGGTGCATCAGTGATTACCCTCAACACTCGGTTTTGAAATGTCTGTATCCTCCTGATCTGGAAATCAGACGTACCTCCCCATATCTGGCAGCCGTACTCCCAAATTGGACGGATTAGCGTGACGTATATCAGCCGTTTCGTAGCGAGTGATAAAGGGGATTGTTTTCCTATGAGTGGTTTGAGTGTTCTTAGGCGACGTCGGCGATGCACAGAGGATTTCTGACAGAATGTCAAAACAAACTCAATCAATCAAACTCGATTACAATTAATCAGTCTTATATAGGTAGTTAAGGCGTCGATGTTTACACGATTTTCTCACCTCTTTATCAACCAATGATCAGCTGCCCTAACGTAATTTACCAATAATAACGACCATAAGTCGTTAATAATTGTTTACCATCGTTGTAATCGACTCTGAACCCTGAGTTCCGACACACCCTGTAGTTTATAATACACCTAAGAAAGCAAAGTTGATTGGTGTCCAACAATACGCCTCATGCCATTTCACTTGTTACATTCTGTATCGTTTGTCACAGCTCAAAACGAAACTGATTACAGGCCACTTACTATGCAGCTCCTTAATCTACGTTATTCTATATAACTAAATTTACTTGTCACAAAAATATGCATCACCTCCGGTCAAGCATTGTTCGCTTTATCCGGTATTGTAATTTTGTCAACCGCCGCCCGAGGTGACAATGGATTTGCTGTAGCGCTTTAATCTCAGTCGAAATTATTAGGCAGTTCTTAGTCATGCAATACTAACAGTATCGATGGAGAATAATTTTAAATAGCTGGTGTTAAGGCAATAAAATAGGTGTGGAGTTCACATTCACCACAAGCACATAAATACCAGCTGAAGTGTTATTAATTTTCTCTTTTTCCCTCAAATATCTCCATCATTTGATACTTGGCTGCATAATGCAAAATTTAACATCAACAATAAAAGGCCTCAAAGGCTCAAATAAAGAATAAAATGTCAGTATCTTCAGTAAACCCGAAAGAGATTGAACGCAGGTTTCAAAAATCGGAAATACTCCTTAGCTGGTGGTTACCTAGTACCCAAAAGTCTGTAAGATAATAAATGTTATCACTGCAGACATAATTTTGAATTATAAACTATTACTCAATCTTAATATGTAAACATTTGTTAATATTCTAACCGTAAGACAGTTTGTTCAAACCGCGAAAATTTCTATCACTGCCTCATTCCTATTATCCCTCGTGAAAGAATGAATACAATTTCCGAGTTTTGAGGCATATCTGGACTCAAATCGGGATCGAACAAAATAGAAATCATGAAAATCGGTTGAGAATAATTCGCTATAATTATTATAGCCTCAGTAAAACTCTTTTTTAGGCATTACTAACTTATACTCCTCTCCTATGTCATGAAATTCGAAATTTTCGGAGTTCTTGGCAACACAGTATCCATACACAAGAACCTACCCCAAAGACCGCAGATGCGCGAAGATGCTGTCTGCGACTTCGCTAACTTCCCCAATCTATAATATACACCTATAATTTTGTCCCCCTCTAATTCGCTCTTAAGTGGTGTGAAACAGAGTTGTGCACAGTAATTCTGTAATTGTAAGTTGCAATTCTTGCTTCAGAGGGGCTCCTAAAAACTGGTTATTTTCCGTTTACTCTCAAGGTCCTGGGGGTTGAGGGTATTAGTGGCTTAAAAGGGGGACAAGCAGTACCACCAAAAAAGGACGTCTGGCAACACTGGCAAGAGGGATTATCAGGAACCTTGACTTTTCTGTATGTTTCGACACAACAAATCTCTGGGTCCGATCTTTACGAAACAAAAGCGATACGAGATATTTTTATCAACCGGGGTTGAAGTTCGTTGTACAAAGTTCATTGCGAACCTTCCTTTAAAACTTTTTTTTTTTTTTTCTTTACGACTCGACGAGCTTACGAGCGCGTTTCACAACGGAAACGGAGGGGGTTTTCGCAATGAAACTCGGGGTCGTAGAAAAAGGGAGACAAGACCCGGCGAGTACGAAGATCCGGAGATAAAAGGCCGCTACAAGCGCTCATCCACTTGCGAAGTCGCTATCAGCGACTAACATTTTGACGTGACAATGGAAGTTGGTTCTCCGTCTGGATATGGCGTCCTTTGACTTCACGCGTATATAACCAAACGTCGTGCGACTTCACCGTCAGTCTAATTCGCTCCTTCAACAGCGGCGGAGTTACCCGAAAATTGTACAGAAAAGTCCCAATTATTTCAAATCCTGTCGAACAATTGTTTGAACTTTAGTGACCGATCTTCCATCCATTTTATAAACGTCGCCCTACCAAATCAAACGTGAAACCCGGGTTTGACAATTTCGTGACACCATTAACAAATCAATACCGTCTACGAGCAAAGTGGAAATGAAGCACCTCGCGTTGATTGCAATCGCACTACTTTACGTAGGGGTAAGTTATATCAACCAAAATGTAGAATTGAGATTTGCTTCATTTGTGTTGCCATATGATATACAATTGTAAAAAAAGATTAATTTATTGTACGATCAAGTAATGGGGGAATGCATCAGTTATTGGACAAATCGTAATGTTGATTGAATGGGTAGAAATATGTACAGTGGAAGTACATCAGAATACTCTTAAATATTCACTGAGCTCTGAAACTCCGAATAGCGTGTTTGTAGTATTCTTCATGCGGTTTTTAGTACGTCCCTCCGAAGCAAGGCTTCTCATATAGGAACGCCTATTAGAATAGATCTAGAGGGAGAGGGACAAACATGAGAAAAAAGAGCTGCATAGAAATCCGTCTCAGACCATTTAACCTTCCATAGACAACCTGCAGGACATATGAGACAACGTGGGGTCATTTTGACCCAATATTAAGATAGTGTGAAAGGAGTCATTCGAAACATCCTGTGAAACGATTTGGATCTATTTCTACCATCAAAAAATTGCTATTCAAAATCACGTGCAAGTTCGAAGTACCCAAGAAACTTTCCAACACGGACTAAGTCACTAGCGACGAAGTTGAAGACCCCATTCCAATAATAACGGAGCAAGATAGAAATTGTCTGTATTTCCACGAAAATAATGAGTTACACAGTTAAATCGATTTCGACGGTCATCCATACTGTCGAAATCGATTTAACGGTGTGACTCATTATTTTCGTGGAAGAATAGACTATGTCCTATCTTAGTCCGTTTTTATTGAAACTCTCCGATCTCATGAAAAACAAACGAACAAATAAAATCAGGACAATTAATGCTCAAATTACCAGAGTTCAAAATGCTTACGAATCCGAAAAAATATGAAGTAAAATAGAAAATAACATCCTAACTAGTCAGACAACGTTTGGTCAAGTTGGCCCATACCGAATTTTCTCTTACTATTTTCAATAATTGGCAGTGAGTGACCACTTCTGAAACCGTTGTCCACCTGGTTGTCATCTGCAGCTGCACTGATTTGACAGCTAATCAAGGCCCACTCATAAGCGTTTTCCCTTTCCGCGGGTCAAGACAGAATCTGTGAAAAAAACAATGTGTGTCTGTATGTGATAAAGTTTGACCAATTTCCATGATTCTTTTTTTGGCTCGATCCCCGTTTTATTGCAGTTGTGCAGAAAACTCCGGAAAATTTGAATTTCACGACAGAAGAGAAGCGTTCGAGCTTGTAGGTAGTGTAAGACAAATTTCGTCGACGCTGCTCAGGTTATAATTCTCAACCGATTTTCATGGTCCTTATCCTGTTCGATCTCAGTCTTAGTTTAGTTGAGCACCAAACATCGGGAAACTCGTTTTTGCTGGCAGGAGGGGGATGGAGAGGCTAATCTTATGTCTGTCTGTAACACAATAGACTTCAATTGGGGTCGAACATGATAAGAATCATGGAAACGGTGAGGATTGTAGCCTGGGCAGCTCACTGATTCATTGAGATACAAACATTCAAAGAAACACTTATTCTCGGATTTACTCCCTCAAATCTCCATTTTTCTCCTAGAAAATCGAAAGTTTCAAAGTTTGTGACAAAACTTGAATCCAATCGGGATCGAACAAGGTAAGAACCATTGGTATCTTCGAAATCTTTCTTCTTTGGTTGACCCTAATTCTAGTTTTGGGTTGCAACTAACCTCGGAAATTTTTTCTATTCACAGGGGTAATAAGTGGATGGTAACTCATTTGAGCTCTACTCATACAGATTATATTGCCGATTTTCCTGATTATCTTTTGTTCGATTGAGAACTTTGTATTTTTTCTTTCAGATATACAAGTGGGTGAATGGACAGTAGAGATGGATGGAAATCCTTGTCTTAACAATTTTTTTTGTGTAATAAACCCCAAAAATTTCGAATTTAGGTCTAATTGGAGGGGGTTGACCGCCGATTCTTTCCAATGATCCTTTTACATACTAAGATTTCCAGCTATTTTTCATACTTTTTTTGTTCAATTAAGATTTTGGACTGGTTTAAAAAATATTCATGAGTGTTTATAATTATGTTTACTACTGTGATGATATGAAAACCGGACACAAGGACACTTACCTATTATGCTTTGTACTCAGGGTTCAACTGTCTTTGATAACGTCTTGAAGTCTAGTTTTACGGTCTGCTAAAAAACTGGGGAAAATGCTGATATTCGAAAAATGAAACAACTCCAGTAAATGGCAACCAATAGTTTCAATACCTAGTTTTAGACAAACACATCTGTCAAGGTGATAGCGGTTGGTACAGACATTAATATTTTCATCGTTTAATTTTTACCGAAAGTAGTTTTTAACTTTTATCAGCAGCTTTCAAGATTTCAAACGTTGTATCTTAGCTAGATGGTTGGTTGATTGAAAAATTCCGGGTGTCGCTACGTGGGTTTTAGTGAGGAAAAACGGGAAATGGTTCAATGTTACTCACGGAGCCTTTGTTCCATTTGGTGGTGTTTTTGATAGCGGTCTTGGCGTTATTTGCAGTTATCGGCGTCGTGCTCCAATTGATGCTGAACAAACGTTATATGCGCATTAAGGGCGAATCCAAGGTAATGTAGGTAGTTACCTGATTTAGGTAACGATACATGTTACAGACGTGATCTTAACCTGATAACGCAACTACCTAACACGGTTATGTTCAGTTGAATATTACTGGCAAAGCACCTACTGTAATGTATTCCTGTATTTCTACCTACATCAAGTGATTAGGATGAAAACCGTTAAATTCCTAGGGGTCGACTATACTGCTAATGTCCAACAAAAAATTTCTCCTTGAAATTTACGTTTATTATCTCCAATAATCAACCTTCGCTAAAGATCGATAAAAACGTCTGCCAAGTGGGTGTGGCACATAGCTTTCTTGTATCCATAACATGACTGTATAGATCATTGAAAATTGTTATTGACTAAAGAACTTGACCTTTATTTGGTCAAGAACTCCCGGAGTTATGCGCGTAACAAGGATTTCACGTTTGCTCATGCGCAGAGGCTACTATTGATCCGGGGGTCATGAAACCTATAGGGGACCATCTACACCCCAACCCGCACAATCCCTGAAAATTTCATCAAAATCGGACAATAACTTCGTGTAGTTTTGCCCGTAACAAGGATTTGCTGACAGACAGACAGACACACAGACAGACACGGAACCAAAATTGTTCAGAAAGGTCTAAAACGCAAAATGCGAGTGGAATTTTTGATTTTGGAGACAAAAAAATTTTCACATTCCGAAAGTGAAAACAATGCTTCCGCTACCTTGGTAGACTCGGAAGCAAAATGTTAAATGCATCAGAATTTGTTGATTTAAGTTTCAAAGTAGGTACGTAGAATGTAAAAATCGAATCAAATTATTACATTTTATTATTCCTGTATTAGAATAACCGTTCTCTAAAATTTAGAGTCTAAATCACTGATTAGACAGTGTTCCCTTCTACGAAAATCACTTATTTATTCTGATTTAGTCAGAGGTACATTATCTAAAATCGAGGCTTCGGGCCTCCATATCATGTTTTGTCCACTGTACATTCCACCATTTCTGTTCAGCACGTTAGATCGATTAGGAGTGAATTAGCCACAAGGGCCTTCAGCTGAGCAATGATCTCCATAAATTGTTCGACAGTTGGATGATTTCGTGTTGAAAATAGTTCCGTAAACACCAATTTTACAAGTCCCTTTGTATGAAACAGAAGCTGATAGCAAAACACTTGGCTCATGGAGCTCTGCTTGCCAGGCCACGGGTCTTTCCATACTCGTTGACGTTGGTCGTGGTTTCAAAATGTTGTGGTGCATTTAAAATTTCTACGGATTTCTACGTTGATTAGGTCAGAAAGTACCCCTTAGGTTCACTCGGCTGGTCACTAGTGCCTCCGTCGAATTGCAGAAGAAGAAAGAACTCTTGAGACTAAATTCTACAGCAATTATATCAACTGATGCGATCCTCACATGATACTAATAGATTTTTTATACGCCCAAGGATTTTCAAATTCAAGAGCTTGTTACCTCTTTTTTATGTCAAAGTTCCCCCTTAGCTTTCTTAAGGAGAGCGAAGGGATGAACATACAACGGTCTGGATAATCTCATTCGATTGATTGAAGGCACATCTATCAGTAATGAATATAAAAATAGGTAGTTGTTACTTCAGAAGGTTTCAATATTCAGATTTTCGAAATTTCAGCCAAAAATGCAGTTCCTATTAGACCCCAAAAGTAATTTTTTAATCAATTTTCATTAACTTTCATTCATTAGTTCACCGAAAAGCTCCGGACGACGTACGGCAGACGGCTTGTGGCGGTTAGACGATTTTTTTAAAATTATATTTCTGATTCTACACATTCTTAAACGTAAAACAGCAAAGTTCGAGGAGGCGTTAAAATGTTTTCCCCTGGTCGATTATAAAGGTTCATTATTGAAATTAATCAACCAAAATCCATCCGACGTAAGTTTGTTGCTGGCGCATTTCTCCAAAACTAAAGGTCCAAACATAAAGAAACTTGGATGGAAAATCCTATTTCAGGTCTAGTTGGGACAAAGCTCCCAGCAATACATTCTGTCAATCCTAAATGGAGAAAAGAAACAGGGTGAAATATTAAAAACCCGCTATTTAGAAAACTTTTGAAATAACACTACTGTTTCATGCCCGTTATAAGACATCGCTTAAACGAATGGAATGGGCTCAATCAGCTTTACGTTCATCCGTTATTTCTCCAGAATGAAAAGAAGGTCAACATGATTATGCATGTAAACGCGTCTAAGAAGTAGTGAAAATCACATAGCAAATTGCCTCGATCGAATCCGCTCTCCAGAAAATTGATTTCAAGAGTTCCTTTTAAAACAGTGATTTTTGTCCTAGCGGATAAGTGAATCGCATTTAGGTTTATCTCGTTAAATTGCAGTTACTCTCTCATCATCAAATATCAGAGTCTTTGTCGATTTGCAGTGTATAACACCATTATAGGTAATTAGTGTCAAGAGAAGTTACTTAAGTGGTATGGAGATGCACTGTTTCAACTGAAAGGCTGTCGTATCTAATTTATGTCATAATCGATCTGCAGTTCTGGAGTATGAAGCTCTTCGAAAGCCATCTAGACAACAATTATAAGTTAAGGAAGTTACACCGCTGAGTGTAGATAATGTACCACAGAATCTAATACAGAAATAATAAATCTATGTGCAACAATTTGCAGCGTTTTTAAACTCTCTAAAACCAGTATGTAGATTCCTTCAATGTTATTTCCTTCATGTTGGTCCTGCATACCTAATTAAAATGTAGATATATTTATTAATATTTTCGTACAATATCTGTTTGTAGGATAGCCCGGATAAGCCGTGAAGTTGGCAAGTGTCTTACACTTCGGGGATCCTCTAAACGTATAAATCCTTCAAGTTTGAGGGAACTCATAATTTATAATACCGTTGAAACATCGCGAATGCCGTGTGATGAAGTAAGATTGCAATAATGAACAATGTTTTTCGCTGTATGACGTACTAACCAATCTTTGCACTTACAAGATGCTAGACGGTAGAATTGAAATATGAATGCTTTAGGAGGTCTAGCGTATGAATTTCAAAAAGAGACAGTAATAAGGAATCAACCATTTATTGGGTGGGCACCTACTTAGATACCTCTACAAAAATAACTAATCATTTACCATAATTCACCTAATTTCCAGCGAAATTAATCTACTGTAAGAAATGCTTTTGTTTATATTTTCAATAATGAACCTTTGTAGTCGACCATGAAAAAAAAATTTCACACCCATCAAAAGTCTTTGGTTTACGTTCAAGATGAGGAGGTTTCAAAAAACGCATTAAAAAACGCTGCAAATTATTACCCAAAGGTTAATTATTTTTGTCTTAGTTAACCCTCCTACGTGGATCACCTGAGTACCAGAACTGGACTGTGCAACCGGAGAAAATGATTCCTAGGTACATGTATAAAATTTATACATGTAACATTTTAATGTTTTGGCAAACTCCTTGGAGCCCCCGGGTTAACTGACTTTCATGTCGTCTTCTGCCAGGGCAACTCACAACCTGTGGGCGAATGGGGGACAGCTATCTACTTCCAAGCGGGTTCACTAACACCACGAATCCAACCTCTGGCTGAGGGCAGGCCAGTAGTGCTTTGCCTTGCGGCAGGATGGGCTCCCTCCTCTCGTGGTAACATTTTGGCCAGTAGATAGCCCATACCAGCTGAGCTGCCCCCCTCCCCTGATGGCCTAACCCCAATCATCACGTAATCATGAGGGTTACGGTCCCCAGAGACCGACACCTGGGCACACAGGATCAACCCAGGGGCCACCTCAAAGGGTGGGCTACTCTATATTCGTAAACCCTGCTTCCCTGCCTAACCTAATCTAACATACTATCACAGCCTATCTACGTGAGAGTGGATTACTCAACAAAATTCAGGAGGCACACAAATATGATCAACTGATCAATCCAAATAGGTATTTTGGTTGAGAATCGATTTAAGTGCTCTATGCATATCTCCTGAAATTCAATAATCGCTCTATCACCTGTGGAACACGCACACTCCAAAGCTTAGTAGAAATTCAAATCATGAATCATTGAATAATAAACCCCAGTGAAAGAATTTGCAGCGTTTTTTCAAAAGCGATTACAATGGAAAAATATTATATCTGAAAATTTTGAATTTCGTAAGACGGAACATGCATATCAGAATGCTTCAACCCGTGTATCGGCGATAAACCCTTTAAGGAGTTCACTCCAGTATCCACATTCACTACATCACTAGGTTACTGCGACAAAAAAAAAAAAAAACCTCTTGTGTTTGTTTTGATTGCAGTAACCTAGCGATGTAGTGAATGTGGATGCAAATGTTGGCACCATAAATCGGGCCACACATCGGGAATGGTTTGAGCTAAGGACCTGGGGAAGGGCTCATTCGATTCCTCATGGAAATTTCTTCAAAAAAAGTCCAAATTCAGGCCGCCTTGACTTTTTTTTTGAGGTTTTTAATAATTTTACAAAACTTTGACAACCCTTAAAGGGCACTTTCAATTAAGTGAGGGTGCTGGCTAAAGAATTGGGGCGTTGTCAGACCAATATTGATTTTTCCTGAAAATTTCAGATTTTTTGCTCCACCCGTTTGGGAGAAATCGTGCGTACAGCGTACGGCGGACGGACGGAAAAATTTGTATTGCCGAATTGGATTCTACACACTTTGAACGTAAACCATAAAATTTTCAGGGAGGGTTAAAAAAATTGTTTAATTTTTTAATTTTTCAAGAGCGATTACATTGGTTTATTATTGAATAATAAACCAAAACGCCAAACCGTTCCAAATACCCATTTTTTCGAGGTTTTATTGATCTAGGCAAGTGAGGAGTCATTTTCAAAAAATTTAAAATCGATTGACATGGGTCTCAGATTGGCCCGAGCTCATCTGACTTGAAAATTCGCATTTTAAGGTTGAAAATGTTGAAAAAAGTCAAAAAATGCATCATGTCAGTTCTTTCTTTTTTTTTCATTTTCTTGTTTTCTCGATTGTACAGTCAAGCAAAGTTGTAGTGGTGTGAGAGGAGGGGTTTTTAGGTTTATCAAAAAATAAACCTTAGTGAAATAATTTTCAGTATTTTAACTTTAAACATCGAATTTGCCATACAGGCTCTTGTGGAAGGCTCGACAACTGATGCTGAAGAGATCAAGGAGTTAAAGAAGCGACTTTCTGTGGTGAAGGAAGAGACTCTGCAGGAGACGAGACGCCTTACGGACGTCAGGAAAAAGGAGGTCAGACTGCGCGGCGAACAGGCGGAGTCTTGCGTCAACAGGGCTTCGACTGAACTTGAGCAAAGTACGTGATGAATCGTCCATATCGGTAATCGACTTCAGCATTGTTTGTGCTGAAGAATCACTAACACTAAAGAACAGGCTTTAGCACGGCCGGAAGTTGGGTGATGTTTATCTGTCCAACATCTGCCAGCACGAAGCACGTGGTTTACTGCAGGTCGGCGTGCAGCAAATTGTACGCCCCAGTTGATGAGGGGCAGATTATGGTTCATTGCAGTTCAGAGTGGAACAAGTTTTCCTTGTTAGATGGATAGGGTGAGCTGAGCAAGATCATACCTTTGCTTCCAAGTTAGATTCTAAGACTAGATGAGAATCTATAGATCAACTTTCTATTGCCAGTCGGTCGAGATAGATTTGGGCAACACAAGCATCAGCTGTGATTGCCAACTTTCACCTGTATCTTGCTTGATGATTTTATACCTGTCCCCTGGCTTGCGCATACGTGAACAAACACAAATTCCGTAAATTATAATCATGAGCAGGTAACATTTATTAGCACCATCGTCGGTAGATCATTTTGAGCTTGTACACAATTGCAAATAGTTCCCACACACACAAGGTCAGTTCTCAGATTTTGTCGCTACTGGGTCAGCCTATGGCTGTAACAAAGACTTCATTTGATTTAGTCACCCCTCGTCATTACATTCTAGTGCAGATAATTCTGTAATAAATGTAATACGTACTTTCAATCATTCCATCCCATTTTTTCGCCGACTCATACCAAATACTACGTAAATCAGAATTAATGGTCAAGTATACTTCTCAGTTTACTTGGCTCGATCAGCATTAACGCAGAAGGAACATAAGAATGGTGAGCAGTGTGATTACACAATGAATAGTGTAGGCATTCCACGCTGTAACTAATAGGGACTAGGGCATCTATGTATTGTTTATATATTGGTATTTTAGGTGCAAACCAATAGGTTTAAGGTGAATGTGAATTAGCTGGCCACAATCTAAGGTTTTCGTTGGGCCTTTTGGGGGTTTACCACATAAATAGTACTTCAATTTCTTTTTAGATGGTCAAGGCATTGTTTCTGGTCAAATTGGCTGTGCCAAGCCAATTTTTCAGCCAAGATGGTGCAAGAAACAAGGAAATGATGTTCTTCATCACCAAGGTTAGGTATCTAATCAGCGTTTTCTTACAGTGACTTATGCAATATCTTTATTATTGCTGCAGGTGTGGAAGCGGAGCTAGAGAGGAATTTGGGACCGTTGGAACGCGAATTGGACGAAGGGAGGCCGAATGACCGCGAAGCTTTGAAAAACAAGGTGGAGAAAGCGACTGTCGGAGCCGGGGCAGCCGTTGAAGAGAGGACGCTCACCTTCGTCAAAAAAGCCAACGAATGCAGCGAAGAAGTCACTGGCGTCAGTTTCAGGGAACCAGGGAAATAATTTGGACCTAAGAAGACTTTCAACTCTGAAGAAAAAAAAAATGCATTGATCTTACGACTTTGACTCACAGAACTGGAAGATGTACAGTTTTATCGACCAAGCCCTTTGTATTACGAATTATGACAACCAATAAAAGATTCTGTCATGTTGATATAACGTATCAAGATATATTGCCTTTTGAACCGATTTTTGAGATAATTCATTTCTATGGAGACACAGTCAGGATAACTTGTAAGCTTAGCAGGATATGAGTATATGGTAAGCTGCAAAACTATCTGCCGTCATTAAGATGGAAACGAGTACAATTTACCACGTAGGTATCTACCACAAAGGTGGAATCAACAGCGGTCCTTTTCCCAGTTGATTCCGTTATGAACATGGGCCTAAATGGCTTCTTTATAAGACCTACATTGTAATGAGCACTTTCCTAGGAGACCAACTGTGAGAAATTTCTATGGAGTTCATTTAGGACAACTAGAAGTCAAACACATGGTCTGAGAGCACACTGACCAGCTGAAAGACGTTATATACATTATCTGGACTTTGCGCCTCCTTATTCTGTCATTGTATTCACGATGCCTTAAACATATCTCCATTTCGCATTAGAACAGTGGAAATCCATTAGGAAAGAAATTAGTCACAAGCGTCCTTTAGCTAATCAGTGTGCATATAGGCCATGAAGTTGACTCTTAGGCTGTATTTACACTGCAGTCGAAGCGATGCGATGATGGGCGCAAATGATGTGTTTATATTGGTAACGATTGAGTAAACCAGTCTAGTGTTTGGTGTCCCGGTCATTTGAAATAAACCCCGTTCATTGGTTTTTATTGGAAAATAGTGGAAAGTTAAAAGAAAACATAGTTGGGTGTAAGAAATCAATCGTGGGAGATCTACAAATGGAGAATGTTTCAGGTTGAAGAGATGTTTTGCAGCTATTTTAGAATGAGTACAACCTCATTTGACTACATTCTATCCCGAATTTCAAATGCAATACAAAATAAGCACCCCAGTTGTGCCACAATGCTGGAAGTTGTTGCAAGGCACTAATTAATTTTTCAATGTACATTGTGAATATTCAATTTAATTGAAAGAATAGAACAGAACAACGTTTAAACAATTGAATGAGTGCATTCACTGCAACTCGCTTCAAATCGCAACGTGGCTTGCGATTGCATCGGAGGACTCCCGCAGAACTTTTCTAATCGTTCCCCTCCGCTCGGAGTGTAACACCCAGCGCGCTTTGCCACACAACAACCTTACTCGCCGGCATTTCGTATTCATCGCTTGACATAACATCGCATTGCTTTGCGTGCAGTATACACACAAACTTGGATGTCTCGAATAAACTTGATTCGAAATTTCTCTTTTTTTTATAGGCTCTATAGGTGGACTACGAAATACTTCACGTAACTAAAACGGATAGTGGGCACCCATCATCAGAAAAGTTGTGGCAGAAAATAAAACAATCACCTACTAGCCCTTGAATACATAACAAAAGTTATAGAAAGCTCAATTTCAAAACGAACTATTGAAAAGATGGTAAAATTTAAATTATATCACCTGATACGATCGCCACAATTACTAGGCGATTTTCACTACGATCAAACACGTTCAGATTCACATTCATGTTGATGATATTTTTCATGTCAGCCCTCAGGGAAAACGAAGAGAGTTTCCTCAACCCGAGTGGTACCGTTCCATTCATTGACGGGATGTCTGTCAATATGAAACTTATAAAAAATAGCGTTATTTCACTAGTTTTCGATTTGCTGATTTTTGACTATTTCATACCTTCAGGATCGACAGAAACTGGTGACTAAAATTGATTCTCAACTAGACTCCAGTTACGATTTTTTACTACAGTATCACTAACTTTGGTCCTGTACTTTCGAAGAAGAACTGTGAACAAAGTACTGCGGACTGATGGGGTTTTAAAAATTTGATTTTCGGATTCTATATAATTCAAAACGTACAACAACAAGGTGGGTTGATTTCTTTTGGTCAATTACAGAGGGTCATTATTTAAAATGATAAACGAAACTGCGTAATACAAGCATGGGAGTACAGGTACGAGACACAGATAGACACTGAGTGGCTTAAGTTTTGAAATTAATTTTATTATAACTCATGAGACTAGATTTTACAATACTGCAGTTAAACTTCGATTTATCAAATGCTCCTTAAGCACGAAAAAAAATCAAATTGTCCACAATTTGTTGAAAGGATTCACAAGTCATGGTTGTGCAGAGTATTTTACAGATTTCAAAATACAAACAAGTAGTGGACAACGCTGGTTAGCAGCTAATTAACAATATTTAAGTGTTATGTATAAAATTTAAAATGATATAGCCTTTAAAAATTGTGATAGCTAATAACATTTCTCTCAATTACTTAATTAAATACTTGTAGTTCTTGGAATGAGAAACTGAAGAATATTCCGCTACAAATGATTTTAATCCTTAATGCATTTCGCTCTTTACAATTTATAAGAAGTTTCGTCTATTTTGTTCAATCGTGGTTTAGCGTCTTTAGACGTCTTAATCACCATATGATAAAGCATAATACCATCGCACTATGAGTATAGTACATCATTATAATTTCGAACGAAAATTTACAATATTATTTACACCCGCTCCGCTCCTGCTTTCTTAAAGAAAAGAAAATGTCCCAGTCACGCAGCCTGACCTAATGAGCGAATTTTTGTATGAAAAAGATTGTTGCATGAAGTTCAAATGTAAAATAGTGATTGTTTTTCAAGGAATCAATAGCATGAATGGGATAGTACAAATGATACTTATGATCGACTCTAACCTAAAATGTTATAAAGCATCTGTTAGATTTCTTGGGATTACAAGGAACTGTGGAATTGAACTTAATGAACGAATAGACGGATTGGCAAGGCAAGAGAGAATGAAGGGGACTTTTGTCGATTCGAGAGTGACCATGGAGGAACAGTACACCACCATATGTAGTTAATACCAAATGATGTGAATTTGTACAGCAAGAATCAACCACCGGTCCTTTGGTTAGTATATTCGTTAAAAGTATGATTAGACTCAACTAATTTGTGTAGTTCTTAAAAGTTTGATTGGAAAACTCCAATTTATGCAGCTTTGGAAGAAGCAGATGCCAGCAGAACGGCAGGGCACATGGTTGTTCTGCATCCAGCGACGTCACCAGTGTTATCTGGAGATAGTACCCAAACCTTAATATAACTCCCACTCATACTTCAGCTTCCCAGGAAAAGCAAAATTTGCAATACTATCTACATTGATTCAATACAAAACGCGTTAGTGATGTCTGGTAAACAAAGAAATTTCCAACGAAGGTCAACTGTTTCCACTGATCAGAAAATTAAGAAGTCCCTTCAAAAAACGATTGGTTGTAGTTAGGTGAAAATTGATAAATTTCAGTGGAGATTTATTTAAGATGGCTGCAAAACTTATCTAAATGAACTCATTCTTCAACCAAATAACTATCAAAGTTGCCCCTTCCATTGAGCTGAATGCAGTAATGGCCGCCATGCTCAGAGGATCACGCAGATGCTTGAAGGCGTACGATTCATCTCCCAAGCCGACGGATTCCAGAATCGGGAAGGGCCAACTAACCATATCCATCACAAGTTTAAATTAAAGTTGGATCGATCCGCCAGTAGATATAATTTCATACAAAAATTCGCTTCCTTCATATATTCATATTCTGGTAAGTGTAGGTGAGTTTTAGAAAGCTGTGAGGGCTTAATTAGTTACTATACAACTGAAATTGTCACTTTGCAATTAAATTAAGTACGGTAAGCATGCCTAAGGTACCTGTGTGGTAATCTAAAATAGATAGGCACTTATTCACCTATCTACCAATCCATGTTGGTATTCAGTTACATTAATATGCATCACATGCATGTTGATAACTTTTAAACTAGATATGGAGCAACTTTATTGTAAAGCACTTAACCGCCACCTTTGAAATGAGATCTTCAGTCATCTCTGATTTTACAGCCAAATATCAACATATTTTATTACACAATCTCAAGTTAGTGCTAATTTGGACTTGAATTGCAAGATAGATTGGTAGATTAGAAATGAGAGTTGAAATTATAGTAGACATTGATATAAATGAATTTAGTTTTAAAAAAGTGAGTACTTACTACGGTAAAATGGTCATTCTGATAACCTGATCAGATGTATTTTGAAAAGTTTTGGCGGCTTTCACATTGAAGACAATACAACCTACCAACATGAAATAATGACAATTATTAGGACATTTCATGAACCTGTAATTTATCAAAAGATTGATGGGGATTTTAATCGTTATTAACTGTTATTTTGGGTTGGGAAAATAGAAAACCTAACTCCGAATATAGAATCATTGTGTTCTTCATGGATTTAGGAAAACATTACTGCATGATTAGGCTATGAAAGACCAAGTTTTTCATATGAGGAGTAAAAGGTAATCAAAATTAAGTAGCGTTTTGGAAAAAATGAAGTAAAATAAACCCTCTAGAACTATGCTTTACATTCTAATTACATTCAGCTTCGTGGAGGTCAACAGGAAAGTGCGCTGCTGACCTCCCTCGTTCCTGCAATTTGTCCTGATAATGTTCTCTCTGAAGACAGTTTTGGTACATAGGTCAAGGGACAGCCCACAAGAGGAAGAGGCGGTACGGCTGAATTTATTGGGGTCTGTGAATATGTATTGCAGACATAGGTAGCCCTGTGGAGAAAACACGATAGTCACTGTGGCAATGGCACCAACGAATGCAAATGAGGCCATAGCTAACCTCTAGCGGACAATGCGATTTCTATTGTCAGAATTTGGCTGATATCTCCACCCTTGGCAGCTGGCACGACACTACTAATTCATACCTACCTTATCAAGTGCGTCCTTCTTATGGAGATATTAGTAAGTTAAAAGGCCTAACCACCGTCTTACCCAGTCATGTTCCTGAACAAGAACGGTTCAGAAGAATGTAGTACCCACCCATCCTGCTCACTTTCCAGAGCTGAAGTACGATTCCTACCTACTAAACCGGCTTGAAGTTCAACCCATTAAGTTAGTTCCTGCACCGAGAATAGAATGTAAACTAGTTCAGAGAAAGAACTGAAATGCTGGGGATGAATCATGAACTCATCCCTGGAACGTTTCGAAGTAATAACCTTCATTCCAATCTGGTCATCAAACTAGCTTGAACCAGCAAAATGTGAGTTCTGATCTTCCTTTACTCTGTTATGTCGATTCCTTGAAACTAAAATGAATTTCGTATTTAGCTGCTTTCAAATGATGAGGAAATATGAAACGTGGCAGCGAAACCACAGATTAAATTATGCAGTAACCGTCGTGGGATAAGGAATCATTCTTCAACTGATTAGTACGACCAATACACGAATAAACAGTTTTGACAAATCTGAAAAGTGCCGTAAGCCAGAGAACTTGTGTGAGAAGTTTGGAAGAGATAAAAAAGAAGGGTGTCACAGCAGCGAGATTATCTTTACAGTCCTCAGATCACATCCTCGTTCTCCAATTTGTGAAAGAAATCCATCTCCTAATAAAGGAACTTGGAAAATAGTAAAATACTGCAGGAAAAGCAGATGACGTTCAATCTCGCTGGAACATTGAAACGCCTAATGCAAAACTGCTGCACTGACGTAGTTTATAAATTTGATTGAGAAATGCCATATAAGGAGTCAAATATGAACTTATTCAAGGTGATGGCAATAATCATCAATGTCACGGAGTTCACAGCATAATCTCCAAGATCAAAAGAGGCAACCTGCAACGCATAGGACCGACGAATTGAAGGAAGACTTACAATCTTGAAGGTGAAGATTCAATCTTGACATCCCATTTTCATGTTAATCATTGTATACTAGGATTTTTAACTGTAGAGGCACCTCTCCCTAGCATCTACATCCAGAAGTGTAGATTAAATCTAGAGGCATAGTCTACATCAGCTACTTAAATTTGTATACCAGAATCCTACTGAATAATCAATTTGATAGTGGAGCCTAACTAGTACTACTCATAGTTGAATGCATAATGTTTTGAGATGGCTGGGCTTGAATTTCTAGTTAGTATTAAATACAAATCACCATCAATCATTTTTAAGTTTGCTGTATTGGACATCCTCAATGTGAAAGCCACCTGAAAGACGCTACTGGCACTTAAATTGTCCCCTTATTTATGAACAGTGGATAGTGAGAACGTTAAAATTTTAAGTTATCGTAAGTAGTACCTACCAATTTAACAAGTCTAATTTACCGTTTCGACTATCGAAAAACTCAATAGTTCTGACAGAAATAAAACCGCTACAATCTACATAATTTTCTCGGTAAGTACCTAATAGGCAATAAGACTTGTAATGCGTTCATAATCAACAATTATTTCCTACTTAATGTATCGACATAAAAATACAAAAATGTCCTGAAACAGCGTCCACCCGACAAAACGAATACAGGAATCTCAGAGGATGAAAGACCATGATTTTTTTTGTACATTATTTACAATTTAGTGTTACATAAGTACATTAACAGTAGACGGGTAAATCTTTAAACTAAATCGGGGAGGGGCGTGCGGTTTGAAACCCGCACTGTCATTTCAAATGAGAATTGAAACAACGATCTTTAAAGACAGAAAAAAAATGATTCGATGTTTTTGAAACTTAAGAACTACGAACCATTAGGCCAAAACACTTGCTTATTTTTTATGTTTCCGCCGTAATTTAAAAATTGGAAACACAAATATACACCTTATAATTAGAATTTCATAACACCTACGTAAAGATACGATTAAATGAAATGCCGTATCAAACTCATTAGATAAGAGAATAGTGAAACAGTGTACGTTTAATCGGAAATTAATAAGTTCATCGAAACAGATTGAGATTCGGTCAAAATCTTAACTCCAATGGATTTATAGAACAAAAAGTCGGACGTGATAGAAAATTAAAGTAATTGTTACTCTCGTTAGAATGGTGGGTTCTAACATTGATCCCGATCCAGCATATTTAAATAATGCATACTTAACTACGGCTTTACACCAGAATAATCTTCCACGAATACCCTATTACATTCATCAAGATATTTGATATCTATGAAAATATGACAGCATCTTTAACCGACCGTTGCAACCTCTTGAAAGCCAAAACTGAAGTAGACTGAACAATTTTATAATAATATCAAGTTGGTTCAAGGAGTTTACAATTTTTTAATGAATAATCAGTAAATTCAGATTTCTACTCTTCATAAAAGTTGACATGCAAAGAACTCTGTAATGGTTTCATAAAAATATTTTGCACATATGAATGAAAAACAAGAGACTACATAGTTGAAAATTCTAGTAAATACACAAGTAATTACGTAAAAAACTTGAAATCCTGTTATATCCGAACAGTAAGAAATGTCGCTTTTAATGTAGACCATTTCAGCAGAAAACGGCTTTTGGGTTCATTATTTAGAAATTTTTCCCAAAAAGTTATTTTTTTAATTTGAGAGAAAATCGTTTACATTACGTTATTTCACAATAGATTTTGAAGACTTTGTTAATAAATTCACTTTACAGTAGATGAATGAAGTCGGTTGATTAATGGACAGACTTAATGATGATAGCTTGTATGCGCAAGATTGTTAATTTGAACATCATTAGGTTGATGTTGGAATATTGCGAGAAAAAGCTTCAAAATAAAAGATAATCAATCGTGATAAATAACCTTTGGTTGATAGAAATGTCAACATTTTGTAAATAACAAAATCCAAACGAAATTCTGGTATCTGAATTTATATAAATCCACCTAAATATTATATATTTGTATAAAAAATATTAATTAGTTCAAACATACGAATTTTATGGAAAAGTACCGGTAAAGCAGTATGAACTTGTGTGCCAATTTTCTTATTACTGTGCTACCTACTATATTCATGATAAATCGATTTGAAGGAAAAGATATTGTTAATTACCTTTACCAGGAAAATTAAATAAATTTTTCCCGATAATTTTCCGCATGAATTTATGAAAGTTTTAGTCACAAAAAAGTTTTCAAAGTCCCTGATACAATTTTTCTGGGTACTATTGTTTGCCATTTTTATTGATTTAAAAAAATTTTACCCATTCGATTCAACGAAATGTTATTTTTTTTTATTGGAAAACGTGATTTTCTTATTACTGTGCTATTTACGATATTCATGATCAATCGATTTGAAGGAAAAGATATTGTTAATTACTTTACAATTTACGGCAAATGAACTTTTCTTAAACAATGCTAAGACAATTAATTTGGAATTTCCCTTTTTTGTTAGTTTTTATAGATTTTTGTAAAGCACATTTTAATGAAAATTAAATAAATTTTTCCCAATAACTTTCCGCAAGAATTTATGAATGTTTTAGTAACAAAACAGTTTTTAAAGTCCCTGATGCAATTTTTCTGGGTACTATTGTTTGCCATTTTTATTGATTTTTTACAATTTTACCCATTTGATTAAACGAAATTGTTATTTTTTCGGCAACAGCAGATTTTCATTTCAACCCTAAAGGGGGTTGTCGTCTGGAACGTCAAATAAATGCCCTATCGTATGTTATAAATGCATTTTCACTTACGATGCACTGAAATTTGTATGAAGTTTGTGATTTGCCAAATAAGTCCAGAAAATGCTCACCGAACTCACACAGATATTTTGAAATTTGAAGTCCGACAAAGAATTTAAATTTTGGAGCATCTTGAGGTTCACTAACCATTTAAGCAACCCAAAAAGAAACTAAGGTATTTTCTGTAAAATGAATACTGATCATAGACTTTCAAACGGAAACAAATCATAATTGTTAAGATACATTTTTGTTTGAAAACGGGGAGTATTTTGAGGAGGTTTTACGGATTTAAGAAAACCCATAGTTTGTACATGTGCGAGTTAGAAAACAAACAGTGGGTTAGTTATGAAAATGTATAAATATTCAGGTTTTATTCAAATAAGCCCTGATTTTCGAGATTTTTTAAATAAGTACTTAAGTAAACGAGTTTGCATCCAAAACCAAGGCAACTAAAAATACAAGCTATCGATCATTTCTAGTCCCTACCTTCATCTTTGACTTACTGATTCAAACAATCTCTAACAAACGAAAACTCTTGGTTTATTACGGGATTTGGATCCAATAATAAATATCCTAATTTATTTTCTCAAAAATAGAAACCCTATTTCTCCACAATTTTTCTTTTCTACTAGTAAGAAATTAATCATTGATTCTACTTCTTTTCGTACTGAAAAGTATGTCTTTCAAGAATAGGATCTGTATTTAAATTTTCATCTGAATAAAGCTCTAAGTTATTTGAGGACTGGACCATCAACGTCTCCCACCGTTCCCTACTACCTACCTTAGCTACTTAGTTCGCGATGATTCAACTTTTTCCACTCATTCTTAGCCGCACGTGTATTTATCCAGTAAAGAAGAATTTTATTTAGTGAAACAATTAGGAAACAACAAGTACTATTAACATAAAGTGACTGATGTGGTTTGTACAGCATTTTCAGTCAAATTATCATCGATAAACACCATTCCCGAATTGAATTCTCTAATTCAACATAACGGGTTCTTTTTGAACACTTCATTCAATCGACTGGTAGATATATATTTCCAATATTCGAAATTACCTTACCTTGTTTGACTCTCTCTGAAATCCGATCATAAGATTTAATCCATTCTAAATGATTTAATAACTATCACTCTGTGAACAAAGTTCCCCCGTAATTAAAAGGGCTACGTTTCTCGAACCCACGACTAAAACGTGACGTTTTCATTCTGTGATGGATATGGTTAGTTGGCCCGTTCCTGACTTCAGATTCCGACGCCTTCGGAGATGAATCAGACGTTACCAAGCTTCCGATTCATCTTCTGAGCGTGGCGGTGCATAATAATGCATCCACCTCCTTGGAAGGAGCAATTACACCATTCCATCACTCTCACAATTCTAAGCATTTTGGTACGAGTTCTTTTACACCTCATTCAGTGCTAACTTCAACTCTGTAACACAAGTCTAGAAACGTGAAGCCGAGCTGATTTTTCCATGAAACGTCCCAATTTGATTGGGATCATGTGCAACCAAATAAGGAGCTAACTATCACAATAATTGTTATTGTTCGGAGGAAGAGACCGCTAACTTGCTGTCTTCTTGAAGAAAATTAAATTTCCACAAAAACGACATCCATTCTTTTTACATAGCTAACGTTTCCAAAGTACTGGTAGCGGAAGAACCATCACGCTTATTTCGCAATTCAATTGCTGCTCATGTTGCTGTCTCTTTCTGAACACAGCAATCATCTTTGGAATAGGCCCGAATCCATATTTCAACATCGCCAATACTTCACTCAACGTGGGCTCAATACTCCACCAAGATCTAAATGAGATCATTTATTTTCCTGCATTCAATAGACTATGTACAACACTTTTACAGTATCTCATTTCTTATTGGAGGAAGTTACTGAAAAAGCTGGCCTGTACTGTCAGTCCCTCTACGACAAAATCGAAAATCTTTCAAACGCCCCAATTATATTAATTAAGTAATATTATAAAATTGTTCTGAACTATCGTTCTATGCTTCAAGTCGACTTTTATCACACTTCCAACACCTTTTATAAATCAACGAGCAATGATCCACACTACTCATGTTCAGTGCAACCCATTCATAGAGTTTCTCCAAAACTTAGTAGAAGCTTAGTCAATCGCTCCATCTTGAATCAGCCATATCTCCTCATTCATGAACATTCCCCAGTCCGTTACAAAGAAACATCAGCAGAGAGGTTGAACTCCCAGGAATCAACTAGTGACGACCTAGCTTCTTGTATTAATGAAGAACAATATGATTGTTCAACATCTTTTTAATTGTTTCCGGCGACAATGTGTGAATTTTATTCTGGACATAAAAGTGTCGTCTACATAACAATTGCTTGCATCGTAAAGGTGGCCATACACGACGGGTCCAAGAGGCCGAACGGCCCCGCGCCGATCCGATCTCGCCCGTGTGTGGGGAAGTTCTAGCGGCTCGACGTGGCTCGGGGAAGAACGGCTGGATTTTCGGAAGAGCCAAAATCCTCGGGGCCGATCCACCGAGCCGCAGTTTGTACCTTCCGTGTTTGTGGAATCTCGGGTCCGAACGGCCTAGGGCCAACTAGCTATACCCTGAGCGTTGTGAATGATAATGCTCTTGGCATTCTGTGCAAAAAATGGGGTTCACTTCTTCCGGCGATTGTATGGGTGTACCGCATAGGCTCCCAAACTATTCCCAGACACAACTCGGTCACTAGAGTACACTGGCTCTGCCGTGTAGGACCCTCAAGTTTTGGCCCGAGGCGAAATGGACTCGTGCTAACGGCTCGGGCCAAAAGGATCCGTCGTGTATGGCCGCCTTAAGACTTGACTAGTTTTCGGTGATTGTGATGCACTCTCACCATACTAGGGTTTTCCATCCAGTTTGTCACAAAAGGTAAGAGTGTAAGCAGCTAGAATTACAATAATACACCGCTTATAAGCGGCTGATTAACACAAACTCTTCCTCTCTCTGAAGAGTGACCTCCTGACGGCACTAGATACTTATTTCAGAGGCTAATATATAACTGGTAAATCATACAGATGTTCATGAAACAATTCTCTTTTAACACATGTGGCAAGGAGTTCTGCAACCAACATCGATCCATCTGGCAAATCCAAAGTTCCATCTACAGCACGGGTTTTTTAACAATAATATTCAATCAATGTACCAACTTCATGTGTCTTCGGATTTGTATTTTTTTCGAAATGATTAATTTACCTTTGATTCCAGAGATAGAGTCAGTTGGTATGCAACAAAAACTTACATACCATATCGTTCTTCCACTTAACATTACGACCACACACATCACAAAAAAATGATAATTCGATCTAAAAATGCTGTTATTTCAATAAATTAATATTACATATAACGAATGAATTTTCCAATTTGCTACAAATCATCTACACCTCTCTTTACAAAGTTGGATAGCATCCTCAAACGCGTTTGACTCTCAAATTTCACCCTTCAGAAAAATAATCCTGTCAATATTACATTGTTTCATTACCTAATTCTAATGTTAAAGCAAGAAATTTATTAGGCAAGCAAGAGGCGGTACTTACTTACGCGCTACTATCTGTCTTCATTTTTTACAATATAACGTGTAAATGAAAATTTAAGTCTTCGAGCTTAATAACTACGTTGTGCAAGATATGTTTTATTGCTCCCCATCAGCACACTAAAATTTGCTTAATACGCATCCAGCATGGCTTACAAAATACATGTCTTGAATATACACCTTCTCAAGAAATCAAACATTACATAAGAGGATATATGACAAAAGTGAACAAACATATTTACAATTTGGATCACCTACTTCTTTGTAAACTAACAGCTTAGTTTTCCGTTGCTTGTTAAAGTGAGAAATGAGGTGTGATTATTATCTTCCATTATTATCATATTTTGAGAGGAATCTTGTATTTACAAAAGATATATATATATTTTTTTCTTGTAAGTAACTTGTAAAATTGTGACAGACATTCATATTTACAGTTAGGCACGAGAGGAACAATACACGAGATTAAGTACAAATAGTACATGTATGTTCACAAGCTATAATGAGAATATAGTATTGCTTATGATTTCTTATAAAGAACTAAATGAAGTTAAATATAGCTTTTGCTATGTAGTGATAAATCTCTTTGTAAGAAAACTCAAGAGCAGAAATAACATGGAAAATTGTTTTTTTTTTTTTTTTTAATGTGTCCTGTATTCGATAAGTTATTATTGAAAAATTTGGACCCCTAGATATCAGTGAAGTTCTACACTACGGAACATCAGCTTTCCTTTTAAGAATATAGGTGGGTACCTAACCTTTTTTTTTGTATTATTTTATTTATTTTTTCAAGGTAACTATCCTTTATTTAAGAGCACACGAGTCCATCAGGAGTGAGAAAGTGCACTTGGTCAAATTGCTCTCCTAAAAGTGTGGGAGGTCAGAGAAGATTGGTAGGTTTTTAGAATAGATTGATTGATTTGTTTTTAATTATTCTATTTTTTTTTCAGCTAGGTAATCAAGTTAACAATTATTAAAACGCATGCTATAAATTCATTCACAATGCCATCTTCAACCTCATATTTACATAAGAAATTTCAAGTTAGGACACTCGTTTGTGTCTAATATGTGAAGGAGCTCGTTAATGTTTCGAGCATGTTCATTTCTTTGAAACCTGGATTTGTATACTGATGCCATCAGGGAGTTTGGGGAAAATGAAAAAAACTTGAAATAAAAATATCAGTGGACGGATTTGTCAATCACTATTTGGATGACACGTTAAGATTTAGGATGATTGTTATCTTTTTAAAAATCAGGAATTCTACACAGGTACTTCTCGAAAGAATACACATTAACGAGAAATGACAAGTCAAAAAAACAGTACCGAGTGGTAAATGAGCGAGGAACCAAAACTTGGATTAAAATTGTTCTAATAAAAATAAGATGTAAGATAAATTAATGGAATAGGATAACTAGGTAATTATGGTTGGTAGTAGTTACAGCATCAACGCTTCACGTACCGTTTCATGTTTTTGAAAGAACCATCTAAAGCATACCTACACCCGTTGAAATTTGAGCCATTTACAATTTGAAGTGTAGTTTTGCTTGGAAAACCACAATATCATTCAAAAGTTTAATATTTTATTAAAAATGTAGTAACTGTTAATGAAGATTAGCTATAATTTGAATAATATATTTTATAGTAGCAATTACTACCAGTGATTGGTATGATTTAGGTATTTTCTGCATTGTTTATTTGAAATGGTGAAAATACGCTACAGATTTTCATCGCCCATTAATACAAACAAGAGTTTATTTTGGTAAAGGTATTACTTAATGCTTTTCTGGTAAGATTTGACGGACCTTAAATGTTCTTGCTGACAAATTTGATTGGATGTTGATCGTTCCAAAGCAAAATACCACTAAATAATATTGAAATCAACTCACAAAAGATTGGCAAGTAATGATCAAATGTAAATGAGACGAATGAGAGAGAAATCAAAATATGGGAAAGTGATATCAATTACTGATTTCAGTACGCGACCAAAGAAATGGTCCCGGTCTTGTCCTTACCAGGAGTTTGGTGTGGGATAAGTGTCATGGACATTGCCCGTCAAATTGGCAGGGTTGATCATATGGTGGAAGGTTTGATTCTGTCTACATCTTCAGTAACAACCTTTCTGCTGTCATCACCAACGATTATCAACAAGATTCTTCACTTGATTGGTGTAGAAACGTAGTTTTAAACCTAAAACACTGAAGCTCTTCCCACTATCAAGAGGACCTTTTAAAAATCCAAAAGCAGCCTCAAACATATTTGAAGAAAGAGAGAACGATTAACGGGAAGTAGGGGATTATGTATTGTAATAAATTATTCTAAAACGTAAAATTGCCCTATTAAACGCAATTTTGAGGCCTCCCGTTAGTTATACTGCTTTTTAGTTCAATTTGTTCAAGATCTCAACCGGTATTATGCGAATGTAATATCGTACATTCCTTTAGTTGGTCATGTTCTAAAATGATTCTGGTACATCCAAAAATGCAAAAACCTCCCTAAAATGCTTCTGAGAGGTATGGGAACGGTGAGTTTGAATTGATGTTGATTGAAATAATGATTTGTAAAACATCGAAGCCGTGGCGATCAGCTAGATTTACCCAATCTCAAATTATAAATTCTCTACAGCCTTTTTAGTTGTGTAGCTTTGAGATTGATAACGATGTTTCCCACTTCCCGTTTCTTGAAACTGTCAAGCCTGAGCACAAAGTTGAAGTATTTTAGCTTCAGGGATATCCTCTGGGTATTGCAGGCAAATCGTCTTAGCCGTTGGAAGAGGGCGACTCGTCCAACTTACCACCTCCTTGTTATAGCTTAGCTATCTCATTTAACCTCGGTAAGATCATATGACGATGCAGTTTCTAGCCGTCCGATGAGATCATAAAGAGATTATAAGTGTCTTAAAGAGATTGTAAGAGATTATAAGAGATTATAAAGTGTCCTGACCAATACCTCAACTCCATCTTTTCGGAACTGTGGAATCTGGCCAAGGAAGGTGTTATGACCTCGGCCCGGCTGTTTTTCTCGTCAGCACTCCTTGCTCGACCTAGACAAGTTTGATTGTAGGCATTGCCTGTTTTATAGTCATATCAGTCATTGCGTTGTCCGATCAGTGATCAGCATTTGTCCGCGTTCACCTCAGCTATATCCCAGGTCATCCTTCAAATTGTCAAATAAAGTATTATTGTCGGGGGGGAAAAAAATCACCCTTTCTTGATTAGCAAAAGATTGTGCCTCTGTTACGTAATAACTTTTGGCTTCAATGGAAAGGAACGACAATGTCCACGGGGGTTGATAGCACGCCTCAGGCTCCACGTTGAGTGGCTAATTAAAATAGAAGCACCCGAACTTTTGGCGCTAGACACCAAGAACTACAGAAATTTGTAGAGCGGGAAATGAATGACTAGGTTCATAATTGAGATATCTTCGAAGGACAAGACAGTGGAACCATTATAAATAATATTAAAACCAATTAAACGAATTAATTAATGATCAATTGAAAACTTCGCCAAAATTTAAGGGTTTTGATAAGGGGAAAAAAGTTTTGGTACGTAGGCACAATAAGAAACAGCGTTTTTGCATGTATGCATGTATAGCACCTAGTTGGAAGAGGGTACAAGTGTAATATATGTTATCATGTATTAATCTGATTTGTACTCAAAATCTTTAAATTTGAGCACAATCTTGAAAAAACCAAAAACAGAAATCGTTAAGATCTGTTTGACCTTCTAGGGATAAAATAACATAAAATATATTCTGTTGGTATTCTAATATCCTGATCTACTGTTGTTGCTTTCAAAAATTGTCAACAGCGATGCTGTTCATGTTTAAAAAAAATGACTTCCCAAAGAAACAAAAGAAACGAAAAAGTCTCAATTATTCATGATCGAAAATTCTATCCGACACTGTACGAATGATATACAAACTGGGATTTCGGCGGTGTGAATGTCACGCATTTTTCTCGAAGTGGCCTTTTCAAGAATGCCCCCTCAACTGAGCTGCAGTTCAGCAATCATTTTTTTATAGATTGCCCTCAAAATAATGAGTTTATATTATTTAGAGCTTGTCTGCTTGAAAAGGGAAGATTTTCTACTATGCCGTAAAACATTTTCGCAAATGCGTGGCATTTGAGTTCATTGAATCGAATTAATTCTATCGATACGAAACTCCACTAAAAACCTTTTAGGAGTTCAATATTTAGTAACCATCACACTTGTTCTTCAAGTGGGTGTTTGTGTGTCTGAGCATTCAGTATATAAATCAATTGATCCATTTTTCGGTCCATGTTTGAAAGCTGTAACAAGACAAAAACAAACTGTCAGGAAAGACATATTTGCATAAATGTGCACCTGATGTTTTAATTGATTTGGTTATCAATTCGTAAATGTTATTATACAGATTACATTGATGAGTAATAAAAATGTCTGATGAGTTGAATGTGGCTCATAGCTACCTCGAATCGGTAAGATGAATCTGTAGGTATAAATGGCCTTAAAGATCCCGAATCTTGAAAGATGTAAGCATGTTAAAGCGATTCATGGGACTAAAATGAAACGATACATGTTCCTGAGGACATCTCTTTTAAATAGGTGATTTAAAGTATATTGCAGATCTGCAATTCGCTAATTCTAAAGCAGGTAGCGTAACCATGCAATCGATTGAAAATTGAGATGATTAAACTGGCTCAAACATTTGACTAAGATCGGATCATCGGAAACTAATGTTCATGGACTTTACGTTAGGGTAAAGTGGAGTGTGGATTTTTGAACAATGAAACTCATAAAGCCTAAACATCTACACCCTAATCACCAAATTGCCTATTTCTACAGTCTTTCTTGATGTTGTTGCAATTACCCTGCACGAGGGCTCTCTTTATTTTTTTGGACAATTTGAATTGTTAATACACAATAACGGGGAAATCTGTAAAAATTAGGGTAGATACAAGCATTTCATACTTAGGCAGGTAAAAATGTTACAATGGTGTTGAAACTGATATGAGATTATTGGAGTGTTCTTCCCCGACTACAATTAAAATTAGAAAGAGAGCAGACAGAATTATGCTAGGTGGATTTCACGTTTGCGCATGCGCAGCGAGAAGTATTGATGTTTGACAGATGAAGTTCATAGGGGACCATTTACAGCTTATTATCCACATCCTATGGAAATTTCATCAAACTCGGATCAAAACTGTACAAATTTAGCGTGTTAGAACGATTGAGGGACAAATTTACAGACATGAAACAAAAATTATTAAAAAATGTGCAAGAGTTGGAATTTAAGTTTTGAAGAAAAAAAATTTTTTAACACCTGTAGGTGGCCACAAAGACTCGAAAGCAAAATATCTAAAATTATTAAATTATCCGTAATTGCATAATAACTGACAGATTTGGGAACAGAAAGACACAGTACCAAATTTATTCAAAAATATCTAGAACGGTAATGAGTTTTGATGTTGGAGAAGGCGAATCTGCTCACTTTCATATACTATTCATACTGTTTGCCAGCCAAGTTGTCTTCGGAGACATTGTTTCCGTTCTCTGCCGAAAATTGTTGCTCCAAAATCTACTGTTTCCTGTACGAAACAGTAGAAGCCTATTGCCTGTACGAAGTTTAAAAAACAATACTCACTTGCTGTTCAACTCTGCAGAGCCGCGCTCCGATAGTCATGGGCTTTATGTTGCCTTGCCTATCCATGCCACCAAGGTAGCTGCCTGGTTTCCCAAGCGTCTGATCCAGTCTTCGTTGCAACTCCTGTTGATGAGAAATCATATTATGATAGTCTCACAAGGACAAACTGTATCATCGCAGTAGGTGAAACGGAGCTGAGTTGTGAGCATTTAACATTATTAAATTAAATAAGAAATTAAAATTCATTCAATCACTGTACACTTTAGTAAAATTATAGTACATCAAAACTTTGTCTTCAATAATGACTCCGACATGAGCATGTGGTATAGGTACCCGATTCATAGCGTTCAGGAGCACCTAAGTGGTACTGGCAATGATATTGCAGACCCAAATGCAAAATTTGTAGTAGTGACCGATTTGAAGAAGGTTATATATGCCGAAATTACCCAACAGTGAAATGTACAACCCAAACACTTGAAGATATGTCAGTCTTTGCCCCACCCTGTCTGCACGCTCGATGAAATGCCACCAAGCTTTACTTCAAAACTATTCCGCGCCTAAAAACGTACCGCTTCATGATTCACAGGTCGGCCCGCGAACTTTGAGAACTCTGCTCAGTTGTTGAAGATGAGCGGCATAAATTATTGGAATGTCAACGTTTCGACTCAGCAGGCAAAATATTCTTCGAAGAGGTCTCTAAATCTTTCTCTCAGCCAACTAAAATACCTCATCTTTCAATTTTGTACGGATCGTAATACTTTTCGATCGTAGTGGGCTCCTGAGAATGTGTAGATTTTTCAGTAGTTTGTTATTTTCATTGCTACAGTGTCACTTTTCAAGTTGGAACATTTTATTTAATTGACTATTGTCAATTTTATTCGTGGTGATAGGCTGCCAGGATTATTGCATAAATCAACACATTGAACAGGAGCACTTTCTAGACTCATTTTTCATCATCTTGACTTCACACGAAGGGTAGAGGAAGGAACGTTCCGAGGCACTGAACTTGTAGATTTACCCCCCTCAACTGAAAAGACAGCTTGTAATGTTTATGAATAGTTTCCCTTCCCGCTACGCAGGGGCAGGACAAATATCTATAAGATATGACCGATATCTTCTGTTGCAGGCATACATCGCCTCATCTGTTGAAGAGACAGCTACACCATCCCATCAAGTCCCATGTTTCAAGCTCAAGCGCCTTTTCTCATTTTACTCGAGCCCATCCTCTCACATATGACAATGATTTCTGCCACTTATTGCTCAGGGATAGGGAATGTCCTACGGTGGTTACAATGCAGATTACTGGTGAGAAAAAACCTCAGATATTCTGCCGCCATGTAGTACCTCCGATGGTTTTGGTTCTGGTGGCCTTGATGACTGCCACTAACTTCTAAGACTGATAAGAGGAACAGTCAGTTTTTACAAAACGGAAGAGGTTAAGACTCTCCTCTCATTCGCCAAAACGTGGTGGGGAAGGGTGGACCTTCCAGCTGTGGCTAGGGTCAACGACTATAGGTCGTCACAACAGACTGGGATCTCAATGCCTAACCAGTAATTAACAAGCAGTTAGTGCCTGGGTCCCTTGCAGTCCCTGGGTGCAAGTGCAGTACACTGGGCATATAGTGCTAGGTTCGGCAGGGTGCCCAGGTCGGGCAGTCATATGTGCGTGGAAAGGAGTTGGAGTAACAACTCTCTTCTCCAGCCAAAATAGGCCTACCAGGGCCTCAGGGGTTAAAAAAAATGTGCAATGCGTTTATCCAAATACTGTACAGCTCCTCAATCCCAGAAGCCTTGGATATCTACAACTTGGTAGGCTTTCTGTAGTAAGGGTTTCTTCCCACAGCATAGACTCGATTCCTACTGCTGAATGCCTAATAGCTAACCCTCCCAATCTTACACATTCATCTCGAGGTAAATCATGCTCATCTTCACGTGCCCTAATCTTTAACAATTTAGGACCAGAGATATATGACCATTATTTCGTTCCTATAAAATTGAATCTACTTTACTTCAAAACCTAGAAACCATCAACACTCTATCGGCACTACCAAATAGCGACGAAGTTATTTTTATCATACTGACATTTGAGGGAGGAAATTTACGAAGGCTCAAATATCATTACCTTGATCCGCACCATCATGTTCAAGTGCCCTTGGCTGTACTGCTCTATCACATCTCGTACGTCGTAGGGCTTCCTCGCTTGTTGGAATTTCCGCCTCGCCACGAAATACTTGATTTTACGGATGGCTCGAATGGCATTCTTGTGAACCTCCGTCAACCTGTTTCACACCGATGAGAAGTACAACTAATTAAACTGTTGTCTATAGATGATGATAATAATAGTGATAAATACGAATGATTTCTTACAAGATTAAAGTAAAGTAAACTGATACAAGATACACCTGTTCCAAAGAAGTACGTAGTAATGGTTTGGCTTGATATTGGTGAAGATTAAACAGAAGAACTTCTTAAATACCTAGATTAAGTTGGCTGTACGCCAACTGTAATATAACTCTGTACGGAGCAACCAATTTCAAGTTCGTAGGAGGAGAAATCAACCTCCCAGATCTCTCAGCTGATAACCATATCAAAGAAGATACACAATGTAGCACATGAATGTCTAGGGAGGCACTTTAGACTGTGATGATAATGAAGTCATAAGTACGAAAGATGAACCAAGTTCATTAAAACTTTCGTAACACACCATTTTTATTATACTAATCAGCCGATAAACATATTTACCCGTACGTTCGATGCCAAACATAATATTTTTGACGTTTTAACTTCACTGAACAAAATATTTTGATTATAACAGTAATTTTAGAGTTTTTTAATCTAGGTTTCATGAAGGTGTATTTATTTTGTAAGCAAGTGCTGTCATATACGTCATTTTATAGTATTTCGATTTTCAAGGCATTGCCGATAATTAGGAGCAATATACAACATAGGTGGAAAAAACTCAGGTGTTTGACGGACGTTGTGTAACTGCGTGTCACATTTATAATATTTTCAGATTTAAACTCGTGTTACAAATAAGAAATTCGATGACGACATGCATGTAATTAACGTTAGTTTAAGCAAAAGTGGATAGCGAAGAAATACGTTTGTAGGTAGTAATAAAATCTCTTCATCAGAATGGCCGTCAATCTGTTGATATAAACGGCTTAATGTTCTTACTTTACGGAATACGAAAGCGTAATAGTTCCTATTAAAACGTCTTTTAACATCGAAAAACGGAATTTCCAATGAGTTTATTAGGTGCTTGTAATAAACTAAGATTATTCACCTAAACTTGTGATTTGTATTGTAGGCTATCTATAAAAAATTCAAATAAAACGCTGTTCAAACGTTTTCAGCATTTTAACCGGCTTTTAAAAAAATTAAAATTCCCAATACGTAATTTGAGGAATTGCTCTCCAGCGAATACATTCGTAATGTAAAACTTAGATAACTTAGAAGTAAATTCAAACTTTATTTGTACGTCTACAAATTAAAATTGCGTTGGCTACCAAAAACCCACACAAAATATTAGGGAACGAACGCTGGAAATTAATACACAATGGTTTATTATTTGTGTACTAAAACACCCTTTCAAGTAATTCACAGATCTACGTTTAGCTGCGGAACATTACACAGCCACAAAAAAAAAAAAAAAAAAAAAAAATATCCTGACCCAGAAACACCAAGATATAGAATCGATGTATTTTTTTCGCGCTGATTCCAAATTTTCAAACCGCGGAACGATGAACGTGTCGTTTTTGAGATATTTGCATTTTACTAAGGCTGAAAGTGAAAAAATCGTATTTTTTTAAATCCTAACTTATTGTGCAATTAAAATTTTTCGGCGATGAATAGGGGTTGTAACCTGGATTCAGCTCCATCCTTTTGTTTTTGCAACCAGGACACCTCCCCGTGGTGACGGCGGATTACAGATTTTTTCTGGCTAAGTTCCTGGGTAATAGAATTATGCCGTCATGGCAAAAACAAGTTTACGGTGCAGGGTATCGGATGCCCAGTATCGGCGGCTGGTCAGGGTGAGCAAGCGGGCCCGCAGTCGTCGTCATCATGCAACCGCAGCTCTCCAGTGGTGGGTAACTTGGCTACTGGAGAGTCTTATGCATCAAGAACTGTGGAGTGTATGGGAATGAGGAAGCTGATCGTCTGGCGAGAGAAGGTGCCCTTTCCGCCCAAATTTGAGAATAGCATCACGTACCACATTTCCATCATCAAAGGGCCTCGAATTCTTGTCATTCCTGCGATACGGATAAAAGTCATTTTTGCTATATTTGTGGAAAATATGAGGTTACAAAGCTAATCCGGCCTGTCAATACTTCTATTCAAAGAAATCTTCAAAGGGCTTACAATTCTAGAAACAATATTGAAGCTGTAACCTATTCACCGGAAATCATATGTAATAGTTGCAGGTGCTCTTTGTACTTGGAACAAAAGCAAGAAGGACGAGGATTTAATAGTCAAAACTTCAATGGTGTGGAAGGAACCAACCAGTCAAGCAAATCGTTATTTCTGCTTGGCTGAAAAAGATCATGTGATAAATAATTCGCTTATGAAATATCCCACTAACAGTTCCTTAGTAAAATGCGAATATCTCAAAAACGAAACGTTCAAGCGTTCCGCGGTTTGTGAATTCGGAATCAGCGCGAAAAAATACATCAATTCTATATCTTGGCGTTTCTGGGTCAGGACATCTTTTTTTTTTTTTTGTGTGGCTGTGTTATCTAAGCCCCGCGGTTCCATAACTTGTAACTGTATTTTAGGTGCGTTTAAAAAAGCTAAATTTACGTTCCAGCACCGTAGATTAGCATTGAGAAAGAAATTCAACAGGACCCTTCACCTGATCAATGACCCTCCATACCTTGTAATACTTCTAGACGTCCCAAAACTTCGTCATAAGGTTGGTTGTAAAAAAAAAGCGTAAATTGTATGCTACTTTAGGAATTTTGCAAGACTGATGGTGTTTGAGAAACCTGCGATTTCTTAAGAAAAGGCAGGCCCAAAAAATCTCATTGCCGCCCGTCAATCCTTCTCATTACCCCCATCAAATCATTGAATTGATTAAATTTAGAATTTGGGATTTGAAATTGTGATTTGAGCATCATATTGTTCTTTGTTTTGCTGTTTTTCAATCCCTGAAGCCATGTGCAATTTTGGAAGAATTTTAGAGATGTTTCACTGTCGTACGATTTCAGGATTGGACATTGCGCTTTTGTGAGAATCACCCATAAATATCATTACGTTAAGATCGACATCTGACTAGTCCCGCTATATCAAAATACCGCGACGATGCAATATTTATTGACACAGACGTTGAAATCCAGATATGATTTACTATGTAACATTTTTAATATGTTCACACACATTCGCCGTAGTCTTCACATTCTTTTTCCTGTCAAAGTTCCAGCAGTTAGAAAGCGCGAACAGATGAAAGCGGTTCAATTGGGCACATTCGATTCGTTGAAGGGACGTCTATCAATAACGAACATAAAGACATTTTTGTTATTCCGAAAGTTTTAGATATTCTCATTTTAGATTTCACCGTCTAGGATTATTGATAGCGGTGTTTTAGGGTCTTTCACGATTAGGATTAGGAAAGCTCTGGACGGACGGATTTTTTCATTCGATTTTCAGATTCCAAAACTTCTGAATCCTCATTCTTTGACGCTTACAAAGGTTTGTAATTGAAAATAATAAACCAATAGTGAAATTAAATTATAAAGCTGTATTCTTGAGAGTGGCTAGGTTCCCTACTCTCTTTAAGGTTCCCTTATCTAAGAAATGTACCTGTCTAAAACCAACATCACTTAACCAGTTAAATTTCGTAAAACGCATGATAATTATTATTCTAGCGTGAGACCTGTACAAGAGTGTACCATGTGTGTAAAGAAGAAAATTGATTCGAATCAGTGTATTTTGCAAGTGGGAAAACGTGATGGTTAATGACAGTAGCACTGAGGACCTCTTTTAAATAAACCCTCGTCCACGTACTGTACGTACTAACCCACAGGTGAACAGACTGAAAACAGAGAAAATCCATAAAAACAAGATGATGATGAGTTGGCCAGTACAGAAAAACAATGAAGAAAAGAAATGAGTATTATTCTACAGTTCCTGTTGGTTAAATTGGGGTGTTGTTCTGAAATAGAAGTAGTTCATTCTTCGCCATCATGTTTCTGGCAAATTGACTCCACTGCCCCTTCTACTAGCCACCCCCCCTCCCCCCGTCACCCCAAATAGTTAAAACTACTATCCGAACTGAAAAATGGCTTCAATCGACACATCTTAAGCTTTTCCCATTAAGGCATAAGGTTTAAATAGAAATTTGATGTATATACATCCCACCAGATTGAGCTTGAATGAAAAATATGTTGTTTAACCAAAATAGACTTTTTTTTTTAAATCCATAGTAAATCGAATGAGCTATCCAACTATAACAACAGGCGGTCTTTATTAGCAAACACTCTGATCGAGTTGATCTTTCAATCTCACGTCTCCTTCCAAACTGAGGTTTTTACACTGCCAGAATAGCTCAACTATATCCTAAACTAACCGGAATTCTTTGAGATAGCAGAGGGATTGCCAGGAAACAACTCAAGGGTACAAGAATCCTCATGCTGTCATACAGCCATGCAGCACTGAAGGCTGTTTCTGGCTTCTTGATATCCTCAAAGTTGGCTTGGGGTTGACACAGCTCATAGGAGGCAATGGCCCAGAGTATCGTTAGTTTGTCGCTCCGAGGAAGGAGTCATGAATTCAACCCAACAGGACCTGAACCGCAAATTCGGTTAACCAAGTGTTGCATATCTCACCAGGTCCAGAAATGGAGGGCAAGACACGAAATAGCATACAAACCCTACGCAGAAACAAACCCATTCAGTTATTAACCTTTTCAATTAAATGTGCAAATGATCCGTTGCCACACGTGTGAAAGAACTTCGCACTTCTTGCAAAGTCTGGTATTTGGTCTCTGAGGTATATCTTGCTTTGACTATGGGCCAATCGTGGGCTGCAAGTTGGTTGCAAGACCAAAAGCCACAGACCTATGGTCTCCAGATCAAAATAGGAAACCAAGAACAATGGTTGACAAACTGAGCAACATGTTGCAAGTACGGACGTTACTTCTGCAACGAGAGACGAGGCATACAGGCAGCTCGAAGAGACGATGGGATAGTTTCCTAACTTTCATGTTCTGCTACATGATTCACCCTAAAAACATCAAAAGAAAATTCTCAAAATCCGAAGGTTTCAGTCGATCGAAACCCATTCTTCCATTCTTGACTTGTTCATAGACGTGTTGCTAAAGTAGGGTGTTTTTTACGTGATCCTACCCTTTCATTATCGACAATTATGATAAGCATGCACTTATACTACACATAACAATATCCTCCATATTGAATTGCTGAAGAGGTAGGAATATCCAAACAATGTCTCTGTGATAGTCCTTGTCACGGTATCAACAAGATTCCGGTATTTTGAAAAGGGTGCTTCAACTCCTCCTGATATTGTCAGACAAATACCATAAAGCGTCCTTCACCTTGTGTATGAAGAGGTCACTAAAAATGTTGAGAATCGAAATTGGAAAAACTTATCAAGGATTGCAGCACAACATAGTGATCACAGTTCCTAGGGGTTCCTGTCTTCGCCTATTAGAAAATACCATTCCACCACAAGTTATTTCAATCCCTTCCGAATTCACCTGTTGGTTGTATCAAGCATTATACATTTCCCGCCGCTAATGATGTCATTCAAGTATCATGTATTCGGTTCAAAACATCTACTGTTCACGAAGCAGAGTTTGTTTGAAATTCGTTTGTTTGAAACCTCTTTTGTCCAGGTAATGCAAAAGATGCATCTGCAAAGTGTTATTTGCTTTTCCAAGCGAAGATTTCAGAAAGATTGGGTACTCAGAAATGCAATTGCAAATTTACCAATATAAGAGTGATTGAACAATTAAAAAATCGATCATCTTATAGACATATTGACCTGAGTTATTTAAGGAAGGCTTTTCAAAGGTAATTAAATGTGATACCAAGTTTGTACGACCCCCCCCTCCCCTCTTTTTTTCTATATAAAGGATGAGTTCAAATGAATTTTTATGAATCATTAAGCAATAAAAAAACCTTAACGCGTTTTCTTCTGAAACATGGGACTTTTACCAGAAATCGTTGCCAGCTATAGAAATGATAGAGCTCTGGAGTATAATCAACGAAAAAAAAAACAGATTATTTTGATTAACTATAATTTAGAATTGACGCAATCAGCGATTTAACCGAACTGTAGAGGTTTTTTAAATCAATTATTTTCTAATAACAACTGGAAAGAATAAAAGCAGGAGGGTAATTAAACAAGGGTTTCCTGGTTTTCCTGAAAAATTCGAGTTTTGATATGCAATTCGTATTACGAGCTAATTCAAAACTTACACTGTGATTCGTTCAGGTTCTATGTCTAGGTCCATTTCGTCGCTTGCCACTTCAGTTACGCTGCTCGTTTGACTTACTAGACCTCTGAACGTTGTGCCATCTCTCCTCACGCGGTTGGGCGTCCCTGTGGGTGGAAAAATACGGCTATTACATACCTACAACTATACGGGGTGTCAGCGAGTTGTTTAACATTTTTCACGCTTAATTTATCTGTTGACTCCTCAGTTACCAATATGGTAAACAAAACAAATAGGTAGCTATTTGCTTAGATCATCGTCCGAGCCCTTCCCCGTCTTCGCTTTTGTCATCACCCGCCTTTCAACTATATCACATAAATGTCAATCCGATATCAAGTCAGTTTCTGCCACGTCCTGGCCAAGTTCGTTACATTTCGGCTGCATTTGTCCTTGATCGAGCTCGGTTGCATTACCACACACGTGGAACTTTTCATCCGGATTTTCCATCGTTTCAACGGATTTCCAAATTGCATCCACGAATCCATTTTGGTTTTTCGACCACCCGAAGAACACGTCTTCCGCTTTATATGCGTCATTTCGCATCTCCCGACATTTCGGCGGATTCGATTTCAACGAGGTCAGTCCGTATTTTGTCTGTTGAAGAAAAGGAACCTGCAGTCGTCCTCGTACTTCACAATCAACCCGAGCTTCGAACGAGGAGAAATGCAGCCGAAATTTAACGAACCTGGACGTGGCAAAAATTGACTTGATATCGGATTGATATCAAAGTGATATAGTAGTATCACATGTATGCCAACTGGCCCCTAATCCCAACTGTCCCCATCTGCGTTTTCCATTTTAGTTCTTTCTGAACAAATTTCGTTTTGTATTTGTCCGTCTGAGTGTGGGTGTGTGTCCTCGGCAGAATACAGTCAAAACAAACGTTGACGCAAGGGCAAGAAAATTGATAGTTTTGAAAAAGAAGACCAATCGATCTAAGAAAGGGAGCTTGTTGTAGAGGAAACAACGGAGGACGATTCAGATGATGATATCAGCTTTGCAGAAACTGAAGTCAGCGTGGATTTGCCTTTTGACAGTGATTCATATTTGGATGACGGTCAGCAAACACTCACGGAAATTTTAAGATGACAAAGGAATGGAAATAAGATGAGAGAATCCCATAACGATTTTGTCGAAGGATTCAGAGTGGGTGATTATGTGACTGTAAAGTATGTTCGTGTTAGAATAAACTCTGGTCAAATCAGGCTGTTAATGATGTCAAGGTAAACACCATGACCAAAGATGCATTGCGTATGGCCGAGTTAAGTCTGGAATAAAAAGGATGAGTTGAAGGTAATTGGGCCACTAATAGTGGTATACAACTATTCCATCAATATGAACTGATGTTGTAATTTTTCATGTTTGTACCTTTTCTGTTGGTTATTTACCAATTAAGCGACTTTTAAAACTCATTAATTACCTCTATTCATTTCATTAGTACCTACAAATAAAATTCATATGGTTTTTAACCCTAATGGTTCTCCGTATTCAACATCAATAAATTAGAAGCAATTCAGACTGCGAATTACTTCTCGACAAACCTAAGTGACGTATGCCAACCTACCCCTACACTGGGTGCAGTGCAACTAACCCCACGCTCAACCCTATGTTGTCACAGTTATCCTATTTTTGTAATTTTGAGGAAAATATACACCCTATTGATTGATTAATTGATTAACCGACCTGCTTTGGGTTCTTCGATGTAAAACACTACATCCCCCTCGCTGTCCCTTCGAGGCGTGTTATTGCACTCCGTAGGGCCTGGTGTGTTGGCTTGGGACGAAGGAGGCACCTCCATCTTGTTTTTCGATTTTCTTCTCTTCAGAACGCTCGCTTTCTTTGCTACTTGCAGCATCAGTGACTGGAAACACGGAAAAATCCAAATCAAATTTGTAAGTCGTAAAAATCCACTTAACAAAACATTTTTAATAAACGAGTACCAAAAAAACGTGTATTATTTGCTTTTTAGTTTGAAAAAAAAAACTGTCATATCTTGATTAATTAAATTTGAATTTTCATGACTACGTTAAAAGTGCAAATAATTTCTTTTGTACAACATGTGAAAAGTAGGTAATGAATAAGAGAAACGAAAAGTCGAAAATTGAGTTCTGATTCTAATTGTCGTGCATGAAGCTGTTTCGGTAGTTTTGGTAAATTTACATGCAGAATGCTTGCGAGATTAAGCTACTAATACGATTCTACTGGGTTGATTACGACTCACTGTGACTTCTTACTAAATATTAGCAAGCGCCCTACATTTCTATGAATAATAAAATAAAATAAAAAATTACAAGAAAAGGCCCAGTCCGTGCAGCGTGGGTGTATGAGCTGGTTTTTTTCGAGTATGAAAAACAAACACTTTGTCTGTTCATTTATAATCGTAGAAAAATTATTCAAGATCGACCTCTTTTCGGGACCCAAATATTTTTAACGTTAAAATTCGCCTTAGGAAAAATAAGAAAATGGTTAATTGTAGAAACACCTGTCCACCTATGGCTAAACTAACTCAGTGAGTTATAAAACTCTCTATTTAGGCTAACAAAAAGCACAATTAGATTGTTAACTGTTCAATGAATACCTACTTTAAGCTCCCCATTGAGCCAACATAAATGCCTCCTCGCGTGAAAGCATATCCTATTTCTTTTCCATTTCAAGGAAATATTGTTTTATAAGTTAGTCACACATTATTATTAATTTCATAATTTTGATCGGTTATTTGTAAATATTTTTAAAAAATACAAATAATTTTTTGCACAAGCGAAATGCTGTCCTGCAAACTCACTTTTTTTTTGCTTTCTAGTGTACATTTCTAACTCCTTCCAAAACTGGTTCAATTCAGCTTGATGGTAAAAGTATATTTAAAAAGAATCAAATAAATGGAATGTGGCGATCGACTTTGATTGATTTTTACCCGAAAAACAAAAACGCTGCAAATTCTTTCACTGGGGGTTACTATTCAATTGGCTTGCGTTCATAATTTGAATTTCTACTAAGCATTGGAGTGTGCGTGTTTCACAGGTGATAGAGCGATTATTGAATTTCAGGAGATATGCATAGAGCACGTAAATCTGTTCTCAACCAAAATACCTATTTGGATTGATCAGTTGATCATATTTGTATGCCTCCTGAAATTCAATAATCACTCTATCACTTGTGAAACACGGACACTCCAAAGCTTAGTAGAAATTCAAATCATGAACGCAAGCCAATTGAATAATAAATCCCAGTGAAAGAATTTGCGGCGTTTTTTATGGTTATCAGAATGCTTCAACCCGTGTATCGGCTACAAAGCCTTTTAGGAGTTCACTCCAGTATCCACATTACTACATCACTACGTCACTAGGTTACTGATATCAACACAAAAACAATAATTAACCAAAGTAACGCGAATGTTGGCGCCATAAATCGGGCCATAGGTCGGGAATGGTTTGACCTACGGACCTGGGGAAGGGCTCATTCGATTCCTCGAGGAAAGTTCTTCAAAAAGAGTCCAAATTGAGGCCGCCTTGACTTTTTTTGAGGTTTTTAGGGATTTTACAATACTTTGACAACCCTTAAAGGGCACTTTAAATTAAGTGAGAGAGCTGGCTCAAGAATTGGGGCGTCGTCGGACCAACATGGATTTTTCCTGAAAATTTCAGCTTTTTTGCTTCAGCCGTTCGGGAGAAATGCGTACGGCGTACGGCGGACGGACGGAAAATTTTTATTGCAGATTCGGATTCTACACCCTTTGAAACGTAAACCATGAAATTTTCAGGGGGGGGGGGGGGTTAGACATTTTTTTTTTTTCAAGAGCGATTACAATGGTTTATTAATGAATAATAAACCAAAAGTGGACCGAGGTTTAGGTCTTTTGGCTCAATCACATTGACATTTCTGTGAAGTGAAGTGGATAAATCTAGGGAAATTTGGTAATTACCTATGTAATTGTTATCGATTTCCTCTCGTTTTATCTATGATATTTGTACCAGGGGCGACAGGAGCAAGGGCACAACTCCACTCCCTGGCCAAAATGAAAAATATACCCGATAATATTAGTATTAAAAGTATAATATTATCATACTGCTTCCCAACTTTCCTTCATGGATCCGCATTGAAGAGCTGGAGAGTTTCAAATTCATAGGAAGGGTGAGAAGATGGTGGAGTCGTGAGTTTGGTGAGGGGGGGTTAGTGGCACAAGTCAGCCGTTCTCCGAATGGGCAGAGCTTGGACGTAGAACGCATCGTTTGATTTGATCTGGGTCTAGGAAATGAACCAATGAGAGCGCAGTGAAATAAATTTTTCAGGGATCACAGCTATTCGTCCGCTCACCCGATGCAATGCGTGAATCTAATCACCAAAACACAATCTTGTCCTATTATCAGTTGATTGTCCTCAACCATTGTGGCTGAACTGTGTTAGCTGTAACTACTCCTTTAATACAGCAAGTCTTATAGGCTACTCGTCCACTGGATCAGGAAAGCTGCGAAATCAATTCGGCCGAACCCGCACGAAAACGGACGAACGATCCCAACACGTAGCTCGGTGGGGGACCGCGTCCACTGGGCCCGCACCGTTCGTCAGTTTCCGTCCGTACAGTTGCGAACTGCCAACTTATCCCGCTGATTTGCTGGGATGGTAGTTGCGAAGTAGTGCGAATTGAAGACGAAAATAGATGTCGAAAAGTTAATTCTGCTAGTTGATATGAATGTATTGAAATGTATCCTTTCTCATTCGAAAATAGGAAAATTGGTGGACATCATCGATTTGAAGATCATGCCAAAAATGAGAAAATTCCCAGAACTCTTTTCTTTTGGCGTATATTTACTCACATTTTCTGTCCAGGTTGAGATCGCCTGTGATAGATAATTCAACAATCAAAGGAGAGAACTCCAAAGCAAAAAGCTCTTCATCAGAATCATCAGAAAACCCGTTCCGAAGAGCCATCTCGTCTACTAGGAATTCGGACGAATACTGATGCAAAGGACGAGAGGCATTCTGACGAACGACGTTCCATAAAACGTTTGCTAAATTGGGGACAGGTTGTCCGAGCGAGCCATGGCGTCAGTCCTTTGTCTGTTTACCTTCAGTGGGGTACTGACTTGCCCGGTTCGAATCCGGCAGGCACCAATGATTATTGCGAAAATCCTATCAAGTGTTGTATACCTGTCCTGTCGTTAGATAGTTCACCTCTGATCACGATATCACGTGAATCCAAATCTCTTCCAACCCAGGGGCGTGAGGCAATGGGAAGCCACGAGCGAAATCCTCAGACTTAGTTCCGATCCTCTCTAGATGACGGCTGGCGACGTCCGCAACACCTCCGGGTAGTCGGACGAAGCCAACCCGAAGTGTAATTCCTTGTTTAATTTACTAACTTAACGTTAGCCACGTTTGCTAAACTTTCGGTGGAGCAAATAGTGCTTATTACAGATGAAGGACGCCCAATTCCACTATTGACAGGGATGCAACAAACCTTAAAGACGAGCAGATTGTTCCACGATTCGCAAGTTCAACTCTCATTACTACGACAAGACAGTTTGGCTCTGCGGATGTGAGGTAAGTAATAAATTTTTCTGGTTCCCTTGTCTTCTTAGCGACAAGAATAGGACAACATGACAGGAATGAGGCTTGGCTTGAAGATGGAATTGGGCTTTCACCTCCGCGATGGTTCTTGCTGGGCAGAAATGAATTTCAACTGAATCAAAACACGGTTTTCTGAAGTTGGACAATCATTTCAAAATTTTCATTTTTTTAAAGGTATTTACATATCTATTACTGAACTTCTTTTAAAGGTAGTATTGAGTCGTTTGTTTCACGATTTGAAGCCGATAAAGCGGATAAGATTGACCTCCTTTGCATATTGGTAGTTGAAAATTGAATTTGGCTGAGAAAGTACATTTTTGTCTCACGTTCCCTTCGTGGTTGTACCTTACGGTCTCGGTGCAACGCCGGGGTTTCGAGGCAGGGGCCGCCACTGATATGTACATAGTCGAAATTGTTTTTCATGATATACGTTAAAAAAAGCGAAATGGTCAAACAAACGAGATGAAGAGGAGTTTGAGCTGTGTCTTGGAAAGACGGCAAGATGCAAAATAGACGTAGTTTCGCGAATCTGTCGGTGTTGAAGCATCTCAGCTCATAATAAGTAGAGGACGATATTTCTTAACGGCGTCGGCTAAAATGTGCAGGAGTACGGTAGTACTTCTTTACTGTACCAATACGATACCTAGCCGAAATGTAACAATCACCTCCTTTTTCTGTCTACTTTGTCCTTCCCTTTCACTATTCAGGATTTCCCTCAGTAGTGGGGACGGTCTATTGTTCCCGTGACCCTTAGGGAGCAGAATACGGTGGGAGGAGGTAGGCTAGGAGGATGGAGTCAGAATGACACTTGTTATCCGCCTTCCCGGCTGGACCAACCAGAACAAATGGATAGCGAAAGAGAGGACGAGAAGCAAAATAATGACCGATACGCTTTGAACGACCAGGGGAGGGGGGAGAGCGACAGACCGTAGAATGAAGAAAAAGGAGGCAGACCAAAAAAAAAAAAAAAAAAATCTTTGACACGCCGAAAAATCATTGAATGTTATGGCGATATAATAAGACTATCGATAACCAAAACCATTGACCAACTTCCACGTTCTGTCCACAGCAATACTACTAACTCATTTCTGTTTTGATCGCGATAGAACGAACGAATGTACATCTTTGCATCATGGGTGCTCACTTTTGAGTACATTCAAGTATGAGCAGACTTTTCTCCGTATCCTGTATCTAGGAACTGCCCATCCCGTAATTTGGGCACCATCCTAACATCTAAATGTTGTATTAGCTTAACATCCTAATACATTTTTCTTTGATATGGAGAAATATTCCATTATAGCTGGTATTAGTTTCAATTCAAACGCTCCTAATGAAATTGAATCTCCTAACATGCCGTAGCCCGCAAAACGGTGCCCTCATCATACCTGTGGAATACTCCTGCTTTCATCCTTGAGTCCCAAGAGCATAATCCATGAATTATTCATGTCATTAAGAGTCTTGGGAACGCTACACTCCTTCCCATCCCCCTGAAGCCAGATGGAAACAATCGGTGGCATCTTTATCTGAAGCTGTAGCAAGTACGTTTCTCATTTTGAAGAAAGACATACAATTTTGAACAGCTATGTACACGGAGGGGGTAGGTCCCATTTTATCAATCTGCTTTTACAACTCATTGAAAATTGGGTGATGCTACCTTCAAACGGGAGAAGAAGAAAAAAAATATATTGAACAGAAATTGATTCGAACGATACACATCGACAAAAATTAATAAAAATTAGATACAGCTGTACTCCGGGGTTTCGAGCCCTGGCCAATTTGTACAAGAACAGTAGCTCGTAGTTACTATGAGTACAAAAATAAGAATATAACAAAAATAATGAACTTGTCACCTTTTGACATGGCTAGGTTTGAAGATGAGCACAATCACTGCACTGTAAGGGGAAATTTGGTGCATTTCAAATGGGGGAAAATTATTAAGGGGTTTTCACGCTGAAAACGGTGGTGAAATCGGATCGGAGATATCTCAATCCGTTCAAACTAGAGCAGTTTGAAGACAAGATGGGATGAAGACGAAGTAGATGGGCAAAATTGGCCAAAACAAAAACTTCAGCTTTCAAAAATTTTGAGAATAAAATGGGGTATTACAAGTCAGAAAATGAAATTGTTGTATTTTACATAATTTTTCCTCCTGCAAAACTAGTTTTTTTGAAAATTGGCTCATTTTGGCATGCAGCATGACTGGAACTTTTTTACCATCTTCTTCAGCGTTGAAAAACCTTTAGAATGGGATATCATTGGTCACAAAATGAAGTCGTAGCTTTTGCGTCAATATCCCTCATAATTTTATTTTCCCTCCCACAGATATTGCATCTGGCAGACTTGGCGTTGGTATTTTGATAAACACGCCACCACTTGGAAGCATTTTTATGGAATATTCACGTACAAACACTGGACGAACGAACGAACAGAATCCTCAGAATTCTAACAAGAGGCCAACGGTAGTAGCTTCTGAAAAGGACACCGATTTTGAAAACATCGACATCGAATTCAATATCGATGTTTTGTCTCGACGTCCCATCCCAACATCGGATCGTTTTTTCCCGAATATCCAGAAAATTTGAACGCGATCGGGCCATTGGAACCTGCCAAAATTACGCTTGATAGAATACTGGAACTACTGACATTTGTCGGTGCTAGAAAACAGTTTTTGCCTCTACAATATTCGGAATTGAAACAAACACAGAAAATGACTGTATCGGTCATTTTAAAGAGGGGCCCAGTGTGTGGCAAATTTTCCAAATACTACGAAGAAAATAACAATCTAATTTATCCAGTAGGATTTGCACTCAACTTTCTAACTAACCAATTTCACATTATACACTTCACGTGCAGACGAAAACAACTCAATGGCGTTAACAAATGATTTGGTCTCTGTTGACTTTTTTATGAGGAGGTAAATTAAATACCGACGGTATTAAACTTCAAATTGATAACGTGCTGTTCAATCTGAGAGTCTCAGGTATGAACCATTAAAAATTATTCATCAATACACGGATACCGATAGGTATCTTGTTACCATCAAATCGGAACGAAACCAAACATTTAGAACAGTCAAATCTTATTAGTACTTACTCAAACATCTGTGTGAGGCTTCAGGGTATTTTCCCAAGATCCATACAATTTATAAAATTTGACAACTGTTATTTTAGTATGCAAATTGCTCTTTAATATTCAAATCATTTTGAAGACTTCAACCTATTCTATCGGCTTCTCTTTCTGATCCCGTTCAAAGCAATAGAAGTACTTTACGGAATTCAAGAAAGGTAAACATTAGTAAACATTGTAAAAATGTGTTTTCAACAAAATTTCAGATAGTTATTCAAGAGCCCTTGATAGCATGATTGAGGAGATGGGATTACCTGCGTAACGCCGAATCATAATAATTTTGTATTAATTACGCACTTCATCTCATAGCACTTTTATGAAACTGGTTTCCTTGAAGTACCTTGAAACTGTGTGTAAACGGTACCACGGACACAATTTTGAAAAGTTTTCATCGCAAATTGTTATTGAAAATTCGGTGAACGAGTCGAACTTTCTGGGTGTGATTCTCAACTTGAACATAGTAAGGGGCACCAATAAAAATGACGTGGTAGCTACCAAATATTCTTGGAAGATTAATTGATAAATGGGTAATCAAATTTATGGTTTGGACAGACACATAAACAATGCATATAAAAACCACATCCCTTTCTATATCATTCAAACCGTTTGCAAATCAGAAACTTTCTATAAAAAAGCTCATGTTCAATATACGGAAATCTAAAGTATCACTTTAAAGTAGGTAAAGATGCGCCTCGTTACAATTTTATAATTATCAATATTTTATTATGCGACTTGTGTTATAATTAAGGCATAATTCCAGGTAAAAGTGGCTCATTTCATCCTTTCTCGAAGTAATATTATTATTATTATTTTATTATTTTTTTTTATCAGAATTAATTTTGAACAAAAATACGTTTTTGAAATGTGATACGTACGCTACCTCAAAAGATAACTACAGTATTATGGTGTTTTGTGATTATTTGTGGGTGTTTTTTTTTCAGTTTTCCACAAAATTTGTATTGTACAAAACATTAGTGATTTATTAAAATTTTGACTCCCTACATTTTCATTCTGTACCCCCTCAAAAGCCCTGACACGTGAAGTGGATGAGATTAAGAAAATTGGCACATAACGTTGGAAAGGCACGTAACTATCCCCTATTTCATTGGGGCGTTTGGAGAATAACAACTACGCGTGAATCCACGTGGTAACCTTCAACACATAAAAACCAGTTTCATTTCTTCAACAACCTGTGACTCTCACAAAGTCAGCACTTTAATTTAGTTCTTTCCGTCATAATTGATTTAGTTTTGCTTACCGTAGGCCCACAACTGGAGCTGTCACCCTTTAAACATTCAAGGACCACCATTAGGTAGGTACAACACTAAACTAACCAGTAAATGTTGTCAGAACATCATAATCTAGTGAAGCTTTTTCAAAAATAATCGGTGGGCCAGCCATCTGCTTAGGATAGCTACCTACCTAATGTCAGTGAACCCTTGTTTAATTTGAGCAGTTGTATTTTTAATAAGAAAAAACACAATCACAGAAGAATTTTGAAATAATAAATTCAGAGTCAAGTTGTAAAAAGGTCCAATATGGGTTCGGAGTTTTTAAATTAGCTAATTAAAAAATAATTTTCAATTTAAGGATAAAATGGATGTCCCGTGTGGGATTAAACCTTCCCGATCTACAGGTCTGATCAGTTATGGTCAACGATAATACACCTTCAATGCTAAAAAACGTAATTATAGACCGATAATAAACTAGGGTGATTGATAACACCGTGGAAGGGCAAAAATGTTCTAGATACCGGTATACTTTCAACTCCAGTAGTTATAACGAGTCTGCCGGCATGACCACTAATCAGCTGATTCAGTTATCATTGTTCCATTCGTCTGAAGCCAAACCCCCTAACCCGAATCCCGATATTCGCGGCAAAGTTCTTGCTATTATAAATAATAATCAATTGTAACATTAATAATTAATCTTATCATTGTACTGTAAGATGAATGTGAGATAGACGGATTTTCTTTGTAGATAATTATAAATCGGCATTTGGTAATTCATCCGGTAGCTAGGGAACACGTACGTATAAATACTCATAACACGCACTCTTTGTTTTCAGAATGTACCTACTTATTCCATCTGAATTTTAGTAAAATACTGATTTATCTATTTTGCACTATTAATTTATCATGATTTTAGCTCAAGACCGGTGACCTACAAGTAACTGAATACGGTTTACAGAGAGTGCATTCATATCATCTCGTTTTTCGGTTTCCGACTTTACCCGGTAAGATGGTACCTTATAATATTATTATACACCTTTTGTTGTGTAACTTAACCACAGGGGGATTAGCTACTCGTAGTAAAAATCCACACCAAGACAACGAAGAACTTAGATTCAAAGTTGGTGGGTGCCTAAATAATTTGAATCTGAGTTTGAATGAATTTGAATACGCGCAACGCTTCTATTTCTGGACCTGTTGAGTAACCTAACTTATGCGGCTCAGGTTCATTTGTCTTGGACTTTTTAGCTGGGCAATCAGCTATTTTGTAGCCCACTATTCTCTCACGACCCGGTACCCAGAGCAACGTTAATTGAGGTTTAACGTAAGGGAGCTAAGCCTACTCTCGGTCAGCTTTGAGGTTATTGAGAAAGCGGAAATAGCTTTTAGTGCTGCGTGACGGTAGATCGATTCTCACATCTTTGAGTTGTTTCCTAGCGATCTCACGGGCACCCATTTCAATTGCATGGGTCTCGGCCTAATGAATGACACCCAGTTGATAGAACCCTAATCCGGCTGCAATATTTATACCGGACAATCCTATACCACACCAGTGAACCTAGCTCAAAGAAAAGTAGGCCTCTTATCCAGAGTTAACGATCATTAATGATCAGCTTAGGGTAGGTCTAAGTTCATGTTTACCAACATAGCGTTAAGGTGCGTTTATACTTCGCGAAATTTCCTCGCGAGGGATTCTCGCGAAACAAGTTTCGCGGCGTGCAGACGCGTTTAGAACCCGAATCACGCCTCTGCGAGGATCCCTTACGAGACGCGGGAGCGAGCGGTCAGCCAGTCGGTCTCTGGCGCGCAACAAAGGGGTTTCGGCCTTGTTGTTTCTCGAAGTGTAGACGTGTACGTATATTTGTTTGTGCGAGGCAGGTGTATTGTCTTTATTCGATTATAATTTTGTAATCAGTGTGATGGCAATTCTTTCCTTCACAGTAATCGCTTCTCTCTCATGCGCGTGTACCCGTTCAATTTTGAGTCCAATAACCACCACCAGATAATCGCTGTATGCTATCAAAACCCAAAGTATATTATAATACAAAAAGTTTGTTCGATAATTCATTTGCGTGAAATTCAGTATTATGTCTTCAACCATCTCCATCTGCATGTCTTTTATTAATCTATTGCCACATTGCAACCGTTTACGAAAGATTTCTCTGACCAACCAACGATCAGCTGCGATGATGAAAGCCAAAGCACTGGCTGCAGGGGGAGGAAGTGGAACTATAGAAACACTCGCCAAGACGGCTCACCTATGTCGTCGGTTGACGGCAGTCGATTTGGGAGCAGTTGTACCAGCGGCCCCGGTTGCGGCCCCACGGAAATATGGGAATGAAATGACCAATAGCACCATTCGAAACTTTTTTCTGCGTCTCTGTCAACAATCCATCTCCCATCTGCATGCTAATCGATCTGTGCTGGTACTTATAAGAAACATTGTAACCTTTTACCCATCATTCTGCGATTTCCACGATTTTCATTAACAACCTTCGATCGATTTCTTAAAGTCACGTTTTGTTGCCTGACATTTCTAATCAGTCCTTAGACCAGGCGGGGCCGCTCATACATGCATATGACTCCAAAACCTCTTTTTGACAATATGAGTTGCAACGATGAAAGCCTCTGCCGTCGTGCCTCGCGCGTCTGTTTCACGGTTTGTTTCGTTGTGTACACTCGAACGAGGTCTTCACCCATCAGTTTCGCACCTTTAGAAACTGACTATAGTAGACACTGGTTTCGTTTTAATCTTACTCAGTATTTCTAAGTGACTACCTTTGCGTGATAGGATACTGTACTAGGTACCCTGTTTCACCATTCTAGTTACCCCCAGGTGGGCTGCCCTATACACATATGTGTGCAGAAGATCTAGTGCTGCAGTTATTGTTGTATTCATTTAACCTGTTAACCAACCCACTTATACAGGTTCTGCTTGTCGACTTCAGTAGAAGTTGGCGTAATTTTTCTCAAAAGTTATTCTGCAGAATGCAATTGGATCTAACAAATTTAATAGGTTCCTATTGAACCAAAATTGATAACAAACAGATGAAGATGCACTATTGGACTGATGTACGAATTTCCATTCAGAGAACATCGGTTTTGTCTGGCTAATCTTTGAAACAGTTTGCAAAAAAATTAGGGGACTCCGACCCTGTTTAATGTTATTGACTGTTACTGTACCGGTTATACTGAATCTTAACACTTCCAGACCCAAATCAAAAGACTTGTAGTCCTGCTGACTACAGCTCTTGGAAACATATGACCTCGGATGCCTAGCGATTAGCATCAGTTTCTGAAGAAATGCCAATTTCACGAAAAAAAGAAATAAATAAATTGATAACCACATAAAAAGGATGAGTTTGAAGGACAACCATTTTTATGTGCAAAAACTGTGCTCAATGTCGAAAATTTTTCTTAAAAAAAAAAGATTACAACGAAAATGTTATTATCGATAAAAGTTACCAATTTAACAAAAAGTTGTAAATATTTGAACGTCAAATAACCTTCCACACAGAATACGCTATCGTTAATCGTTTATGAATAATGTGATAGAAAACGCGTTCATAAAATCCAAGAAGATACAGAAGGTCTCTTACAAAACATGAATGTCATTAGAAAGTGTTAATATCGATAATGCACTAAAGAGAAAGCTCTTCACCTTCCCTGAACGTTCTACCGTAATAATCATCGATAATTTTATGTTACAACGGCCTGATTGCGAAAAACACACAGGCATGTTGAATTAAGTGCCTGCAGTAATAACTTCTTGAACCCGCAGCGCATGTGTGTGTTGCGGGCTTGCCTAAATACCTATCTTGAAGGGTTCCAATAGTTCTGAAATGATTTTTACTCTGGTAGCTAGGTCGGAATTTTGTTTTTCTTTTTTGTTCAGTAAAATTTGAGCTTTATCAAGAACGTACGGCAATTTTTATTTTTTTTTTATTTTTTGGTAATCACAAGTCGAATGTGACACTAACAACAAAAGGAAAGCTCATCAAAACGTGGCTTCTCGTTGACGAATTCCAAAATTTCCGTCGATAATAATCAAAATGGGATCAATTCTATTCATATCAAGATTTTTTACTTGATTACGATCAGTTCTGTACAATTTAAATCTGTCAAAAACACTCTTAATTATCGTATTTTAAGTACCTAGAAATCCAATTCATTGACATTTCATCAAAACCCAATCGAATGACAAAAAAACAAATCACTATAATCTTCGATTAGTGTCGATATTGTTTAACAATTTTAAATTGTTCAGCAACAACCAACGTAAAATCTCAGAATACACATGAAATTGGTGAATAAATGTGGTTTTTAAATTTCAAATCCATAAAAAGAAACCAGATTAGGGAACCAAACTAAATTAGAAACTTGTAAACCTAGAATTTGAAAATTGAACGAACCTAACTCTAAAATTCACGATATGCTGTATTGTTTGTGAATAAAAATGTTTACTTTGTGAAAAATTCAGTGGATTTGCTGTTTAGTTTTTAGGGTATTATTCCTATATTGGGTTCTAATTTGATTCTTGAAGTTCAGATGTGCTGGTTTTGAGTTAGGAGAAAAATGGCGTTACGAGTATGATCGGAGTCACATCGTAAACCGAATTGAATTTTGAGATTGTTTCTCGGAAAATACGTCATAGGTGCCTTATTCCTATAGGCAGTAATTGTATCAATAATTGAACTAAAGACAGATTTAAAAAAAAATTAAATATTGAATACATATTTAATACAATTTTAGAATGAGCTCGTAGAAAGAATCATGCACTCGGCGTAAATTAACAGAATAATGATGATAGTAAAATTAATTGAGTAATTTACCAACTCCTAAGATTGTACATCGTATACTTCCATTAGGTAGATACAAGATGGAGAGCAATTAGGTACTAGCCTATTTTCTTATTTTAATGAACAATTACTTATACGCCTCAGGAGCATCACAGTTTGGTCGGGTAAATTTTGAATTCAAAGTTTCCTGCGCCTTTCAACGAATTTTGTATGCCCGGTTTTACTTTTTGTTTACTTTCCCAACATCCCAGGGAAAGGGGAGGCAAATTGAATCGGTTTTTGAAGAAATTGAAAAAATACAAAATCCTCATTCCAGATAGCAATGTCACGATTTTTCGGGACGAAACTTGCCTTAATGATGACCTAACAGCCCAAACATTTTTCTAAAAAGTGTCACAAGATCTTGTACAATGATTTCCGCATACTAAGGATAGAATAATGGAACTTCCGCAATTTTCATCTCATAGAAATTAATCACAATTTTTGGGAAGTTCCCAAACCATCTCGCGTTTTCAAGTCTTAGTTTTGTATTAATTTACGATATATTAGGTCTGGTCTTGCTTCACGCGGTCTGTACTGTACGGTGCTGTCAAGTAATCCGAAGGTGACTGAAGATGGCACGAATGCGTCCGAATGGCTCCCCATTTCTGCAGGTCTGTAGGGCTCGAAGAACCCTTGACATGGACCATCCCCACTAGTACGGGGTAAGGATCAACAGCACGGGATAGGGGCGGTCGAATGACGCCGTAATAAGCTGACGGTGAACACCGTGCTATCTTGCGTGTTTACCTAGATTTACGGTAACGGTACCTACCGACCGAAAGAAGCAAGAACTCTCCATTAATCCAAGACGCGACGTTATAAGCGATTAATAAACAATTTTATTTGCCACATGGCAGATCAGTTTGGCAATACCGTAACTATTAGTACATTTGTGATCCCTTACATTGCAATTCTATGATGGATTCAGCCTTTTGCCAATTGCCATCGATGGCAAAACTATTGTAACCCACTCTTTTGATGTTTAATTGGAACTAACAGAAATATCTCTCCATCTTATAAGCAGGATGCCCAGATAATTTCACCCCTTTCCTTCCAAAAATGAGGATTCTCAAAAGAAAAACAAATATTCGCGTGCATTATGCACCAGCGTAAAATTTCAAATTTCGATTCTCAACAATGAATTACAGAAAGTTAAAATTTGACTTTTTACAGATTTAAATGGTCAGAAGAGGAGGCGTAGTTACCGGGTTATCCTGTTTGCTGGTACATCGGTTTAGTATACGATCTCTACACTCAGTATTCAAAGCTGAACGGAAAGGTTACTTTTTCAAAGAAAATAATATATTTTAACGCAGTTGTCCTAAGGCAGTTTAAGTTTTTTTAACGCAGCAACTTGGACGACGAAAAAGATTCGAAAGTGTCAATCAATAGCATGCAATGAGGAAGCCGTTGAAGGTACAAATGGGTGAATATATTTTTGAATGCCCCCCCCCCCCCTTCCACATTTCTATGTATGGTATCTATAGAACATTTTAATTGATTAATCAGATATTTTCAATAATAAAGCTTTGTAATCCAAGTGAAGAAATAATCGCAATCCACCCTCAAAATTTGTTGCTTTACTTTCCAAAATGCATGTATCACAAAATAATCAAAAAGTCGTACTTGTTTAGCAGTACCTTAGAATTTGAATCTTTTTATAGTAATATTTAATACTTTTAGACAGCCCAGTGGAGAGAACTAGGGTTTCTTTTTTATTTCATTTGATTTACTTCTGTATTTTCCTATATGAACTAGGTACGGTAAGCGCTTGTGCGAACCTATTGACACCAGAGTAATGATGTACATAGGCTAGTATGGTATCAATGTTTTAATTAGATTCAGGTTCCAACCGTATAATTAAATCACTATTAACGATTAAGTCATTTCAAACCTCGGGGAGGTACAGAGCTAATGTGGGGTCTAGATGATTCCAGCGAATCTCACAGCTGCTAAGTCTCGCAGTTGCGCACAGATCTTTTTCTCTACTGCAGGTGGGAATAATCGTTCTTTTGGCAGAATGAGATCGGATTCAATCATTCCATTTCCGGGAACGAGCCCATGGAGTATATTTACCATCCAAGTATTCATTCGAGGATTGAATCCAATAGTTAATGGATAGTATACTTAGCGTCCATGAATCGATTCTGAGGGCAGTATTCAGTGTTAAGCCTTCCCATTGGCCATAAAAGAACAAGTCTGCATCAGCTTACTTCGTTATTTTTAAACTAGACCGCGTTGTCGTTCGTTCCTTCGAATCCGGTATGCGGATGGATAGATTTTATTGCTATACCAATCTGTTCTGTAAGAAACAACCGTTTCACAGAGAATATTGACCGAAAGTAGGTACTATTACCCAAAGGATGGAGGAACTTTCAGATAGACTCTATCTGATGTATTTTGTTCAGGATTACTTTTTATGCAACGTGGACGGATTCCATACAGCAAATAGCGTCCTGGAACGACGGTTCTTTTTTCGGATTCATCTCTGGATTTGGTCCTTGAAAGGAAACGTTTAGTCGGACTCGTTAATTCCGATTCCGTCCGTCATTAATTTCTTCTTTTAACATCAAATCGAGATATTATCGAATGGATCTTATTTCAAAATCAGATCAAGTCATGCTCCTGCTTGATAATTTGGTTTGCTTTAAATTTTGTATCCTCAAACGTGCCAGAAACAGGCTTCTTTCTTAGTGCTAGATTACAAAGGTTCATTGTTGAAAATACCGAATTGTCGGGTTCCAGTGAAAAAGTGACAGTTTTAATGAATGATGATTTTAAATTAAACGGATACTAAGGAGGTTTACAATTTTCAATACGATATGAAACTTGATACCATGGGTAAACTCGTGAAAATGCAATCTAAATATTAGCATGGAGATAGAAATCCATAAGAAACATGGAATCCAACGCCATATGAGCTCTCCAGCCAACTTTTTGAGGCAATCAGTTCCTTATTGTTCATAACACTAATGGGTAATCTGACATTATACTATTACTTGACAGCAAAATTAATACTAGATGAATGTAATGTTTTCCTGAACTGAAATTTCCACAGTGAAATCTCACAGTTTCAGCTGAATTGTGTGAATCCCACAAGATATGCAAGAGGCAGAATATTATTTATTGCACATGGCATTCCAATACTCAAATTTCGGTTCAAATTTTCTGTTTTGAGAAGCCTCAGCTTCCACTTCCAACAACAACATTAACAAACGAACTATGATCACAAAGAACACTATTAGCGGAAACGGAAAACGAGGAGTAAATCAAATGAATAGCAAAATAAAGCAAGCTGTAATTGATCAAATACGGGAAATGAGCGAAAATAGAGAGCGTTGTTGGTTGATATATCACTGTCAACACCGTCATTTTGCGAGCACAACGCCTCCTCGATACTTTATAAATCAACGTTTGATGGGAACACGGTAAATTGATGTTTACTGATAAAAGTATAACTATTGATTACACCAGTGGAACCAGTTTGTTTTAAATCAACGTTCAAATTTCTGAACAGTTTAAACAACAGCTTAAACAAGTTTTGATGATCGGTAATTATTTTAAATACTAGGTACGTAACTCACGATAAAGGGGACACCGGAACCCATAATAGCTGTGATGGTAGTGATTTATTGAAGTCAGATGGGTTAATTACTTCCTCAAACGTGTGATTCACGGAGCGCTTTCGTTAGATTTCAGGGGTGAAAAAATCACACGATATTGTCCAGTTTGAAACGTACGGTCATGTATGCAGATTTGCAAGAAAACTAGGTGTGATACACGAAAAATTCCAATAGAATCTCATTAAGTCCATACTAAAATCAGGGGTGCCACCCCTCCCCCCCCCCGCCCATGTACGTTGATAACCCCTAACTAAAAGAAATGTGAAAAATACTCGTAAGCACCCCTTATTTTATCTAAAACTAAAAAAAGCTTTATAGAGGTATTGAAAAAATTCAAACCCAGTCGGCAATTGACAGAAAGGGCAACAATCGAGCACTGTCATTGTCACTTATACTCGTATATTTCAGATGGAAAAACAAAATATATTTAAATTAATTATTAGGTTTATTATTTACGTTCTATCTAGTGATGGTATATATTTTTGAATGTCGTCACTTTAAACACTGTTTCAATCAACCCCCCCTCCCTCCCGGAAAAATTTCAATGACGCAGTCTGCCCCTCAAGAATTTCAATGACGCGGTCCTGCTAAAATGCACATTAGTTTCCAAAAAACTCATTTCTTGCAAGGTTGTGTTATTGGTGCCTCGGAAGAATTTGAACCTTCCGAGCCTTCCCCGGGGAGAAAACCGCAGAATGACAGCCGCTTTTATCCACTCTGCTATCTAATGAATTTAATCAAACTTCTTCCAAACCTTGAGTTAACTCAGTCGTTACGTCTGCACATCATTTCCAACGGAAACTCTGAAACTGAAGTTCGTAAGTGACTCAAATCATTAACCATAGAGAAACAGATGGTATCTCAATCAATGTACATTAGTTGAAGGTAGAATCGCTCAGTACAGCGATAGTGTTGTGAACTCCCCTTTTCTGATAAGGAACTGAGTGCGCCAATAAGTTGCTGAGAGCGCTCAAATTGTCATTTAAAAAGCCTAGGATTCTCACACAAAACGTCCCCCTACAAAGACTTGGAATGTTAAATTCTACGAATGAGAAGAAAAAAATCAATGTCAGATGAAAACAGATATATAAAAATGAATAAAATATCAACAAAATCAAAAAGGATGCTGTAAGGTCAACTTGAACGAAAAATTTGTTCAACCAACAAATTGGGAAAAGAAAGTAACTTATCAATTTCCTACAAAACTATACAATGAATTTTTTCAAAGTTGTTACTCATTATTACAGAGGGTGAATGTATCAGATGAAGCGTAAAAACCCAAGTGAGGAAAAAACACGAGAAGATAAAATCAAATTGTGATGAATGGTGTTTGAGATGCAATAAAGTTTTAAAGTGATAGCTGTTGACTAGATTTAAATAAAAATGCTATAGGTAACGAAAAAATAAAATAAAATAAAAAAATCACAATGCACTCAGAAGCTGTATGTTCAATTTGTAGGTTTAGAAGCTTTTTGTTGACTTTTTTTATTCAAGAGATGAGAAAAAAAGAAAAGAAAAAATGGGTTTCGAAAGTTTTCAGTACCTTAAACACCTTAGATGGGGTTGAGTGTGATGCAACGAAAATGTTAATTATTTATCTCATCAGAAAAACGGTTAGTATTCAAGTCAGAAGTACCTTTACCTTGGGTGGAGCCGGGGGATCTTTAGAGTTCATATCTTTTACGTAAATGTTCCAGGTGGCGTTCCCCTTGAAGGATTTGTCAGCTGCGTAGCACCTCCAGAGGCACTGAATGAGCATGGCCGCCGCAGGTATTTGACGGTTGAAGTGTTTCTGGCGTTGTTTTTGCTGGACTTTGAGGGCGAAGCCCGATCCCAGGATGCCCTGCGGGAGTCCAAATAGAAAATAACGTCAGGAATTACAATCTAATTCACTATCTAGGAACCATATTTGTGTACTTGAGCGGCATAAGTTGTGATGGATATGGTTAGTTTGCCGTTCCCTGTTCTTAAATCCACAGCCTTGAGAGATCTACCATATGCCTTCCAGCATCTGGGACTTTCTTCTATTATTGACTGTCTTGACGCCATTCTCTTGCATTGCCCTACAGGCTAAATGCTTTTGAATATGTCCCCTCAAGTAACAATTATAACCCCCGCCCTGAATTCTGCAAGCCTCCCCATAATTGGGAGCCATTCTTCCAATCAGCCCCCCTTCAGAGCTTTTCTCATTGCCCTGGGAGTATGATGGATATGGTTAGCTTGCCCTTCCTGATTCTTGAATCCGACGCCACGGGAGATATACCAGACGCCTTCCAGCATCTGGAACAACCTCTAAGAGTTGCGGGCATTATCCGCATTCAGCTCATGGAAGGGACAACCATACCATTCCATCACCATCCCATGTTACAAAGTTCAATTTACTTTCTATTCATGTCCATTCCATCAGTAACGTTTGGAATCAGTTTGGTTTACGTTCAGTAAAATGGTGTAGTTGCCCCTTCCAATGGATGAAGCGATTACCCAGCAACACCCAAATACCAAGTACAAAGTTATGACCTCCGTGAAATCTCATTTAAGAATGACCAAAAATGGTTCTCCATCCGAAGCTTTCTCTGAAACTGCCGGTCCTACATCCGTAATCTGCCAGTAATCTAGGGGTCTTGATTCATTATTTAATTTTCCAAAAATTGAACACTAACGTGGAAGAAAATACGCTATTCAAATGTATGCGCCAGAGTACATAAATGAAAATTTCAAATATGTTAAGCACTTTCTGGTTTACTATTTTCAATAAAATTAGCCTTTGTATCGTATTGCACAAATTGTCAAAAATGCTATAAAAAATCCATTATTTAGCTCATGGACACAACCTGGGGTCCAGTAGATCTTAAGTTCTGGCCACCTCGATCGCTCGAAGCTGTGGCCCGTAAACTAGTCCGTAGAAATTCATCTTCAGCAAATAAAAACAATTTCTGAACCTGAAAGTGACTCTCCAGACCTCAGAATGACACGAGCAATCAAAACTGTCAAGCCCATGTTTTAGGACTGGCAGCATTTCTATTTTTGTCTTACAAATATTACGACTTACATTTTGAGCTAATCTTTATAAGAAGGCTGATGGGCTTGAACACTAATGCTGCAGCCAAAGATTGGTTCATAACAACCAAAAAGCGGCAGGATCCTGCACTTGCAGGTTTCACGATTGGGATCCTTAGTTACCCTGCCTTTAATTACATTTTAGTGGAATGGCCCATACCCTGTAATATCATTTTCGAAAGACTTACCGCTGGCAATGCGAAAAACGAGATAGCGAATACGCTGAAGCAGGAAGCAACGATTTTCCCCATCCACGTTTGGGGGACTGCATCTCCGTACCCTATCGTCGTGACAGTTATCTGTAACAGAGTTTTAATCATAACAACACGAATGCTCATCAAAATATCATTAATATGGTCATTACTGATGATACACTGAGTTTATTGAGGGAAAAAAAGGTCCAAAACGTCTATTTTTATCAGCACAGTTCAGATTAAATGATAATAAATTCAGGATGAACTCACCACTCCCCACCAAAGAGCGTCCGCGTAGCTCGCAAAGTCTCCCGTTTTTCCGTCGGGACCTACGGCATCTTTTTCTGCCAAGTAAACGAAATAACTGCTGAATATTAGGCCAAGAAAGCCGATGTACAGTGTTGTTATGAGCTCCTGAAATTGAAAACATTGGACAGAATCAGCTTACAAGGTTCACAGCAGACAGCGAAAATTGCTTAGGTCAATCTTCTTTTTTTATGTAGTTCCCCATAAAAATTGTTCTTCTTTCTTTCATAAAAAGTTATATTGATCCAGCTTGGACGCATTCCATGATCTAAATTTGATACTTTTTAAAAGAACTAAGATATGTTAGGTTAGCCACCTACTTCCTAACTAATAAAATGATCATTGGCGATGCAGATTTCGTTCTTCCAGCGATTTTCAATAATTTTTGTTCTTTTGATCTTTCACTACCCACTGGCAATGCACTGGTAGTGCAATTGTGAATCAGTTTTGAGTGTGCCAATTATTATATGCACAGAACATTCCACACCTAAGTCCTGCCATTATTATGTGACAAAAAACGCATCAAAACAATAAAAGTTCCCATCATTCAACATGATCAAATGGGCGTATTTCTGAAACATTTCAAGATATACTAATGTTGTATTGTTATCAAATTCGAGCAATTATTAAATGTTGAAATTGTTAACCATCAATTTCAAGGCTACAAAACTCATTCAAAACAATATTTTTCCGTTCAGAAAAACAAAAATGTTGGATTTATACAATTTTTGGCTTAATTGATTTTTTAAAGCACATTTAGTGAGATCCAAGTACATTTTTCGGCATAATTTCGTACACATACTTGTCAATGTTTAATGTCTTTGGTCGATGAACAATTTGGACTATTATCCTGCTACAAAACTAAAATTTATTGATTTTTACCCAACTTTTTCCATTTTTGTAGGTTTGTTTTAGCACAATTTCGAAATTTCAAACATAGAAATCAGAATATAAAACAGCTTTGGAATACAAAAATTTGGACAAATTTCACATGATTTTTGGAGCTATTGCAACATTTTAATTTTAGTAGAAAATTAGCCAAAATCGGGAGTTTTAAAAGTGCGAAACGTTTGATCAACTGCAGCCAATGAAACCATTTACGAAATCCCATTTACGTGTTCACAGATCTCGAAGAATTAGGATCACATAACTGACTTGATGTAAAAATTAATATGTGCTCACTCAAAATCTTCTACCACAACTAGAAACCGATTTCAGCCAACAAAAAGTGAATGATTTAATCCTTGACTTTCAAACTTGAAAAAATGAGAAGGGACTAATAAGTAACCTTGTATCTCAATACTCTGTTTGCATTATTTTCATAACTTGAAATACTGTTCATTCGAACTAATTGCAAAAAAATGATTTGCAATGAATAGGTGCTGCTACTTGTTTTGATTCGCGTTGATTGATAATCTGAAATTCTAACCAGACTATGAATGAACACAACTTGGGTTAGGACATTAACTAAGTATAGTTAACATGCATTCAACATTAGAATAACATCGCCTGTTTACAATTATGCACCCACCCAACGCCGTTTCGTTCGAACAGACTCAGCAGAATCACTAGCAAAATCATTGGCTGGTATTCTCACCAGCCGGTAGATGAACGCAGCTGTCATGTCACTATGCCTAATATGATAAGGTGAAGAGGTTTACCGTGTCCCAATCCTCAATACGTCCATTTTCATTCATTTATCCCGTCAACGGGTGTCGTTCGAGAGTTGGAATTTTAAATTTTGGATCTAAGAATAGGACTCTGCTCCTTTGAAATCAGTAAACGATCATTTTCAGCTATAAAACCAAGTCGTTGGGCACGAAATTGACCGCTGATGAATGTTGTACATCATTTTTAAGTAAAATGAACAAGCCAGTCAATACACAAAAGACAAAAAAAGATGAAATTATCCCCACAAAATTTGTGAGCTTAGCTATTCTATAGTTATGCTGTCTTCAGAATGGGATTTCGCAGCTGCCAATCAATAGGCACCCTCCATATTGCACCTGTTTGGAAAGCACTTGCCAACATGCTTTATATGAATACATAAATTAAAATAGATGACATTTTCTAGGCTATCCAAGAATTCGTAAACTTTGTGCCTAATCACTAGCGTTGTGCCAGCGATTTTTCAAATTGACTTCCACCATTTTCAAGAATTAAGACGTCAAAAAACACGGTGCAGAACTACTGAACACGATTCGCGTTATTTGGATCAGTTTTCTATTGAAAAATATTACATTGTGGTAAAAACGAGAGAAACAATATGTATAGAGAATGATTAGGTAACCGTGTCGAATTGGAGGTGGGAGAATTCGCCATGGAAGAAATCGCATTAAACGGTGAATCAAATGATTGCAACTAGCAAATGGCGCAATAAAACGTTTTATTTTGACGCTTTCTGTTTGCTTTCACATTTAGTTGGATCAATGAGAGATAAAATGGGTAGAGAAGAGCACCATTTACCAGCTTATGGCAAAAATTACATATCCACTAGGTACAGCATGGCGATATTTCAATCTTGAAAGACACATCAAGATCAGGGAGACTTAATACCGATACGGTTGGATGGAATGTCCATGTTGTGGTCAGGTACTCCAAGAACTTCCTTTAAAATCCCTTTAAACGGCCCTTACATCCATCGTATGAAAAACCAGATCTGAACGTACCATGGTTTACAAAGCGCTGCAACAAACAAGCGAAATGGTAGAGGCCCAGATGAACATTTTCAGGAATTACTTCGAAGAAATCATGATTTCATGATTTCTAAGCTCATTTAATAAAAGATTCGGATTTAAAAGGACATCCGAATCGTGGGTGATCATGAGTCCGATCAGCTAGGCAACATCAATCATGTTGGGCTGGAGTGATATTAGCTCATGAGATCTGTAGTAAGTTTACTCTATAGCATTCCATACTCTATAGCAATCCATATTTCTACTTCCAAATCTTTCAAACGATCTCTGCAGGAAGCGCTGGTATGCATGACTGGATTGCATTTGTCAAAACAAACGTGCAAGTGATACCACGATAATAAATAGGGGTTTTCCATGTTTTTCACTTTTGTTGGCGAGTACCCAAAACCGCGAGGCGTTGATTACTGCTGATCAGCTTAAATTTCTCATACAATCACCGCTTGGTGGAATAGAAGAGACCGATTTGAAGTACTGAATAAAGTTGTTCTAAACAGAAAAAAAGGAGTTACAACCATGTAACACCCGTTTTCACCACTGAAACGGCATTGGATACTTCATCAATTGTAGCTTAATGAGTGACATATTGTTCCCCAGTGTAGTTTCGTAATTAATTGAAGCTGTTCAGATATGAAATGCAAGGATAGGAGGACAAATGGTGGATAATCAACCGGAATGACAGCTACGAGGTTCTTTCAGTTGGATTATTTAATTCATATAGAAATGGAAAATTTACGTGAATTCCACGTTTTTTAATTGAGTTTTTGATGGTGAATAGCTCGGAAATGACATCAATGTGGTAAGAGAAGTTTTACGTGTTAGAAATAGAAAGACGGCAGTGACACGCAAATTAGAAAGCTCATGTAGAAAGCTTGATGCCACACTAAAAAAAGGTCTCTACGTCCTCAAATCCTATTAAGAATAGCTTAAACGGCGAAGTTACATTCTGCTGATGATCAGTTACGGTGGATAAAATTCGCATTTGATTACTCATCTGTCAAAAAAGAATTTTGGGAGAAACAGATGCAAAACGTTGACAGAGTCTACAGTACCATTCAAAATAATTGAACAATCATTTGCGATGAACAGCAAATGGTTGGTTTGTTGGATAATTGGTTGGGGCCCGTTGATTGGTAGAAATTACACTCTACGGAACCATTCAAAATAATTGAACAACCATTCGCGATGAACATCAAATGATCGATTCGGTGAATTACTTATTGGACACCGTTGATTGGTTGAGATTCTCACCTGACGATGGATGAACACAACTGAGCCGAGTAACCTCCACGTGCCTCCTTGCCGGTCGACGTGCAGCATGCGGAGGATTTGAAGGAATCGGATGCCTCGTATCGCCGACGTTGCGAACACTTGCCCATTGGAACCAAGCGTTAACACGACTATAGATGCCACTACAACTATGAGATCTGTAAAAAGATTATCAGAATGATAATAGTAATTACACATTGATGAAAGGAAAGATGATTGAAAGCAGAAGTTTAACAGCTAGCCGCTTATGACAGAAATATTACAAGATTCAATTCGTGACGTAAGGTGGTTCGAAATAGAAAACCAGAAAGACTAAGAATATTTTGAATGCATGAAATAAGTATGGTTTTTAAGATATTTCTATGAGTTGAACTATGGATCATTTCACATAGTTGATGTTTGACTTGACCTTAGTTGCTGTTAATGTAGATCATGTTCTGGCTTGGAATTCAGCAATGGCATTATTTTGACTCGGGACAGATCATTCCAAATCTACAGCTTCCCTTAATTCATGTATAAGTTTTTTGAAAAAATTTCGATGAGCTATATCATTGGTTATTTTCATTTTTTTAGAGAAGTATTACTAATTGTTCCGGGAAAAGTAAATCACATTTCTTGGAAAAAAGGAATTGCAATAGCAGTAGAGGCTTGTGTACGCGTTCTGGACACAATCATGAATCCTAAATAATCACAATAATAATATAAGATAATTATACAGTCTGTAGTGCACAAGGAGTTGTCATTAAGAACTCACCAATTATACAAATAGGTTTCCTTACAAATCTAAATCTCCCGCAGCAGCCCATATATTTGGATCGACACCCAGCAGACCACAGCCGGATTATGTATTCAACTCCGAAGAATACTACCAGCCAAATCTCCTGCAATTAAAACCAATGAATATATTTTATACATCATTTATAGAAATAAAAACATGCTGCATGGTGAGCCATATTATAACTGGCGTTAGGAAAAGCCCCAACAATTGTAATATAGCATGTGGTTAACAATAAACCGGCGAAGGACGACCATAGAGTCGAAATTATGCGTTTTCAGAGATCATGTCGGGAGGGATGGGGGATCCCGCACTGGGATCAGAACACCCGTATAAATAAGGCCGGACCAGCCCAATGAAATTCATTCAGATCCTCTCTCTTGATTCCATTGCTCTGACCTAAACTTACTCTGTTCTTTTACGACTTAGCCCTAAATTCGCAAGAGTTGCAGCTGCTCTGCTCGCACCACCTTTTGAGATAGTAGCTGGTATATACTATATACTACGTATATAATACATAAATCACCATCATGTTCAAATCCCACCTTATTATCCAAATTTAATCTTCCAAATTAGTTCACCAGTTCAAAATTTCGCTAATCGCCCAACACCAAATTTTCTTCGGTTCAAATTTGATGTCTGCATTTAATTACTATACAGGGCGGAACCGGATAAGTGATGCAATTTTCATCTGTTGATCACCATTAAAAATGTAGTAGAACCCCCAGAACAAGTTTCCTATCTCTTCAAAAGTTATGATTTTTTCACCCTCCCCTTTTTTTAATTATTCATTTTTACTGAACCAATTCTTATGTCATAAAATCACTATTTCTCAGATTGTGCGTAACTTATTTCCATTTTTTCACCTCACTTTTGGAATCAGCATTAATTTTCCTATAACGATACCATTTTGGAGTTTTCAAAACTTTAATTGAAGTTCGTTTATAACAATATAAATGTTAATTTTCAAAGATATTTCGAATTTTCACAAACTGCTAAGAATGAGCTTTTTTGAAAAAAATTATCTTATTACTTTCAAATTTCATAAAAACCGGCTCATCTAACGGTATTTTCTGTATGTAATCAGTTTCAATAGTAGCTGTTTTCTTTGGTGTATTATTACTGAATGAAAGCTGAAAAAGAGGGCATCGTGAGAAAATATTAAACAAAGTTTAATTATTTCTTTATTAGAAAGCCCTTCTAAGCAGGCAACTGGAGATCTGCACAGCACATGTAGAGATATCATGCTTCCTAGGTACACTCGGAAATACGATCAAATCCAACTGAACTTTTAAGAATAGAAGAAGAAGAGAAGAAATTGTAGTATGAAACTGCAGGCAACAAAAATGCGTCCTTCGAGATTGCGTTGAGATGGGGTTCCAGATAGTGTAGACGTAAAGCACCAACTGTCCTACTTGGGCTTTCGCCAGCCAATCGTTCTAGCTCAGTCATTTGGTTGAACTTAAGGTTACAGTCCTATTGAAATTTGACGAGATAAGATGAAAATACAGGCAACCGAAATGGTTCCTCCGAGGGTGCTTCACCGTGAGATGGCGATTTGGATAGTAGAATGGCATAACATCAACCGTACTATTTGGTCTATCGCCAGCAGTCCGTTGCACAACGAGTTTGCGACCCGACCGTTTATCTCACAAATTTTTCAAATGGTGAGTGAACGAGTCATCGTACAGCTACCCGAATAGTCTCATTCGATTCATAGAACTAATTTCTATCAGAATCAAACCAATGAACGACCCATTTACATTAAAGGATTTGAGATTTCGATTTTAAATACTTTAATCCTTGAATATTACGCCTTGAGGATCAAGATGTCGAGATTATTGGCACATCCCGGATCAAGTAGGACTTTTGATCCAAATTTCGTAAACTTTGGCTAAGTGGTTTCGGAGAAAAACATCGGACTGCCAATGGACTGATTTTGGTTCTTTATTGTTGAAATATTCGTACCTTGAAACGTAACCATCAATCTTTGAGGGGGTTAATAATTTTTTTTCCTCGGTCGATTACCACAATCAATTATCAAAGTCAAAAGTAATAAGCCTTTGTAAAACAATATGCAGATTTTTTCATTGCAGGTCCACGCCTTCCTAATCAAGGAACCTCCAGGGAGATTTCAAGGAGAGTGTTACCTAAAAATACCAGAATTCGAAAGACTCGTCCACTTGGCTTAACTTTCACAGATTTTGTGAGTATAGTTTTTTAAATTCCATAGTAATAATGGATACTCTATCTTGGAAATTCGTTGATACGTAGCATTCCGTATTGAGTGATAGACTTGAAACAAATTGTCATTGGTCACCACTTAGAGTTTCACGATTCGTTGATTGTGAAAGGCCTGACCCATAAACTTTCTTCCTGTGTACTCTTACTTCCTAACTGATATGCTGGCTAATTATGTAAATGTGTACTACGATTTTGATCTGTCTGAGGAGGCCCTCTGATGAAGTAACCTTTAAATAATAATTTGCATCTTTTTCTCTGTTTTGTGCGATCATTCAGATCAATTGTGAATCAATGATACTCGAAAGATTCCACCTGCGATATCATTTGAACGCTCCCTGGGAAAAATTCTTGGATCCCTTCAGTTTCGGCGTCATCGTTTTCAAATGCGAGAGAAGAAAAGAGTTCTGGAAGTTTTGCGGCGACAAAATTGAAAGTCTCTACCGTTCCGTAATCATTCATCCTCCGTCAGCTAGCTTGAAGTACCTGAATGATTCAGGCCTTATCATCTTCTTTCAAGCTGCCTCCATAGATATGTACACGCTAAGTGAGGTAAGGACCTACCAACACCATCATACTCTGTTAATGCTGAATTTCGTTTATGTTCAATGCATAGAGTGTCCCCAAAAACGTTCCTTCCCTGCCCAAATCGTCATTTATGGTGTATTTTATTTTTTAATTGAAAATTTCTTGCAATAATTTTCTTGTAATAAAACATTTTTTTTTTTTTCAATTTTATGAAACTCAGATGCCTCAAAATATTTTTGTAACTCAACCCGATCAGTGTGCGTTTATCTAAGGAGCGGATGTCAAATGTGGCACGTGTTATTATTATATTTGATTGGATTATGTGTCTTTTTAATATGAATGCATTTTGATCAAATTCAGATTGTTTTCCTTTCCTCAAAATATTTTTGTAACTGTCCGCTGTACGCACAATTTCTCCCAAACGGCTGGAGCAAAAAATCTGAAATTTTCAGGAAAAATCCATGTTGGTCCGGCAACGCCCCAATTCTTGAGCCAGCTCTCTCACTTAATTTGAAAGTGCCCTTTAAGGGTTGTCAAAGCTTTGTAAAATCCCTAAAAACCTCAAAAAAAAGTCAAGGCGGCCTAAATTTGTACTGTTTTTGAAGAACACTCCACAAGGAATCGAATGAGCCCCTTCCCAGGTCCGTAGGTCAAACCATTCCCGTTTTATTGTGCCAACATTCGCGTTATTTTGGTTTATTATTGTTTTTGTGTTGATGTCAATAACCTAGTGATGTATGTAGTGATGTGGTTACTGGAGTGAACGCCTAAAAGGCTTTGTAGCCGATACACGGGTTGAAGCATTCTGATAACCATAAAAAACGCTGCAAATTCAATTGGGTTCCGTTCATGATTTGAATTTCTACTAAGCTTTGGAGTGTGCGTGTTTCACAGGTGATAGAGCGATTATTGAATTTCAGGAGGCACACAAATGTGATCAACTGATCAATCCAAATAGGTATTTTGGTTGAGAACAGATTTACGTGCTCTATGCATGTCTCCTGAAATTCAATAATCGCTCTGTCACCTGTGAAACACGCACACTCCAAAGTTTTGTTGAAATTCAAATCATGAACGCTAGCCAATTGAATAATAAACCCCAGTGAAAGAATTTGCACCTTTTTTTAAAAATATTTTTAACGGTAAGTTATGTAAGTAGTGGATGTACGAGGCCCCCTAGTGACTCATGATATTGCTTTTTTATCTAAACGTTGAATCAGAATTCATATCATTCCTGATAAGGCTTCATTTTGATCAAATTGTCAACAAAAATTCATACTTTTTACGAACATAATTTCAAAAAGAAAGCTTCCTTTTTTGAAGAATAAAACCATCTTGTACAAACGACTTCTCTGGAATTTGGATTCACAGTACGATGCGACTAACACTAATTACGATTGAACGAGCTCGTTTCATTGGGCTCAGAATGTGTGCCTACACGCTCGATTCTAGACTTATCACGGGCTTAAGCGACCTTTTGTCGCCACTAGGAGTTTTACCGATATAAACCGAGATCGGACGATTGTGTACCATCTCTGGGCTCCTTAGTTTCAATTTCTGACTGATGAAAAAAATCTAATGGGCAAAAAGCTATCTTCTTAAAGGGATTTTCAAGTCAAAATGATGTTTAGCTCTTATAAAGTCATTAAAATGTTGATTCTCTCTTTGATCAAAAAGCAGTGAAATCAGGAAATGAAAATTACCTGGTGGTACAGCGTAAAAATTATTTAAAACATCTAATCTGACACTTGGGTGTTCACTGAACACTGTTCAGTACATCCACATTACAGAAAAACGCTCAGAAAACCTCAATATTTATGCCAGTACATACTGGCATAATCATAATCATATGATGGTTAGAATTTAAAACGTTGTTGGCTGATATCATACATAGCCAAATCAGCTGTTGTACATTGGATTATTGATGTACAGGTTTGGAAGAAAAGGTTCATTAAAATTATTTGCAGTTTTCCTAAATTATGTTTAGGTATCTCGATCGCCCCTCAGTTATCTGAGGTACATCAAGACTTGCCAGTATACTTGGCTCGCTATGGCTTACCTGGCAACGGAAAATGGCTTAGATCTTAGCGATTCTTCAAAACTGGAGCCGTTTTTTCGGCAAGTATGTAGCAAGTCACTATCATATTCATGATTTAATTTGATTACCTGGGATAATGTATCCCCCTGTATGTTTGAACACACCAAAGTAACTAATCAGGGTAATGTGGTTTCCACTAAGCAGTAACCCATTTACATTTACGTGGCAATTCACAATGAATCCACGTGTAAAGCATCTGATGATTACGGCGCTAATTCCCACATCATGCTGTTTTATGTTGAACGGAATGATGGATATGATCGTTACTCCTTCCTACTTCTTGAAACTGCTCAGCCTGAGCAGTAACCTGATGCTTTTAAACTTCGTATGTGGTTTGCAGGCATATCATCTCAGCAATTGGCAGGGCCAGCTAACCATTCCATTATCTTCATACTACAAATAGGACTCTATGAAGGGGTATACTCTCACTGCCTTGAGAATAATCACTGTATGTGAAAGTCATCATCTGATCAGTGATCACCTCCATACTTGGTAATTGCATTTCAGGTGTTTAGCTAAGCCATATCAAATTTAGGTATCATAGGTCGTTTACGGGAGAAATCAGCCTCAGAGGTCCCTTAAACGGCTGAACTTAAAGTTTGAATCCACAATCACTATGTTACACAGCTCAAACCTCGTGAGTTTGAGATCTTTCGCTGGATCCAAAGACGCCATCAATGCGACAACAGGACAGCGATGCTTATTCTCTGACTTCATATTACACATAGAGTCTCAGCAATCATATCTCCAGTTTCAGAGTTGGAATGACAATGTGGAGGTTTAAGAAGTACAACACTAATTTTTTGAGCCCCAGAGAAAAATGTTGTACCAAATGGGGTATGGTTTGAAGTCGCCCGATGCAACTATTCGATCTTGGGGGAAACGTTGTTCGTATAGTCACTCTAAACATTTTGTTTCACATCAGATAAGCATCTAACTCTATCAGATACAATTGGCGACGAGTTTTCGTAGTGTGTATTAATTTTTTTGAGCCAAAATTAAAATGTGGTACCAAGTTTGGCTGGCCTTAAGCAGCCGGAGGGTTTTTCTGGTTATCAAAATTCAAGGGAGCTTTTTAGCTTCTATCGTAGAGGAGGAAGGAGGACTCTCACTCTAAAAACTTTCGTTTCTCGCCAATTAAGTAGCTATCCAAATTTTCGGGGCAGCTGAATATGTACATAACGTATTTCCTTGAAGGAAATTTTGAAAATTTCGAAAGTCTCCCACGAAAACTCACTAATAAGGAAGAAATTTGAATATTTGCCTTCTCGGGTTGAACGAATTCATGTGAAGGAAATGGCGAATAGCACTTCGGATTTTATCTCCTATTCTTCTCCAAAACAAAAAAGAGTTGAGCGAGAAAAAAAAGGATGAGGGTAGAATAGCTGACAAAAGAAAATGTTGATTCATAGCCTTGGGCGTTTCAATCTCGGCTTCGGTTGTTTATGGAAATTGTTTCATTTCTGAAGGAGTGAAGTTTTTTTTCCTGTTCAACTTTTCAGGCACTTAGTTTCCTGCGGGAGGTTTTCTTCTCAGGCGTTGGAGCTGTGCGAGACGCATTAGCGCCTTCTTTGGAAACGGTGTTGGCATTCGTGAACAAGATCATCAAAGTCGCCGCATACGATGAGATCCTACTGGAAGACCACGTGGTCGATTTGATGAAAAAGTAATCACCGAAATTTGCAATATTATTGATATACATTATGTATACATTGTTGTAAGTAGGTATACATTATGTTTATAGGTTTCATATGTACCGATTTGGGGATATAAGTACTCCCCTGTCCACTGTGGTTCGAAATCGGAAAAATGTGGACCGAAACCGCAGTTTTCCAAATTTTGGTTTATTATTCAATAATAAACCATAGTAATCGCTCTCGAAAAAAAAATTTCTAACCCCCCCTGAAAATTTCATGGTTTACGTTTCAAAGGGTCTGGAATCCAAATCTGCAATAAAAAATTTTCCGTCCGTCCGCCGTCCGCCGTACGCAAGATTTCTCCCAAACGGCTGGACCAAAACATCTGAAATTTTCAGGAAAAATCCATGTTGGTCCGACAACGCCCCAATTCTTTAGCCAGCTTTCTAACTCAAATTGAAGTGCCATTTAAGGGTTGTCAAAGTTTTGTAAAATCCCTAAAAACCTCAAAAAACATCAAGGCGGCCTAAATGTGGACTTGTTTTGTAGAACTTTCCATGAGGAATCGAATGAGCCCCTTCCCAGGTCTGTAGGTCAAACCATTCCCGATTTATGGCATGATTAATGCGGCCATGATTTGCGTTTTTCGAGTTCTGTTATCGCCTTCTTGATAACTGGCAGTTTCCCATCTGGCCGTTCCAAGCGCCCTCAACTCGAATATGGGAGTGAGCCCATTTCCTTTAATTTGATGTAGGTCTGATATGAAATCAAGAGAGACTTTGGGTAGTATAAAGGGAACTGCAAATATGGAGCGCAGTTTAAATGATATAAGGTAGCAGAAGCAAAACGCTGCAAATTCTTTCACTGGGGTTTATTATTCAATTGGCTTGCTTTCATGATTTGAATTTCTACTAAGCTTTGGAGTGTGCGTGTTTCACAGGATAGAGCGATTATTGAATTTCAGGAGGCGCACAAATATGATCAACTGATCAATCCAAATAGGTGTTTTGGTTGAGAACAGATTTACGTGCTCCATGCATATCTCCTGAAATTCAATAATCGCCCTATCCTGTGAAACACGCACACTCCAAAGCTTAGTAGAAATTCAAATCATGAAAGCAAGCCAATTGAATAATAAACCCCAGTGATTTCGTTTATTATTGTTTGTTTGTGACCTAGTGATGTCCGACCGATAGCGTCGAGTTGTAGTGAATGTGGATACTGGAGTGATAGCCGATGTGGATACTTGTAGTTTATAGACGATACACGGGTTGAAGCATTCTGATATGCATGAAACGCTGATGATATATAGGTAAATATTATTCAATATTATTAGTGGGGTAAATAAGTAGGTATTCTTTCTCTGGGGTTTATTATTCAATTGGCTTGCGTTCATGATTTGAACCTGTTCTAAGCTTCGGAGTGTGCGTGTTTCACAGGTGATAGAGCGATTATTGAATTTCAGGAGATATGCATAGAGCACGTAAATCTGTTCTCAACCAAAATACCTATTTGGATTGATCAGTTGATCATATTTGTGTGCCTCCTGAAATTCAATAATCGCTCTATCACCTGTGAATCACGCACACTGCTAATTCTTTCAGTCGGGTTTTTTATTCAATTTTATTCATTTGAATTGCATTTATGATTTGAATTTCTACTAAGCTTTGGAGTGTGCGTGTTTTACAGATGATAGAGCGATTATTGAATTTCAGGAGATATGCATAGAAATCTGTTCTCAACCAAAACACCTATTTGGATAGATCAGTTGATGATATTTGTGAGCCTCCTCTACATCAGTCTACCTTTGGCTACATCGTTTAAATTTGGATTTTGGGAAGTTTTAACGCAATACGAGTGCCAAAGGACTTGATAAATTATAGATGTTTTTATTGTGGGGGGGGGGGGGGGGTATTGAGGTTCAATAAAAAAACGCTGAAAATTCTTTCACTGGGGTTTATTATTCAATTGGCTTGCGTTCATGATTTGAATTTCTACTAAGCTTTGGAGTCTGCGTGTTTCACAGGATAGGGCGATTATTGAATTTCAGGAGGCACACAAATATGATCAACTGATCAATCCAAATAGGTATTTTGGTCGAGAACAGATTCACGTGCTCCATGCATATCTCCTGAAATTGTCTAAATAAACATTCAATAATGAAAACAATGATAAACATACATTAATGACAGAACATAAAGATCAACAGCATCAAAAAAGGACTAAAAAGCGTAAACAAGGAACGAATGCAGATATTAAATTGTCCAAATAGTTTTATGGCTACAATAAGGACTTAATAGATGAGATATTAACTTGGATTATATTGGAGATTATATGGGATAGTAAAGAATTTTTTGATGAAAAATAAATTTTTCGAATTTCGTTTTAGTTCTTTTGTATCTACTGCAATGGAAAGTAGAGAAACCAGCAAGATAACCATTGAAAAAGCAAGGGCGGTCAATAGACAGCTGCGCGAGCGTGAGTCATGTTGGCGCGAACGCATGAAAGTTAATGCCCATATTTTAGAAATGCGTTGAAAATAACTGAACATCGAAACTGAAGCTGGAACCGAGGTTCTCGGGCGCTGGGCCAGCGGCGCCGGGCGCTTGCCTCTCCGCCCGCTTGCCTCGCCGCCTGCTTGCCTCGCCGGGTTTTTCGAGAGAAAACTCTTCCACAGGACGGCGCCGCTCGCGCCTGTTTAGGTACATGAAGGAATCGCGAGGCACAGGCGCAGGCGTCGTGGTAACCACCCGCCGTGTCTTGGCTTACGTGGAAAACGAACGTGAGCGAGCTGGCCCATCGCGATCTGTTGGCGCCGTCAAACAATACGATTCTATGAATGTGTCACGCGTAACGGCGCGGCACCGTGCGGCAAACGCTCACGCCGCATGGTTTGAATTTCCTCGCAATCGCGTAATCGCGTTAACATTTGTTCACACTTTGTAGGTTAACCTGCTTTTGTTGAGATTATATCGTTCAACAATGACATTGCCTTTTAGGTGATTCCTTTGCTGTTTATTTGCAATGATGATTTCTATGATTTTCAAGAGAGCTTCAACAAAATGAAATATCAATTTTGCTGAAAAACAAATACATTTTTAACCTATATCAGATATAGATTCTGAGAACACATTGTGAGCGCGACTTCTTTTAATTTCACTAGTCTGATTTATTTAAACTTTACTAGAATGAATATTAGAAATGATTTGCGATCATTTTCCCCAAAAAGTAGTATTTCTTAATTTTTTAACCTATCTATTTTGCGGATTTTATCATTTTCCCAATTCATACCGCGAACTGTTTCTTTTATCGTTGGGATTACTCGATTGCAGGTCAAAAGTTGCGCAATGTTTTTCCGCCTTCAAACTGGAATTTCTCCATGAGATCGACGAGGAATCGCAAGTTTTTTGGAACTGCAGTAAAAATACAAATAATTCAGAAACTAAAAATTTTTTCAAATTTTCAATGTTTGAACTGCAATTACAGTAGATATAAAAGAGGGGATAGTGACATAGGAGTTTTAACATACAGGGGGGATAGCGACATAGGCTTCTCAACGCACGACTGGGCTAAGAACATGGATACTATATATAGGACTATATTAACATCTATTAACTATATTAACATGGATATATTAACATCCCCTCTCCATCATCCTACTCTCGACCCCCGTTAAACTCGACTATATTATACTATTGTGCATAGCAAGATTTGAACAGTCACAAGGCGCTTATAGGAACCCCGATCGAGCCAGCTCATTGCAATTGCAATCCTGAGGCCTTACCTTCATCGCTACCTTCTAACAACCGACCAGTTCTCAACTCATACGAGTAGCCCAGTGGAGAGCTGCAACGAAGATTCCCGCTTCGATTCTCGCCAAGGCCGATTGTTGCTATTCCCCCCGTGCGTTAAACCGGCTATGTCACTATCCCCCCTGTACGTTAAAACGCCAATGTCGCTATCCCCCCTGTACGTTAAAACTCCTATGTCACTATCCCCCCTTTTATATCTACTAATTACGGTCCTTAGGGGTCGTTTATGATTATGAATGTGCATTGGTTGTAACGGAAATTTTACGTAATACCCGAAAACGTGGTCAAAACGCTGCAAATTCTTTCAATTTTATTCATTTGGCTTGCATTCATGATTTGAATTTCTACTAAGATTCGGAGTGTGTGTGTTTCACAGGTGATAGAGCGATTATTGAATTTCAGGAGGCACACAAATATGATCAACTGATCAAACGAAATGCGAAATCGTAGGTATTTTGGTTGAGAACCAATTTATGTGCCCTATGCATATCTCCTGAAATTCAATAATCGCTCTATCACCTGTGAAACACGCACACTCCAAAGCTAGCACACTCCAAAAACGCACCCGAATGCAAGCCAAATGAATGAAATTGAATAATAAACCCCAGTGAAAGAATTTGCAGTGTTTTTTCATGGGATCAGTGGATTGCCTAAATTATTGGTGCTACACTAGAGGATGTCAGAGCCGTAGTTTCAAGAAGTAAACTTCTCTTGCATACAACAGTAAGCCATGTGCTGTCAATCGTCGTTTTGTTATTTCGTGTAAAAATACTTTTCATCGCCATAAAAGAATTAGTAATATATAAACGGGTATTTCTTATTTACCCCGAGTTTTGGAAATATTTTCAACAGCAGGAAAAATTTGATCATTCAGTTGGGTGTTAGACGTTTATTTCGTTCAAACTGCTCTACACTTGTAACTCCACCAGCCTCCCCTCCGATTCTGGTCGGAGGGAGCACTCATAAATGTACTTGTCAACGAAAAAAAGAAATTAGACCCGACCGCGGACGACCGTTTACCTGAGAACACGATAGGTGCGATTATTACTATTACCGTTTGCTGCTATCGATGCAACATGGTCGAAACCAAAGGAGAAATGGTCAACTCGGCTGGTTATCTCATTATATTTTATTTTGCTCGAACTCATTATTGAAAATCCTTAAAATTGATCCCACATTCGCCAGCAAAACGGATCACCAAGCAGAATGATTTTTTTTCTCGTCGAATTTTCTGGTGTTCGATGACTATTTTAAGAACGTTATGAATGACATTGCGACAATTTTCCTTGTTTACAGTGACTATTTAAGGATGGTTTGAGGCCACGTGACAAATTGTTCTGGTTTGCGATGGCTATTTTGGGGAGGTTATCAGCCATGAGACGGATTTCATGGAAGTTAGGTTTGTATTATCCATTGTGGGAGATCCCAACCAAGGTTTGTTTATATTAAATATATAAATATAATTGGAATTAACAACTTGGAGCTAATGGACAGAACATCAACCTTAGCAAATGGAAACGATTCTGGGAAAACATGATTGGCGATCCGTATTGGTAGATGTGGGGTTTTGGTCGGGTTCAGGAACATGTTTATTATGTGAAGTCCACAGCTGAAACATCTGAACACAGATCTGCCAAGAACCTACACGTTTTTAACAAATTTACTCGTAGATAAAAACAAAGCTGTTGGAATGACCAAAGAAAGTTGAAATGCGTTTTTAAACTTTTTCAGAATAGAAATCCGTTCTCAGGCATTATGAAACGATTCTTCGATTGTATATATAGAAATATTTATATAGTGTGCATGTGTGTGTGTGTGTGTTCGCATGTACAACTTTCTTTTTTGTGAGGAACAAATAGACAGGTCAACCTTCAGAAACTAAAAACTGATTTCAATACATTTCAGGTGTCTGGAATTCAATAGCACCGATACCGACTCCATTTTTCGAATTCTCGTCACGTTAGATATGTTGAATAATTTGGCGACGAGGAATGCGTCGGTATTAGATGCTAACGGGGTGACTGAGGCTGTTATACAACTCCTAGATGACGTGATAGAGATACTGACAAATGTAAGTGGAATAGTTTAATATTACTCAGATATTATATCAGCGTATTTGATGATTTAAAAATAGAACACAAACTGTTACTCCAAGGTTGACGATTTCCGTAATGTGTGAATCTTCTGTACAGAATATAGGTTTATCCCAACCATCAAACCATTCCCGATCTATGGCCCGATTTATGGTACCAACATTCGCGTTATTTTGGTTTATTATTGTTTTTGTGTTGATATCAGTAACCCAGTGATGTAGAAATGTGGATACTGGAGTGAACTCCTAAAAGGCTTTGTAGCCGATATACGGGTTGAAGCATTCCCGTAAATGTAGGTAAAACCCTACAATTTTTCGTATCACCTTCTATCACCTGTGAAACACGCACACTCCAAAGCTTAGTAGAAATTCAAATCATGAACGCGAGCCTATTGAATAATAAACCCCAGTGAAAGAATTTGCAGCGTTTTTATTGTTATTATTAATATATGACTGCGTACCACCTGAAATGTCCCCAAGTAACACCGGTTGGGAACCGCTGGTCTATATAGGTATGTATTTGAAGGAGCAGAGCTACAGTACCATCAAGACCGGGAGGTCGTGCGGGTACTGTATAACCTGGCGCCGTCCTCATATTGCACCCCAGCAATTGTGTTGATTTAGTCATTCAAAAACTGTCCGTCAGGCTTGGAGAAACCTATCTTCACTACATTCATGGACGTTGATTATTTTTCTTCTGTCAAAGTCATAGGTTCTCAAGGTCGTGCTATCTGTTAGCTGCTGACAGATAAACGAAGAGTGATCGAAGTGAGCTCATGTGATATATTGAGGAGATATCTCTCAGCTGAAAATTTCGCCACTAGTGTTACTTCGAAATTTTCTACATTCTGATGTCTGAATATCTCAGTCAGTTGATTTTACTCTTTTTTAGGATTGAAAGGAACGAATGCCCTGAACCACAAGGGTATTTTGATGCAAACCCCTACATACGTCCCGTAATGGTTCTATGTGTTCTTTTGGTTGCAAAACGAGTTTTACTATTTCAAGGACGTTGGACGTTATTTTTCTTCTGTAAAAGTCATAAGTTCTCGAGGTCGAGCTAGCAGATAAACGTAAAGCGATTAAAGTGGCCTCATATGATTAATCGAAGATATATCTTCAAACTTGAAATCTCATCATCAGTGCCACTTTGGAATTTACTTTTCGTCATGTCTTGAGTATCTCAGTCAGTTGATTTCCCTGTTAGTACTGAAAGGAACTGATTATTAGCCCTAGAGGACAAATGTGGATTGTTTTCCACCAATACATGCGTTCGCAATAATGATTCGAAAATTCCTGCCTATAAACTGACTCATTCGGAGAACCAAAACAATAACCTATCGCTCCTTGATCTCTTGGTTCTTACAAAAGATGTAGCTTTTATATTGTAGAAAATGACCGCTAAATCTATAACATTATTGCCTATAATGTAGGTCCTAGAGGATATTCCTGAAACTAAAAAGCTCCAAGTTCCTGTTCAACTGAGAAGCTTCATGAATAGGAAAGGGAGAACTATCCACAATCATCACAAGGGTTGAGAAATTTTGTAATTCGCCACTGCGTTTTTAAAGTTATGTCTCGTAGCTGTAAAGTTTTGATGGGAATTTGAGTGGGAAAATAGGAAGTTACTGTGACCGTTACGTGTTACGTTATTCTGTTTCTGTGGGCTCGAAGACCCTTAGTCAAGTAATTTGATTTTGTTTGTGCCCGTGTGAAACAACTATGGAGGCAGAGTGAGCCTTTTCTCCATTCCATAATTGGCATAATTTCACATTCTGCAAGATTCATTAGGGGAATTGAATTGATACCTAATCCCCGGACTCAAAAGAGTATGAAAACATTGAAAGCTTTCCTCATGAATTCTGAACCGCTCGCGTCTAATTTATGAAAGTTTAGCTTCCGGAACTTCCAAGTTTGAGATTAATTTCAGCGTTTTCAATCTCTCAGAAACGCGGAGTGGAAGTTAGTTTATATCATTCATTCATGATTGTTCTTGATATCAACATTAAGGTTTACTTCTCATGTATAAAGGAGAAAGGCGAGTGAGACTTTTCCGCGGAATGCTTGGTGAAAGTAAAATATTGGACTAGTTAATTGGACTTCTGAGTGGTTTGAGAGAGGTAGAAGTTGAGCGACTTCTGTTTCTGAGAGGAAAAGGCATCTAGTCGGGATCTCGTTTATTTTTGTAGCCGAGTGGTGAATTTTAAATCTGTTAATTAAATTGAGGAGTTTCTATAAAATTAGTAATATGTTACCAAGTATCATAGTACAATTTTCTTCTCGATTCCTCATTTTCAACGTTTCTAAATTGATTAAAGTTGTTACAGCTGCATTACAATTATCTGAACAAATATAATTATGTTAAATCTATGTACAGGGTGACCCACGAGGTGTCCCTCCCCCCCCCCCCCTCCTCGACCATGGTTGACCAGTTCAACCATCTATCCTACAAAATTGAACAATATCGGCTTATTAAAAAGTGATTAATTTACGGTTGATTGACTTTACGATTACGCATGTTCGGAGTGATATATGCAATTTTTGAGCAATAAAATTCGAATTAAACCATCTACGTTGAAACCCCCGGGTATTCCCTGAAAATATCATAAACATCGGATGAAAACTGTAAAAATAAGGTTTGACAAGAGCATTTCATGTTGTCATACGCTCAGCTGCTACCAATTTCTAAATGAAAATAGTAAACAACATACCTACCATACACCATACAACCAAACAAAACACCATAATTACCGCTTCCTATTTACACATTGGGGAAATATCATGAAGCGCCGAGCCAGGGACATGTTGTCATCTACATTCTTTATTTTTCAGGGTGAGACGTCAATATACTGGATTGTCACAATTGATTCTGTAAGTAAAAATGTGTTGTACCGATTTGAAAATAACATGTCCTTTAATGTTAATTGTGAAATAGTAATTAATTTACGAGATATCATCAGGTGTCGTGATTCTCAATTTATCTGTATGTATTCACGAATATTTATTACGCTAGAACAATCAGCGAATGAGTGGTTATAAGTGACATTAGAATGAAATTGGGTGGTCACATTTTAGTTCTAAAATAACCATTGAGCTTGACTAAAATTTTAGTACGTGACTCAATCAATTTCGTAGTAGTTTTGATAAAAGATCGCCAGAAAATGTAAAATATACATTCTCTTTTATATTTCATTTGTTTTAATTATTTCGTCTTTTGAAATGGATTGATGGAAGTGAGAGGTTGAAGGGACTGTAGTATTGCAGTATACTTTTCGACATTGTATGTATTTTAAATGTTTCTGTTCTTGGATTAGTTAATGTGGCTAATTAATTACGACGCCTCCAGTTATAATAAGGTTGGTGATAAAATGGAGTAGATGCCCCTAACAAAAGCTGAGGTCATAAGCCTGCAACACTCTGAGGATATTCTTAAAAGCTTCAGGTTTTCCTCAAGCTTAACATGCTGGCTACGTTACTCAACTAAACAAGGAAAGGCAAGGTACGAACAATACAGCGAAACGGTTCGATTAAACAGAAACAAGTCAAGCTGCTCCTAACAATCTCACGGGAGAGCATAAACGCCCTACTGTCACTGAGGCAAGAATCTTTCGTAAACTTGTGTGTCCCCTCAATGGCCACTGTCACTAATCTAAGGTCCGCGATGCACTGGAAACAGCAGAACTCTGCGAATGCCTTGCTATGCATCAATAAGATTATGGTATTTCGGTCGGGGTGTCCTAACTCCCGCAGACAGGCTAACGAGCCATGAACCTACTTGAGGTGCAAGAACACTTTGGTTAGACTCCCATACCTTTTTACCAAGGCGATCAGGTTCCTCGTTGCGCGCTATTTCTTCATGCCAAGATAACCAAAGCAAACGTTACTTTGTTGCTTTGGGATGCACCCTTGGTGGAGCTGAGGGAACTCCGAGACAGCTCTAGGGTTATTGAGAAGTCAGAAATGACCTTTAGTGCTGTCTGACAGTATGCTGGTTCTTACACCTTTTAGCTGTTTCCTGGCAATCCCTAATGCAAACAATTCAATATGGGTTTCAGCCTGGTAAGAAGTCAATTTCGAATTAGATTTACTATTTCCAACCAGTCCTTGTAAAGAATGCATAACTTATCTTCGTGATTCTCCACAGATGTTCATAATGGGCAGTCAATACTTAACCACAGTAATTCCAACTGGACTGACCACATGCACCGTGAGAAGAATCATCAAAATCGTTTCAACTTATTTGGAGCACATGTTTTCTGGAAACATTTTCTTCAAGCGACCTGTGAACTCCGTGATAACGCTGTACATTCATTGTCTAAGTAAGCTCATAAGTAACCCAATCCTTTCTTTCCTAGTAATTCCAAACATTTCCGTACATTTAATCTGAGATACGTTTTTGGTCTGGGGTTAAAGTAACCAGACTTTTTGGTTTAGTAAAACAGAATGAATCAGACAACGATGAATCAATAATTCATTAATTTACGCGTTTGAAAAATCATCTTAGTGCGAACCAATTCATTTGTTTATTTAATTATTTTCTTCAAGATAAACCCTGATTTCGCCCTCTTGGTAAGATAAAAAGCATTAAATTCAGACATGAAATTGATATATTGTTGTCGCCCGAAATCAAAATTTTTACTTGACGTGTGGGTAAATGCTCACCAATTCGGTCCGAATCTATTTGTTTTAATCTGATTCAGTCACATTTCGAGGATTTAATAGGTTAGCTCTTAGATAGGGCACTTCTAAGTCTCGTAGCCGTCAGATCAATAGTAGGTAGACACGAATTTTTCATAAAACATCGATTTCTTATGGTCCATGTTCTGATTTCATTTTAACTCGGGGATAGTTCGATATTAGTTTCATGAAGGTGCTCCACAAATTTTGTTTTGATTTGTTGCATCTTGCAAAAATTCATGTTTGAATTGTACAGAGAAAATTGAGAGGGTAAGGCATTTTGTAGATCATTTTTTGTTTACCAGTTAACTACACTTATAAGAGAGTTGTGGAGAAATATTCTCTATTAAAAACCCTATAAGCTACGTTTTGTCAAAACCGAGAACTATATTTCCATGAAAAGTATAGAACTTTTGTTATTACATTGGGGAAGTAATTTTTTCAAGTTACGAAATTCAAAAACGTCATTGAATAATTAGGAAAGTATACGGAGGCAAATGACCTTAAGCTTAAGGACATCTTCTTTTCGTTTATTGTTCTCAATAATAGGCCTTTGTAATCGTAAAAAAAATATTTGTCACTTTACGTTTCAAGGTTCATACGTATATTAAAAATCTACCATGTCCATTCACCATACTCCGTAGAAGGACTTACAGTTGACGGAACAGTCCCTTCTTTCGTGGAAAGACTCCACATGGGGTCTAGTTTGGACTAACTTCTAACCAGCTCAATCACATCAAACGCATAAATGCAGAACGCAAAACTGGTTTTCCATGGTTTGTACAGACATCACCACGTTTGATGTGATTTCCTAGTAATTTTGAACTAAAAATCCACTGGTGGTCATTTCAGATCCGTTGAACCTTAAAGCAACTTTTCCAACCACACAATGGCATGCATTATTTGAAAAAGAATGAACCAGTAAGTTAGAAGTGGCTTTTTCATAGCTGTTTAGGGTCCTGCCACACGCTCCGATAATTTACACAAATTGGTTTGCTCGGTTTAGTTTGTGCAATTAAAAGTTTAATTGAATTGTAAGTAATTGAAATAATAGAAGGAATGGGGGAAGGTGGTTATGCCTCTGCACCAGTGTGCATATTAAAAAAACGGTTGCAAGCCAAGAGTCGAAAATGGGTCCTAGTCTTGCATTTTTTGTACTAAAAGTCGGTACACGTGAGCTTTTGCATTGCGGTTAGTTTACGTATTGCTAAGCTGATTCTGAGAAACAACTTATTCTTTTCGGGATTGTGAACATCAATGGAACTAACCATAACAAAACTAAAAACGACTGTTGAAAACGTCTTAAAAACTGAGGTGAGATGCAGTTGATGAGAGTGGAAGCGCATGCGCGAGAGTAAAGTCGCAACTTCAACGGAGTCCACACGTCACATCTTAAGCTCTAGCGGATTTTCTGTCGGGGACTTTTAGGTTTGAACAAGCCATTGCATGAAACGAACTGTGCAAAGTTTTCGTAAATTATGTGAACGTGTGGACGCAGCTTTAAAATTTCATGAGGAGGCAATATCCGGCTTCGTAAAGGTTGGAACCGCATCGAGACGAGTTTAGGCAGGTTGGAGATGACAGGGCATACAATGTCGTCTCATTCGGGGTCATTCAAGTCAAATATAACCGTGTGCCCTTCTTAGGGGTTTGCAGAAATCGATCCGCCACGTTCTCTTCCATAACTGAGCTTTCAATTATCCCCTTCTTAAAAGCCCTCCTTAAAATAGGTCCCGTTTTTTGCTTAAATCAGCACCTTTCTCTCGATGGCATTGTTATTAGTTGTTTGTTTATATTCTTTTCATGATTGGATGAGTAAAATCAGCGAGTTAAAAAAAGCGATTTATTATTTGATCACTTTGTGGTTGGAGGGAAATATATAATATAGCACTGCCCCCGTGGGCAGGATGGGATATACGTTTTAAATATTACCCCTCACAAATTACTATTTATCCCTGTCTATTGTGAGCCTTCCTAACCCGTCAGCGTTCTTAACGTCTTAAGATTGTTTTGGATATGGGAAATTCTCTGTTCTCGTTTCAAGAAAATGTTATGTCTGAACATTTAAGCTTCAGTGGTATATCCTCCGCGTTGCAGGCAAATCGCCTCAAGCCTCTGAAGGAGCCACTAGTCGAACCTAGGGATGAGCATCGATGAGAAACCATCGATGTTAACATTGAACCAAAACATCGGTCTCCGAACATCGATGTATTCTGGAGCAAAACTCCAAAAATCCAAAAATGAATTTTGGAAAAAATCATTTTAAATAGGTAACTGTAGGAATATACTGGATACAGTGTAACACTCAATTAATTCCGTATTTTGAAAAACATACAATGCAACACAAATGATTTTATACGAAAAATAATATATCATTTCCAAGTTTTTTTCAAGTGTTGGAAATAAAATTGGTAATTTTGCGTTATCAATGAACAAAAACATCGTTCCCTTACCATCGATGTCAAAAACATCGAACATCGACAAGCAAACATCGATGGTCATCCCTAGCCCAAACTCTCACATAATTATCATTTAGAGGTAATCTATTCAAAACTAATAACAGATATTCAGATTTTTTTTTTTTTTTCAGTTGCAGACGAACATATTGATTTTGATGAAATATTCAGCTCGATCGAAGCTATCACAATGAAACTCATCTCGTTCGATAGTAATCTCCGCGGTGCTTACAAACACAGTTACTCGGTAAATGTTTTTTCATCTTCTTATTTATCAACATTCTGCATTGATGATTAGCTACTCGCTGGTTTCCCTCGAACGTCTCCCATGATGGATTGGCGCATCGAAAGAGCTCCGTCTTTTGCCAGACACGAACATTAATCAATACCCTTCATGCTCAGGAATGAGACGGCGATGTTTAAGGGAAATTGGCGTGAGCAAGAAAAACAGCGTCACAGAATAATGAGGAAAGAGCGTGACAAATTATTACCAAAGGCTTATTATTTTTGCATTAGAAACCCCTTCTAAGCGGACGATTGACTTGTAGTTGATTAATAAAACAAAGTCGAGGTCGTTAACTAAATGTATTTACGTACGCGATGGCATCAACGGGAAAAAAATTGAATGCTTTCAATAAAACAGCTCACTTTACCTCATCACACCGCCTGTCGGTTATAAGAGCCTATTCATCATTATCGTACGTACTGTTAAACATCATAATTTGAATAAAACTATACAGGGTGTCTATAAAACAGGTCCCCTTCCTTTAAGGGATCGAAATCGTTGGAAAGATCGTAGAATCTCCTATCTTCCTAATACCAAATAAAAAATTGTCAATTGAATTTTATGGGAAATAAAGCAACCTGAAAAATAAACAATAACTTTTAGAAAACTTTCCGTTTTTTCAATACTGCCGGTAATCCTAAACACTGCGCCGAAATCAAAGCTTTAACGGTATAATCAATTTTGAATTTACTCTGTTGGTTATAGGAGAAAGTTGCGTTAGAGACCAGAAAAACGGAAGTTTCACATGTTAAAATTGACGTCATAGGGCGGAAAATTACTCGTCATGAAAAGATGAATCTCTATTACGCTTTTTCTCTATTCTCACTACAGTTAGATAAAGGTTTCAACCTTCGGTAGAAAATATTGGAAATACAACGGAGAGTGCCAAAATTTGCATCCCACCTGTGTATTTTCCGAGTTTTAACGCCTCCTGAGGCGGTTGGGGTTTAATCGGCCAAAATCTCGGTAATAACTGTTAATCTCTGTTGTTTTTGATTTGAAGACGGCCCCGTCATTTTCGTTGGTTTTGTGGTGAGTTGAGTACATTGAATTTCAGTTCTCGCTATCTGAAACTCGCTTTTGTTGTTTCTGTACGAAAGAGGTTGGGAGAAAATGTGGGGCAACGACGTCCCGAGAAATTGTTACAAGAAGATTCAAGGGATATTTTGACTCTCAAAACCGACGCATTGTTATCGCCTGTTCTTTACCTCGGACGAGTTGTAATTAGCTTTTAAAATTAATTTGTAGGTACCTAATAACCAAAGTATCGAGCAGCCATTACTATGGGAGATAAAGAATAATATATCATATTTGCTCGTTGTTGTGGGATGATGAATACACATATTTTAGGTACATACTGCAATTCTTCCTGTGCACACAAAATTGACTGCTTCTTGCTAAGCAATCCCGTTTTATTACTGCTTTTTGAGGTATGTCCTGTTTTCTTTGTTGGCTAGCATTGAAAAGCAGGTAATACCTTCTAAGCTTTTCGGTAAAGATTTTGACACTTTACTTAAAGGTAAAACGTCTTTTTTAATATTGTTATTTGTGTCCTTCATTCTTCAGAAATAATTTCGTTGAATCACATTTAATAGCACAAAAACTTCAGAAATAATGCCTTATCACATGTTCAGTTATCAATCTAATTTAATCCCAGGAAAACCCCAATAAAAATAAATGTAACGGAAACAGTTGGGTTGTTGAGTCTCAAAATATCCAATTTAGATGAGCTTGGACTTTTCGAACCAAACTCGGTTAGGTAATTTTCAACTTTTCACTTAGGGTTCATACGAGATGTGGGTTGGTGGGAGACACTTAAAGTCTTCCAAGTTTTAACACTCAAGGTTATTTCCAACGGAGATTGGCCAATCTTAGTTTACGGGTATTCTGGCGAAAGTGGCCATTAATGAACTAAAATAACTTTTGTTAAATGTAGTGGCTTTCATCTGTTAAGTTGGCAGCTTAGAGCTTACTACACCTGTTTCTGATCAGATATCTCGCTTCGGAATGAGCAGCTAATGCCGATGTCAACAATCTGTGGACCATTTATTAGAATGGTCTTGAAATTTGTATGAAGCTATTTCCTCTCTCTGGGGTAGGTTGCCCCACTTCCCCTGGACCAATTCCAAAATTCGTCCCTCTATTGACGAAGTCGTGTTATATACCGACTTCCTAAAAGTGCCGAATTAATAGTTCGACTTAGGAAATATTGAATCGGACTTGAGAAATGATGGGTATTTAGGTGCCAAAATTGTATTGGTTGTTGCTACTTAACTTTCCCTCGATCTGAAGGATACGAGGTGCTGCCTTTTTTGGACTAAGGAGAGTGGGAGAAATAGTCATTGGTCTCAGGAAATATATTCTCGCCCCAGCAGACTATGCTAGTTGAACTAGGATGAGATCAGAGGTGGTACCAGTTGATTTCGCCTTCACCACCAATTGAATTGGATTGGATTGGTTTGTGAGTATGTTCAAATTGATGGTAGTAGTTTCAAACATTTGCCCCAACAATATGAAAATTGTGTAGAGAGAAGGAGGACGCGTTAGGATTCAAGTGTTGTTCCCAGATCTGTATCTGTCCCAGCATGAGAATCTGAGCGAGGAAGAAGGTAAAGGTAATTTATTGTTAGTCTCAAACGCGTGCGTCCGAACCAACAAGCAAATTTGAGCGAGGAAATTTAGGTAGGTCGGACCCAGATGCTTACGTATCAGGAGAATTTGGTAGTTTGTATTGAGAGAGGTGAGGATTTGGAACCGACCAGATAGTTAGTTCAACACTAGAAGTATTTAGCGATACTAGAAGTATTTGTTGGTTGCGATTAACTAACTGGCTTGAGTTTCCACCGGGACTGCATAACTCGTACTTGTGGCTACTGCCTTTTATTAGGGGTATTTCCCTCCTTTCCCGCTATCTGGAAGGGTGCGGTTCTTTTGAAGGGGTGATAACCCTTTACCTCAAAGAAAACCCATGGTCTTCGGTGGGCTCCCTTTCGCCGGGGTGAGTTTATTGACTTTAATTGTGCAGGTACATTGTAGGTGGTTTCCGACAAGCATGATTTGAGAAATGCCGAGTTCTAGTTAGGAGCTGTTGAATGTGGGTTGGAAATTATCAAATTTGACTAGAAAGTAGAAGAATTAGACTTGGAGGATGTTGAATTTCACCCTGTTGTTATATTTATACGTAGGATGTGCTGTTTAGGGTCTTGGAAATGTGAGTTTGGCTTGGGAAATGAGTTGGACTTGTGCTTTAATGAGGAGGGAGAGAGAGAGACGAGAGTGGCCAACACTGTCTTCTACATAATATATAGAATACATTATTTTCGTAAATTACTCAGTTTTTTTTCCACACATCATCAAGATGAATTCGCTTCGTAGCTAAGTTTCTTCTTAGACAACTTTAGATGCTGCAATGTGGAACAGATTTTTTCCTGGATATGGCGGATCATAATTACAGGTCCTACTGTCATTGCAGTACTGAAACGCTTCGATTAGAAGGTATGCTGAACTTATAAGGAGGTATGTTGTGATCGCAGCAGATGGTTGCAAATAAGAAGCAAAATCACTTGTTAAATGAGTTAGCAACACGAAAAATGAAACTGAACTTAAATTTGAGGTGATACATCACCGTCTACATCATCGTTTTCACTTTTTGACATTTCAGTTAGCAACGTTACGTTATGTAACGAAATAAATGATTATTAATTCTGAACTATATGATTATGAAAATGATTATTATGATTTGGCTGGTAGCCTCCTTGGGACGTGAACAATAAGGTGAAACTTTCCTATCAACTGTGGAACTTGAATTTGAGGTGATACATCATCGTTTTCACTTTCCTTTCTAGTTTTCTCACTAGAAACACTTTTCTTCACTTTTTGGGGCACTTCTCTTAAAAATATCCATCTAAAGAAACCTGTTTCTGACGACTCCTCAAAATGTTTCGAAAATGACTCACATAAATGTCATTAACATTGTCCGTTGCGCGAGCTGTACGCATTTTTTCAATAAAACTGTTCAAGTTTGCGAACCAACCGATGGCTTCCCGTATTTCCGTAGATGTCAGTGCCACCTCCACCTCCTTCTCACCACTCGAATGATGTTTCTCTTGAAGACCGCTGATTTGCATCGCCTCCAATGCCTTCAAGTCGTGAGTGTTGTGCTCCTCTTTGTGCTCGTCGAGTAGGTTGTCAATGTCAGCCTTATCGACAACAAGTTCCAAAGACTTTGACAGGGAAATAATCTCCTCCAAAGGAGCAGGATCATCCACAGCTTCTTCTTCAATAGGTACAGCTTGAATAGTAACGTATTGAGGCTTGCTGAGGTTTGCTTAGTGAACTTCAAAACAATTTCAAGCGGCAAAGATATTCGGGTCGAAACCGCGAAAAACGTATCGTTTCGATTGCAAGAATATTCACGATATTCCACTTCGTATCGTGAACCTATTGTATCGCGAGGTACGACTCTAGTTGAAAATAAGAACGAAAATAACTTTTTCAATGAGTTAGCAACATGAACGATTATCTTCGCAGTGATTTCCCTGTCAAATAAGGTCCGAGACAGCCAAAACAAAAGTCAATTGAGACTCTAACAAGGTGATAGCTAATGAATTGCCCTATAGGACACTCAAATTACCAGTAACTGACCAGCAAATTACCAGAAAAGAGCGTTGCTATATAAACGGATCCCAGATTCAACATTTTACGTGATTACTCACTACGTTTACCAGCTAATATACCGCTAAATCCGAAAGATTAATCTTTTTTTTTAACCTAGTAAGGGGTTTTAAAATGGAAAAATAAAAAGGCGCAGTTCATCGAGCGCCTCGGAATTTCCAACAGGTTTCCACTGTTTTTCATCCCTTTTCTCGCTTCCTCATTAAAACTCCCTTCCCTTCTGAAACTCGCGGGGGATTTTAAAGGCCCCGACCAGTTGTTAGTAGAACCCTTTTCGCCTGTGTACATATTTGGAGTTTCCCAACTTTATTTTTTTTTTCGGCCCGTTCAAACAAACGACCGACAAAATTTACGGGCGGAAAAATTTGTTATCTCAAGTTTCCCACGCAGTGCCTAGTTCGTAGTTAAGTATTCAATGGATGGAGACTATTGGGTAATTCACCTCCTTTTTACCACTAAAATGGGAAAAAAATACTAAACTTTCAGATTCCAGCTTGGTTATTATAATAATTCCCTAATGATATAACAGGGTTCTAACCATTATTCAAATTCAAGCATCCAATCAGGTAGGTAGTTGAAGATTAGGGTTGCAAGTAATTTTTTGCTCTGCGGTCTGAGTAGCTTCTTCTTCCTCATAACTTCGCACAACTCAATTTTTCAATTATTGTATGTTTTCTTTTTAGCCCCTAGTCAATACTGATTTGACGATTCATTTATAAGAGGAATTACAAAATGATTTGCATTTGAATTCATGTTTACTTCTGCATGAATCGCTTACTTCATCCTGCAGTTCGTTATGAAGTGGATTAGATGTTATTTTGTTCAAATTGCAGATATCTTTATTGTTTATAGAGCAGCAGCCAGGTGGAAGATATATGTAATACAGACTTGACAAACCTGGGTGTAATTAAATTACATACAAATTTTGTAATAATTTGTTTTGTTTAGTTTTGTTTTGTTTTATTGAATATACACGGGCTAAGGCCCAATTACAAGAAATCATATAAAAATTATTTCCAGACACAAGAAAAGTAGAAAAAAGAAAGACATTTTTCCGAAGAAGTGAAAGGTAAAAACAGTAATTCATGAAAAATAGATAAAGAAACATGCTTGCGGAAAAGAAAAAAAGATTACAGTAAAATAACGAAAAAGGAAAATTAACTTTTACGAAGTGCCAATTTTAAAGTAAATATAGAATCAGAAAAAAGGTCAAAATCTTGATTTGAGATACTATTAAGTAGTCTCTGGGCTCGGTGCAGGGGATTGTTAAATAAATAGTTAGTTGTTGAAGACGGACAGTAAAATATTACTGCGTTCCTAGTGATATATGGCGGTGCATGGAAGTTAAGTGGTTGAAGCAATTGGGGGGAGACTATTTTATTATGTAATAACTTATAAATAAAAACACAATCAGATACTTGGCGACGGCTCTCCAAAGTGGAAACGCCAGTCTGATGCACAAAATTTGCATAACGAAAATCATCCTAGGCCACTCCTTGCTTGAAAAGCAGGTAGCGAACGAAATCACGCTGGATTTTTTTAATCCGATCAATGGCGTTTGCATAAAAAGGAGAGCACACGATAGAGCCGTACTCAAGTACCGACCTCACGAATGAGTAGTACAGCGCTAACAAAGCTTCACTACTCGTAAAATCTCTAGTGTGCCGCTTCAAAAACCCCAGAGACTTCATCGCTCACATACTCGAACACTTACTATCAATGTGAGGTATAAACGATAAATGCGAATCAAATATTATACCTAGATCTTTCATAGTAGTAACACGATTCAAATTAATCTGATTTATATGGTAGTCGTATAGCGATGGAGTGGAAGATCTACTGAATGTCATTACTGCACATTTGTCAATGTTCAGGAACAGGTTGTTATAATTGCACCATACATTTAATAAATTGGGGGCATGCTGAATATTAACGGAATCAGAGTGATCAGCAAAGAGTGAAAAGTGGACATTCCCCGGAAAATTAGTCGAGAGTGATGATGGTTTTGTTTGGTTCCACGATAGATAAGAAATTACACATCCAACGTTCAGCATGGTTGCCTCTCCCAAATTCCTTCAACAATCTTAAGCAACTTTCCCCACTTCTCGCTATTCAAACTCAATTTTTTAATTATTGTGCAAGTTTTTATTTTTCATTTCTGGTCAATAATGATGTAGCAAGCCGTTAATAAAGGGAATTACTAAGTTCCAATAATGGAATTCAAGGTTACGCTAAAAATATTGCGGGGTTTTCGCGTATGTATGCAAAAGTAAACACTTGAACAAGTTTTTAAAAAAGTGTCATTTGTGCCATATGGGTTCGTGGCCTTTCAGGATCGAACTGTTGTACTATCAACGACTTGACTCTGTATTTTGGTTTCTGCAATTACATTTCTGTTCAATTTGATTTGATTTCCTCATGTTTTAGTAAGTGAACCTACATAATTGATTTTTTCTTTTTAGCATGAAAATGGTGATGAAAATCGAATCTGCCAAGATCTAGACGATTGATCATACACGTTTCTACGACTTTTTATCATGTGCATCTGTTATTTTAAGCAGTGCTCCGTCCGAACGTTTCAACTATGATACCTATTAAAAATAAGTAATACTCCGAGTGAGCATTTTCTTGTCTCCTTACTACATTTCATTTATGCGTTGTGTTTTTTCGCTTTTTAAACATTGTAAAAATAAGTTAGTCGTTCTATTCATATAAGCAGTCGGTTATAAATTATCCACCACAACTTGAGTGATAACTTTTAAAAGTGCAATTTTCCATGTATGATAAATAAAGTTTCATGCAATCTTAATTTGAGTTTTATTAAGCAGAAAAGTCGTCTACTCACCATCCAAAATAACGTTTTGTTTGCGAAATTCGAATAAGCTTCTATTGTTGACAGAACACTGAATATCAGGCACACAAGCACAACCATAAATCTGAAACAAAAAAAAAGGTTTGACGTCAGAATAGCTTGATCTTTAAAAGCCATTGATGAATATAAAAGTTAGGTTAGTTAGCTATCAGCAGGAAGTCACACCCATAAAATGCCAGAAACACTAGATACATCGTTCTTTTTTCCTGTTGATTATATATCAGCCAAAATCTTGTTCCATACAAAAAAGGAACATAATTACATATCATGCTAAATATAAAGCAGTATCAGTATAAAACCAATTAAACATTGTTTTCTACTCCTATGATTTTAGAATTCGCTCATTAACTGAATTTACTATTGAGCTTATTTGTTTGAAATAAAGTCGAATGCCTAAATGATTGATGATTGTGTATAAACTAGTTGCTTTCGGCTCCGTTTTCTTGATGGCAACTCATGGAAAACGTTTTTCTAGTTTCCACCTCAAAAATGCATTATGTCAAGACATTTAAAAAGGATGTTAGCCTAATGGAATTCAGATCTACATGGCTATGTATCTATATGCACCATGTTGACTCGATTGAAACGCGATCACACTACCATAGTTATGTGAAGAGAAGAAAAGGTGGAAAAAATAAGTGGGAACGTTCGCAAAAAGATGTAGAGTTAGCAAAATGCTGTCCTCTGCAAGAACTTTGGGTCAGAACACCAAATTCATGGTCATATGACGGAGGAAAATCTTTGAAAATTCTGAAACCTGTCTGTTTACAGTTATTTAACGTCAAATCAATACATTCTTAGCGGAATGGACCCTAAGAGCTAAGAGTTTATGTAAAAGCGAAGCTGGTAATGCGTTCGGTAAAGTGCCCTTTACGGGGAGATGTCACGGTCTTGATAGAGGATCAGCCTGCCCAAGTTAAGTGATTCTTTGTGAAATTCAATGCTCGGTGGTTGACCATAATCAGTTCTGTAATAAAACCATCAGCTTTATCAATTAATTACCCACATTTTCAGATGTACGATTGAAAACTGTTGTTTTTTCTGAGATAGCAGTGTTAGCTACCATTTCGCATTGTTCGTGGCACTTCTGGTGAGCTGTGAAACGATATTCGCCCCCGCGTTGCCCATCGAAGAGAACCTCACAATCCACATTTACCTACCAATGAAAAACCAGCTTTTGTGACCAGTTCTTGAAGCTAGAGAATCTATTCTCGGGACAGAATTCCTGACCACATTATTCCTCAACTGAGCGTCTACGAGCGACAAACTCCAAAGGGATGTAAACGAGACAGGACGATGGTACCCTACCATACGGTACCTATTAATGGTTATTATGTTTTTATACGTCACTGTGGGTTCTTCGGTAGCGTTTCTATGCGCGAAGATCATGAAACCAATGCTCTAAACCGACGTTGATTGGTTTCTGAATTGGTATGATACGCGGATTGGTCCTAAACTATGCTAAAACTCGGCGCTCCTCGCCTCGCCGAGGGGCAAGCCCCCTGGACCCCCTTTTGCTTTTATTTAGAGACTACTGCCACATGTACAGGAACGTAGAATACGCTTTAGCCTCGATTGAACCCTGAACGTTCAACGATGATCATCGAACGTTCATTGTCAAACCGAAGGACGATTCGCGAACGACTGAAACTCCGATTTACATAAATAAAATTACTCACTTCAAACGGGTTTGTCGCAACTACTACACATGGATGTAAATATTCTTATGTTTATTGGTCTCGCGTCACCGTTTTCGTTCCTGGATACCATACCCTTTTTCGTTCCACTCCCGCGTGACACTTTTCGGCTAGTTAGTCCATGGCTAAAGCGTATTCTACGCTAAAATTCTCCCGTTATATTCTTCCATCGGAATTCATTACAAATCATATCATAAATAACATTAATTGCAAATCCGAACATTTTTTATTGACAATCCTCACACATCATTTAAACATAAAATCACATTAAATAAGAAGTACTTTTGTACTTGTACCTATGTAGTACGTAGAACTATAAGTACAAGTACTTGTGTACGTAGAACTATAAGTACAAGTACTTGGGTATTTTTACTTTGAACTATAAAGTACTTTTGTACTTGTACCTATGAGTACAAGTACTTTTGTACTTGTACCTATGAGTACAAGTACTTTTGTACTTGCATCTATGAGTACAAGTACTTTTGTACTTGCACGTCTATGAGTACAAGTACTTTTGTACTTGTACCTATGAGTACAAGTACTTTTGTACTTGTACCTATGAGTACAAGTACTTTTGTACTTGTACCTATGAGTACAAGTACTTTTGTACTTGTACCTATGAGTACAAGTACTTTTGTACTTGTACCTATGAGTACAAGTACTTTTGTACTTGTACCTATGAGTACAAGTACTTTTGTACTTGTACCTATGAGTACAAGTACTTTTGTACTCGCATCTATGAGTACAAGTACTTTTGTACTTGTATCTAGAGTACAAGTACTTTTGTACTTGTATCTTACGAGTACTTTTGTACTTGTATCTATAAGTACAAGTACTTTTGTACTTGTATCTATGAGTACAAGTACTTTTGTACTTGTATCTATGAGTACAAGTACAAGTACAAGTACTTTTGTACTTGTATCTATGAGTACAAGTACTTTTGTACTTGTATCTACGAGTACAAGTACTTTTGTACTTGCATCTACGAGTACAAGTACTTTTGTACTTGCATCTACGAGTACAAGTACTTTTGTACTTGCATCTACGAGTACAAGTACTTTTGTACTTGCATCTACGAGTACAAAGTCTACGCATCTATTAGTACAAGTACTTTTGTACTTGTATCTACGAGTACAAGTACTTTTTTTGTACTAGAACGGCAAGTACAAGTACTTTTGTACTTGTATATATAAGTACAAGTACTTTTGTACTTGTACTTGTATCTATGAGTACAAGTACTTTTGTACTTGTATCTATGAGTACAAGTACTTTTGTACTTGTATCTATAAGTACAAGTACTTTTGTGCTTGTATTTATAAGTACAAGTACTTTTGTACTTGTATCTATAAGTACAAGTACTTTTGTACTTGTATCTATAAGTACAAGTACTTTTGTACTTGTATCTATAAGTACAAGTACTTTTGTACTTGTATCTATAAGTACAAGTACTTTTGTACTTGCATCTATAAGTACAAGTACTTTTGTACTTGTATCTATTAGTACAAGTACTTTTGTACTTGTATCTATGAGTACAAGTACTTTTGTACTTGTATCTATGAGTACAAGTACTTTTGTACTTGTATCTATGAGTACAAGTACTTTTGTACTTGTATCTATGAGTACAAGTACTTTTTTGTGTATCTAAAGTACAAGTACTTTTGTACTTGTATCTATAGTACAAGTACTTTTTTGTACTTGTATCTATAGTACAAGTACTTTTGTACTTGTATCTATAAGTACAAGTACTTTTGTACTTGTATCTATAAGTACAAGTACTTGTGTACTTGTATAGAACTATAAGTACAAGTACTTGGGTACTTTTTAAGTACTTGTGTATTTGTACTTCGAGCTATAAGTACTTGTGTACTTGTACTTAGAACTGTAAGTACAAGTACTTGTGTACTTGTACGTATATGGACAAGTACTTTTGTACTTGTACGTATAAGTACAAGTACTTTTGTACTTGTATCTATAAGTACAAGTACTTTTGTACTTATAGATACCCATTAAACCCTTGTTTAAAACGTGCTCATTTAAAATCCTGATAAAAGCAAGATTTGACTATTTAAATAGTATATTTATAACAAAAGGGTGACATGAATCACTCACTTAAATTACTAGCAATCCCAAATTAATCATGTTTTGTTTCTGACGTGTTACATCCCAATTCTACTTCATTTTAATATTGATTTTATGAAGCTGTCGTTTATAGCTGAATAAAGCTTTATTATTAATTCAAAAGGTTTACTATTCATAACAATCGGAGCCAGGTGCGTGCGTAATAGAAGTGACAAGACTCCGTCGTGAATCCAGTATTTGGTCTGCACGCCAAGACGGATCCGCACCTTAACTAAAAGGAAAACATGTTAGTAAATCACACTACTTTAGGCTTATGTATATCTTCATTATCTGCAAATATTGTACCTTACTGATCGACCAAACCAAAAATAAAATTATTCGATGTCTGAGTTTATTTTTATAATATTAAGCAGACCTCTGAGCAATAGAAATAAGTGATACAGACGCTTTAGATCTACGTGTGGTTATTTGATGCATTTTCTACTGCGTCTTCAATTTAAACATCCATCTTTCGAATGATCTTCTTGCACAGTCCAACTTGCTCCCGGTTCATTTCAAAACCTGAACGACCAAGTTGCTCCCGATGAAATTTTGTATAATGAGTTGCTCCCTGGGAAGGTTGTGTGACTGCAAAGTTGCTCCCTTCAATTATTCAAATTTTTATTACTATCAACATTATTCCAACTTAATTCAACAGCTTGATAAATAATAATACACCTATTGAATAGCAATAATCCAATTGATGTCCCAACAAATTCCCAAAAATATAGCTCAAAAATGGTAGGAAATGATTTGAACCTTTTTCCGAAAATTCCCAAATCTGGACTTTTCCGTCAACTTTACCCTTTTCCGCTATTAAGTTTTTTGATGTTATAAAATACGTCGTCACAAGTAATACAAAAAAACGCTGCAAATTCTTTCACTGGGGTTTATTATTCAATCGGCTTGCGTTCATGATTTGAATTTCTACTAAGCTTTGGAGTATGCGTGTTTCACAGGTGATAGAGCGATTATTGAATTTCTATCCTGTGAAATACGCACACTCCAAAACTTAGTAGAAATTCAAATCATGAACGCAAGCCGATTGAATAATAATCCCCAGTGAAAGAATTTGCAGCGTTTTTTTATTGAACCTCAATACCCCCCCCCCCCCCCCCACAATAAAAACATCTATAATTTATCAAGTCCTGTGGCACTCGTATTGCGTAAAAACTTCCCCAAATCCAAATTTAAACGATGTAGCCAAAGGTAGACAGATGTAAAGGGGGCACACAAATATCTTCAACTGATCAATCCAAATAGGTGTTTTGGATGTGAACCGATTTACGTGGTCTATGTATATCTCCTGAAATTCAATGATCGCTCTATCACCTGTAAAACACGCACACTCCGAAGGTTAGTAAGATTCAAATCATGAACGCAAGCCAATTGAATAATAAACCCCAGTGAAAGAATACTTATTTACCCCAGTAATAATATTGAATAATAAACCCCAGTAATAATATTGAATAATAAACCCCAGTAATAATATTGAATAATATTTACCTATATATTATCAGAATGCTTCAACCCGTGTATCGGCTACTAACTACACTACAAGTATTCACATTGGCTATCACTCCAGTATCCACATTCACTACAACTCGACGCTATCGGCCGGACATCACTAGGTTACAAACAAACAATAATAAACGAAAAAACGCAAATGTTGGCACCATAAATCGGGCCATAAATCGGGAATGGTTAGACCTACGGACCTGGGGAAGGGCTCATTCGATTACTAATGGAAAATAGGAAAATATTTAGGCTTCGACTTCGATTGGTTTTCAGGGATTTTACAAAACTTTTACAGCCCTTAAAGGGCACTTTAAATTGAGTGAGGGAGCTGTCTCAAGAATTGGGGCGTCGTCCGACCAAGATGGATTTTTCCTGAAAATTTCAGATTTTTTGCTCCAGCCGTTTCGGAGATATCGTGCGTACGGCGTACGGCGGACGGACGGAAAATTTTTTATTGCAGATTCGGATTCTACACCTTTTGAAACGTAAACCATGAAATTTTCAGGGGGGGTTAGAATTTTTTTTCCAGAGCGATTACAATGGTTTATTATTGAATAATAAACCAAAAAGATAGAAAAGACTAGAAAATCCTATTTCTCAAAGTGAGGTCGACAGCTTCATCGACAGCTGTTTCACAATTTTGTACACTGGGACACCTTGGTTGGGATCAACTTAGTTATTCTCACCTTTAACCACGGGATCAAGTTTGACTGTCTCATCTTCGACTTGTTTGGGAACAACATTGTACAAAGCCTCAGATAATTTTTACTTTCTATCGCGTCACTTTTCAACCAGTGGGAGCAAAGTTGTAGACGCCTAAAAACATGAACAAATGAACGTAGTGGAACGACGATTGTGGAACACAGTATTGCAAAGATTAATCGGTACCTCGTTGGATCACAAATTTACCTCCATTGACTTCAAGGTACTATTTATAGCGTTTTTGGTTTATTATTCAATAATAAACCATTGTAATCGCTCTCGAAAAAAAAAAAAAATTGTAACCCCCCTGAAAATTTCATGGTTTACGTTTCAAAGGGTGGAGAATCCGAATCTGCAGTAAACAATTTTCCGTCCGTCCGCCGTAAGCACGATTTCTCCCAAACGGCTGAAGCAAAAAAGCTGAAATTTTCAGGAAAGACCCATGTTGGTCCGGCGACGCCCCAATTCTTGAGCCAGCTCTCTCACTTAATTTAAAGTGCCCTTTAAGGGTTGTCAAAGTTTTGTAAAATCCTAAAAACCTCAAAAAAATTCAAGGCGGCCTAAATTAGTGCTCTTTTTGAAGAACACTCCACGAGGAATCGAATGAGCCCCTCCCGAGGTCCGTAGGCCAAACCATTCCCGATTTATGGTGCCAACATTCGCGTTATTTTGGTTTATTATTGTTGATATCAGTAACCTAGTGACGTAGTGATGTAGTAATGAGGATACTGGAGTAAACTCCTAAAATGCTTTGTAGCCGATACACTGGTTGAAGCATTCTGATATGCATGAAACGCTTCAAATTCTTTCACTGGGGTTTATTATTCAATTGGCTTGCGTTCATGATTTGAATTTATACTAAGCTTTGGAGTGTGCGTGTTTCACAGGTGATAGAGCGATTATTGAATTTCAGGAGGTATGCATAGAGCACGTAAATCTTTTCTCAACCAAAATACCTATTTGGATTGATCAGTTGATCATATTTGTGTGCCTCCCGAAATTCAATAATCGCTCTATCACTTGTGAAACACGCACAATCCAAAGCTTAGTAGAAATTCAAATCATGAACGCAATCCAATTGATTAATAAATAACAGTGGAAGAATTTGCAGCGTTTTTTTTTTACTTCTTCTCATTGAGATTCACTCATGGAATTCATGAACAAACAGCAACAGGGTGGTTTCAAACCGATTCTATGAAATATCGTCTATGAAATTAAGCATAAAAATTAAGCTTCATTTTGAAATGTTTGAAAAATGGTATTTCATCACATGTCCATTCCCTACAGAGAGCTGATCGTACAAAGCCCGAGTGGTCAGATTAAATTTGTAGCTTTCAAAACAGGCGGAAAAATACAATTTTATTCCAAATAGTTTCGAGATTTCGAATCTTTAATATTTCTTCCTTTAAATAAGAGAATATATACGTGTAAATCGCGCAATTAGGCTATCAGATGAGTCGATCTGTTTACCTTTCTTGACCTCGCAGGCTAATCGCCTCAGCTCAAGGAAGGGGCAAATATTCGTAGTTCATTCTGTCACCTACAAGTTAATAGTATGTTAACAGTATCACCACGATGGGAATGATGGGGTGGAATTAAAACGATGTCGAGATTAAAAAGATGCTTTTGTTTGCAAATTATCCAGTTCTGATCCTCCGCATACGTTTTATAGTCCGACACAGGTACTAGTTATGCCATGTTAACACGCGAGGGAGGTGAGTTTTAATGATAAAAGTATCATTCCAACCCTCCGCGAAAAATGGAAGACGCGACCAAGGAGAGCTCCGAAAGTTTTTGAGTGACGTCGCTTAATTAAAGGTAATCCCGGAGCTGTGTGAGTGACGTCACAAAGCCGAGTTACCTCAACACAGCGCCGCCCCCCTCTGGTGACAGATTGGCTTCGTGGGGTCGAGTCTCGCGGCCTCTTGTTGAGAGTTTAAGCTCCTTGTTGTGCCGCATCGTTGCTTGAGTCAGCAGAGAACATTCAGAATCTGCTGACTCCGCATGATGTGGAGATCCAGGGCGATGCTAAATCAACCTGAGCAATGTATCCCTTGGCAACCAAACTCGTTTTCCGCCTATGCACAAGATTAGTCTGCAACTGTGTAACTAATTTATCGCAGGTTTCTCCATTCTCCCGTTAAAAAGAAAAAATGAATCCTACTTCCCAATAGCGGTAGTTCTAAATGTCATCCCCTACGAATGCTTCAATGATGATGTAGATACAGATCCTTGATGATGCCCAACAAACTAAGCAATTACACGGTTTTGTAGTCCAAGGAAAGTTAGCACTGGAGGAAAGGTTTAAAAAAATATTCGATGTCGTGAATGTCACAACCCCAAGCTCCCCTGCTGTTATACAACAAACTCCACAAAATCCAAATACTCCGCTCAATTATTACATAGGGGAAACATCTATCTTCAATATCACTCGACTTTATCATGCCAACCTGTTAAGAGATTGTATTAAAGGGGTATCATTAGTGAGGAAAATTCCAGAGTTTAAGATGAGTAGTTCTTTTAATTATAGGTAATTGGACTTCTCACGGAGGGTAAGCCAAAACTAGACGAAGAAGTTTATCGACCGTGTGACTATGTGTGTGACGATGGATCGTTCATGATTACTCACTTCCCGAGAGATTTATAAAATACCCGACGTCGGGTGGTCAACGTCAGCTGGGGGAGGTTACGTCATATCTTTAATGGAGGGTGACGTTTTATCAGTGGGAGGGGTGGGCGTAGACAACTCGTTGGTTACTATCGCCTCTTCGCTCTTGAATATCGCCTCATTCGGAAATAAGTTTACCGTTACAAGCTCCGAACTCTATTGATTAGGATTACACCAACTTCGTCTAGAACAAGTCGTTAAACTTGAAGTTAGGTCTTCACCCTGTACACGTCGTTTATGGGGGAAATATTCAAGCTTATGGATAATAAGATTGTGGTTCAATCACTTATGATGTTGCTCCCTCATCATACTATCATAAGCTTCTCTCTCTCTCTCTCTCTCTCTCTCTCTCTCTCTCTCTCTCTCTCTCTCTCTCTCTCTCTCTCTCTCTCTCTCTCTCTCTCTCTCTCTCTCTCTCTCTCTCTCTCTCTCTCTCTCTCTCTCTCTCTCTCTCTCTCTCTCTCTCTCTCTCTCTCTCGGATGCTGCTTTACCTCAATCTCTCGTTAGTCGATATAAATCTGCGAGAATACCATATCAGAGAAGACCGGTCAATCTGAGGAGGATAGGTCATACATTGGATTTGACCCATTAGTAGGGGGGAAAGGAGAGCGTAGAAAATACGTTTTTTACTATCTAACTCATTAGATACACAATAAAAGCTATTGGCTTGATGACCCGATTAGAGCTGCTTAATAGCTGCGCTGTCAAGGTCGTCGAGCAAAATGATAATTTCATCACCACTCATAACTAATTACTATTGTAGTACATACATCTGTCCCAGTTTGAAGTTGCAGAGCAGTTGCGTCACGCCCAATACATTTTATAAATTTAAAAATGATAAATCAATGATATTTTATAAATTAATGATAAATTAAAAAATGTGAAGGAATTCCAAATATGGACGTTGTAGAAATCGTTCATGTTCATTGGCTTAAATTTTAATTGATTTCTGTATGCAAACATAGTAATACAAGTTTTAAAACTCCAAGACAATCTATCATAAATAAATGTGACATTTTTACGATAGTTCATTTATGCGATGCTGCATGACCGGAACTTCGTGAGAAGAAAAATAAACGCTGAGCCAAATCTAATTTGAGATTCCTACACAAATTCGTTATTCCAAGTTATATCATCAGTAAGGGTATACCCTGAGGTGCTCCTAAATTCTAGGTAGGCAAAACCCGCAAGACCGATCTGTCTTGAAGGAGGGATATACCTTGAGCGCCGTGTAATTACCGCCCCTTGTGCTTCTCCCTCAGGCCAATGCCGCACGTTACGCTTTTGAACGAAGCGTTTAACGCCTCGGTCGGGGGCGGTAGATGCCACACGTTCGTTTTTGCAAGCGTTTTTTCACTTCGGTTTTCACCCGCAGTGCCGTTCTCCAGTTCTCCTCAGCTCTCCCTTGGGAATTTTTGTCAGTTTAAAGTGTTGATAATTGTAAAATGTCCGCGGATGAAGAAGAAGTTCTGCTCCTGTCACTTCTGTACTACCGGTGGAAGAGGAGGAAGGAGTTAGGTACTGCCGTTTCTGTACCTCATCGATGAATTTTTCAATATTTATTTCCATTGGAAATCAAGGATGTAACACGAGAATACGACGAGGACCTAACGAGGAAGTAACGAGGACCTACCGACGAGCACTACCAAGAATGTAGTCGAAACGAAATAAAAAGAGCTGCATGTGGCAGCGACAATGTAAACACAATGTACTGAGAACCGATAGGCGGGTTTCAAAACCGTCTGGCGTTTTGGTACGCCGCGTGTGACTTGTTCCATTCCTCATACACGGACGACCCACCGATTCGGTTTTACTCTCGGGAAACGCTTCGTTCAAAAGAGTAGCGTGTGGCATAGGCCTAAGAAAAAACAATCCTTAGCTGACTAAATTATGGAGGCATAGTTCTGTGAATTACTCCGCTGCCTCTACGCTCTGATGTTCATGAAGGGCCCATCCTCTAAAATCCAGGGACCATAAAAAGTATTTCGAATATGGTGACAAGTTGACACGGATAGAATACAATATCGCGAATTGAATGGATACTAGAATTAGAAATTCTATGTTTAATGTAGCAGGGGATGGGTGAGGAAATTTTATAGAAGTACTCCTCTCCCCCAGTATGCACGTTTGATTAGCAGGTAATGGGGTGAGAATAGATGGATATGTACCTGATTACTATGAGGGTTCCAAACCGTTAACTTTCGAACCAGTTGCAAAAAGTGTTAATAGTTCAACTAACAGCACCACACAACAGATTGAAATAGGTTCAGGAATTTTCGAACCTACGTTGAATCGGTGATGAAGTGCAATTCAATTTTATCTCAGTACTCAAAAACAGATTTACTGAAGGGCATTCTGCAAGGAACCAACGTGCTCACTCGTGCCTAATTCTATTTCAATAACAAGCTCGAATGTATCTCAGAACTAAGGCAGTTGGTAGCAGAGTGAACAAGTTTATGTCATCACAAACGTAAAAATTCTTTGAGAATTTCAAAGACTCAGCACGTTTCAACATAGACATAATGTTTCCTGTAATAGGAAAAAAAGCAACATGACAATTCTGGCACTCACATCATTCTGGAATGCGGCAAATGTAAAGAGAAAGCTCTTTACAGCGAAAGATAACGTCCTTTGCTCCGTTTGTAAAAGTTATTTCCATGCATCTTATACACTACTTAGAAACACTGATAAATGGATTTTAAAAAACTCGACAGATAGAGGGATGCGGAAATGTGACCTTCACAAAGGACCACAGTCTGCAACTGACGGATCAGATTACCAAAGTCTTGCAAATATTATAGATGAGTTGAGATCCGAAATAGATCAGATAAAGCGAGCAAATTTCGAGCTAAAGAATCGACTGGGACGTCAACATAAACAAAGACAATCTCAACAATAACTGTCCTCCGAGCAAGGAGCGCGACCGGATGAAAAACCGCGATATATCGAAAATGAGATTTCTATAGAATCAAAACTCTACGCCGATGACCCATGTTCATTAATTAAGTTCCCGGATTGACTACATCAAGCGGATAAAATACAGTATGGTTTTTTGTTTAAAGACCAGACAGCTGGTAGCAGAGCGTGGTTGTACAAGGTACCTATTAGTTCACTAATTTCTTGCCGAAGATGTTTTTGCCTCTTCTGTACCTTAGTATGCAATTTCATTGATTCGACTTTGAACTCGGCTGTAGTGTTCGGCTTTCGCCGACTTAGACGTTAGTACATGCGCAGAGCGTACCGCTAATTATATTGAGATGAAATTCGTATGGGGCTTCAAGAGACCTTATCCGCATAATCCCTCAAAATATGAGCTAAATTCATTTAAAATTGTGGAAGTTATGGCTGTAACAAGGAAATACGGACAGACAGACTGACAGACTCGGAACCGAATTTGTTCAGCAGGCTATGAAACGCAAAATGTGAGTGGAAATTTTGAATCCGGACAACCAAAAGTGTTGGGCTGCCGAAAGTGAACACAAGGCTTCCGCTGTTTCGCACACTCGGAAGCAAAATTCACTGAAACGTATCTGACCAGTTGGAAGAGAGATAAAGAGGTAATGGGAGGTTGCGGTTGGTCCCAAGGGGGTCGTTTCCTGATCCATCCATTATAGCGTTATTTGGGATCCACCTAGCTCAAGTTTTCCCTTAGAGCAACCGCGACAGTGGCGGCCCTGGTGGCGGGGCGTTGAAATAACTTTTCCTCTAAACCTTCAGGAAGGGAAGTGATCCCCCTTCCCCCACCCCTGAATAATTTATCACCCGATGAGTAATGAGGCGGTTGCTAATTACTTCGTGCCGACAAGTTTTCGTTTCATTCTCGTCGACTCTCACCTGTAAATTGAACTTTCGCTCAATTTTTAGGCAGGTAGATACTTGAGGACTTTACTTGAGAAATCACCCGCAATATAGATTGGTCCGTCAACGCTGTCATTGGCCCTAAAGGCCGATTTATCAACTCCACGCAAAAAAGGGTAAGCAAAAATAAACTATTGTGATCGTCCAAAAACAAAACCGCTTTGATGTTGGATGTGACACATAGCTTCCTGAGGCCTATTGCACAATGAACTAATGATATCAGTGACAAAATTACAATGAAAAAACAAACGTCGATGTCGATCACAAAACAGATGAAAAGCCGAGCTTGGTACTGTCCACAAGGTGTGGTACTGTCCACCACTGCCTAACCAGTGGAAAGCTGCACTCACCTGCTTAGTATACTTGCTTAGTGTGGTATTCGCTTAGTGCACCAATTTTCCGGGTTAGATGAGCGAGGAGATTTGCTGCAGCTTGAGGAACTTGCGGAATCGCTCCTTGAAGTCGAACTCCGCCACGAAATCAAAAGTTACTCTAGATTTAAACACCTTCCGTATTCGGTTGTGTAAATGATTATTATTCTCTTCATCGGAGGAAGAAGAATTGTAAAGGAAATCGTCCAACATGTACCAGTGTGGTATTCGCTTAGTGCACCAATTTTCCGGGTTTGATGATCGAGGAGATTTGCTGCAGCTTGAGGAACTTGCGGAATCGCTCCTTGAAGTCGAACTCCGCCACGAAATCAAGAGTTACTCTAGATTTAAACACCTTCCGTATTCGGTTGTGTGAATGATTATTATTCTCTTCATCGGAGGAAGAAGAATTGTAAAGGAAATCGTCCAACATGTTAAGGATAGCAATTTAAAAAACGTCTGCCAAGTGGGTGTGGCACATAGCTTCCCCGTATCCATAACATGACTGTATAGATCATTGAAAATTATTATTGACTAAAGAACTTCGTTCAATCAAGTTCGAGGCTAAAACTTTATTTTCTCTTTATTACTCACGAGGACCATCTACACATCAAACCGAACAATCCCTGAAAATTTCATCGAAAAAGTCAAGAACTCCCGGAGTTATGCTTGTGGCAAGGATTTCACGTTTGCGCATGCGCAGTGGCAACTATTGATCCGGAGGTCATGAAACTCATAGGGGACCATCTACACCCCAACCCGCACAATCTCTGAAAATTTCATCAAAATCGGACTATAACTTCGTGTAGTTTTGCCCGTAACAAGGATTTGCTGACAGACAGACACACAGACAGACAGACACACACACAAAGTTCAGAAAGGTCTAAACGCAAAATGCGAGTGGAATTTTTGATTTTTAGACAAAAAAATTTTCACATTCCGAAAGTGAAAACAATGCTTCCGCTACCTTGTAGACTCGGAAGCAATACTAATAATTATCAAGTATAAGAGAACGTGCACTAGTAGAAGAATTATTAACGTCCACTAATAGGTATCTTGTTCAACGCTGATATGTTGTTAGCGATTGTGCAACGGTTAGTAATAATATAAGCATAACGCTGCAAATTCTTTCACTGGGGTTTATTATTCAATTGGCTTGCGTTCATGATTCCCATCATAATAGGTTGAGGCACACAAATATGATCAACTGATCAATCCAAATAGGTATTTTGGTTGAGAACAGATTTACGTGCTCTATGCATATCTCCTGAAATTCAATAGTCGCTCTATCACCTGTGAAACACGCACACTCCAAAGCTAGTAGAAATTCAAATCATGAATGCATGCCAATTGAATAATAAACCCCAGTGAAAGAATTTGCAGCGTTTTTTTGGGACAGCTTGCATATAGACCAGGAGGATCCAACAGCTCGATTCTTTGCCGTTGGCCACATTTCACCGGTCTTAGGGTGGATGGAGCCCATTGTCATCAAGAATTGCCATGTGGGAATGCCATACGCGTCATCACTTCTTTTGAGGCAGCGAAAAGGGGAGTTTGAAAACTAGTCCCCTAACCGATTAAAATATAATTGAAAATACAGTCATGAGTGAAAACAAGAAAAACCCCTAACGAGCCAACAATATAAGTAACTGGAATGGCCTGAAAAGGCAACCAATATTTACGCTGAAGAGAGTGGAGGCAAACCACATCCAAGTCATGACCGCAACCTGTAATGTGGGAAATATGTTACACGAGGCTCATTCTAAAACTGGTCACTCTGTGAGGACTTCATTATACCCCTTTAATTAATTTTCATTAATTAAACTCACCTCTCCCCACCTCGCTCCTTTTTTTTTTAAATCGACCACAAAAAACAAAATAGTTAAACGGCTCCTCTGAATATCTTGTGTTTTTCCCTTTGTTACCTCGTCTTTTTCCTCCACTTGATTAGAAACCACTTTACTGATGAGCTCAACTTCAAATTGAATAACATTTCATTCAATTTTCCGAAACCAGGTTTTAATAACCGGAATCTCTGAATAATTCAAATCGAAAAAGTCTTCGATCGAAGGGCCCAAAGAGAGAAAGAAGTCAGTTTATTTGATTCCCTTTCACTGGAATTAGAGAAACTCATTTAATTGCCTCTTCAACGAGAAATTCCAGGACATAAGATTCTGCCTCCATCTTGCGGCCAAAAGACGATTATGTAGCAATTTAATTCCGACCTCAGTCCAAAGTGGATCGACCTTTCTCACGCAGCTGGTGGGAGGCCAGTTCAATTACTTGTATTTCGTCGCGAATTTCACAACCCAGCTGGATTTGTAAAGTTCTAACATTGAGCTACTCAGGTAAAGAGATTTGGTGATAAATGATTTGCGATGTGTAATAAGAGTAATTGGCAACCCAAGTTATAAAGAGAGTTTACGAGTTGATAATTTTCAGTTATGAATGTTTTCATGTATTTCACGAGGACAACAACAGGATAGTGGAAGTTACCAACTACTTGGAGCTCATTTTAAGAAGCGGAATGTGCAGACGATCCGAATTAGAAAAACCAGAAAAGCTTTGTTTGGCAAAAAGCCATTTTATATGGCATACAGGAGTCCTGAAAACTCCAATTTAAAATCGGACACAAACTGTAAAAGTCATGCCTGTTACAAATATTTGTAGTTTGATCATGCTCATAAACTGCCTAGTAGTATTACCTACCATCGTGATAAACCTCGTGATTTCCCAACTGAGCTCAGATTTTGGGCAAGATCAAACGAATATGCCAAGTTCAGCAGCTCAGCTGCTCAGCGAAAACTAGTTTATTTTCCAATTGTGAAATTGATAGGGAATCATGCTCTTTCATATCTACTGATTCACCGAAAATGTCAACAAAGTTGTCGTAACACTTAAGATTTTCCCAATTGATTTCCCCCAGAACCTCCCAGGCTGTGCCCCAAAGAAACAAACTAACATTGATTAGGTTACCGAGTCGTGGGGGAATAGATAGCAGCAAAGAAGCTGATAGTTTCGCCAAAAAGGGATTTGACTCAAACCCAATGGGGCCTGTACCCCAACTAGGGGTTACTCAGAGTTATGTAATTGAGCGTACTTTTTAATCTCTTAATGTACCTGCTTAACAAAATGGGTAAGACCAGGACAATGGAATGCCTGCTTTGGTGTGAAGAGGTGGGAACAGCACAACTCAACTTCATGACTTAGTGAATGAAGATGTTAGTAAGAAATTGTACAGGTCCCTTATATTTCTTATCGAGAAAAAACGCTTATGCGTATTTCACATTGCCGCATTTGCTGAAGCTGTTAATAGTGGAATGACACTGATATGGGATGAGTAAACAGCGTCTTTTCGACTACGCCCTGAATTAGAGTGATATCGAACGACTAGGCGTACGAAATTAATTCTGATGGATTTTGCATTTGTAACCTACATGCCTTTTGCATTGTCACCTACATACTCTCCGGATATTGCATCTCCTCATGGTATTAGAGGATGGTATCTACAGAAGTTGAGCTTAATATAAGCATTTTCAGACACACGAACAAACACGTTATCAAAGTAGATCAGAATGGTCGTAACGTAGAATGGTTTTTCATAACCCAAAAATGACAACAATGCATTCACTACGAATACGTGTGATCGGAAATTGCAAAACAATTTGTTTACATATTTGAGAATGTTATGTGGATCACAATCCTCCATTCTACCCTACCAGTCTATTAAAAACCGTAACATCTGTGAGTCAAGCTCAAATATCTAGGCAGTACCGGTAAGTTCAGAATGGCTCAAATCCTAGTCACGATGAATTTCAAAATTACAATAATTTCGACAATGTTCCTTCCACTCATTGAGCAGTTGGAAAGTGTAAAACGCTCGAAGAGAATTGCAGCATCTTTTCAATCTAACTAATCGGAAATATTTCGGATCCCAGATTAACAAAATTTCCTGCCTTCGGTCCAAAATAGTCGAGGTTTTCATCTAAATGGCCCGCTTGATTTATGGACGGGCCCCCCATTTGTAACGCCGGCAGAATCAAGATTCTCCCGACAGGAAACCGCCAAGAGGGATTTACAGAGAAAACCCTCCTGTCATTTTTCCTTGGAAACATAGCTTCAATTTGTTTGGCCTAATCTGCCGAAGATGAATTACATCCCTAATTAGGTTCTTTCGTGTCGGTCACACCTTCCGGAGCCGCTCCGCTGATGTTGTTAATGAGCCCTTTGTTTTAATGATACAGTAATCTCATTTACTCCACGCCGACCGTGTTCATTTGGAGGGGAATTATCGATTTTTCGGATTAGTTCCTACGTCATAACCCGTGTCATTCCTATTCTTGGGTGGTTTTGGGGCTGATTACGTACAAAAGAATATATTCCATTGTTTCGGAATTTGGGCTATTGCAGCGGGAACTAAGAATGTGTTTCCAGAAGAGAAGCACCTGCAGATAGGCAAGAACAGAATATAATAAATTCCACATGCATTTCATGCTTGGAACAAAACATCTAGCAGAAAAGCCAAATTCACTCACTAAGTAATAAAACTTTGAATTTCACAGTACAGTAAAACCTTCAAGTTCACATTTTCACACACGTAGAGTTTGAAATTTCCCACCCTACAAATATAAGGTGTTCCAGAAGTAGCGCAGGATTTTAAATTGTAATAAAAAACTCAATTTTTGCCCAATCTGCCAATTTTTTATTTGAAAATGTTTTGTAACATCTCCGATTTAGGTATGAAAAATGACATCGGGCATATGTCCACTTAAAGCGGCCCAACACTGTCATTGAAACTTTCAATCACCCGTTGGCAGGTTCTTTGATCGATGGTGGCAATCGTTCGCTCTATTTCTTCTTTCAATTCTGGGATCGTTCGAGGTTGATCGTTCGGGATCCTGTTGAAACCAAAATGGGGCAACTTTCCAGACTTCGCACGAAACCATCGAACTCTTGCAACAAAATTTTCCGAACCGCATCATTTCACTCCGAGGGACGCAGGAGTGCCCAGCACGGTCCTGCGACCTCATCCCTCTCGACATTTTCTTGTGGGGCTTCAACAAATCGAAGGTTTATGCGAATAAACCTCAAACGATCCCGGAATTGAAGGAAGAAATAAGGCAAACGATTGCCACCATGGATCAAAGAACCTGCCAGCAGGTGATTCAAAATTTCAATGACAGGGCCGTTCAGTGTGGGGCCGTTTTAGGTGGACGTATTCCCGATCTCATTTTTCATGTCTAGATCGGAGATCACAACAAACACATACACACACAACACAACAACACACACACACATTTTCAAATAAAAAATTTTCAAATTGGGCAAAAATTGAGTATTTTATTACAATTTAAAATCCTGCGCTACTTCTGGAACATCCTTTAGTTTGCTGTGTAATGGCTAGAGTCATCCCGTCCGACACATAGGTGCTATAAAATGAGCTCTATTTATGTTTCAGCACGGAGTACGCTCAGGAACGAAATTAATTTCGAGAAACTGAAATTAATAAGCAATGGTTGATTTTTTATGTATCGGGAACCATTTCTTGAGACTACGAGCGTTATTAACTTTTGTTGTGACTAATCAATAACACAGGTCTGCAACCAAAAAACTGCATTCGATTTTTTTACTGTTTCCCAAGGATTTTTGCATGCTAAAACCGAAAAAGTAATCAAAAAATTCCATCACGTCTAGTTTTTTCGCAAAACTGGTTTTTTGAATACCACAGTATGTTATTCAGTGTTCAACCTGAATTTGGTAGTTGTTTCCAAGTTGTCAATTTTATGAATTGCATGAATTTTTCCACTCTTTTTTTCACTCCCTGGATTGATACGAAATGAAAGAGAAGGGTAGGGAAGAAGGGAGTGGGATATTTTTGAAGTAGGATAAGCGTAAGGATGTCCAAAATCATGTCATATACGTCGTTTATTTGATTTTCTGAAAAGCCAGGGTACCTTGCAAAAGTTTCTAGGGAATACGAAAGACCCTAACTACAAAACAATTGTGAATCGCATGTTGGCTGCCTACAAAGCTCAAGGATGCAACATGAGCCTAAAAGTTCATTTCCTACACTCCCATGTCGAATACTTTCCAGAAAACCTGGGAGCGTTCAGTGAAGAGCAAGGAGAAAGATTTCACCAAGACATTCGGGATATGGAAAAACGACGGGACGATGGAACGTCAATATGCTAGTTGACTATTGTTGGATGCTCAAGAGGGATATGGACAATGCTGGAGCACGAAAACGTGTTGACGAAGTATCAAAGAAAAAAAAAGGTTCTGCAAGCAAGCTGAATGAAGTTGTTGAGCATTTTGTACTGAATGGAAAAATACTTTCTTTTATTTTGAGTTTAGACAATACAAATTATGGTGTTCTTTCTACGTTTTCGTATTTATGTCCCCCTCTCCTCTAATTTGCAAGAAAACTGTACGTGATAGAGGAAAATAGCGGTCATTTTTGGATTCAGCAAACCAAAAAACATAATATTTAGCTAAAATATTCCATGCAGCTGATCAACAATTTTTTTTGTAGACCTGTGTAATATAACGTGGGTTTTAATCCATGATTCTTGAGAAAATAGCAATATGACTTAATCATCTGTTTTACGAAAACGAGATACTATTGAAAATAATGAGAAAGATAACACAATTTTAATTCAAATAAAGCTATGAAAAAACCTGCTAGGTCCTCTCAATATTTACCGAGCGAGGATTGGTCGAAGTCCCGAAATTCGATGACGGATTTTGTGGATATCGCTAAACAGGGCGAGTTACGTCTGAGAGGCTATTTCAGGCGGGTTGAGTAAAATCGTTCGTCGAGGGAGAATCAAGGCTTATTGCAGATTCAATAATCGCTCTATCACCTGTGAAACACGCACACTCCAAAGCTTAGTATAAATTCAAATCATGAACTCTTCACAAAATCGTATGGAAAAGTCCTGCGAAGAAGCGAACTGCAGCGTTGTCCCTCAGCCGACGTTGCGTAACAACAAGCCGGAGGAAAATCCGCCTCGGCCTTTTATAAGTTCGGGTGTGACGTCGGCGTTCCGTCACTAGGTTACTTTTCCACTGGGAAAACTCATTTCCTTGTGAATGTTGGCAGCATAAATCGGGCTCCCACACATTCCACAAGAATCACTGATCAATGTATATTAGACGGTACATTCCCTAAGATTAAATTTTTAGTGTTTTTCGAATATTCTGATCTCATTTTCAAATGAAAATGGAGATAAGAATCACCGGAAAAATTTCCTGGTGAAAAATAGTTTGTGATTTCATATCCTATATACATAATTCATAAAATAGACGCCATTTTCTTGAAATTAATATTTCTTAGCTATGTAATTTATTCAAAATAACTATTATGAAAAATAATAGGAACGTTCTGAGGTTGGTAACACGTGGAAGGAAATATTTTTGAATGCTTGAGAAGTGCCTTTTGCATACTGGGAAAGAGATTTTACGTACTAGTACAGCTTAGGCTTGAAAGGGTTAAAGAGAGTGAACAAATTCGATTTATTGAAGGGATGTCTATCACTAAGGAACATAATTAATTGATTTGTATTTCATTAGTTTTCGATATTCTTGATTTCGTCTTTTAGGATAGACTGAGAGCCAAGTTTCGAAGAAGCTCTGGACGGCGGATGGCTCGATTTTTGAAAATTTGATTTCCGTATTCTTAACAGAAACATAAAACAGTGTGTAAAACTTTGCAGCATTTTGTTAATTTACATTCTGTAAATAAACAAGTTGTCACCTTCTTCCTATTAGATTTCAGACATTTGATTATTTGCGTACAATACAATCATACGCGAAGTAATTCAATCAATATAAAGATCATTGTCACAACTTACTTCCTTCATTATTCACGGTATTGTTAATTTCTGAGTGAATGCCCCTGGAAATGCCGGAGTTTCGAACAATAACACTACGGTTTCCGTTACGTCATTATACGTTCATACCGGTCAATGCAAATTGCTTTTGCAATACCCAAGTACCGTTTTATTTATAAATGAGGCGCAACGAAGGTAGAGCGGTCGGAGGGTTAATATTCCTGAATTACACCGAAATACCCTTTGATATTTCATGGGGCTCCCGGACCGCTCGATTTTCAAGAGAAATTAATTTGTTATGTTCGCATTGTAAATGTTATTGTATGCGAGGGAGATGGAGGGCTTTTGATCATACGCACGTCGGACCTCCATATTTCAAAGAGTTAATTTCTAACAATCCCGAACTTAGGAAGGGTAATGTTCCAAACAAATTTTATTCGGTTATTCGATTATTTCGGTTCAGTATTTTGGGTGTGGTGTATAGCTTCCTCCCTTATGATGCACCTAATATGAATGCTTAGATCATTAAAATGTTAGAATTAATTTAATTTAATGAGATGATGAGAAATAAATAAAATGGTCTTGATGTATGTGGAGTATAAGCTTGTTACAACGATTCAATCAGAAATGCCGCGTGACATGTTCTCTCAGACAGAATGTGAGTCAACTAGTATTGTACGTCTATTGCGCTAATTATATTGCGGATGGAATGGCAATAAGATGGAGTTGGAATTAATATGATATGCTTAAACCGGCTTTTCTCAACTGCCCTCCGATTTTGAACGAGAGCGAATGAGTGGAAAATGATGAAATTATGGTTGATGGATAGTATGTTTGCGTATGAGTATGCTGATGTCTTGATTAATGAGCAATAAAATTCATAAAGAACCATACACAGCCTGACCTTCACACTTCCTGAAGATTTCATCTTAATCGGGTGACAACCGTAGGAATTAGATCGTTACAAGGATCTGAGAACGTAGTGATAGACACACAATTATGGATTATTGTTTATAAAAATAAACTACCGTAATTGTACACCAACAATCTTGTATACCCCTTCCTCAAATGTCGGCAAACGTTTAAAAGTACATAGATTCCAAATCGGCAATGTCCGTCAACCGTAGATTACGTTCTATCTTGGACTTGATGGAAACAATCCAATCAGGGTTCTGTTCGGTCTTAACTTCCAATCAGTTCGATCGCTTCTCAAGCAAAAGCCGATCCAAAAACGTGTTTATTCGAGGTTTTCTGCTGACATGGGCAAGTTGGGTGTAATTTTTTCGAATCGACAGTGATAAGCTTCGGATCCGTGGAAATTCACCAATATCGGATTACTAAAATTTCTGAACCAAGAAGTGGCCCACCAAACGACCTCTCAATGCAATCAGATATTTGGGTGTCATGTTGGACCAGTGTTTAAGTTGGAAGGAACATGTTGGCGCACTGTGCCGCAGATTAAGGAGGCTAACGGGAATTTGCCTGCCAGTTCGAGGTTTCCTTTCCTTTAACAACCTGCGTAAACTTTATTTTGCCCTGGTCCACTCAGTTTTGACTTACAACTGTGCTGCTTGGGGAGGTGCGGGTGTTACGACAGTCCAGCCTCTCATTGTTGTCCAAAAAACGTTAATCAAAATTCTCCTAAAAAAATGCAAACGTTTCCCTTCTGTGGAGCTGTTCAAACTTTTCCGAGTGCCTACTTCGGTGGCCTCGATAAATATTACAACCCTGATAGAAACATATAAATCTATTCAGTCTGGAGCTTTCCATGTAAATAAGTCCAACACCCGTGGTTGCGGGAGTTTAATGGTAACCTTTCGCTTTACTGCTGCTGGTCAGCGATCATGTTCGTATCGAGGTGCCAAACTGTACAATGATCTGCCAATTAATATTAGAAATGCCCCTTCACTAGTTTCATTCAAACGATTAGTTAAAAAAAATTTAAACAATATATGAACCGTAACTAAGCAGAACTGTATTTTGGTCATAGTGATGAGTCACTTACCATAATGTAATATCGTAAATAAATGTAAATGTAATTTTTTTGTCGTGAAAAGGAACCTAAATTTGCCATATGCAATTATTATAGTATTTTTTAAAATATTATTGATCTGTACTACTATAAAATGCGACTCCTCCCCCAAGCACGAGGGTTTCCTCATATGGGGGAGTAGCATTCACAGTTATGTTTAAGTTGTATTTCTGGTATTGTTAAGAAGAAAAAATTGTATTATTCCACCATATTTTCGTACTTTAGCTAATAAATGAATGAATTCTTAAAAAAAAAAAAAAAAAAAAAAATGGCACTAGCAATCAGGCGTTTTTCAAAAAATAATGAACTCATATTGAATGCAAAGCGTTTTTTAAAAAGAAAAACTCACCTTAAAGGCACATTGTCAAGTTAGAAGAAACTGAATACCATAAAAGTTGGTTTGAAAAATGACTAGGTTACCCTACGTTGGGCGCAGGACGTGGGAACTTGAGGAAGGTGATGGAGGGAGATAAGGATGAAAGGAAGTGCCTCCATAAGATGAATAACGGTTGAGGCAAGAGGCCGGAATTACGAGAGTGGTGACACCATGAATCACTACTGCCGATATGCTCAAATGAGGAGCTTACTTTCAAACAGGCACATATCCATTCCGACAAAATGTTCAGGAAGTAAAAAAAAAAAAAACGATTTGCAGATTAGTGGAGATGTTTTTCTGCAGCTTTCATCGGAGTAATGTGTAAGAAGGCACAGATAAAGATGCCTCAGAATATGAATCAATTTTCTCCAAAACACGAGGCTGTATATCCATTTTCACTTTGGAAATCAAAACTCAAGGATTAGTGCCTTTAAAAAAAAAAAAAAAAGAATTCATTCGCCATTCTGTAGGTTTTATTGAAAACTTTACCTGACTCCATATTTCAATTTGTCATGCCTGCCATCTATCGAGTCTCGTGTAAATATTCAACGTCAAGACGAAGGCGCAATGCTCCTTTTTGGATATGTGCCTTTTTGAAAGTAAGCTCCTCAATTGTAGAAGCTTCATACCGTTTTTCCGTACCACACCCCTCGTCGTGACGCTGCCGCGGCCACGACCTTGATCATATTAGGCTCAACTCCTTTTAGCTCAGGTATCGCTTGTCGCAGGTCATTCCGAAATTTACTTATTGAAGCCCTACAAACCTGCCATACCTACACTGCCATATCATAAACACACAGACAGAGAGACACGAAAAAATGTTGTTCAGAACGGTCTAAAACGTAAGATTCGAGTGGAAATTTAAATTTTGGAGAAAAAATCATCTCCTGAAAGTGAAAACGACTCGGAAGCAACTCTAATCAACCTCTTTCCAAATATGTTAATTTACTATTGAAGACGATTAAAACTCAATAATCTATAAGAAAAAATAAAATAAATCTGACCGTCCTCTGTTAGAGTTTTTCTTGAAAATCCGGTCCAGTACCTGTGTCAAAAAGCTCATGGGAGAGTTTGTGCTAGTTAGCCCCAAGTGCACACAGAGTTCATTCTCACTTCCAATCTATCGCAAAGGGTAAACCTGAACAGTCGAAATATTAATTTCATCGGTAAGCAAGCTTTAAAGGGTCATATAATATTCTAATGGGGAATTACGAATCTACTGACAATTGTATACGAAATTCAAGTTGTATTGATTAAAAAAGGTGAATGTTTGGTTTGATTAACGGTCGAAACAACGATCTTCTTTAAATGCAGCTAGAGGATAGTTATTCGATCAAGGTACTGTGGTTTTGCTCAAATGATCATTTCTCGACAGTACTCCTACGCATTTGGTCTGTTATGGCTAGTTTCATATTTGTGGTTACACGTTAATGCGCCATTCTACTGAGTTTGATAGATTAGTGAACAGCAAATAATAGCCTATAATACCTATAGAAATACTCAACTTTTATGTAATGATTTGCAGCGTTGAATATCGTTATTTAATGGTAAGTGATCGAACAAAGTTGTTTTTCTGGATGCTGGAATCCGCTCAAGAGAATTGAAACAGATGAATTGGACTAGCATCGTCGCTTATTGATTTATTGAACATTTTCTTTTTAAATTTTCGTGCTTGTAGAGGCTTCAAATAGCAGGGAAGGGTTTTCTGGTGTTTGGGGATACACAAATATTTACTAGGCCGATGTGGTTGGGTGGAAAATAAATATCTTTGAAAGAGAGTGAAAAACGAGGTAGGGAGTTGTCAATATTAGCTCACAATGGAGAGCGCGGGAAAAGTTTTACTTTTCTTTAGTTACTAGATATGAAGGAAACGCTATGGTGTGCTACGAATTACCTGCCACTACCAGAATGGAAAGCCTCATTACAACATGGAAGTGTGGAGTTCTAAGAAAAATTTGGAACAGATTCGGAGCGAGTAACATCCTTGACTGGTGATGTGCCATTAAGCCTTTCTACAGCAATAAGCGTCAGTTCAGGCACAAAACACTCTCTGCACATCTATAAGGAAAAATGCCAAGTGGGTGTGGCACATAGCTTCCTCGTATCCATAACATGACTTTTGATATAAAAGAAAAGAAAATTCTAGGCTAAGACTTAAACATTTAATCATGGTGCTTTGCTCCCTGCAGAGAATCGGAGAATGCTTTTATTTAATCTCATAATAACGTCGAATAGAACAGGCGACATAGCAAATATCAATTCTGATTATAGAGATGTGAATATACCCATGAGCTGAGTTTGATATGAATGAAACGGACCATCGAGGCTAAAATTTATAAATTGACAATTGACAAATTGACGCTGAATGGATTGATGAATAAAGTGATAAATTGACATTATAGCATTTCGAAAAATAAAATATATGCATCGTTCAATGATGATTCGATATGGTTCGATCCAAGCTCGAGGCTAAGACTTTATTTTCTCTTTATTGCTCACGAGGACCATCTTTACATCAAACCGAACAATCCCTGAAAATTTCATCGAAATTGGTCAAGAACTTCGAGTAGTTTTGCCCGTAACAAGGATTTGCTGACAGACAGACACGGAACCAAAATTGTTCAGAAAGGTCTAAAACGCAAAATGCGAGTGGAATTTTCGATTTTGGAGACAAAAAATTTTCACATTCCGAAAGTGAAAACAATGCTTCCGCTACCTTGGGAGACTCGGAAGCAATATGTGATGCTTGATTATGGATGTCATTGAATTTAGGCGTGCTGCAGTAATTATCTGCAATTGAACTGAAAATTGAAGATTAATCAAAAGTTTAGCGCGCCAGCAGTCTACATTGCGAAATCCGTGCCCGTTGATTGGGGATAGCCCCATCTCGGACATTCGAAGAAGGCATATCCTTTCAGCTGCAAATGATCCAATATTACGGGTTAAAGGACCTGCCGAGCACAGCCATTTCGTCACAAGGCACGGTCATTCTATGTGCAATGTAACATTTTATGGAGGAAAGGCGAATGAAACAATAATGTTGATAAAATTATGCGTTCCTAATTACGGATATAATAGAGCAGTTGTCCGTCCCCCCTCCACCCAGCCCCTCTAACTCGACGGTGGGTACACACAATAATCGCAAGCGCAATAGCTCAATTTCCATTTTGCATTGGGTATTAAATGGAGGCCGCGACGTATTAGATGTTAACATAGAGGCCACTAGTTTTTCACCGCGACAGTTTTATCACTGGTTTCGATCTACTTGCACAACTGATATGTTTGTTACTAAAACTATTCATTTATTATATTTGTTCCTCCTTATTTTTGAGATTTAAGCGTAGAATCAAGACGTCCAAACTAAACAAAACACTGACCTCCATGTAACACCTGAATCGAGTGCCAATCCTTATTTGGCTGCCAAATTTTGGCAATTGTGTGGACCCACCGTCGAGTGCCCCTCTCTAGGTTAACTTTAATGAAAGTCGGCAAACAGCAAGAATGTAATGTAATGCTGACAGACAGACAGACACACAGATACACAGACGGACACACAGACAGACACGGAACCAAAATTGTTCAGAAAGGTCTAAAACGCAAAATGCGAGTGGAATTTTTGATTTTGGAGACTAAAAAATTTTTCACATTTCGAAAGTGAAAACAATGCTTCCGCTACTTTAGTAGACTCGGAAGCAATAGAACATGTTCGGTACGGACGAATAGGTAGAGGTCCTCGGTTAGATGAGTTGAGAGCATTTAGGGATCTTTGGTTTGGATTGCACATAAAAACCCCCTTGTTCTTCAACTATTCGTTCATGAAGGTACTGTCGTTTCTATCGTCCCTACCTGATCAACCGATTTATTAACTAATCCACGTTTATATTTAAAGCGCACGTTTCCTGGTGTCCCAAATCCGCGGCTCCTTTTAAATCATTATCTCTTGGCTCTTACTTTATATTGAACATTTTCAACAGATTGGCAGCTGAATTTCTTGCAGGAAGAAGGAAAATTGCTTGTAAGTAGATCTAATCGGAATCCTCATTATCTTCCTTCATCCTCCTTTTTATCATAATACTACCCTGAATACGTCAAACCTCTCCAAAGTTTCTGATTTCGGGCTTTCATCTATTTATTCAAAGGGGATAATCATTTGGGGCCATATTTGTTTGTAGGCGTCATCCAATCGAATAGTTTTTTCTTCTTAATCTGAAAGAAAAGCATTTAGGGGGACGAAAATCAGGGCCGTTGGCAGTGGGAGCGCTTCACGTTTGTTTTGTGGCCAAATGTCGAATTTGACGATACGAGCTCAGTCATGTCGTTTCAAATTTGTCATAATGCATCAGAAGTTTTTGATCGTTTCACTTTTTGCAAGAATACGACTTCCTGCAACCACATATGTACCCCGTTTGATATGTCAAGCAATATAGCAGCGATGGGGAATCAATAGTAAGAATGCAATTTATGCAAACATGTGCATGTATAGCCGCGTGTTAGCCATCAGCTAATAAATGGTGAAAGTGCACCTTCTGCATTCATTTTTAACTTCACCGACAAAAAATATGACAATTTCCGATGGTTTAGCATAGCGAGATAAAGAAATGAGACATACATAATTGGAAATGTTTTCTCTACACTTCGAAAGAATTACATTGAGGGCTTCACAATAATTTCAATGGTCGGAAGTCAAATTTGACGATATTAGCCAGTACATTTTCGTCTTGGAAATCTCTCAACCAGCCCAATACTGCCATGGCAACCACTCAACAGAGTAGATACGTGAGGGATTTGAGAGCGAGGTGGCGACTGTTTTATCGTCTATTACCAGAGGCCGGACGTGGGTTCGCCCTGAATGCATTTCTCGTGTCCAGATTCTGCCTACATCGCCCCCGAACGACGATTCCCACTGTCCCTCTAACGAAATGGAACTCGAACAGGGGACAGCTCGATACTACAGATTGTGTTCCTGGCGTAGATGGATTATGATATTTCGGTATGGAATTCATGAATGAATTATGATTATTTGTATGTAGTGGTACAAGTGAGCAGAAAAGTAACAACTTCATGACTAAGTAACATGAGCAACGCAGCAGTTCATGAACAGTTATACTTAGCTGATTATATGATTATAGCTTTCACATCAAAGGATTATTATGATTCGGATAATAATGGAATGCTTGGATGAATGATGTTTATTTATATGTTGCAATTGACGTTCTAGACATAGGTTCTCGAAATAGTTATGTTGAAATTCAAAGTTTCCTAATTGACCTGCGGTAGAGGACTTGGAGCTCTTTTGTGACACAGAAAGTACAGTATACATTGACTACGTGAGGATACACCGAGTTTCGATCCCGTACCTTAGACTACCCCTTTAGATGAAGACGCAGTTTTGACAAGGTTGCTAATCTTAACAGGATGCTCAGTTTTGTACATTCACAACTCAGTTTGCACAATAAATTGCTGTTATACAAAACAGTACTTATGCCTATCTGGACTTACGGTATTCAGCTATGGGAATGCACAGCTAAAAGTAACTTGAAAATGGTTCAAACATTCCAAAATAAGGTACTAAGGAGTATTGTGAATGCTCCATGGTACATTCGTAATGATGACCTCCACAAGGACCTTAAAATCGAAAGAGTCACTGATGTCATTAAAAGATACGCAAGGAACTACGAAAAGAGGCTTCTTGCTCATACCAACCCAGTAGCTATTAGGCTTCTCGACAACTCCCAAGTAAACCGACGCCTGAAAAGGACCAAGGCGTTGGACCTTGGATGCTGATGTGAAGCTGAAATGTGGTGTATTGTCAATGGACTAACACTCGTATAAATATTGCGGAATTTGTGTGAAGTAAATATCTAGATAGTTGCCTGTATATTACCTCAGTTGTAACTAGTTGATGTATTAACAAATAAACGCTCTAAAAAAAAATCCTGTTGTGATCATGTTTGATCCAAGTAGAGTAAAGAACGGATGTTCACGCTGAATTGTTATTGACATTGAGATCACCCTGCCGACCCTTATCACTCCTAATATGTACCTGTCACCGCGCGGTTTAGACGAATATAGTTTTGATGCGATTCAAGTAACAAGTACCGATTTGAACAAGTTTTCTCCCTCGTGGCTGTTGCACCTGTCTAGGTGAGTTCAACGGATAGACTCAACGAACTGGATTATTTTCGCTGGATGGAGCGATTTATTTGTTTCCGCTCCGCCTCCTAGACGAGTATGCATAGGATCCCGAACTCGTGATGTTATCCCTCGTCCTGAGGGAGACGTAAGATGAAATACGAAAGGCACTCGGAGAGGCAGTGGGAGAAAAAAAAGGAGGTAAGCGGATTGAAACATGCCCTTCAAGGAAATACTTCCCTTTCTTCCCAAAGACCCCTCCTTTTTCATTTTCCCCATGAAATATTCACGCCGGCCCTGTTCACTGAGTGAGTCATTGTTTTTTCGGGAAGGATTCCCGTGTTTTCGTCAATGTTTAAGGGGGAAAACCCCGCAAGCAGATGCCGTCTCTCACCTGAGCCTGATCAACTTGGTATTCCGCGACGTTGCGGCATCTTTCAGGTAAAAACACGTCATGATTGGGGGAATCCATTTTGCACGCGGTTACAAAAACTGGAAATTCAAACTAACGAATAATCAGGATCAAATACGATAAGCTGAAACCCTATTGCCCAATGTAACTAAATGGTTGGCTATTCGCAGAATTCTGATGAATTTGGGCCTGATAACGTAAGGTTACTTTAAATCAGCGGAATTCAAAACAGTTCTGCAGAAGGGGAAATTCCATCTTCGTTTTTCATACCCATACGTTCTATTTTGTGACGGCTTGGCGGTTATGTCAAAAAATGTGAAAATGAAACTCAAATATTGAACTGGCATGGCTTAATAGGAATTCGGGGTGCCTCAGTTCAGATATTGTTCGAAAGAAGGCTTATGACTGTATTGCCAACCAGTGATGAATTACTGATACCTGCTCTGATAAGAAACGTTTCCAGGCCGTAACGTTACGATACGCCGACAACCGGGGAAGAACCGTACAAGTTTGGAATAGGTGATCTCAGTAATGCTACGCCTGAACATAGGACTGAAGAATTTTAGGTTTATTGGTAAGCTCCGGGCATTGTAAGCCAATCGCCTAAGCCAATGGAAAAGAAAACCAGTCCATTCCATCACCGTCTTGTTATGCAGGGTTTAACATGAGTGGGGTTCTACATCTCGTACAATTTCTGAGACTAATTTCAGACCACAAAGTGTCTCTCGGAGATTTTCCAGGCACTACGTTTCCGAATTAATTCACTTGTAAGAAATTCATTTTTGTCTTTTCAACCATTAAAATTACTGTAAGGGAACTTACCCGGAACAACGCATAATTATACCAATAAAACGGGAGTAGTGCAGGGACAAGGCGCAAGAGCCGGGCCCTCCATCCTCGAGAAGGGGAAGGAGGAAGAAGAGATATGGTCAGATATATAAGTTCGGACACCAAGCCAGGACTTAATTTGGTCAGTGAGCTCTCTCACTTACACTAAACCCTTGGCTTATTATTGCTAGGACCCCCAAATAACCCCTTCTTGCCAGTAGGTTATGGTAAGCTCACTTATGGCCTTATCCCTGAGTAAGAACTCTGATGTACGCAAAAGTTGTATTCTGGAAGCATCAAGTCACCTGCTCAACCTCCTCTCTTCACTTCAGATGTACAAAGTCTGATGCTGCAGGCATAGCTGACGTAGGTCTGGAATCATCGACTTTCTACGCTCGACATTTATCCTATTCCAAGTTAGAGTGACTGGTGTATGCGGACTACCTATATTGTCACGGAAACACCGTCACCAGTAACTTATCTTCCATCCTCTCTGTCGGTTTGAGCCTAATGCAGCTGATGACCGCCGTCTGGAATCATCGGTTTACACTACAGAAGCTTCCTAAATACTCCTTGCCAACTCCAGCTGATCCGCTTACCAAAACTTTACAAAACCACTATCTTCCTTCAGAATAGAAAGTAAAATAACAAGAGAAATCAAAATTATTGAGCTCCCACAATTACCATAACTCCCTTAATTCGCACTGAAAATTCAAAGTTTAGGTTATCGTTGGAAAGGAAGTTACATATCCTGCCTCTTCAATGCCTGACAAACATTTTTTCAGGCCAAATCAAGTCGTGAAAATGGAATCCAAAACGTGAATTTTTGTCTAAACTCCAAAATGACTTGTTTTTGAACCGCTTTGATATCACACTAATTTTTGTAGCAGGACTGTCAAGGTACCCTTGAAATTGCGCCAAATGGAAAGATTTCTGACGGACTGTTCAATGTTTCTGTTTCAATTGAAATTGAATTTTATAGAGAAAATAAGGTCTAAATGGTGGTGGGGGGATTGTACACATTTACGGTGATATCGACGCGTTTCACCCTAAATCGGTGTCCATAAAAAAATGAGCTTAGCAAAGGATTTTAGTATTTTATTTGCTGATTCGAATAGTGAATCTTTCGACCCTCTACACTCAACAAAGAAGTTCTTTTCAGAACAGATCCTATTAATCAAATTGTATTTGCGTAGGACTCGAGCGGCCTCTGATTCAGCCATCCGACCAGGGAACGGGTTTGAAAATCCTGAATGAAAATTTGATGACAAACCCCTTTTCTAGTAGTAGGTGAACTTTGGGTAAAAAGCCAATTTCCCAGTTCACACCTCATTTTCTATTTGAAATACAATTGCAAACAAAAAGTTATTTAGTCAGTTGGACAGTTGATTTTTTAGCTCAGTTTTTAGGAGACCTGCACAGTCCGGTTACAAAAACTAATTGGGTCACCCAGCGTTTATGAAATAAGTAATTTTGGAATTAAGAACCAATTTAATTTTTAACTCCATTTTCAGCCTCAATTCAGCCTGAAAAAATGTTGTCAGACATTCAAGAAACATGAAATTTAAATCTCTTTTCACCGATGTACTGGAGCTAGCATTTTGCAGCAAAATGGAGTAAAGGCAATTTTTGTGAAGTAAGGTCGAAAACGAGGTAACAATCATAAAAGTGGAATAATTTGGATATGGAGCCAATAAAAAATCTTGTCAAGGTACTTTTGGGCGATAATGAGTTGTGTAATGTGGGAGAACGGTCGGAAACGACTTGTGTTACATCCTCTATGGTAACAGAGGTAATCAGTCACCAATCAATCTGTTTCTAATTGACAGTTCTGACGTTTATTTCCCCTCGCGCTGGCCCCAACAAGCAAAATGGGCTAATTACTATTTACACCTGCCCTGCATATTGGGAGAATTTTAACCCCGTTCAGTTCAACAACTTTTTGAAAGCCCCAAGAGTGTGTTGGATGTGGAATGTTTCCCTTCGTATTTCTTGCACTGCTAAGACTTACCATTCTTCTGCAGCTTTTTAGCTTCAAATATTGTCAACGAAGAGTCCCAGCCGTTGGAAGAGCCAACTGGTCCGTTCCATCATCCTCGTTATATACCATTAAGCTATAAAATTGATATTTGAATGTCTGCCGCTATAATGGAATTGAAATGGTTGCTCGAGACTGTATATTTTCCTCAAGAACCGCACGACATTGCCGTTCCTTATATGATCTTAACGTCAAAATGGCGGTCGTTGGCAGCTTTACGTTCATTCGGTCGCATTTACGGGACGAAACATTCGTTTTAAAAGACGACGAGCGAACTAGACGCTCCAGCACCGGCTGCTGCGAATATTAAATCGCGGTGATAAAAGTTTTACTGTCGCGTTTCACGGAGAGATGGATCGGCTAGGAACGAGGCATAAAACAGGCCTTTTTTCCCTTCAACGTCATTCGCGTTCTGGTGACGCACGTTGTACATCGTGTTTCATTTTTTCATAACGCCACTGGGAGTGTGTTCAATCAGACACAAATAATGAAAAAGAAGATGCACAGAACATAAAAATGCTGCAGACTGATACAATCCAAGAACCTGCAGTAAAATAGGTGATTCGTTTCAAGAAAACGTTATGGGTAGCAAACACCACACGATTATAACAATATGTTTTGAATCCAAGAAGCTGCAATTACCTCCTAAAACAAGGGAGTCACAAGCAATAATTGCTATAGTTATTGCTATAATTGCAATAATTATTCAAAATTCAGGTGCTTTTCAGTCACTTCTCTCCTCCTTTGATACAGACTTTCATTTTTCAAAATCACTCAGCAACCCTGAAGCTGATTGTGGTCTCCTTAGGCTTATTCAACTCGGTTGTATGGAATTTGTTTCAGCTCATACCGGTTCCTATGGATTTCGACCAAAAATATGTGATGGATATTGTTAGTTGGCCCCTTCCCGATTTTAGAATCTGTCGCCTTGGGAGATGAATCGGACGCCTGCAAGCGTCTGGATCATCCTCTGAGCGTGGCGGAGCATTATCAATGCATCCAGCCCATTGGAAGGGGCGACTATACCATTCCATCACCTCACAACTAACAAGTTCTCAAACATTTTCATTCGTATTACGTTTGATAATTCATAAATGAATTCATGATGAATTAATCAAGATTTATGGGAAAGGGTCTAAGCTAAAATTTGTGGTATGCAAACCTAAAGAAAGTATTCAACCCCGAGTCGAATGTGTTTTGCCAGATCTCACCCGATACCCTTCAAATTGGAGGGTACTGGAAAATTGACGTCTTTATCCGTCCAAATGAGTTATATCTCGGTGAAATATGCATTAGCTGATGCGCAAGCGCAAAACTCAGGTCTTCACAAGCATGACTTGTACAGTTTCCATCCGATTTTGATAAAATCTACAATAATTTATAGTTTCAGAATACCTGAACTTTGTGAACTGGTACCAGTGCTCAGGAAAAGAAGATGTAAGCAGGCAAAAGGTTCCCTCATTCGTAAACAAGAGCATCAGGATACATGCTCCACCAAGATGGAAGTGGGAACGTAGGATACAGACTGCCGATACTCAACACTTAGGTATTGACGGATGTGAATTAAGGAGATTGGAGGAATCAACGGATTGGCTATGGAGTAAAAAACTGGGGACGATTGCAGGAATGATGGGCCCCAAGCATCAGGGCATTTGGGTCTTTGATAGCAAGAGTCAGATGATCTACGGGATTTGGTACAGTCAATGCAGTTTTTACTAGAAAAGAGTGATGAGAAAGAGAAAAAGCAGCCCATACCATCCAAGTACGCTCGGTCAGTGGACCACGTCCAGCAAGACAGTACTGTTCTTGTCCAATTCGCCAATAAAGGACAAGAGAAGCGTTTATATGTCCAACGTGAGATTCAAATACACACAGGGTACAAAGGATACAGGCCATATCGTATTGTTAAAACATCTTCAAGCTTTTGAATCATTGATTCTTAGCTTTATATGAATTATGAAAGCACTCCCTGAGGGTATTCGCCAGAGAATGAAGATGAAATATGAAATCACAAAGGTTCGTGCGGCTCTGGCTGATTCTGTCGTAGTAAAATCGCATCTCATCGAACAACTGTTCTAACAATTACATGGAAGATATCTGGTGTACGAAATCTGCTCAAGAATTTAAAAACTGGGGTTCCCGAGCTTAATTCTGTGTTGGGCAGCGAATCGTGTGTCATACGGTGCGTTCATTTGGTCATCATTTGTCCACGAGAGAGTTTGATGTCAACTCCGGCCTTCTCTTGAGGACAGTTTTACAGTCTCCCTCAGAGATGCTTGTAGATTCCACATTGTGAGTTATACTGAAATCCGATTGTAATATATTGTAAGTGCATTTATTGAATTACTGAAAGAGTGAAATAGTGTTAATGATGTGATTCCCCATGATTGAATAGTTTATCACTTGAAATTAATCAGGTGATCCTTAATGCACATCTCAGACGGAGCGACACACGACATGAAAACCAGAAGAATCAAACATCAAATACCTATGTTGGTTACTCTGCCGGTAGGTTCGGACATTTCACCCTCACGTCCGTTTTGAAGTACTTATGTTCTGTCGAACGTAAGTGGACAGTTCGGGTGAACGAACACGAAAACGTTAGTGTTATTACGAAAGTTTTCGATGTTCTGATGTTTTAAAGCTTTAACCCTTGGATTAACATAGATGCCCTCTTCACGATAAACGGGATATGAAGAGGACTTAGCCGCAACAAGTCCTCAATGTGATTTTCGGAGCGAACTTCATAATCTTTGGACAGTTGTTCAGACTTTATCTCTGAAACTGATGGATTTTTGTTCTTCTTCGTAAATTCGATCTTTGGATTCTACTAATGTTGAACCGTAAAACAACACATTGTGAGAGGTTAAACAATTTATATCTTTGTTGATTACAAAGGTAAATTATTGAAATTAATAAATGAAAATTGTAAAACCACGTTTTTCCGAATAATGGTAAAAACTCATTATACTGAAGCGTGGGCTATATTTAGCGTATTGATTTGATTGTATGCATCGGTTACTGAATTTTCTCTAGTGAACTCAACCCGGTCAACTGTGACAGGCCCGATATCGCATTCTCCGCTTGACTCCTGACAAAAGATGAGGCGACTGTTGGCTTTTCTTCCTAGAAAATGAATGAATTATGAAGCCCTCCCGCGGCTCAACCAACTTCGAGGAAAAGTCCGCCTTCTCGAAGTTATAAATTCTACCTTCAACACCAACTTTCTGCTAAGACGAGAGAAGCCTGTACTCCACGTTAACGTGTTAGCTTAAAAAAAAGTAGCTTCTGAGGAAAAAATAAAACAAAGTCAAACTTGAAAATTATTAACAATGGTACTATCCGTATTAAAGCACCCACCTTGCTTGTGTAGTGAGAGTTTGAAGTTGAACAATGTGAATACTTTACAATGGCTGTCTCATCATATTATTCTTTCACCTCGTTTAAAAATCCAAACCAACGGGAGTAAAAATGCAGCAAATTATGGCTTAAAGGCTTGGTTTAACTTAGTTTCAATAAACATTTTAGCTGAATCTCAACCACAAAGATCTTCAGCAGTCTTGGATGAGTAACAAACTGATAATGAACCCAACGAACCCTGATGAACTTGACAGTCCTCATTAGATGAATTTTCAAGACTTTAGCAACTCACATGTTTGTTATAAATGAAACCACTAGCCAAACTAGTGAATTTGTGTAGGAAGTGCGTCCCCCAACTTTAGCGTTTGTGTCGTTACACCCATTCGGCTGTTTTGAATGACTCATCGTTGCCATTTTCCTCAAGTGTTTAGACAGGCACAGAACAATGAATTGTTTCGCCTCGTTTGTCAGAGAGAGCAGCATTCGACAACTTCAAAACTGCACCTTAGAAGATAGGACAGATTAATTTTGTTCGTAAAAATGCCTACTTATTTGAAACGCATTACCGAACGTCAAAAACCTCGACTTGCTTCTCTGTTTTTGGATTCAAACGAGGTTTTCTCGACCAAATAAAATAGTAAAAATTGTTTTGATATACCATTCGAAAGCTGACCTTTTGGCGCATTTTTGGTTTATTATTCAAAAATAAACCATTGTAATAGCTCTTGAAAAAAAAAATTCTAAACCGCCCCCCCCCCCCCCCCCCCCCCCGGTTTACTTTTCAAAGGGTGTAGAATCCGAATCTGCAATAACAATTTTTCCGTCCGTCCGCCGTACGTCGTACGCCGTACGCACGATTTCTCCCAAACGGCTGGAGCAAAATATCTCAAATTTTCAGGAATAATCAATATTGGTCCGACAACGCCCCAATTCTTTAGCCAGCACTCCCACTTAATTTAAAGTGTCCCTTGAGGGTTGTCGAAGTTTTGTAAAATCCCTAAAAACCTCAAAAAAAGTCGAAGTGGTCTAAATTTGGACTCTTTTTGAAGAACTTTCCATGAGGAATCGAATGAGCCCTTCCCCAGGTTCGTAGCTTAAAACATTTTTGATATACGGCCCGATTTAGGGTGCCAACATTTACGTTTATTTGGTTCATTATTGTTCATGTTTTCATCGCAGTAACCTAGTGATGTAGTGATGTAGTAATGTGGATGCTGGAGTGAACTCTCTGGAGTGAAAAGGCTTTGTTGCCGATACACGGATTGAAGCATTCTGATACACATGAAACGCTGCAAATTCTTTCATGATTAGAATTTCTACTAAGCTTTGGAGTGTGCGTGTTTAACAGGTGATAGAGTGATCATTGAATTTCAGGAGGCACACTAATATGATCAACTGAACAATCCAAATAGGTATTTTGGTTGTGAACAGATTTCCGTGCTCTATGCATATCTCCTGAAATTCAATAATCGCTCTATAACCTGTGAAACACGCACACTCCAAAGCTTAGTATAAATTCAAATTATGAATGCAAGCCAAATGGATGAAATTAATAATATACCCCGGTGAAAGGATTTTTTAAACTACAAGCCCCTGATCAAATGCAGATTAGAGAGGAAGCAAAACTTCCTTTTTTCGCCAACTTGATGTGAAGAAAAAAATCGGTTTGGTGCTTGAAAAATAGGAAAATTAAAGCACTTTCCAACTGTATCCTCAACTTTTACTTTACATAACTGTATGTAAGTTGAAGCCGTTCTACGGTGACAAGGTCAAAAACACGAAAAAAATCTTAGAAGTGCAATAACTCAAAAACTAAGCGAGATGAAAAAAAATTGCTAATTAGCACTTATTGTTAGAAATTGGTTGTAAAATATGTGGGTGAAGTAGTGCGCACCTTGTATATGCACAGGACTCCAAGCGAGTATTTATTTCTGCAGAACGTCTTGTTAGTAACTACTGTTTTATGTTACATTCTATATTTGAAGTTATGAATCGGGTTGAACGTAAAGAAAAACTGATTTTGACTTTCCCTGAACTCATAAATTCATGATTTTCCATCGAATTTTTCTTTTCTTAAGAACTACCCGATACGGTCTCCTCCCTTGAAGTGAAGGTAGAATAGAGCTCAGCCGTAAAGTCGAATTACGGACTTGGAAACGGAACGTGAAACGACGTGAAATGCAACTGCAGAGAATAGAAGGTGAAAGGTTTATTTAAACAGGTGATGCGACGTTGGAACAATCTGTGCTCTTTGATCAATAGCAGGTGACAAATGGTCTTGCGCCCCACTTCGCTGACGTCATTAAACAAAACGTACTACATCAATTTTTCGTCGACACGTTCACTTGGAGTGTTTTAGAAGTCACAGATGAAACATGTAGTTTCTCACTAAGCAAGGGGTCCATACGTTAGACTGACGGCGAGAAAAACTTTTCTAAAACTTCGTAAATTCAGTAATACCAGTGGGTTTTGGCTGTCCGCGGTCTTTGCCCAGTGCCTATCAACGTTGAACAATCCTCATGTTTGTCATAGATAAAACAAGCAGATAGAGGCTCGAGATGCGTATTTGACTTTTGAGCGTTCTTGGCATCATCTAGTCATACGTTATCGTTGTGTTTGTATTGAGTTTTGTCGTCTGAGTCAAACGATGATGTCTCAAATCGGGAGAAGGACACTTATTGAGCTCACTTTGATTGAGAAACTGAAATTTTTAAACAAGCTGATCCCAGTTTGTGAAAAAAACGAACTCAGTGGCTCGAGATGCATGTTTAACTTTTCAGCGTTATTGGCACCATCTATCATTGTGGGTGGATTGAGTTTTCTCGCCTCAGTCAAACGATGTTGTCTCAAATCGTGAAAAGGAGCTCACTTCAGTTGGAGAACTGAAAGTTTCAAACAAGCTGAGTCATTTCGGACGTAAGGAATTCCGGGTTGAGTGGGGTGAAGGGTTAGAGAAATCGGATAAATAGAGTTAGCGTAAAAGAAGGGGAACTTCTCTGTACAAAAACTGCTTTACGTTCTATTGAGGTGATAGAAAAAAAATTTAAATTGCATTGAACTGATGGATAAAGGCTCAAACCAGGAGAGAGTGCCTCCGAGTATTTGCCTCTAATATTGAGATTTTTTATTATGATTTTTATTATATTATATTTTGATATTATGATTTTTTCAATAAAACAATACACTCAAAATAAGTACCTACGTGCAATGACAGTTGAAGGTCTAATAATTTCATATCAATTTTTACATTTGTCCTACATGGATACATGATTTGTATAACATCCGATATGGCAATGCATTCCGTTCTGAAGGTGTTGGTTGTCCCACGAACATGTTCCGCCTCACTTCTGTCCCATTAATCGTTTTAGGAAGCCTATATTCTACTTCTTTCATGATTATTTACTACATTATAATGATCTATACATTCATGTTTTCCATATGAGGTAATTCAGTGCCACACCAAAAATGGCAAATGTTGGTTTACTAGGGTCGATTGTTCGTTTAAGGCACATTTGAACCTTTTTGGTTTTGGTCTGTCTCTGCTTGTCTCCGAACCCCAACAACAAACAAAATCAGTTTAGAACTAAACCCGAGCATCAATCGCTTGATTACCTATACGCTAAAGTTCATGATTAGCTAAAACATATAGCATGTTCAAAAGTAACACCTAACCGTTTGCTGAGTTTATCAACGCTTCCATGTTCTGTCTCCAAGATCTAACGCATAAATCCACGAAAAAAGGCCTCCCGTGCTCCCACCCAAGACGTTAATAAATTCCCCTTCTTTTGCTTTAACTACCGCATATGAAGTTCAGAGGCCCCTGTAGGTCCATTACCGTTATTACGAAGTGTCTTCTGAGCCTCTAGTTAAGCCAGGCGGCCGCCTATTTATAGGACAGCACGTAACGGAAGGTTCCAAGGGGACCGAGACGGTGATTTCTTATTGGATTGGAGGCGACTTAGCCCCTTTTGCTTAATCACATTTGAAAAAGGCCCTCGAAGGTCGAAACTGGATTTCTATATTTCCGGACAGACAAGTTTCTTAACGTCATAGGAGTCAAAGAGGTTGTTTCCGAGAGGTGCTTCTTATTCATGATTGATTCTGAGACTTGTTTTATTCATTCATTTATTTAAATGAACGGCAAAAGCCAGTATGTATAGAAAATACAAAACGAGTAAATAAATCACAACAAGATAGGAAGCAAATAAACAAAACAGTAAGACTAGAAAGGATGCAAAAATGTAGAAAGGAACCAATCACTAATAGAAAATTTCGGCCTGCAGACGCTTCAGGGTGTAGGAAGAGGTACTAAATACGTCATAGTCACTTGACTGACCACACGAGGCAAACGACCTAACGGTCGGTTTAGAAGAAGTTGCGGGCTGCTGGAATAAGAGTTATTGGCGAGTTCTGTAGGGAGGCACATACATGTTGACTTTAGAGAGAAGCGATGGGGATTGGAGAACTCCATTCACAAAAAGAAAGAACGTAATATCTGTCACTTTTTTTGTGTCTGCTACTTTCGAGAGTGGGCAACCCGTACTCGGCCGCCAGGTGCCTAAAATCAACCTGCATCATTGGTATTTTCAATTTGAATGCAAGGTAATAGATGAACTTCCATTGAACCCTCCCCAATGGATATCTGTATGCTTCATAAAGAGGACCAAACTATACTTATTACATGCTCCAAAACCGGGCGGACCAAAGACCAAGTGATTTGTTGAATATAAATTAGAAAGTTGGGCAGGTGGACAGCAGCAGCAATGAAGTAGGCTAGTGGGTATTCCACTAGGTCCAATAGCTTTACTGGGATCCAGTGACTCGAGTGCGCGATTGACCTCCTCCTCAGTCCATTGTTGCAGCATATGCTTCCTCAAATTCGTAAGATGGATGTTGATTATTGAAATGTTGTTAATAATCTTAAATGACTTAGAAAAGAATAGTTACAAGAGTGGAAAAGATTCATGGAACAACATTGAAGGGCATGTTTTGAGAGACATGAATGCAATGCTTTTTCTATGACGTCCATTTTCAAAATATGATGGTGTTGACATTTATATGATCAGACCAGACTCCTCTAACTACCATCAAATTTGAGCGAGATCGGAAGATCGGACAGCCAGAGAGTAAGGTTTGACGGATTTTAGGTTTTATCTTGAGAAAACCGATGAAGTGGTGTGTGAAAGATGAAACTCGTGGGGGACCATCTTTTCTGTACTGCACATTCGCTGATCATTGCATTAAAATCGGACAAAAGCCGGTAAAATTAAGATTGTCACAAAAATTTGAGGAACCACACGACTTATACACAAACACGTAGGCACGAAACTAAGGTTGTTCAGAATGTTCTTAAACGTGGATGCGTGTGGATTCTCAGAAAATTTGTTTGTCTATCGGAAGAGAATCCTTTTCTGCTACCTATGAGCACAATCGGAAGCAATATTTCTGACTAGTAGACAGCAGCACACATCTTTCTGATGAATGATCAGATGATCTTATGAGATTCCATAGCGGAATCTGAACACCGTGTAAATACTGAAGTTCATGCTTATGTCAAGAGTTTTATGTATGGCGCATGGAAAGCAGCTACAAATTATTCTGTTTTTTTCTTGAACTTGTAATTTTGTGATTGCTTCCCGAATTTGAACGAAAACGGGCTATCAGACCTTGTGGAAACAATACTTGAGGGATTTCAGGTTTAAGCGTAAGTTAACGTCGAAAACTGAAAATGTTTGAGTTGTGAAATTTCTTTTGGAGAGCAAATCGAACTAAAGTCCAACAGCGACTGGCCTCACGAATTCGTTAGAATCGGGTGTGTTCCCTCCTGGTGCCTTTTCCCTCCGGAAAACACGGCGGTATGTGTATGGGACCATGATGATCAAATTTTTAAAAAGACCCGGAGGCCGGAACGATCGAATTATTGATTGAATCGTTGATGATAGGGGTATTGGAGACGGACCGGACGCTGTACGAAGAGTAAAACTTTTTGGTATGGATCGTTACGAATGAGAGCTCGGATACACTTTCATTTTTCCCTTTTTTTCGCCGTCAATATCACTACGTTGAAATCACAAAACTCTTAAAAGTCACGACTCACGTGAAATGGCCCCATGTCTGTAAGAGACTCACCAAATGGGTAGCGTAACACTTACCTGCAACAAAAGAAAATATAACAAATTGAAAATGAGATAATATTTATATGGAACAAAATAAATACGCCTATGAGACAGGGCGTTTGCGTGGTAGGGTTGACAACCATCCACCACGAAAAGCCCGCAATATTCAACCATTACTGCAACATTTATATAGTCGTTTTGATAAAATTATACTACGCCTATATAAATTTCACGCTGATTTCGAATGACACCGTCTAAATTTTCTTAAATCTTTTCCGAAATGCAAACAGAGCGATCAAATGATTGAAGAGCCAACACCTGCCAAAATCAGCCGTATTGACTGCAATCAAGGATCAAGGAAGAAGCATAAAAATTGAACCTATTTACGAATAATCACAGGGCTTAAGTGGACCAATCTTATCCAAAGCATGTCCGTCGTCATGAAGCCTCGACTTTTTTTTTGGGTTCATAGTTCAGCTACAGCAATCTGAAAGAGAGCACAAACGGGTCCACCATAAACCATAAACAACCAAAAAACTTGCTACATAAAAATCGCACCGTAGATACCTACAGAACAAAATAACACACCAAGGGTCAAGCTAATACGTAAAACCAATTTCTGTTTTTCTTTGGCACCATCCGATGCTCCATCCGAGGAAACGGCCTAGGGAGAAATCGGAAACTTTACTACTAAAGAGCCAATAACTGTCATATTCGCAGAAGGCAAGGATCAGCGAAGTGATAATGAAGATGTGCATCTATCGCAGACATCCAAAATTGGATTCAATCTTGCAACAGCAACAACGCTGAACCTGCAATTTAGCAATCACCTGGCTTCAGTGACCAATCTCCTCTAGTTGAGTAACATTTTCTACTTCATGATGCGTGATTCTAAGACTTTATTTGGGGTTCCTACTTCTCCCAAATTGCCAGAAACAGTGAACGATCAGCAGTTACTGTAACCCAAAAGGCAGCACATAAGGATGTAAATTGGGCTTTTTGGCCTTAACATAAACAAATCACACAAATCAAAATCACACCATAAACTGCTCTACAACAGCCAAGGCTACTACAAACAACGAAACAAGTAAACAAGGTAATGTAGGATAGCTAATATTGCTGATAATATTAGTAGGAATTCATATTCAACTCTGTCATCGTCCTACATGTAAACGTCCACATCCATGTAAACAGGCGAAGTACAAATTGTACTCTGTAGTGACTAAAGGGCTAACACCTATCATGTAGACCAACCACAGTCATCATCAGGTTCCACCACGATTCAAGCTAAAACGTAAGACCTATTGCTTTGCAGCTGTGAGCATGATCGATTAGGAATATCAAATAATAACTCTTTCTGTTTATTAGTCAAATTACTTTCTTAAAGAATAGCTTAAATGGGAGCTGCATTCGCCGAATGACTATTCATTAAGGGAATAAACCACATTTTCAGTGTTCGTAGTTTTGGCTTCGCACGAACATTCTGAATGTTCGCATTACACACAAACAATTGATTTTGGTAATTTCAACAGCTTTTGAAATTTTTGAATTGAATGCCCTTTTTCTAAAACAATTTGACGCGGATCCTTACGACGTTATTATCATCATATCCCATCTTTTACCTCAGTTTCACTCCGAGGGATCAAATAAGATTTTACCTTCTCGCGAGGCTTCTGGCAAATAGGATGGCGTAGCCAACACCGCGTTAGATTACTCAAACATGGCGAGGAAAGCTGCTCGAAACCGCTGGATGGGAAGGGGGAGTTTGAGTCAACAAACTACATAATACATCGACGAGCCTAGCTACCTCGGGGCAAGAGGAAAAGCTTTCTATACAGCCGCTGTTATCCGATAGTATCCCATATTTGCGAAGGACCCTTCCGAGCTTTTGTGATGTGTGTTAACGCGGTATCTCAAGGTAGGAAGAGGAAAATGGGAGATGGAGGCCCTCGGATTTCGCCGGTAAGAGCGGTTTTAAAGAGACGAACGAGTTACAGGATAACGTAAGATGAAATTTCGAACTTCGTTTCAGCGATGCATCGCTGAAGATACGAAGAAGGCGGTTCTAGTGCACAAATTGACATAAGAAGATTTGGAAGGTTCCAAAGAAATCAACAAATAACCCAATTCGTGCCACCAAGTCTATCAGAAGACACATTGTTTTCACGATCGGGAAACATACTTTTTCATACCAAAATCTATAGTGCATTGGCATTTAGCTTTTCAAACCATTCTGAACCACTTTGGTTTTTTGTGGGTGCGTGTATCTGCTTCTTGAGCATCCGCCAGCAATTCAATTTATAGAAAACCACCCGGACAATCTCCAACATTTTCATCAAAACCGGACTAATGCTTTGTATTGTTTTGGACGATACAAGGATGTTGCCAGACTGGTACGGAAACAGTATGGACACGCATAAAGCAAGAGATAAAGTGGGTTTTGATTAAGGACTTGGATATTAACGAGAAAAATGGCGGAGGTTTCATATTTATGGCACGCATTTGAAAAAGCTCAAACTCAATTTATAAGAAGTCTGTGTTATGGAGTTTGACAGAACCGTATGATTCTATGCCAAAATATCAAGAATGGACGAACATAAATTGCCTAAATAACTGTTTTATGGAGCTAGCAAAACTGCAGGCTCTTTCGTCCACCTGGAACGATGGACTCAACTGGATACTCAAAACTCTGGTGTTCCTTCAAACACGCAGTGTATTCTCGAATCAGTGGGAAGTGGTCCATACATCAGGGAAAAGTGACGTGAGGCAAGACATTTATAATAATTTCTGGAGTGATGAGATGTGCATCATGTGTTCCAACAACCCATTATCCAGAGAAATAATGAACTGGGAATATTCGACCGTAATCTTTTTGGGAGCTTTCCAGCATGCTGAATGTAAATGTGGAAAGAACCCTCGTTCAGGTGACATCTACTACGAGAGTCTTCTTATGTCATTTTTCCGCATCACTTTTTTTTGTCCCATTACACATCCTTATCACAGTCTTTTGCTGGAAAAGTCCAGATCACCATCCCACATGACGGTTTAGTGGCCACTTTTGATGGTAATTGCAGGAACTGTTGTGGGCGTGCAATTGTACCTCTGAACGACCAATAAAATCCGATTCTTTATTTGTATTCGACAATGATGTTTTGACCACAATAGACATGAACAACAAAAGGAATGTGGTGTACAAAACTTCTGAAGTTATGAACGATATCTATACGGTTTAACCCATTAGTGCCCAGTGATGCCGTTTGCCATCGCTTTAGGAGAGGTCGGTTAGGGGAGCTTTCTGACTACACCTTGGGTTTTCCATTGTATTTGTGACTTGTTTACTTCTTCCCGTGGGTTCGTTCGTATATTTTTTGCATCAGTGATCAATATAACCTCGTGTAGTGCACATCTAACGTGTTTGAAAATGGACCAAATTGTGACGTTGACCACCTGAGAAACTCTTTGGCGTAAGTATACTTTATTATTATTTTGGCAAAGTGTCAATACTTTTTGATAATCTTGAGATGTTTTCTTGGCATAGTATGACGTTTCTAAATCGACTAGACAAAATATTCAGCTGTGGTGATCGTGTTCATCTGTGAGATGCGAAACGGCATCGTTGGGCAGTTACCGACAGTTTTTTCAACTTGTTATTGTATACTACCATTTTCGGTACTCATGGCGTGAGTTTATTACTTGTGGTTTTTTATAGGTAATTAAATTATATTTTTCTTCTAATTTCAGACCAGGATTTTCCCTTCAAGATGCCCTCGACGTGCCCAACGACATGAATGATGACGCAGCCGCACCAATTGATATTATCACCACCCAATCCAGCTGAATTTTCAGATAAATATTTTCAGATAGATTTCAAATAATAAAGAATAAATCAATGGCTGGAGCGGATCTGATGGATCAGACAACCACCGGATTCGGATACGGATGAAGAAATGGTGGTGGTCTTTATTCACTTGGACCGTTGACGCAGTGATCCAAAATGCCTGGATTCTGAATAAAAAAACAAAAAACATATCTCAACTGGAAATCAGAAGAGGTATTGCGAAAACATACTTGACGAAGTACGCCGTTGCTAGAAGAAGTCCTGACCCTTCAGGCAAATTTATTTCATCATCAATGGTAGATCATTATGCAACTCATACTCTGGAAAAGAAACGTAAACGCTGTGCAGGGACCTCTTGTACATCCCAAACTCGTACAATGTGTTCAAAATGTAAAGTTGGGCTGTGTATTGTCTGTTTTGCCCTCTTTCACACAAAACTGTAATTTTTCCCATTTTCAACGTAACAATCAAATCTTCTCATTTCCTTATTATGATTGCAAACGAGAATTTTAGCGGTCTAGGTGTATCATGCATCACAATAGTGTTCTAGGTCGCTGTGTACCCAACGGTGCCATATGGCTACAGGTAGAATTTTTTCGATATTTTTCCCGTGATCCTCAGGTCAAAATTGGTTAGGAAATGAAATTTCACGAAAAAATTTCAACAAAAATAATTACGGGCACTAATGGGTTAAACATAACCGACCTTTTTCGAATTCAAGTTCTCAACGTGCCTACAGGAGACATGTTATTTTATTTTTGCGTTGAATTCTTGCAATAATAAATTGATTTATACTATTAATCATTCATGAATGAATGGATAGATGCTCTCTTGATCCTACGCGTAGTTATTTTCCACCTCCCATCGCAATTCCACATCTGAACTGTTAAGCCAGAAAACCGAAAGAAATAGAACAGCCCCTCTGAACACCCGCGAGCTCATTTGCGTTGCCCCCTCGCCACATCCCGATCAATATGAGTTTAACTATGTATGGCATAAAACATACTCTCCCTGAGTTCAGGTTCGTGCTTTGGCCCTCGGGAATATTTTAAATGATTCGTTTGTTTTAAATAAATGGAGGAGTACCGGAAGTTTTTTTTCCTCTCTTTTTAGTAAAAGCATCATGAGGTAATCGAGCCCTACTACCGTTTCGTTTTTATAATAAAAAAGGTCTTTTTTCTGTTCGTTTTTTAATCTTTCACGTTCAAACCAACGATTTAATCTAAAACATACGATGAAGTTTCAGGAGACGTTCATTACATTTTGCTTCTTAACTGTCATCGATGAAAAAAGTGTTATTCACCAAAATACAATTTTTTTCTGCCAAAATTTAAGAAAGAGGTAACTTAATGGACTATTTGCCCTTTCCAAGTAGTTAAGCGATAAGCCTGCAATACCCAGAGGCAGTACATTTATGTGCAATCATCCACATTTTGTAATAAAACAGTGAAATTTGAAAAACATTTTTGGCCAATAATTGCCACGTTTGGTATATAGAGGTCACTAAGAGAATGCATACACGTTAATGTGAATTTGCTCCCAATTTAGGGTCAAGAAAGTTTTATATGTGTATCAAGAATTGCTATCCCTTTCCCTTTACATTGATACAACTCTCATTGAGAACATAGGACTCAATCTGATTATTGTCACAGCTGTCATCATGGAAATCACCATGATGACCTGTATGTTTTAATTAAACAACTCCTTCTGCACTGCATTCCGACTAAATCGTCAACAAATATGAGCGGACGACAAAACACTTCAATTAATAAGAACCTTAAAGAATCTTGAAGCAAAGAGACTTCAAACGCCTACGTGGCTTCCTTCAGCCTTTCCCTGGCGTCAATGCCCGCGGAAAAGACTCAAAGCAGACTTAAAACATTCGAAACAGCAACACGACTTTACACTTAGCCTGAACCAGAAGCTGTGGAGCTTTTAGCATTGCAATGATCTTTTGATAACTTGAAACTAAGTTTCGTACCAGTTCTTGACATGACCATGAGCAACGAAGCATCTGGCTTTACAGATCATCTATTCAACGATACACCTATTTGTCCTTCTGCAATCATCGGATGTATCTCGGATCCACGAGGAAAAAACTTTGGAAATGTATTTATATAATATACTGTCACAGTATGAAACACTAATTCATGAAAAAAAGGAAAGAAATTTTGATTTATACCAATAATAAAGCGTCCCAAAACATTGAATTAGTACACATACAGATGTTTCGGTGAGGGACACGAGGTCGTTGAAATGAGTATTGGAAAGAGCGTGTTCGATTCTGTATACGGTTAATATCCACCTAGATGAGTAAAACTTTCGTACAATCTACTTCAAATTTTCTGTATCTAGTTGCTTTTCTGATATATTCAAGTCCATCTTCTCACGTGACCTGTTCTACTAAATATTCCATTATGTCAATGAGTACCATCTGCGTGAAGAGGTCGTTCTTCAAATGCCCTTAACGAGATTTCTTCTTTACTTTAGCGAAAATTCCATAAAATGAAGCACACGTTCTCCTCTTCCATAGAGTGCATTCAACACACGTTCGATATTCCCACCTCCCACAGTATGTACCGTTAACCATCTCTGACCTAGCCCTGAATATGGCACACTAACGATTCAAGTTTATAATACATCACATAAAACAAATTTCATTACATAGCGACTTCGAAAATAACTCTTGCTGGCCTGTGGTAACTTTTGCTGATGTTACAAACACGTGGAGGAGTTTTGGTAATGTCGAGGTCGGCACCTTCGCTCACCCGATTTCCGCGGTGCACCGGTGATAAAGGCACTTCCCGATCATCGGGTCAAAAGGCTACTGGGCCAACACGTCTATTTTTGCTTCGGCGTTCGCCGCTAACCCCAGCGTCCTGCGTGTTAATTTATACAACGAAGCGGTCTCAACGGTTTGCGATCAGTTTAAGAGCGATCGCAGTGAGCAGTTGGTAAAAATTAATATTAAGTTGCATTCGATCAAAACGAAATACGACCGAAGTTGGAAAAACCGGCTTACGATTCGATAAATTCAGTTAGTGGAGAAGGCCTTGCGTATTGATCTGGGAGCTGGTGGCGTAGTCTCCTTCAGGAGTAATTGAGATTGCTCTATGTGTAGCAGGGGGGAAGCTGCTAACTGCAGGGTGTTAGATGTTCATACCTAGATCCATGTCCAATGTAGTTTGCTTCCTAAACTGTTGGCCATACGATAGTACTATCTACAATTGATGTCCGATGATACAGCAGTAATTAATAGGTTCGTAGGTGGTGTGATCTCGTTTAAGACTGGTTGCTTTCCCTACGTGTAGCAAGTGGGAACTTCCTGAGTATCTAATAAACGGTCCCATGCTGGGCATACTGAGACTAAAATTTCTCTATAGTTTGTTTTCAGACTGTTAAGTAGCCAGGCTTTTTACCTACCCTTCGTTCCAACCCCTATTTTTTTAGCAGAGAGACATCCCTTACCCTTCAAAGCCACCCCTGGACCTCCCGTGAACCGAGATTATCCCTATCGCTCCTTACTCTCCAGCCCGTACAAACGTACATTACCACCAATACTGTTTGTAGTATCCTAACGTGCAAAAGTGATTATTATAATTTAAACCACATTTAAATTTCACCAATTGTATTTCAACCGTTCTTAGTAACGCGGTTCGCCCTATACGTATTTGTGCCTGTGGACTGTGAATTGACTATAAACGGATTGTGACATTAAACATAAGTATAATCGGATCAAAACCGTTTCATTTTGAAGTACCCTTAAATCAAGGCTATCAAACACAGACCTCAGACCGTACAAGAGCAGTACTCCATACTGTCAAGCGAGACAGAAGAGTAGTAAATAGAATCCATTTCTTCTTATCTAGGAAACTACTACACGACAATATCAACATGAAATGTTGGATTATTTGTATTTAATCTGTTCCTCGACTTGACATATGGCCCGATTTTTCTGCATATATGCTCATGAATCTGTTTACGCGATTGAAGATAAAAATAAGATCTAGCACACAGAATGCTTCAATTGTTCATTGATGATGCAGCAGATTCCGATTATAATATTTATTTACTTTAAAGTAGGGATGTCAATATCAACTAAGAATATCAATATATAGAATATCGATATTTTTAAAAACCTATCGTTTTAGTAATTCGATATATCCAAGAAAAATATCAATATTCCAATACATCGGTCATCAGTATTTTTTTTTTCAAACTTTAATCCGAATTACGTAAGAGTCCATTGAATAATGATGCATTGTTGAATTTCATTATACTAGAGGTAAAGAAGTCAACCACTCAAAAATTCAATGAAACTTCATTCATGATTAGGTACAGGATCCAGGGAAGTAAATTATCGATATTTTGTAGGGTTGTAAAATCAATGTAAATGAAGGAAGAAGGAAAACTGAAAAAAAAAGCAATCAAACCAATATTGGTTGGGGATAGAGGTGAGGAAAACCCTCTGATTGATGTGCTCTCCAGTAAGCCTCGAACTGGCTAGAACCCACGTCCCCAAGATGTCCCTACCTTTTCTTTATCTACGATTAGCCTACCTCATCTGATATAGTTCCCCAATGAAAATTCGTCAATGGAAATCATGAAATTAGTTTTGATGATTTATGGCTGAAAAATATCGTGTCCGCTAGTGTGCATTTGATGTCGATATTGGAATAGAAAATATCGATAAATCGACGGAAGAATATTGATATTTTTATATATCGATATTTTCTTGACTTCCCTACTTTAAAGGCTGCCAAATAGGATTGGTCATTTCTGCACCAAACGCTGGATTAACCTCTGAAGTGGACAGTACAACGAAAACAACATTTTTTGAATTTATGTCGCTTAGGTGGTTTTTTTTTTTTAAATAAACGATTCAAACTCTGTGTGTCGATCAAAGTGCTCGGCTACAGAAATCGCCAAGCACCAGTTGTGAGAGAGGAATAACGAAAGGTGAACTGGATCAGATGAAAACATTAAGTTTAGCTCTCGACTCAGATGTCCCGAGAAGCGAGTTACCCATAAGGCGGAGGCGGTTAGGCTTCCAATTACCTTCAGCCCTTCTCATTCACTGTACTTAGAAAGGGGTTAAGCCCCCATCAGGAAGCTCCTGGCTCCTCTCGTACCCGTATATTCACGTATCCAACCTAGTTATCTCGCTGTGTGTTGGAACATTACCCACTCGTGTAATTTGTTATACTTACACCGAGAATTAGAGTTGGTATCAATTTTATTAAAGTTTATTGTGACTCTTTCCCCTTTTTCCAAGTTAGTTCATGCCATAGCATATGACAGATTTGTAGAAAATAGTATTATAATTACCATTCTCTGGGGTGCATAGCTCTTCTGAGGGAAAGAGAACTATGGTTTATATTATTTCAAACCTTTTAATTGGTATCTTGGAAAAAAACAGATCCCGATATAGTTCCCTATTCTATATACAGGGTGTTCGGTATAAGAACGACTAAACTTCAAGAATCGATTCAACTAATTTGCATCATCTTTCACCTTATAACAACTTTTTCTGCCTCTTCTACATTAAAGTTTTTTGAAATTTTCAAGTCTTTGCTACGGCACATAAACAAAAAAAGCCACAAAAATAGTTCACGAACGATGTCCATGGAAATTGTCTCAGCTGTGCGCTACGGCCGCCCTACATACACAACCACAAGTATAAACAAAAAAATCGTCGCGATAACTGTTCAAAAATTAATTCACAAGTCAATTAGTTAATATTCATTTGTTATGTCTTTTCAAAATAAATATCTTTCTTGGTTGAAATTTGACCATAAGCCAGTGCATTTTTCGATACCTAATATCAAGCTCCTTTCGCTTTTTCTTGACATGCTCTTTCCTTTTCAATTTGGCATCGAGCGTCATCCCAAGGTACTTTGCTTGGTTAGAGTAAGGGATGGTCTTTCCGTCCAATATGGCAGGTATGTATTTAACCTTTTTATAGGTAAAGAATACATGTATTGGCTTTCCCTAGTTCATTTTAATTTTCCAAAAACTTGTATTAACATGTCTTCTGTGTTATAGCCTGATATCCAAATCATCACGTGCGACGGAATGATACATCACCCACTAACGACAATCAAAAAGGATCTTTGTTCAGATTACATAATGTTCAACTACTATCAGAGGGATCAGTTGAATGTGGAGGATGAATATTGCTTATTATCATCGATGACAACAATGCTGATTAGTTAGGGTTAAATTATGAACAAACATTGCGACAAGGTTTACCAACTGCCTGATTGGTGATCGGGATTTTGATAGATAAATATCAAACAACCTCGGGAAATCGTTCGTTGTTACCGTAAAGAGTAGGATGTTGCGAGTCTGTCGGCCCCGTCATTCATAAAACTGTTTGTACTAACGCACACCAAACACCCTCTGGGAGCTTTGCGGCGTTGGAAATGACGGATTCCGTCGAAGCTGGCCGATCTTTACATAGTAGGTAGGGGAAGGTATCCACAGTGGCCTGGTCCTCGCCTCCCTGTGGAATTCGGGAGTTCCCTCGCTGTTTTGATACCGACAGCGGCGAGTGTCTCGCAGGATTTAACCCTTTGGAAACCCCGCGTTTGGGATTAACATTAAGCATGCGGGTTTTGTTGCAGCTCACCTACAGCTAATCATAGAGAATAACAAATCGCAATACCACTCGAATAAAGGCGTTGAATTCAACTATTAATTATCAATGAAGGATACCCTCGTGTTCCTGTTACATTGGTTTACTAGTTTCAATAATGAACCATTGTAAACGACCAAAATAAAAAAAACGTTTGAACCTCCCTAAAAATTGGTTGTTTCACAATCATGATACGTATAATCTGAAAATCTGATTAAAAAATCCGTTCGTCCGCCGTCCGCTTAACTACAGGATTATAGCCCAAATTGTATCGACAGAATAAGTGCCTTCGTAGCTCTGTGGGTTAAGCTAAGGTAAAGGAATCACTAAAGGAGTCAATCTGGCCAAGCCTCTAGGCTCCACTGCCACCAAATTATCAAGCGGAAACCCATGCTATAGAAATATGTGCACAAGAGATTGCCAGGAAACGACTCAAAGGTGCTACAATAGTTATACTATCTGACAGCCAAGCAGCACTAAAGGCTATTTCTGCCTTCTCGGTAACTTCAAAGCTGACTTGGAGTTGCCTAAACTCCCTCAAGGCAGCGGCCCAGTGCAACAAACTCATGCTGCTATGGGTACCGGGTCATGAGGGAATAGAGGGCAACGAGGAAGCTGATCGCCTTGCTAAAAAGGGATCAGAGTCCAACCCAATTGGACCTGAACCCCAACTAGGGGTTACCAAGAGTTACATAACTCAACAGGTTCAGAAATGGGAGGACAAAACACGCACAGAATACTGGCACAACACTCCTAAGCAGAGGCAAGCCAAGCGGTTTCTTACAATCTCAAAGAAACGCGCAAAAACCCTTCTATCATTGAGGCACAAAGACCTTCGCAAACTTGTGGGTCTTCTTACTGGCCACTGCCCTCTAAGGTACCACCTAAACAAAATGGGTAAGGCCAGGACAGTAGAATGCCGGCTCTGCTGCGAAGAGGCGGAAACAGCAGAACACATCCTCTGTAATTGTCCTGCTGTTGCATCAACTAGATTCCGGCATTTCTAGAAGGGTGTCCTAGCACCCTCCGATATTGCTTTGGAGACGCCTGAAAACCTCCTACACTTTGTGAACGAAGAGGTTATTAAAAAGGTTACGAATTAAAATGGGGACAGCGTCACAATAGATCCTAGCGGTCTCAGTGACCAGGGGCTCCTCCCATCCCTTATCGAAAAAAAAAAGGTAAAGGAGGCTTTCAGATCAAATCGAGTAAGATGAGTGTGTAAACACACATCTTAACATCACAATGCAAGATTTTACATCAGAACACAGAGACACTAGTATTTTTAACACCGAATCCAATCCCGATCTATTTGTCCTACTAATCTTGGCAGTATACTAAAAGGATTGATTTTGGATATTCATCCATTTTTGAGATGCAAGCGATTATCCGAATTACCAAACTAGACAGCTCACAGAATGGAAAACAAACTAACGATAAACTACGAAATAGTCTAACAAGGAAGCCATTCGGAAACGGTCGTCAAGCTTCATGGGGGAGCCGAAGTATTGTTGGTCACCTCATCAGCGTTTAGTAAGAAGTAACATTCGAATCCCTAGTTATGAACTAACTCTCTCATCCTAGATCTGTTAAGACTTGGATAAGTCCATTAATCCATGATGAAGATTCCGATGCAGAATGATGGACATATAGCCAATTAGTCTGATTTTTGAACCACCCTCAAAATCAATCAACTGATGGACTTTTTCAAGTTCCTAACGAATGGTTTTGGCGTTTTTCTACAACCAGAAGCTGTCATTTCATAGAATATTGCCTCTCGGATAAAACGCCTCTTCACATTTTCAACAAGACCAAATTTAATAGAAGTATACTGAAATTGCATCTGCATTAATCACAAACTATACATAGCATTTCCAAATCTAATTCAACATTTTCCAAACCAAATTCAACATTTTACAAAACAAATTCAACATTCATTACATTTTTAAAGAATTTGTACTAGTGATGGATAATGCGCAAATTCACCTCGCTACCGAAATTCGACAACTGGTTGATTTAAGTGCATTCGATGGAATAAGTCAAATGTTTCTTCCACCTTATTCTCCCATGTTGAATCCAGCTGAGAGTCCATTTTCTAAAATTAAGACCGTGGTGAGGAATATTCTCAGCGGAGAACGAGACCATGTCCTTCCACGTGCAATTGAACGGGGAGTAGCGGCTATAAATCCATGCGACTGCTCGAATTATGTTTAGAACGCTTTGCTTCTTTTACCAACGGCGGCAGCTGGCCAACCTTTATACAAGTACTGAATTTCGTTAAAAATTTAATGAATGTTGAATTTGTTTTGTAAAATGTTGAATTTGGTTTGTATAATGTTGAATTTGGTTTGAAAAATGTTGAATTAGATTTGGAAATGCTATAGACAACTTCTCTAGTATTTCTGACATTGCCACTGTATCGTTTTAAGATACATAAAATTTTCCAGGAGTCACGTACAGTTTTTCGGGGTTTACGGTGTCTTGTGTTTTCTCATAAACAAATGAAGGATGGTAGTGTAATTTATCATTTAGTGCTTCTATTTGAGAAATATATTCAAGAGTTCCCTTAAAGTTCAGGGCGGAAACGTCGTCTGGCCTCACGAAATCGGGAAGAACGCCCGCCGTTTCGGAAGCTGATCTTGTCAATGCCTGCTATCTCCCTCGGCCCGAAGACATTTTCTTATTTTCCCTCCGATTTGAAATGACGGCGACCGCTCAAAGGGCCATTGAAAGCCCCGGAGAGGCGACCGAGTGACGTTTTTATCTAGATATCTTTGCCGTTTTTCTTCACAATGCAGCCCCAGAGTTCGAGCCCCCGGAAAAAAAGCAAAGCCGAAAGAGAGACGGGAGCGATGTGACTCCACTCAAATTGCTCACGTCAGGCAGAAAAATCGAAGTTTCAAAAAGTAAAAAAAAAAAGAAAAAAAAGGAAAATATCCGGTGGGTGACCCGGTTCTTATATGAGACCTATCGATCGTACTGTTACACCCTAGATTTGGATTTCACAGAGAAACGAGGAGTCTATCGTGTTTCGTCAAGGGCGAAAAGGTCGGAGTTTTTTTTTCTGAATTTTCTGAATGGGGGCTATATTTGGAAATGTCACGACTCCTCGGGCCCCAGTTAAATATATTTCTACATACGGAGTAAATACGTATTGAAAATGTGATGGATCTGGATAGTTCCCCTTTTCCGTGTTTTTTTTCGAAGCTACAAAGTATAAGCATGAACTTGCAACTTTTTAGCTACAGAGATCTTTTGACTGTTGCAGGCATACCGCCTCAACCTTTGGTAGGAGCAAGGAGTATTTTCCTTTCCACCTTATTATAGAAATCAAACTGGAAAAGATGTACATACCTATCTTCGCGCACGTTTAACGCACCCTACTAGCTTTGAGTTTTCAAAGAGTTCAAATGAAAACACTAATAAGCAGGCGCAAGTTGTCATACTTAATTATTTTGACCTTAAGAATTACAAAGCACACAAAGTCATACAAAGCATCTGTCGAAAATGTTACCGATAAAACTTCGTTATCCATTTATAAATGTGTGCTATACCATTGAGACAATGTACCACCCCTAAAAATGGGATGGGCTTAGAACGCAGCTATAGTTTTGCTCAAAAATATGCTCGTATTTAAAGAAATGCCGAACGAACTCGCTCAGATTCTGATAAAAATGGTTTTTATTGGATAATATGATCAATAACAAGTTTTTCCGCACACATTTTATCGAAGAAATGCTCAAAGTTTGGTTATATCTAACCATAAAATCTGAGATTGTTAAAACTCGGGAAAGGATTGTTTATTGAAAGGTATCGTTTAGAATGAGTATGTTGTCCATTTGGATATTGAAATCCTTGAGATTATTTAAATATACTCTTCAAATATCATGAAACAAAATAAATGGAATTTGTTCATGTGATTGAAACTTTTCAATAATCACTCTTTATGCAAAACCTGTGTGGAACAACACAAATCATCGAATTATTGTTAGATTTGTTAGTATGAAGAATGATAGCTGTTGAGTAAGGAACTTGCAGACGACTGCAGCAGTGAAAGTTCATGGTGGCTCTGTGATGACAAGAGTCTGCCTAGGGTATTAAGACAGGCATTGCCGATACTAATATGTCAACCAAAGAACGTTGCCGCCCATGAAATCCAAGGATAATAAATATGGGCAAATGATGCAATGTACACGTGAGAATAGGAGAAGATGGTATAGCCCGGATATTTTTGTTAAAACACCTTTATTCAGCTGCATCATTGATGCCCTGGTTGTACATGGCTATGAAAGGCACCCGCTGAGGGGTATACATCAGATAGAAACATGTTAGGTATGTAAAGCATCATAGACAGTGGTCCTACTATTGCTGAGGCTATGGATGTTGAAACTTCATCTTTTCAAGTAGCTATGGCAACTGTAATATTTGCCCAAGTATTACGGAAAGAAGATTTTCCTGATTTCATTCAGTGTTGGCCGGTGAATCGTATGTTAACTGTGTTCATTTGGACGACATTGGTTCGTGTGGAAATTTGATTGCAACTTCAACTTTCTCTTGAGTGGGAGTTTTCCTCTCTCCAAAATATTAGAGAGGCCGTGCTTGGTGAACTGGGATGAAATACAATTGTATTCATACTATAAACGAATCTATCCTCGTATTATTGGAAAATTAAATTCTATTAACGAACAATGAAGATTAGTTATTAATTGTCTTTCATCAAAAGGTCAAGCTCGTTTCGTTAATAGGACAAGTCCAGTTGCGTGAAGCAGACCACGCAATCCAATCAATAGCTCAATCCAAAGTAATAATTTTGTGAAGAGGATCAAATTTTCAAAATCCCATAAGCTGCGTTCAGTGGTATGGGGTGATATTTCTCACCTGTACTGGAAAGAAGGTTGCTGTCCAAATAATGCAAGCATTATGGACGACACTGTAACAAGGTTTACCAAGCAAAGATCAATTTGTAAACCTCGTGAAATTATTTCAGCGATACTTCTCACAATAGTTGGAGGAATTCATCTGTATTTTTGGTGACGCTTCTGAACAAATCATTAAATGATGAATTTTATCGTTTTGATGGTTTTAAAGCCAGTTATATATATATACTTCTTCCGTTATTTATAAACACTTTTAGGCGCAGAGTGGATTAAAAATAGCCTCGACCAATCGACTCACAACTCGCCTTTATAAATTTATACAGATATCGATTCCTGGCGCCACCGCTTCCGCCCATCATTTTACGTAGATAGCTAAGACGTTCGGTATGAACAAAAATCGGTCAACAACTATTGTTTCCAAGGCTCATCGTCAATCCCTCTCTCTTGTCATAGTGGAAGGGCTTGCCTTTGGCTTAACGTTTCAAATTATGAAGTTTCTAATCGACCAAGAAGCATACTGGGAAGTAATGCATGCATTACAAGGACATCCCAAAGGCTAGTTTTTTATAAGATGGCCCATATATGTAATCCATTTTTAGTTCTTTTATAATCAACTTGAAAAAAAAGGGAAACAACGAAATTACCCCTTCCATTCGATTCGTTTCATTCGTTCCATAACTTGGCCAAGTTATTATTTAACGAAAAAAGGAAATAGTAAAGGTAAACAGATTTATCAATGCTACCCCCTCCATTCACTCTCTTCTGTAAGTAATTTGTCGGTTCTGAAATGAGTTCCAAAACTAGATGAAAATTCTTTATCGAAAAAGAAAAACACTTTTCCCGCACCACTCTGTGCAATGACACGGTTCATACCCTTGATGTTATTGGGCGCCATTCCTTTTAGCTCAAATACCGCTGGCAGCAGGTCGTTCCTATCATATTTACTTTTCTCAGCCCTCCAGGTCTGTTCCATGTCCACGCAGCCACTTACAACTTGGACCTCTACTATTATGGCAGACCCATCAGGCTTAATGGCGAAGATGCCAGGCTTCTTGCCCTGGTCACTTGGCATATGTTAGAGTCTTTCTCTCTCCTCATCCCAGCCACTGGATGACAATGAACGTGCCAGCTGCTTAGCAACCGCATCATGACGGAGAATGCGACCAAAAACACACACACATGTTTGGGTTCTCCCACAACCCCCTGGATCGATTCCAATAGGCATCCCTCTACTAATGAAGCCTTGCTTCAGAGGGACGTCCTAAAAACAAGTTGGGTGTATTACTTAGCTTTTTCGTAGAGATCATTTAAACGTTTCAAAGAATCTTAAAGGATTCTTAATGTTGAAAGATGTAGATATTGAGCGAACGAGGACTCACGAGACCAACCGTCCCACTCGATTAATCTATAACGTATACCAAGGATATGATTTCCTTGAAACGTGATTCACTCGTTTGGGAACTAACGGTCATTCCCTTATTAAGAATACTTTACTTATTTACTGAGAAAAAACTGACCGGAACGAAGTGAAAGGTTGAGGTGTATGCATGAAAATGCCCATGCGAGAAATCACAGTTTAATTCTTATTATTCTTCTAGTTCCAGAAGTGATACAATAATTTCATTTATCCCGATTTAGACAATTTTATTTTCAACTTTGTTAAAAGAAAATGTTTAACATGGAAGAGAACATGATAGAGGGGCACCAATGCTTTCGCTTCCCGCAGGTTGACTCGGAAACACAGTGATTAGGACGGCGCACTGGTTATACCTGACCCGCAGGACCGTCAGGTCTTGAAGGAGGGGTTGGTCTAGCCCCTTGTTGGCCCAGATCTCAACACTTGGAGCATGATACCTAGATCAGCGGAGGCAATGTTTTCACTCTCGGGATCCCAATATTATTCTCCAAAACCTAGTTCTCCATTCTAATTTTGTATTTTAGACATTCTGAACACTTTCATGACGTGGCTGTGTGTATGTGTGAGCTTCATTTCTGCAGGTTTCATCTGTTTTGGACGACATTTTTAGGAACTATGTCCGATAGGTTGTAGATGGTCTGCTATGAGTTTCATTGCTCGTAGATCAAAATGTCTATGGAAATGAAATCTTTGTACACAGAATGGGTTTTTTCCGGGAACCACATTCTTCCAAATTTTCCGATTCTTAGATAAAACAAGGATATTAAGTGATCGTTCTCGAAATTGGGTGTTCGTTATTATTTCATTCGGCTTTTTCTGAAGTTTATGAAACTGGTCGCTGATGCGAAAAGTGCCTTCTTTCTTTCAGGAGTCTTATCCACTCTGAATGGATCCTTCAGAACCATCACAGAAATCTGTGATTAATCACTGAAAGTTGTGAAAAATCATGGGGGTGGACGTTCAATCCGGAAACTGATGAGTGGGAGGAACTGAGAGGGTTAGTGGTCACCACTTTATGTGTCTTGAATTTCGCCTAAATTTTTTTCGTCACACTCGGACATATCTACCTTATATATATGGGTATATTTTACTCATTGAGCAGAGTGATGGAAAATGTCAACATGAGGGTGAATGAGAACTAGTGCGCACTTTGAGAATCATCTTGAAATATTTGGATTGACCATCTGATTTATATCCAATAGAATTCTATTGATTGTAACTTTTGGTTTATTATTCAATAATAAGCCATTGTAACAACCAAAAAAAAAAAATTCTAACCCCCCTGAAAATTTCATGGTTTACTTTTCCAAGTGTGTAGAACCCGAATATGCAATAACAATTTGTCCGTCCGTCCGCCGTACGCACGATTTCTCCCAAACGGTTGAAGCAAAAAAGCTGAAATTTTCAGGAGAAATCCATGTTGGTCCGGCGACACCCCAGAATTATTCTTGAGCCGTCTCTCTCACTTCATTTAAAGTGCCCTTTAAGGGTTGCCAAAGTTTTGTAAAATCCCTAAAAACCTCAAAAAAAGTCAAGGCAGCCTAAATTTGTACTCTTTTTGAAGAACACTCCACGAGAAATTGAATGAGCCCCTCCCCAGGTCCGTAGGTCAAACCATCTATGGCTCGATTTATGGTGCCAACATTCGCGTTATTTTGGTTTATTATTGTTTTTGTGTTGATATCAGTAACCTAGTGAAGTAGTGATGTAGTAATGTGGATACTGGAGTGAACTTCTAAAGGGCTTTGTAGCCGATACACGGGTTGAAGCATTCTGATAACCATTTAAAAAAAATTAAAAAATTTTTTTTTTTAAACGCTGCAAATTCTTTTACTGGAGTTTATTATTCAATTGGCTTGCGTTCATGATTTGAATTTCTACTAAGCTTTGGAGTGCGCGTGTTTCACAGGTGATAGAGCGAGTATTGAATTTCAGGGGATATGCATAGAGCACGTAAATCTGTTCTCGACCAAAATACCTATTTGGATTGATCAGTTGATCATATTTGTGTGTCTCCTGAAATTCAATGGATGGATTGAATGGATCACGAAAAAAGAGTCAATTCTCAATTAGCTGATTAGATGAGAAAATAGTCTACGCAGTAAATGTAAAATACAACGGTAAACTTAAATGATAGAAACCATTGATTTATTTGGTAGTTGATCAACATTTCCCAGGAACTAGTTTGTCTGGAGAGTAAAACTCAATCCATAATTTTTATCGATAGAAAAGAAGGATTCCGATTTAACAGCTCGCTATTCACGTTTTACGATGTTGATTTATTACACTATTTTACGGTTTGTCCTTTAAACGAGATGTGATTTCCAGGATTGATCTATAAATTGTAATGGACAGGAAGATCCTCGCCGCTCTGTTTTATGGAAGCTGAAAGACTCCCAGGGAACTTTTTACCGGTCGTCTCCCTATTGAAGGTCGGTGACGAGGAACAAACTGGGTTTATGACGTCTTTGTAGCCTGAAGTTACAGTCCCCGTTCGTTCGCCACTTTAGCGAATCATTTTATAGAAAAATCTCGGCGGGAGAAAAAGTTAGAGTAAGTTTAGAGAGCGATTCCATGCAGAGAGTGTTTCAAGCGAAAAAGTAGTAATTTTGATTTCAACGGAATTGTGTAAGGAACTTTCATAAACTCCCTATTCGATTGCTCATTTACTGGAGTAGTCACAACATAGTGATGATGAAATGAACTAGTTTCTGACCTAGGATACGCCTGCCAAAGATGAGCAAATGGGTTTATGACTTCTTTGTAGCCTGCAGCTAGTTAGAACATCTCTTTTGCGAATTGGTGAACGTTTAGAGAGAGATTCTATATAGAGAGTGTTTCAAGAGAGGAAAAGTTAGGTAGTGATCTTGATTTAAACCAAATTGTATAGGAACTTTCATGAACCTCCCTTTTGATCACTCATTGATGGATAAATTGCCACAGGGTGATGATGAAATGCAACTAATACCTGATTGAGACGATTTGCCTGCAACCAGAGATGAACAAATGGGATAATGATGTCTTTAAAGCCCAAAGTTAGTTGATTCCCTGTTTGTTCACCACTCTAGTGAATCATTTTATAGAAAAATTCTAAAGGCGAAAAAGTTGGTGAAAGTTTTGAGAGAGATTCCATGTAGAGAGTGTTTCATAGAAGTGTCAGAATGAAATTCTGACAGGACGCCTTGGTTTCAAATTACAAGAAGGCGAAATCATTTCCACGCGGTTTTCGGGACGTGCACGCCGAGTCAGCAGCGTGACGTCAGATGGGATGATATGAAATTCGGCCTAGGTACATTCCCCCACTGCTACGCGATATAGAAGAATTTGAGGGAAAATTATGGAACCCGAAGGCATACCTCACCTCAGGAAAAGCCAATGGGATTTTAGGAAAACTTCGAAACTGCGCCCTGAATAACAGCGCGTTTCAGTATTCGATCCCAAAATTTGAGAATCACCTGAGGACGTGGCACGCCAAAACCGATTTGCGGACAGAAAACTAGGAATGTTTGTTTCAAAGCTGCTCATCTACTAAGTTGCATCCAGGAACCAGCCCGAAAGACCAGTCACTGTGGTTTTCGCCCCCGAAAAGAAAAGCTGCCGCCAAGTTGCCACTGGAGGGAAATCCGTCATTTCTGTCGAATAAAATATTTCAGGCCGTCAGCAACGGCCGTCGGTGTCATTTTCACGAGTAAGACGCTATTGTGAAAATTTAATGTAGTGCTTTGACAGAGGCATAGATAGGATGTTGGAGCTCAAATGTCAGAATTTGGTAAATACCACTACTGATTCCATCTCCTATTTAGTATGTTTTTGCAACCTTATAATAATATGATCTCCATTGAGCATAACTTAATTTAAATCTTTTTATTTATTTACCTTCCAGCATTTTTCAAAAATAGGAGGTAAAAAAGCACTTGGAAAAACAAACTATTAGCGCAAAGGAGACTCAAAACTGGCGCTTGAAAACAATTCCCCACTCATTTGGTTGAGATTCTGCGTAACTAACAGTTAGAATTTTACCAGTTAGCTTTTTGAAGAATAGCTCATTTCAAGCAAAAGGTTGCTATTAGTTGAAAGGTACTGAAGAAGCTTTTTACGGCGGGAAATCAGCTGTCAGGATTAACTTAAAGCTATTGATTTCAGTTACTTTTCACAAGCTAACAGCTAATTTTGATTAAAAAATTGCCTCCGAATCTTCCTAGCGGTAGTAGAAGCTTTGTTTTTACTTTTAGGGAAAGAAAATAATTGTTTTGATAAAAATCAAGAAATGCAATTAAATTCGGATGAAAATGGTAGAAACTAGAATTGTTGCTAGTGATACCATCGTGTGAATTATATGTGAGCTAATGAAGGCGGTTTTCTCTCAAAACCCTCCGAGTTGGCTCGAGATCGGACACCTGGACCCTAGTAAAATGTTGCTGACCGGACTTCACACAGCTGATTTTCCTTAGCTAATACATTTAACTCTAACTTCCAACTTATAGCTAATTTGTCTTAAAAATTGGCTGTCCTTCTATAGCTAATAGCTAAAAATTCAGGTGTTATTTAAAGCAAATCTTAACTAAACTTAAATTAGCTTTAGCAAATCCCAGAAAACACGTGATTTGTTTTTCGAGAATCTCTTGCCTTCTGTTGGTCTTGCTCTATATCATGAGATTATTTCGAAACGGTATACTTTTGACTGTTCCTAGCATTCAAGAATAATTACATCTGGAGATTTTTCGTTTTAGGTTCGCTGATAGCTATTAAATAAATCAAAACGTATTTGTAGCTTGCAGTTATTTCTGACAGCTAATTTTCCGCTGTTATCAAGGATTGTTATTTGGAACCTCAGCGAAATGATCTTCACGTTTTAACTATCGCGAGTTTTTCCCCTCTCTGATAGGGCCCCAGAAAACATAATGAGATTAGTTTTTTTGGGAAGGTCTAGTCTGCTGTCGGTCTTGCTCTTTATTACAAAATTATTTCAAAGCTGTACACTCTCGACTATCCCCAGCCTTCAAGAATAGGTATCTCGTGAGCTTTGTCTTTTTCTTCAAAATTTGCTGATAGCCATTAGTTGGAAGGCACAGCTGAATCCTTTAACTTATAGTTACTTCTGACAAGATCATTTTCCTTAGCAAACAACTTTAGTAGTACCTTTTGACTTACAGCTAATTTAGCTAAAACATAGCTTTCTCTCAACAGCTAGAAGTTAATTTATCTATTCTAAAGCAAAATAGCTAAAAAGGCTACAGGTTTCTACCCAGGGTTAAGAACAGGGGGGTTTAACAAACGAAAAGACGAAAATATTTGTATCTATCACACTGAATACATTACGCACTAAATAATTCGCGACGGAATTGTGGAAACCCATATCAAGAAGAACAAAGGATTAGTAGAAGAAACGTAGTCTTTTTCCCACAGAAATTGAAAGAGTTACAACGTTAAATCGGTTTCGACAGCTAGGTCATAATCAGTAAGAGAACACGGTGACTAGTGAAAGGGAGCTTCATTCCCATTGGTCAAGAGGTGGGGTTTCTGTGAAAGTGAAAGGAAATGCAATTCTATTGGTCGGGGAGGTGAAAGGGGGTCGAGCAATATTGGGAAATAAGGGTAATACAACAAACCTAAGAAAAACGAAAGAATTGAAAAATGATTAGACAAAGCTATTTTAGAAATGAACCTATTCATGGCGGAGTGTATCAACTAATCGTTCAAACATTTACCAGATCTATCGCTTTTAGTTATTTCAAAATTTTCTAGGACATTCAGAACTCCTCTTTTTGAGAAAAAGTGAACGAATTCTACGAACTGTTTATTTTTAAAATTAAAACTGAAATTGTGACTGGATTCTAATAGATGATTGGCTATTGCGGGAAAATACTACGTTTTTTTCTACAAACGATGTGTTTTTCTCCTGAATACACCGTAGAATGCATGAATGATATGAAAGTTTTAAACTCCCGAGCGTAGTTAGAAGTTTAACACGAACCTAAGGGAAGAGCCAGAGAGTAGGAAAGTCCTTAAAGGTTTCTTTTCCGACTTTGTTAAATTTATCTCGGAAACAGTACACTTTAGAAAACAACTTTTACTGCAAAAAAGAAAGCTTATTAAATTTCACACAAAAGTTTTACCCATACACCTCATTCGTGGCAGTTTCCGAGAAACACGCCAATGTAAAACAGTAATTTATTTATGGAAAAAAATGGTTTGTTCTGTTTACCGTCAAACATTAGCTTTTAACGGTTTTCATTCTCTTCTCTCAAAAATGGCGGCAGAAAAGAAGCGGTAAAGCAAAAAACAGTCCATTACATTTGAAATTTTGTTATTTTATCATGAATCTCTCCATGGTTATCGAATTTTCAAGATTTTAGTAGAAATTTGATGAATCATTTTTATTGCTGAACATTTTTGACGAACCTCATCGAGGCTCTGTTCAGATGTGATCTGAAGTTGAGTAGAATTTACGCTCTATGGCGAAATGTGGAACTTGAGTTCACAGTAAAGTTAAGTTATATCACATCCGTAATCAATCATACCACTCTTGTTAACACTGAGTACCCTGCCCCCTCCCTTATTGATTCCTTGTTTAATGATGTACAATACTTTTTTGATATGTGAAGGCAGAAGAAACAAAATTTGGAATTTGGTATTCTATAAAAAATCCTGGAGTTCACCACCATCACATAACGACGATATAGGGATTGGTCGATAAATATGACAAAAACCGATCACAGATTTATCGGAGAGGAATCCACATCACAAAACTGCGTTACGCTGAAACACTGTCCAGGTTAATTACTTTGAGCCTGTGGTGCTGAAATTTTATTTGAGTCCTTTTGGCACAGATTGCACACAAGGCTACGGAGCAGAAATGTGAAATACAGCCAGTAGGTACCGAGGTTTTTGATCCTCGCAGTAGCTCTAATATAAGACCCTATTGTTTCTCGGTTACCTATAGGACCATGGGGCTTGGTAAACACAATACAATTCATTAGGACTTACATCAAATACAAGTCACGTTCATTTCTCCCAAATAAAGATTACCAAGTAACTAAAAATCAACAGTGATTTTAACATGAATGAATGATTAATGGTTAGAAGGAAAAATGTGTTGTTCCGTGAAAGATGTCCTGTTGAAAATGAGAAAAATTTAACCAAACGAATGTTTGTGGGTAGTTAACAACTATAAAAGTGTGAAAGCATGCTTAGAATACAATGAAAATGGTAGTTCACGGTAGTAAAATGATACAGGACAAATTATGACGGAAGAAGAAGAAAAGATATCATGCGAATGAGAATTGAAACACATTTGAGAACGAGACAACTGATGTAAAAATCAATCAGTGATTGAAATAATTATGGTGGATAAGAACTCAATTATGTAAGTAAGAATAATTATTATGTATTAGAAACTTCTGAAATTTTGAACGAACAAAACTTTTTGCGGAATGAACGGAATTCTGTACAGTTATCTTAATTATCCAACTAGGCAATACGTTGTTCAAATTTGAAATGGTAGATATCATTTCAATTAGAGACCATCTTCTTTGGTTGATAGAATAGCTCCGCATGGCTCAGCAACAATGGACAAGTGGTTATAGCACCAGCAGATGGTAATGGTGAAGCATAAAGGCAAAGCTGCAACGTTCACAAACCCTAATATATCGCAGATGTCCACCCTATCGAAATGTCAGTAAACTTCGTCATCTGCGAAGATGGCATCCCATTCACAGAGCCCATCAATAGAGTAAATCCAAAAGCAATGATGAAATGAAGGTAAGAACTGTCTGTTTTCTCCTCTTCAGCAGAACATTAGACTGAAGCCAATGGAATCTGGGCACTCCTGAGACACCAAACCGATGAGCCACGATGATGCTTAAATCAAATGAGATTTCACAGAACCTATTTACATTCAATTTTGATAGATATCTGCGAGGAGCATTAGTGCAGGTGCCCAACACAGCTCGGGGTCCAACTTTTATTTCAAGGTGCTGACAGTTCCAAATTCACCAACTCTTCTTGAAATCGTGTTCTTGCTTCATCAATGCATCTCAGTCCAAAATATATATTCTGACGACTTTAAAGTATGTGGAGAAATTACGAAACTTCATAAAATATGGTGAAAATGTATCGCCAAAAATATCCCTTTTGAAACCAAAACGTACACCTTTGAGCCTCCTTTTTGGGTTTGCTGTCCCGTTTTCTGAGTGGAAGATTACTGCTCTGGAAGCAATGGGGCCAGTGTACACAGCTATTAGGAGTGAAAGTGCATAATCCATGTTATTCTAGCAGGACCGTCTTGTCTTACAGCAGAGGGTTTCGGACGTATTTTACCGGAACGAATGACGATTTTTCAAACCGAACGTTTTCTTTCCAAACCGATGTGGGTACCATCTGGCATATATGAAAATCGAGCTGTGTTAATGATATAGCTAATCATTGTCTATTGATCAATCATTGTTTTAAGTGTTGTGACACTATTGTGTTCCTTACTGACTATTACTTAATGCTTATTTACAGTTTAACAAATAATGTTGAACGATACATAACGATGATTTGGTTTAGTTTGGAGTATAATAATTTGTGCAATAAAAACTGCAGTAGTGGCAATTAGTGGGGGTTAGGTGAATCTCATCAAGTTGCGTCCAGATATCCATAGTGTACTGTAAGTAGTACCATCCAAATAGTATTCATTTAGAATAAGTACATACTATCGTGACCAAATCTCTACTTATAGAAATGAGTTGGAGGCTGTATTGGTTTCAAAGACACATACGAAACACGAAGAGAAAGAGAAAATCTAGATACTGGGGGGGGGGGGGGGGAACACCAAAGTGAGAGCGGTGAACAAGATATTAATTTCTTCAAAAGAAAACTGGAATCAACGAGGGCTCACATGAAAATCTTCGAAAAATCCTTACCTTCTTTACGAAAGCGAAATTATTGAACAAAATAAAATCATTGATTAGTAAATGGAAACAAAATAATGTAAATAAAAACTTTAAAGTCATCAATGCTGGATATTTGTGGTGGGAAGAGAAAGTAACATAATTCTGCCTGAATTGAGAAAGAGAATATTGATTTGCTGAGGTGACAAATCTTGTGGTCTCTTGTGATTTTAATTGGATCCGGTTGAGTTGAATTTCAATAAATCAAATATGGCCTTTGAAGTCACTTTTGGTCCAATAAATTGATTCGGAAGCTTTAAAGCTTATATTAAGTAAATTGAAAAATTAAGAAAAAAAATGCCAGTAACATGATTGTGAACTGGATACCGATCACCAACAGATGATTTCTAAGAGTGGACGTTGCTCAATTAAGTGGGCTTTGTACAAGTTTAATTAAAAATTCTGATGCCCATCATCCTTCCCGGACATTTGATTTCCAATAGTCATTTCGTTCATATTTCAGGCCTGCGTATGTCAAGTATGTAACATTATAATAACAAATACAGTTTATACGTTACTATGTTAGGGATAGCATAAATGAAAGAAAACAGGTTTTACCTGCCGTTATTATGGCAAAACAACAACCAAGAAGGAGTGAGCACCACGTGCGATTACAAATTACGTAGTAGTTTTCTGAGATATCGGACGGCATTTGGGACGGAACCATGATTTCTCAATTTTCGTTCCCGTATAACAAGATACTGTTAGTTGTTACCATAACGTTTTTCAATAGTTCCCATTTTGTTTAAACTACAATCATAATCAGGTGTAGGTATTTACTTACTTTGCTAAAAACCCATATTTCAATCAACATTCCTACGAAGAGTTACTTTTACAAAATTAAAAAATTAATAGAATAAAAAATAGAGAAAAAAGTCCACAATAGCGTATAATTCATCTAGATACATTGTTCCATCTTAGGTATGAGTCTTGAATTTTTTGAAAATGTAGTACATGCTTTACCTACTGGGTAAAGATATATCTTTCTAAACGTGCCACAATTATCGCACAGTATTCTCAATAATGAACCTTGTAACCGATGTGTGTTGACCAAAACGAATACAGAAATGTTTTTTCCTTCATAAAATTTCTTACTTTACGTTGTGAGAAATAGGGATTTCAAAAATCGGATTAAAAAAAAATCCACCCGTCAACCGTACTTTGTTTATTCCGGGAGCTTTTCTTCGAAAACTCTGGATCAAAGGTTACAGTTAATGATCGAAATGTCAATTGATTGAATGAGGCCATTTGTGTTGCTAAAAAAATCGATCGAGCTCATTGAAATGACTGTTCAACGAAGCACATCAAAGGTTATGGAACCCTTTGAGGTAAGCTGTGGCATCAGACAGGGAGATTCATGTTAGCCACACTATCCAACTTGGCTCTGCAAAGGCTGTCAGGAATGCAGATAAGAAAGGCGCAATAGTCGACCAAACATGGCAAATTCTGGCATAAGCCGATGATATCGTATTGATGGGACGAAGTCTTGATGCTCTACAAACAGCTTTCAAGGTTCTGCACGAGGAGGGAAAACCAATGGGGATGCGAATAAATGGAAACAAAACCAAGTACCTCAAGATATCACCACCATTCTGTCCCCAGCGAGTACCCAGGCAGGTGACGTCCGGTACTTATAAATTTGATGAAGTCAAGTCATTCGCCTACAGGCTTGAAGCGGTCTTGAGGGACCTCCAAGTGGTGGCAAGGTCCCAGGCGGATGACCGCACCAGGTGGCGGAGAGGTGTTCAGGAAGCCAAGAGCCAAGTCGGCCTGTTTTGTAGTTTTTTATTAGTTAGTTATTCGGGTTGCCATACGATCATTCGTTCGCTCCCCATTTGAACAAACTCAACGTGTTTTCATTAGCTCGAGAACTGAGCGTAGATGAGTGACCTAACACAGCCCTCTGAGCACGGTGGATGTGGATCGAGTGTACAAAGCCGTCTCCCAAAATTTAATTCAGTCAAGTGACAGGCCTAGAACACAAGTGTAAACATTCTTCCTGCTCAGATATCCGCATTTTGTAGATGCAAGAGCATCGTTGTTGTGGATATTTAGTGATAATTTTTGGCTAAAACTCATCCATGCACCGGGGTTTCCCTCGAAATGTCGAATAATCCAGTGATCTGCATAGGGAGGCTATCTGATACAGAAAGATGAACCTTTTGCAATAATTTGCACGGGTTTTAAAATCGGTCGATTAAGTTTTGAGTTACGTAGCTGTGAAGATGTAGTTATTTGTGATATATATAGAGATTATGTAGTTATGTAGTATAGTAGCATTTCCATGCTCAACAAAATCTTCTTCAGACCAAATGAAAACTGTTCCATATCAGATTTTCCCATCTCAAACGAAACTTATTCAGAAAGAGAGAGAAATGAGGTACCTAGGTAGGCACCTTGCAAATACCAGGTAAATGCAATTACACGTATTGCAAAAAGAAGTTGATAAAATGAAATACATAGGACTATCGAAGTAGATGTCACCTTACAAGATTAGAAAACTGGGAGCATACCCGAAGCTCCCCATGGGCGAGTTTTTATACTTGAAGCTCCCCACTAACTTTTTCTTCGTGTACGCGAAGCTCCCCGCCCTCGTTCTCCTCATGTACGCGAAGCTCCCTGCCTCCTTTCTCTTCAAGTACGCAAAGCTCCCGTCACCTATATACGAAAACCACCTACTACTTCAATAACATTGATAATTTTTATTTGCAGTGACCTACAATGTAGGAAACCATTGCGCAACCATTTACTGCAACCACCTAGAAAAAGATTCTACACTACGAAGTTCAGTAATCAATAAAATTCTCTTCGATTTCATCCTAAATAAACTGCATGGTACATCGGAGTAGATCACGAGGAAGCTTGGGGAACAACATCATGGTGAACAAAATTATTTTTATAAATTGGGTAAGGGTGATGGTGTGCTCATCGCATTGCTCAATCAGTTTTGCTAGCCACACATTCTTTTTAATGGATCTACTTCGCCTATGATTCCCCTGTTCTGTGTTGATTTTAATGTAAATATCAGTCTGATATTCGACCAAAGCATCAAGCACTGCGACCGCGACGAGTACCGGATGCTACACACGCGGATACGTTCATGTTGTTCGACGATCACTGAGAGCCAGTCCGTTCAAATCACCGATAAGGCTTGAAACGCCTCGTGAGAGGAAAAAAGAAAGGCGGGGAGCTTCTCGTACACCCATTCTCTCGGCACGGGACGCTTCTCGTACACCTGCTAGAACTTGCCGGAGAGCTTTGAGTACAGCCCAAACGCCTTTCACTTCGGACGGGGAGCTTCGCGTAGTCACCCAGAAAAATGGTACGTTTTCTAACTGTTGTATGTGACCTTCGCCACAGACAAACAGGAGATACCCGCTCACACTCAGCAGTTGGAAATTCTACAATTTGCTCGGTTCATATTCTACTAAGGTGGGATCTTCTTCAATAATCTTTCATTTACAGTTGGATCTAAATGCAATTTGCAAGGTACATGCCTAGGTACCCCATTTCGGTCATTATCTCAATAGGCTTCATTTGAGAGGAAACATTTCCTCTTGATATCGAAAAGGTTTCGTTTGATCTGGATGAGGATACATTTGACGTGGAAAAAGTTTCATTTGACTTAGGAATGCTGTCTTGTAACAAACAAACACGTACACAAACAAATCATTTCTCCTTTATAAATATTAGTTTTGATGAATACTCACACAGTGAAGTGGTAAATGAAGCAGATCCATCCTCCAGGATGCTCAAGGAAGACGTAGACCCTCTCCTGAAATGACTTTCCGCGCCTCTGATGAAAGACGTACTTGGCCTTGAAGGCCTGGTCGATGGGGAGGTAGATGGGGTAATACGGGTCCGGAACGCCGGCGGGAGCCGGTGGCTCGGGGGGCGGCTCGTCCTCCGATTCTTGCCGCGTGGGTGGAGCTCGCCGCCCCGGCCGCTTCTTCTTCATCGGCGTCGGGACCCTCTTGTGGTGGGCTGCCCAGTACCTCGGAGTCCTTCGCCATCGCTCCTTGAGTGGCAGAGAAAAACACAGATTGTAACAGCGAGTTGTGTCGAGGAGTGTAATGGAATGATATATTCATTTATGCCCGCAACACCTTAGGATAACAGTGACGACAGAAGGCACCAGGTTATCCCTGGAGATGGCAGTTTCAAGAATCTGTAAAGGGGAACTATCCATATTCATCAAACAGATGAAGTTACAAGCAGGTTCAGATAATGATGTCCGTTCCCAATTACAGTTACAAGCGCTGCATATTTGAACAGTGGAATCAAAAACGCTGAAAATTCGCTGGGGGTTTATTATTCAATGATTCATGATTTAAATTTCTACTAAGCTCTGGAGAGTGCGTGTTTCACAGAGATAGAGCGATTATTGGATTTCAGGAGATATGCATAGAGCACGTAAATCTGTTCTCAACCAAAATACCTATTTGGATCGATCAGTTGATCATATTTGTGTGCCTCCTGAAATTCAATAATCGCTCTATTACCTGTGAAACACGCACACTCCAAAGATTAGTAGAAATTCAAATCATGAATCATTGAAAAATAAACTCCAGTGAAAGAATTTGCAGCATTTTTTCATTGCACCCACTTTTTTGTGTCGGATACTTTTAAGGATACTGTAATTTTATCCGAAATCCGCGGATACAGATACTTGCCGACAAAAAGTAACAACTGATCCAGATACGATCACTTGTATCGGTAACTGTAATTGTATCTGAAGTTACTTTTTCGGACACAATCAGAAAAATCTTACTAATTTCACTGGAATTCGGAAAATTTACCCGTATTAAAAAATTATTTGCAGTTTCGGAATCTACTGGATGTGAAACGGAGAAGTCACAGATTCCAGTGAGTCAGTTATGCTGCAGACTGCATTTCCAAAGAAACATGCGGTTTTTGGATGTTTAGTTCTGCAAATGAGAATGAAAAATATGATGTGAAACATTTAGTTTAATTGTTTTTGTTTCATTTTAACAATATATTCTAACAGTTCGCTGTATTTGCAAATATTTCTCTTCTAGTGGGCTGGCTAGTGCCACGGAGACCTTCGCCACCGTTCGTTGAGCGCCAAACAAAATACAGAATTTTAGTGAAGGTGAATCAGGAACAGTTCCCGTCAGAAGTGAAAGATCCCGCTGTTTCACATACTTTTGATCCACCAGTTGTGGAAAAACTAATCAATTCCCTTATCTCATTACTAAGTAGCTGTAATGGTTCATTCAGCCATTACCACGCCCCATCCTTCCAAAAATCTAACATCAAAACAAACCTGGTCCCTCAAAACTGGCACAAGCAGTGCAAGGGTGCTGCCCAGCAGGATTCTACAGCCTAAGGTGTTTGTCCCGGGTTCTTAGGGGAAGAGACTGCATCATTGGGGGCTTGCATCCCGGTAATGTGTCTCGTACTCAGTAACGTGTGCGTTGTCTCTAGAGATGTTCGATATTTCTGTACCGGTGACAAGGTCACCGATATGGGTTTGTCACCGATATATCGATGACAAGGAACTGGAAAAAGCAGTGATAGATATTTCGGTGACTGCGCTGGATTCCAACACGAAGTACTACTAGGAATGCGCGGGATTGGATATCATTTCGGTGCCTTTATCACCGGTACAGAAATATCGCTACAGAAATATTTAATGCTACAGAATTTGTGTTATCATTCCACATGAATTTATGTTACCATTCATAACTTCCTTAAAACATGACGTTTTCATGTAATGAAATAAATTTTTGAAGCGATATACAAGAATAAAAACAGATTATTATTATTTTAACTGTAAAGCAATCCCTCTGTAATCGTAAAAATTTATGTTCAACATCTCTTTTTATCCTTCCTTCCTTCAAAAAACTGTGACAGCGCCACATTTCATTTATTTCCACTCTCTGTCACCAATATGCAAGTCACCAATATTTGTCACCGATATTTCCTTGTCACTGGAACCGAAGTCACCGATATTTGTAAGTCACTGGATCGCACATCTCTAGTTGTCTCACCTCCATTGGTGCCATTCAAAACACAGTATTTGAGTGAATACATGTGAAATAGAATCCAGGGCGGTTCTCTTAATAAACCAGAAATCCCAACGTTGAACATGCTTCATGATCCAGCACTTGAGGATGGATCTGACTTCAAATCAACAAGTAAAGAAAAACTAATCCATTCCTTTGTCTCATTACTCAGTAGCCATTATGGTTCATTAAACCTCTACCATTCCAAATATCTAATATCAAAAAAATCCTGGTCCTTTAACGCACTGGCACAGACAGTGCAAGGCTGCTGCCCGGCAGCATATCCCAGCCCATGGGGGTTGCCACGGGTACGGGAAGAGACTACATCCCAGTGATGTGTCTCGTACTCAGTGATTTGTACTTTATCGTACCTCCATTATTGCCTGAAAACACCGCATTTAATTCAATAAAGGTTAAATAGGATTCTATTTAATAGAATCCAGGACACTAGAAATCCCACTGTTTCAGATCCAACAGTTGTGGATGAATCCAACCTTAAATGACTTTGGAAACACAAACTAAACCATTCCATCACATCTACACAATTGGCTGTCCTGAGCCTCGTCTAACATATTATGAATACGATAAACTAACGAAACAACCGCCACAAAAATTGCAACTGTGCTCTGAAATTATTTCTCTCATGCTGGGAAGAAAGCCATGCTTCATAAAAATTCTTGAATGCCAGGAAAAGTTGAGTACATATACCGTTGCAAGATATTATACAACATATATAGGCCAACAAAAGGCAAACGTTCCCTAAAAACACAAATCACATTATGTTTTCTGAGACCCTTCGCCAATGACTTCATGTTTTTACTAACAACCACAACACACGAACGAAATTGCGAGGTCGCTTATATTTTTCTAATTTGCTGCGAGCTCCGTGGGAAACTAAACCTCCAGCATGAACTCGGATCAACTGTAGCCTCATGCCGGTTCATGGAAGATGATATAAAGGAAAGAGAGAAAATCACTTAAGTCGCTTGGAATCAAATAAAAAATGTATACCCCTGCCATACTGTATCATACGCCCCTCTCCTGTCCGTGGAAGCGACAGAGTAAATGGACTTTTCACAAAGAAACTGGAGGAAAAAAAAGCGACTCAGTCCCCCGAAATAATTTCTCTCTCCGCTGGCAAAGTCCAATCCCTCCTCCTTGATTTTTTTTTTTTTTTTTTTCGGAGCGAAATTTTTCCCATCTCTTCTCGGCGGATGTGGATCTCCCAGTATGGAACCTCCCGGAGAGGGCATCATTACAAACCCCATCACTCCGTACATTATCCGGGGCCGACGCTATCGCGATGTTTTCTCGAATATAATTCCCTCTCGCATTTCCCCCTCCCCCTTTCAATTCAGATAGCAGGGAAATTGAAGGAGAAAAATTTAATTAACCTCAACTAATGAAATGCTTTGCATTCTTCGGTAATACAGGAAAAAAAGAGTGCCGATTGGGCAGCGCGATCTTACAAGCGAATTTCTATTTTTAATGAACAATTTTAATTATTTTTTTAAAATTATTATTTCCAGTAATGAAGCTATTTAATCGGTCGATGTAAAAAAAATTGCATTCCTTATTTTAACGTGGATTACTTATCAACGCTTTATGCATTCTCAGTCAAATAAAATTCGTACATGTATTATTTTCGGAGTTGAAGTTTAGAAGTCAACTAACTATATCAATAGCGACTCGGATAAAACATGTATTCAGGGAAATGCTATAGAACTCACAGGATTTTACATGTATATCAATGGCACAATGGAACTCGGATTACTAAAATCATACTGAATCTAAGGATATCGTTGGAAATGTAGCATTGCTAATTTCCCACGTCACATCTTCAACAGTGATTTTTTCAATCTGTGCCTAAAGTTCTGCTCATCAACTGCTTTTTCTTTATCAGATTTGCATTTCTTTTGCCTTTCTGCATCATGGAATCAGTTAAGTTTCTGGCCAGGACCCCCTCCCGCCTGTCTCAACATTTGGAGGCAGTTATATTCCGAGATCGAGCTCCACCTTGACAGGAATCTATTTCGTAGCTACATCTGCACTTGAGAAGTGGGCAGAAGTGAGAGATCTGTTCTCATCAACACAACTGAGAGGTATTTCTTGCCACCCCCTCTTGCCTGTGCCTCGAGGTTCCTAGAAGCTGTTGGAGTCCTGGGTATATCACCTTACAAGCCAGAAGGTCCTCTCATTGGAATCACGTTAGAAATAATTTTAACCATTGTACAGAATTTCCTCCAATGGCCATTAGGTCGGAACTGGAACACGTGTTTTTTCTACGTTCATTATACGTAGGTACATTTATCTTTATTTAGCCTTCTTTCTTTCAATTCCCTTAATCATACACACATTTTTTCTTCAGCCAATTGGGCTGTGGTCCTTCGGGTTTTTCTTTGTCACTTTGTAGATGCCTACTTAAAGTTGGTAAGCGCTGCATGCCACCACTCATCAATAGTTTTGGTGTTTTTACAATTTCGACAAACACAACATTCATTAATTGCTTTTTTACTAAAAATTTAATTGAAATAGACATTTGGTTGGCGCACATAGCGTGCCGCCCCGTATCATTTCACGTACATTTTCTTAAAATAATGTTTATCATAAATATGTTTCATCAACCAATTATTGAAGAAAAGAATTCAAATGTAGATTCGAAGATATTGAAAGTCTGAAAAGCTGAGTAATCATAAAACATTTTGAATCCTCTTGGTTATCCGTTAAAGTAATCAACTTTGCAGAATCACGATTGAGTTACACTTGATTGAATTTTTCATTGATTCAAAAGATTGTCAAACCTTTGATTTTCACTGAAAAATACAAAGAAATCACAAAAATGGTTACCTTCAGATTGATTGGAATAATGAAAATACAGAAGGAGTCGAACACTGTTTATTGTTTGAAACATCCTCCATGAAACAAATAAAGAACCACGACAGATGCAACACAGACTTCCTTGTTCATTTAAAGATGACTGGAAGAATTTATAGACGAAACCGATTTTCACAGTTGTCACATTCAGTGAAAGAGTGTCAGTATTTATGAAATGATTTCAACAAATTATGGATGAATTCAAACATAGATTCGAAGATGTCGAAAGTCTGAAAAGCAGTGTACTACTTTTCAATAATCCTCTTGGAGCATCCGTTAACCTTGCACAATCACAACTTGAGTCACTTGACAGGAAAGTGCGTCATCTCATGCGAACTGAGCTATTTTTCAAATTGTTCTAATGACGAAATACGTCAAACCTTATACGAGATTGTTTGAGGCAACCTGAAATCAAAGATTTTGATGTGTGGTCACTCCATACACAACCTAATGAGTGCTGTTTCAAATGCGCCGTTTCCTCCATGAAACACATGATGAACCACGACAGATGCAACCTTACAGATTCTTCCTTGCGTCATCTCATGAGACTGGACTGGCTGTGGACATTCCATCATTGGTGAACGAAACCGATCGACCACAGTCCTCACATTAGATAAGATTGTTCAGTATTTATGTAATGATTGTCTTGATTCTTGATGAAATCTTCATTCAAACACAAAAATGTGGTTATTGAGCAATAAATTAAATAATAGTACTCTAGGTTTCAATCATTGCTACACCCCACATTTCTTATTTACTTAACGTTACTTGAAAAAAATAAATGACCCGCAACCTCATCAAAGATTTTGGTCTTGGCCCTTGAGGCATTACAAATTGGACAATCCCAGAGGATGGCAAACTTCATAGACAACTATCTCCATAAAAGACGATTGAATTAAATTAAAGCCACATTGTTGTATTTTGACAACAGATTGTTGACAATTGATGTGGTATCAATGAAATGAATTACAAACATAATGAACCTTGTTTAATAATTTGAAGCATGATATACGGTACAAGACACCAAGGTTGGCTCGCTTGGGATGTGGTGACTCTCAAACTATGGGAAACTCGTGTGAATGACAAAATCGTCTGACTTCCAACGTTTTCCCCTTATCTGCATACATTTATTGAATGCTGCATTGACCAATACAAACCCTCGGAAGCTAATATGATTTCCATGTTTTTTAGTGTTGAGAAACCCTAATCTGTCATTGTTATGACCTGCAACTGAATCGAGATTCCCGATTTCGCGTAGGTTTTTCGAATATTCAACCTGAGATTTAAAATTACATGAGAATTTTATCGTCATTAGTTACATCTGAATTTCAACAACTGCTTCAAGTTTTTAATGTCCTAACGCTATAGTATGTTTATTCAATGGCATTTTAAGGACCCTAGTTGCTCACCTAATATGTTGTATCCCAAAATTCTCTTTCTACCCACTTATTCTCTTGGAAGGCCATACCACGTCGCATTTTTAAAACCACAAATAGTCTACTAGTATTAGAAGCAACCCCGGTTGAAACCGTCATTGTCATGTAGGTGAAAACATACCTACAATAACATAATTTTCATTGTCGTGACCGAAACCACCAAGCCATTGTTATGACTCCTATCAAATTTGAAATTCGAGGAGGATAATGGGATGTCTTGAATGACTGGGTATCGGAAAGACATCCAGGGAGGCCAATTAAGTGATAAACATCCAAAACACTATCAAATGAAACACTTAAAATATCAGGACCTGAAATTGCCAATAGTTTTGATAATCCCCGTATGACAGAATTTCATTCAGGATCTCAGTCTCTAAACAAATTTTCATGTAATTAGCTTTTATCGTCCGTTTAAGACTACCTCGTTTATTTAAGTATATTGAAATGGTAATACTGCGTGAATAAGTTGGTAATGTTTGCTTCGTACGAGATCTCATGGTGAGGAAAGCTTAATATTGGAGGAACGGGTAGAAAACAGCCCTCCCAGGGGCAGGCATAAGCGAGAAAATGAGCTGGTAATGGCTAGCGACGAGCTCAGCGTGAAGCCTTACATTTATAACTCGTTTATACAATCTCAACCATATTTGCGGTCTCAAAACACAAATGGGGCCAGAATAGCAAGATCATTGGAATATTTCATTCCAACAGCTTTCCTTCATTTAAGTCAATAAAACCTATTTTTGGACGGAGTTGTTTTATAGAAATTCAAAGATTCGTGCTATTTCAGCGGCAGGAAATCAAGCGGACTTCTATTTCTCTCTATTCAGTCTCTATTCTGATATAAACGGTATCAGGGATGTCAAGATTTGAAATTTATTGTTAGCGGGGGAGATGTATACGCTTGCAAGTTTACATTAAGTTATCAAAAATGAAAAAATAATGTGTTCAGAAAGACTTTTGGGTCAGTATGTGTAAGAGGATGAGGAGAATAAAAAATAAAACGCATTTTGTTATGGTCATAATAGCTCCCTAAGGAAGGCGTTGAAGGCAATCTCAAAGGGCTTAAACTGGAAGGAAGACCAAGGAGGGCCAGAATGCCAGATTCCGGGCCTGTCCTGAACGGAGCTGGATGTTCAAGGGAACTCAAAGCGGTAAGGGTATCTCAAAGGGGATACTTGTCTCAATGTCTTAGCTGCTTTATAGGGCAGCTTATATCAAGTTTAAGGTTGGTTCTTGAAGGCCTAGGATGCAGAGGATGAGCGATAAAAAATTGACGTTGATAAAAGACGTGGAGGATTTTCTGACCGAAACTTCAGAGTCACAGGGGCAGATAAAGGGTTCAGCGAGGCCATCAGTCCCTTGTACGCTCTCTCCCATGTAGACGAAGATCTGACCAATCTATCATCAGTCTTTCATTAGGGTGCTAAACCTACCCCAGAAAAAACTGGCTAACAGCTGACAATTCCAAGGATGGTTCTCAAAGGCAATCCCATAAGACACATTCTAAGAGAGACCAAAAAGAGGACTGGATACTGGACGAGGAGGCTGTCCTAAACTATGGTGGCTCTACAAGGAGATGTAGAGCGAGGGCAGGCTTTCCAGAAAGTGATTCATCAGTCAGCTATCAAGAGCAAGTTGCATCTCCCATCCCACCCTTCTTATAATGTCGAAGAGTCTTTATGTAGACAGTGAGCAGTCAACAACTGAGTAGTTTCGCCAATCGATGGGTATCTTCTGTTCAAATTCCGAAGAACTAGAGGTCGTAGGTTCGAGGTAAGATAATTCCTAAAGCTTCCTTCAATCTATCAAGGACATGTGTCTCAATGTTCACCAATTTACACGTATGAAACAACAAACGGTGTCTGAGAGCTATTTTTACCTAGGAAAACCAGTTAAACGGAGAGGAAAATCAAGAAAGTCCACAGAATAGCAAAAGCATATTATTTCACCAAAGAACCAGACTGGCGAGTCAGAGGGAGGTTGAACGACGATTTGACTTGTGCACATTCGGACGCACTTAGCGCCCAAACGGGACAGGGAGGTGATTACGTTTGGTCGCACTCATTTGTGAAGCGAGCGTTCCCTTTGGACGCAGCTTAATAAACACCTTATTCCGGCTCTTCCCTCGACACATGAAGAATGTATGCAGCAGTTGTTTGACAATCAAAGGAATTTCGACTCGAGAAATGATCAATTTTGCCACGTTTCCTCGATTGAGAGTTCTATACCTATCTTCACAACCTCGGAGAATCTGCAGTTTCTTATCCAAGCTGAGCATATTCTGGCCAATGGAACTTTTTCACATGCACCAAAGTTTTTTACACGATTGTATACATAGCCGACTTGAACGACGTAGCTGATAGGCGCAGCCAACTACATGAATAATCGGATGAATTGATGACGATACATCTACGATGATGAACATACGATAAGGTGAGTCAAATGCTTGATATCTTACTCTCGCGATCGCGCGTCCTTTCGGTTTCAAGGGTTCGTCCAAACATACTCTGATTGTGGGTCCAAATGGGTTCCGTTCCTAGGGTGATGCGTCCAAATGGGCATCGACCGACGATTTCCCGTAATTTTAAGAACGCAACTATTCACAGATCAGTTATACGTTATTTTTACTTGGAAAATCTAGTCTAACGCGGCTGACTGGCCTAAGATGAGGACTCATCCTGAGAAATTGGTGGGCAAATTTATCTTGAATGTAGTATAAGTATATTCTTGTGGAATCAATCAGCAAATTAAACATGGGCAATCATTTCAGTTAGGAAATCACATTATGCCAATGTGAGAAACGGGTAATAACAACCATAAACGATCATTAATAAAAGATTCGATCTTAAGGAGGTTCTGATATGGTTCTCCACCCTACTTGTCTCGAAATTTACGATGGTCTTCCACGTCATCGACCGTAATATTATCGTCCCGTTAGTCATCAACATTCAGTTGGGAACACTTTCTTAATACCACTAACAGGATACTTTAACGATATTTAATAGATACATTTTTTATGGTCAAGTTATCCGGCTCATTTTAATTGACGATTCCATAAATGAGACCTCTCATTTCCATTTAATACCGAGCATTTCACGTTACCATATCGTTAACAATTATAATTAATTTTATTTTACTGGTTTTAATTCCCTATTACTGGATCGCATCTCGTTATCAGTTTTAACATCACTTCTTTGTGACGTGTTTTGAATACTTACGTCGTGTGAATGTTGAACTTTAACTCTAAAGGCTATTCATATGAACTACGTTTTCTTTCATTATCCGACAACCTTCAAATTTATACCCATATCAAATCGAATCTGTCGAACTCAATTAATTCATTTCTCGTCGTTTCTGCCAACAGAATGACACGTGTGAAATGAAACTGTCACTTTCAACGCGAGGGAGTTTTTTTTATACTTCAGCCATCTTCCACAGCACGTTCGACAAAGGGACTTCTGGAAAAAATGGCTCACTCCCCAACCTGTTGCTTCACTCAGACCTTTTCGTACCGTAAAAACGGTTATAAATCGTAAAAAGTTCCAGTTTCCCATCAAACTCAACCGTTTTCAAACGTGAAAACTCTCGCTGTGTCGGATCATAAATCAATTTCTGGGTAAACGATAGCTTTTTGCCTTGTACGGAGAGAAGCAATTGGGATTTGTAACCACTTCATTTCTAGCTTTCTGGATCACTATTCCACGTGAAGCGGACAACGGCTTCCTTCCTCGGTAATCATGAAATACTCATTACTAAAATAAGCACAACCAAGCAGTACGATTTTATACTCGTCATTCCGAGACCATTGCACCACAAGATGGTGATTATTCAGGAGTTGGAACCTCTAGCTTACCTAAATTGTGAATCGACTATAATAAATCATAAACTGCATTACACCAACCCCACAGTGGACTCATTTTGGTTTATTATTCAATAATAAACCATTGTAATCGGTCTTGAGAAAAAAAAAATTTTAACCCCCCTGAAAATTTCATGGTATACGTTTCGAAGGGTGTAGAATCCGAATCTGCAATATAAATTTTTCCGTCCGTCCGCCGTACGCCGTACGCACGATTTCTCCCGAACGGCTGAAGCGAAAAAGCTGAAATTTTCAGGAAAAATCAATATTGGTCCGACGACGCCCCAATTCTTAAGCCAGCTCTCTTAACAATACGGCCCACAATGGCAATTATCAACGTTGAATCTGCGGCAGATGCTCCCCGCACAACTTGTCTCTTTCATGGAACAACTTGGGATAGCTTCGAAATCATCGGATTTAAGTGTGTGGGATTCTTTCTGCGAGGGCAGCTAAAGGATAACGTTTCTGTAATATATCAAGATTAGAATCAGGGAGCCGAATCGTTTTGGAGAATGACATCAAAATGTGCCAGAGAACGGCAGAAAACTTCAAGACGCTGACAGTTATTACAAAAAAATTTACAATTTCTGCATTGGACAGCCAGAGACTTCCTAGAAACAGCTACAGGCATTCAAGATTTGTCAGTTTTCCAATACAGGTTCATTTGCCATCGTTTAGCTAATTCAATAATGTTGGTTCCATGAGAGAGATAGAGAATTAAAAGCTCATTCTAACGGTATGATCAAATGGCCTGCTACTCTGTTAATTGGGGGAGTTACTATCATTTTAGTCCTAATCCTATAACTAAGATAATTCAAAAACTAACCTAGAGATGTCGTCATTAATTATAAATAAATAATTTTTTATCATTTGTTCAAGTTGCACCGCGACAGCTGGTCCATTAATGTTAGATGCACCTCGTCTTGCAATTTCCTGGGAACTAAAGAGCTTATATCCCCATTTCAACCTCAAATAGGACATTGAGCCATTTACTTTCAAACCGAACTGCACCGTAAACCGGTACATGCGCCGCTATTCGCGTTTAAACCCCTACGAAGCGTACGAGTGGAGAGGGAGACGCTGCGGACCGAATGACCAATCAACCGACCGAAAGATTCGCCGGAGTTACGACCGTACGGTGACAGTCTGGGTCTTGACCCGGCCGTCGTTTATATACAATCTGGCGGAGCTATAACGCGTCTTTAACGTCTCTACCCAGCTGTAATTCTGAAGAGATACGATTCACGTGGGCCCATTCGAGCCGAATGATGTCACTCACTGACAAATGCATCATACTCATTACATTGGACGGCAAAACACAAGAAAAGTTGTTTGTTGCCGAGGAGATAATGATTGGTGTTGATGTTTTTCAGTATTCTTAATCCAAATCTGAAACCGGTTTTTCGTTATCAAGTCTAATTTTTGGCATAATTCTCATACACTTATTTTCTATGTTTGTGTGCAAAACATAGCACTTCTAAAACTCCACTTAATTTTCCATTCTCAATCACTGTTTCTGAATTTTAAGAGGTGCGGAATCTGAATTTGAAACCCGATTTCAGCTACTTTCTTCAATTCCACGGGTGCAGTTGGCATAGTACACATGAACCCCCCCCTCCCCCTCAGAAAACAAACACTGTGCCACTTTTGAAAATACAGTTTTTAAAGAAAAGAAAATAAGCAAAAAGAAAATCTGTGATTCCATAATCGGATTCAGCATAAAAAATAAAAATAAGTAAGAATTGCTCTCTTTGACATTCGTCAAATCTCAAAAAAGTGTAGCGTGATCGTGAGTTATAATTTCAAAGTTCCTTCTTGGAGATTTCTTTGTCATTCGATAAATAATTGTTGATTATTCGGTATCTCCTACTAGTGTGAATTGTCTAATTTCATTAAATGTCATTACATCAACTTCAACGGCTCACGTGTTTTTTCCTTTCGACATAGAGAATTTCTATTGATAAGGGTTCCGTCCACACCACATCTGCAGGGATCTTGGCTGAGAAGCAACTAAGGATCTCAAGCTCCTCAAACATCTACACCGTTGGATGTGGATTTGCATCAACAGTTGCATTAAGTTGCATTAAGACGAGTAAAATGTAGAGAAAAGGTTAACAACTTTGGTGTAACTGGCTGGACGTGGAAAATTACGGCGTATGCGGCGCACCGGTTATACTATACCCTCAAGACCGGACGGTCGTGCGTTTTGTTGCCTATCTTATTAGAGGGTAGGCAATCAACGCATAACGCTGACGTCTCGCAGGCAGTGTGTGCGAAGAGCCCTGTGAATACCGTTTCGTTCATACCTACATTTAACCCTTTCACTGCCATTGGGACTCATACGTCCCAGTGACGTTTCAATACGTACCAACGGGATTGAAGATATTGAATAAGAACTTAAATACACAGGATCGTTGTCCCACTTTTATTTCAGCCCTTCACTTGATTTCACGTGGTAGACAAACTGTCTAAAGGAAAATGGAAAAAATATATCACGAATCCCTGGCCAAAAAGCAACTAATATTGGCGGCAAGATGGCGAGACCCTCAAAATATTTCATCATTATTGGGTTCATTGTTGCAATAAGTTTGGCTCCCCCTTTCCATAATGTTACTGTGCGTGTCCCTTTCACTGGCATTGGTTGATCCTTCCCGGCTCTTTCGTTTTCTGGAGCATATAGGATTCAATCTCCTTTCACATGGGCTTATAAGATGTGTTTTCTGTGATAAACCTTCAGTTCATGTCTGTTACCGGTGATTACCTAACCGTCGAAAACGATCCAACTGTGTAACTCACTATTTTCGTGGAAATATAGACAACGTTCTATTGTACTCCGTTTTTATTGAAACGGGTTTCCATAACTTCGTCGCAAGTGACTTAGTCAGTGAAACGAGCACTAAACCACAAAGCGCAGTTTTGCAAAATTATGTTTTGCACCTAACCATTCCGGTGATCGATTTTTCAAATTTAGGCTTCTATTTTTATGTAACTTGTTTATATAACAGTTATATATTTAACAGTTAAATAGTTACTATTTCATTGTTTTTTTATAAAACTACTTTTTAATATGGAAAAAATTCAAATTTTATAAAATATTCTTGTTACGAAAATAGCAGTTGAGCCAATTACCATTGGGACACATACGTCCCACTCTAAAATACCAGTGGGACAGGTACGGCCCACCCTCTTAATTTTTCTTGTAATTACCCCATAGGACCTGATGAATAGTGATATATATTTTAAAACTTCAAATTTTAAAAGTAAATAATGTTAGTGGAAGGGTTGACGTTCATCTCAAGAATTTCTCAATACCTGAGTTGAAAACATAGTAGCACATGTAGTTGTTACATATCAGCTTGCTAGTAATTTTCAGTAATAGAGTTCGACTCAGTCATACTGCATTGATTGAAAGTTATCTTTCGTCACGCTTCCTAAACTATGGGTGTCCAAGGAAAGAAAACGTCAGCTCGGAGATGATTACCCTGAGGAAATTCGATCATCACTCAACGGCATTTTCATTGTTTCTACCTGTTACGTCATCGGGCGTCTGAAAACGGAACAGAGAAATACGAAACAAGAGGGATAATCTGCGAGGAACTGTGGGCTTGTAGGGGAGCCCCGTGCAGCCTCTGGAAAACAGACAATGGGAGCGGGAAACTACAAAGGAAACCCGTGCGGGCTGCGAGTCCTGTTCTTATCTGTCCCGCATACTTCGATAGCTCCGGCGTCGGTTATCCGAGACCCTCTGGTTGCCTTGTGGGATGATACCGTATCGTTTTCTGCTTCTGAAACCGGCATCGAAGTATCCGCGGTTACCGAGGTCTATTGGACTGCTCAGAAGTTAAACGCCATTGGAGTTGAGAACGAATTTCTGTATTCACGAACAACCGTTAGCCCGTGCGCAAACAGAGCTACTGGCAATTAACTGAACCAGTTATGGACTGAAAAGTGACTAGAATTGACGTGACTTGAGACAAGAGGCACAGCACTCTATTATTTGAGAGTTTTGGTGCTAAAGGGTGACACCATTATTAAAAAAACTGTAATTTGAAGAAGCTCTGTTTCTGCTAGGTGAACTGAATAAGTTCTTTGTGATGCACAAAATTCGTGTTCAGTGACAACCTACATCTCAATCCCTTATGATTGCTGTATGTATGCCTAACCCTGCCTCTAAGGGACAGGAAGAGATTGGAGGGGGAGTTAGACTTGTGTTGAGGTATATTGAGAGCTAAGTGAAAACTAAGTGGGTGATAATTCAAAAAAATTAGCCTTTTGTTTAATACTTTCTTGTGAATCAAATGTGACGACATTTTTTGGTTGACCCCCCCCTCCTTCCTCTCCACCCTCAACAAAAACATTTCATAATCAAAATGTCAAATTGAGAAATATAAGAAATCATTAACGGTTCGATCTTTTTATTTTTCTGGAATAAGTCTTTTGGCGATCTGAGAAATGAGGACAGCCATCTGGGTAGATACGTACTTCGCTAGGCAGAAAACAGAACTGTGTACTCCAAGAGAACTGAATTCTTTCCTTGATCATGCGCTTAATCCATCACCTGCTACGGAGGAAACACCTTTGTTTTGCACAATTACTCAGGCCAAACAGTCCAGGAGACGCTCAGGGTTAGTTAGTGGCTACCAAAAACTTTCTATTGCCTCAGAATGAGAAGAAAAATAACCAGAAGATTTTAGCTATTTGGCTACCCCGTCAGTCATGGAGGAGGGAATTATTAGGTGTGGGATGTTTGGAACGTATTAGTTATAGTTAATTGAGTGTACTGTATTAATTTATTTCTCTCATTTTAATATAAATCGCTCATTGTTGTAATTTACCTCTATCGCCGTTATATTGACACTGGTATAATTAATTATTGTTGTTATATTGTTTATTTACCAGTTTACTAGTTGTTGATCGTGCGCAAATTAAGTGTTGTATGAAATGGTAAACTATATCCGAACTCCAGCTCATAGCTAAGTGCTACAGCCGTAAAATGTTTAGGCTGTCTACAGTATGTGAGTAATTTATATAAATCAAACATTTCAAAAATCAATCAATAGTCAGTTGAAAAAAGCATGAGAAAGTTGAAAAAAGCTGTCATACTGTTCTGACGCAAAATTATTGGCACTCCACTAAGAAACATTGCTGTTCTAATGAGAGCTGGAACTTAGCTGGAACTGGAAACTATTCATGGGGTTTGGAAGTTCTTAACGTTCCAACACCCTGTGTAGTTCGCACATGAAATAGATACCAGTACAATTCACTTCGTCGCCGACATTTACACACATTTTCTCTTTTTCCTGCTTTGCGACAAATTGCTTGTTGACACAACAATCTACTCGTCGCATGGACCTTTCGAACCGAGAACAACTAGATCTAAGGACAAGAGGAATTGCTCTCGGAAGTTAGTTTAAACACCCCAGTGCTGAAAACGAATCCTGGGCCCGAAGAAAGAGCGGCAAAAATGCGAATGAAAGGTGCACCCATTCGTCTGAAGACAGTACTATTTCTATTTATATTTTACCTTGGCCAAGGTAGGTTTTTTATTTCGTATTTTTCACTAACCGAAGAAATTATTCATTTTAATAAAATTTTGTTCCTTACATTTTCCAAAGGTCGCTGTTCAATTTTGTTTAATCTATTTTTCTAAACGTAAGAACAGTATGTGAGCAACATATAACGTTACATGCTTCATGTAATCAACAAAAAGATAGACATTGTATAAATTTGAGCGGTTTCCCAACTCCCTCGCCAGCAACAGGTTGGAATCACCGATTGGACGAATCATCACGACTAGGTACAAACGGGTCCCATGAATCACAAACGGGTTACCAACCAGTTACCCCTTGTGCGGCGTCCCATCGGATTACACAACGAGGGTCTCAAACTAGTTTCGAAGTTCGTGTCGCTAATCAGTTTCTCGCCAGTATCCCATAGTGGAAATGGCCTTCCTGAAGAAAAATGGAACGAATGTTCAAACCGAAGCTTACAGCATGAAATTTAGTAACGCAGCATGTATTTGACATACCATAAAATCAATTTTGCGAGGCCTCGTGGAACAATATTATATTCTGGAACTGGAAACAAAGTGCTTAACAAAAGAGCCTAACATGGTCTACTGGGCTCTTCAAAAGTTAAACTTCACTGGAAACCATGAGGGGAATCATGAAGTTGTTAGAGTTTTGTCAGAAATCAATTAATACCACATGATTTCCATTAATCATCTCTGTACATTCACATCATACTTCTTATAGAAAAATATTCCACGTAATAATATCATGATAACCTGCAACACCCAGAAGAAACCATGAAAGTCAAAAAGCCAGAAAACACAACTTCGGGAAGCAGCAAATGCTCATACTAATCACCATATTGAGCCACATTGCAACGGTTTCTTTTGTCGCAAAGTTAGGATCTGATGTGAAGCCAACAAAGTGATGAAGACCTGTTGATTTTCGTATTAACACGGCCACTAATAATCCCTGAAGAAGTTGTACAAATACAAAGAAACATCGGTCTGTAGGAAAATTTGGTGACAATCTGTATGACTGTACCACTGGTACTGTAGGATGGCTGTACCATGTGGTACGCATCATCTCTCAAAGCAACTTACGATTCGATTTCGAAGGACATCTATTAATAGCTCAGCTCCTTGATTTCGTATTGTGGTCTTTGTTTTTGATAATGTGTTTTACTGTATGTCAATTGCTACGGCCGATTTTGAAGAAATTTTTGAAGAACAAAAGGTACAGGTGGGAAAACGCCCACAAAAAATAACTGAATCTACAAAAAAAGACAATTTGATCATGAACTCTTTCAAGAAAAATGAGAAAAACAATTTATAACTTGACAAAATCAATAAACGTAATTTTGTATGCATTCAATTCAACAGTAAATAAAAAGAAACATCTCAGGTTATAATCATAATTCTTAATTGTCAGAAATATAACCAATGAACATTTAAATCAGCACGTTATCAAATGTAGGTAACTTCATTTTTGTTCCGATGACAGTGGGAAAGAATATAAAAATTACAGTCTTCAGGTCAAATTATTTAAATTAGACAAAATGTACGGATGACGCCACCAGGGGTGGGTACTTTCAGAAGGGTCTTTAGAAACAATGCGTAGTTGTAGCCCAAATCTGAAACTGTCCAACGAGGAGGTCGGTAAGGGCCGATTTTCATAATGAGGGTTGAAACGCCTCTTGGTTATGAAGGGAAATCCTTCAATTAACTAAACCAATATCTTACCGGTTATGTTGAAGAGTTCGAGGACCCTTCCGACAAACGACGGAGATTCGAGAGCAATTAAGTCTTTAGGCCTGTCGAGAATCTGGTAGTATGAGATTATAGAGGATCTTGAGAGATTCGTTACTGAATTTTGGTGCAAAAATCGAAAGAACCTTTGGTAGGGAAGCTTACTCTAGTGGATGTTTCCAGAGGCGTAGATAAAATCCCTGTCAGTCGGTTGATGTCACTCCAAAACCGTCCCAGGCTTGGAGAGTAGCTAGAATGTAATCCCCATTTGAAAGAAAACAATCAAAAGAACTTTTCGAAAAACGAAATGAATGTTCAAAAGGAATATTCGGAACTGCAGAGATAGACATCAGGTAAAGTATCGAGTGAGAGTATGGAAAAGAAGCTTGGGCGGTTGGTCATGATAGCCGATCGGAGCTAAACTATAATTTAACTGAGGGTGGGGGGATATTTGAATTAAATGAATTATATCTCAAGCTAGAGAAGTTAAACTTCTGAATAACCCATAAAAACTAAAGGTTCTGGAGTGTTGGTCAAAGATTAAACATCCCTTTTGTTTATATGTACAGCATTTTCAGGCCATTAGAAGTTGTTTAGCTTGGAAATTATCAGGTCCCTTTTGTTCAATTGACTTCAAATCGCACACAAAGGATCAATTGCATTGTGGCTCAGTATTATTACCCTGGTAATATGGTATTGTGGTGCGTTTGCTTCAAGCACTAAAGTAAATATAGAAACGTGTTGTTAACTCAAGTGGCAATATGAAATCGATCAATTTAGGAAGTTAGTAAAGGAGTTTTTCTTCAGAAATGAATCATTAGAGGAACACTGATCATAAACAAACAAACCCCAATTCGGTGACAACTTTATGGTCGTTGAACTGAAATCATTGTCACCTATCACAGGAATTTTCAAACCAAAATCAATTTGGGACATCCACTTTCGGGTGTTAAAGCTGTCAATTCCTGGCCCTTAGGGAGAGAGAACTGACAAAAGTACTTGAAGCGGTCTGAGTGGGTTCATTCGATTTATTGAAAGTATGTTTATAAATAACAAATTTTAAAAAAAAAAACATTATTGTTATTTCGAAGACTTTTGGTATTTACATCATTCTAAATTTCATGTGATTGTTAATTCTGTAATACATGCTGGGTTGGGTTGAAACTTAGTTTTTCTTGGTCAATTACAAAGGTTTGTTATCGAAAATCACCCATAATCTAAGAAGCCAGAAAAAGTCAAAAAGCGGAAACCCCAGCAAAAAAGCTAAGCAGAACAACTTTGATCTAGAAGAAGACTGCATTGACGACAGTGACGATTTCCTCGAGATAGCAGTGTCTGATGAACCAGCTGACAGCAATACCGAGTGCATTGTTTTGAGAAGAATGCTTTTTTGAAGATTGAAGAGGAAAAAATATGGATTACTTGCCATGTTCGCAAGCATTGGGCACATGCAGAGCGCACAGGGGTGGACAAACGAGACTTTAGTACGTTAATTCTTCTTTTACCTTCAAGTTTTTAATTTTGGTTTTGTTCTTCAAGTTTGGTAGTTTTAACACTTGAAATTATTTTTTCCTGAATAGCTCATACTTAGACCACAAATTTAATACAATCACCTCCAAAAATACATATTTTCAAAAGAAGTGTGAGTGTTATTAATGCTTCTAATACATATCAAATAGAAAACCATTAGAAGTGTGGGATACAAAAATTGTGAATTTCGGCAACCTGCAAACTCTTTATCTAGGGATATTGATAATTAATGCATGCAATGCATGGAGGTCCCTATGTCCGGTTTTTACACGATCACAAATCGGAACACTTACAAATATTTTTAATCGCCAGACCAAATTGATCCCGCGATTGAAAGTATTGGGTATAATCATTTGGTTTTAAAATGATCTAAAACTGATTAATAATCAGGTTTTGTCATGTTTGAGTTGTCCCATGCCCCCTGGATCAATTATAATAGGCCTTCTCTATTGACAAATACTTGCTCCACAGGGACGTCCTAAAAAACTCGGGATTGCCCGTATTTAAACCCAAATTTCAGAATGGCTGTTTCGTGCCTAAATCATACATAGTTTTTAGAAATACTTTTCACATCAATATTAACTAGAAGACTTAACTAAATCAAAATCCCGAATTTTCGGTCTGTAAGGAACTCTACGTCACGAAAATTGAATTGACAGCTGGTATTTGGATCCTCTATTTAATGAACTAATAATACCTCCCTCAAACTGGATTATTGGAATTTGAGTAGTCCTATTGTGTGACAATTTGCCCCTGTTTAGATTTAAGACATGAATTGGAATGAGCAGGTGTATATGACCGAGCGAGTACGAGGTGGTTGGGTTTTAATTAGGGTTGTCTTGGAATGAGCCGGTAGTTAGCGAGGGGGTGGCTTTAAGGGTGGGTCGGGGGTTGATTCGAGGAGGCTTAGGGGTGGGTTAAGGCGGAGTCCGGGGGGTGGCAGGCACGTTGTAGGATGTTACGGTGTTTTCATTAACTGACAATAGTCGTATATCGACCCGGCATCTGGTTGCGGATAGCTCGAGGGCCCCGCGAGCTGAAGGGGTTTTAAACCGCTCCGGCAAAGCTTTCGGGTGGAGCGGACGTGAAACCGCTGGAAGGTATTTCAGTATTTCATAGAAATATGTTCGTATATGAACAGGAAAAGCGGAGAGGATATAAAATAAATTAAAGAAACGCGGCCCCCGAGAAAACAGCGGGCCCACTTCAAATTCCATATATTTAATCGTTTTATATTGCGTTTGGTATAATATTCATTCTAGAGGTCTCCGAGGGATTTTTAAAAATTATGAAGTCATATTTTCATTATTACAAAAAAGATATTAAACACCAATCTATCGTCGGATAGGTACGAGCGTTGAATGTTCCAAAAATGATGCAAATAATTACACTTAGGTTAGTTTGTTAAAGTTTACATTATAAAGCCTCTCTCTATTGTTTAGTAGATGTAATTTATGCAATATTATCAATACTCGACGTCTCGTGCCTTCATATCTTGTGACTATAATCGATTGTGAAATGACCTGCAGGGTCACTCAGCTGATCAGTGTGCATCTATACCTAGCAATTGAATAGTCGATTCCTTGAAAGCATCCAATCTAGTCCGTAGGGGCACTGAATCCTATGAAAAAAGGTGAAAGCAGCGAAGAATTCTGAGAGTAAGTGAATAAGATATGAAGTGAGTTTTGTACTCCAATCGTACTCATTCCGAGTTGTGCACCTATACTGATATCAAATCATTATTTTCTGATTGTCTACTAAATTCTACACCCTTACTCCAAACTAGAAATATGATGGACCTATTGTATCCTGCCACTATTTTCTGTAAGAATCAACAGATTTTATTGGTAGCACGATGATTTGGGGTAAATCGAGAGTTTTACAACGTAACATGTTAATGGATATGGAACGGTACCCGGTATGGTGCGCAGAGTTTCGTGAGTCATAAGTTTTGATATCAGCTTCTATTTCTTACAAAAGGACTGGTAGAGGTTGGTGTTCACAAATCTTTAAGGCGAAGTTAGCCAACTGTCTACGGACACCCGGTCAGTGAATGCTGAAGCCGGTTGTGGCTAATATCGTACCTAATCGAAATATAAGTGGGGATATTTTCATGGTATCTTGAGTGGACAAGACATGATGTTGGCAAAAAAATCTTCGAAGACTCTGCGGCCAAATTGAATGGACTCTTGACTCCACATATGATAAGCTGGAATCATGGTGGCCTGGAATCATGGGCGACCGCAGAATATTTTCCCAGGGGGGGCAAGCCACCGGGGGTTCTGGGGGGTAAGTAAAAGTCAAAAATGTTTTAAAGTAATATGTATTTGCATCAAAATGAACGTTGTTCATTTCACGTTGTTTCTTTCGCTATAATGATACTAGGGTTTGGTTATTTATGTAGTCATGTTTTTCGTTAACGTGACCTTATCCCGGCGTTTATGCGGAATTGCCGATATTTATTAATTTTGGATATACTGAATTTTTCAAAACACTAAGACCTGACAAAAACGTATGCACACTATCCTGATTCTCAGGGGGGGGGGGAGGCATGCTTGGAATCGTATGTGAAAGGGTGGAAACGGCATGGAGAGAAGCAACCACGGCACGAGCTCTAACATCCAAGGAACGAATTTACCGACGCTTGAATTTTGGCAATCGTTGCATTGATTGAACTGTTGATACCCAAAAGCCTCCATGTTTGTCCTGAGATGGGTCTGTACAGTTCGGTGTGATCTGCTCATGCTTAACTGTCAACCTCACGGATAGACTGCAAATTATGGCCCCTCCAGGGAGATGTGCTCACTTTGCAATATGGATGAAACCGAAAGTATTCTGCATTTTGTAGCGGGATGTCCGGTCCAAGAAGAGTTCCGTACGGCCCACTTTGGATGACCAGAGCTTTCGGATGAGTTCTTCATAAATGTGTTAAATGATGCAAATTGGCTGGCTATAGCAGCGTACTGTGAGGTGGTCTCACAGATCTGAACTGGAATCCGAGTTTAACAGGAATTGATCAAGAATTACGAGTTATAACTGTATCATTCATTTATCTTTCCCAATAAGCTAATTTTTTTCAAATACACATGTTTTTCATGCATTTATTCATTCACAAGACATGATGTGGAGAACACAGGCCCCGAGTTTGTATATTGTGCAACTGACTACTTCTAATGTACGTGGATCAGATATTTACATAGAAAGGTTATTGTACCGCAGGAATACAAAATCTTTGTGTAATGAGTTGCAGCAGTTTTTCTCTCTCAAATTTGATTTTTGAATTTCACACATCTTGAAAAAGTTAGCAAGAAATTTTAAGTTTTTTTTTAAAATCTTGGTCGATTACATACAGCGTTCATCATTGAAAATACTTTCCTATATTTGAATGATTGAGGGGTAAGAGACATTTTTGAAGAAATGGAGGTAAGCACGGATCGTATCATACAACAAATCTGAAAATGTTGGACAAATTTTTCCCCTCTAAATATTGTAAAGGCAAAACTGGAAAGTGTTGAACTTGGAAGGGATGCAACCAGTAGACGTGTCATACTCATAACAAGAGGTAACCTGCGAATCTGGATATGCCAGTTTTGTCGCTTACTCCGTTGTTCTACCCTGCTATTCAGTTATCACTCACTAATCCCTCTTGTGTAGCGGCACACAAGCCTCAAGTTTTCGAATTCGTGCCTCCCAACAGTTGAGTCAAAGAGATTCGGGAGCATACGCAATATAATTCGAAGTAACAACGCACGATTACGCTCAAACTCATGTTGATGTTCGTCCGTTGTCAAAGGTCCGGGTCAAACGTCGGCGTTAAAGGGTCAGCCGAGGGAGCTACTCGTAGTCGACTGAAGCTTCTTTGATCATGGAACAAAGCATGGACTCCCGACAGAGGAATCCATCCCCCTTGGGCCTCCGCTGCTGCAGGAACTTCAGGCACGCACCGCTCTAATTTGTACTGTACTTTGGATGACGGAATATTGACTCAACCGTGCAGTACAGTGGATAACTGTACAGTTGCTTTGTATACAGACGTTTCTTCTAAAGGCTCGATAAATGTTTGAAAACTATTATCCAACTGTTGAGGTTCGATCGGTTTTCCGTTATCGAAAAAGTGGATCAGGAAACGAATTATATTGACTGGGGCGTTAAAAACCCTCTTGCAACTTGACGGGAGGGTAAACAATAACTACCATCTCCTCAGCGAACCTCAAGGTTCCTCTATTGTGTAACAACGTAAAATAAGTATTGAGGGAAGATAACGTTTTGTTAAAGAGGTAGCAACCATTTCATAGGTCTGATATCTAGTCTACACTGCAGTGGTGTTGGAGTAAGGAGGTAGAGATGTGTGTGTGCACATGAACACATTTACTAGGTACCTAAGTAAGGTACCTATTTACCTATTTGTTCGTTACTTACATGGTAGGTAAAAAGAGAGGATCCCTTACACTGTTTAGCGAATTGCGTAAAAACGCATAGAAAGAAGCCGCGGTTTGAATGAGAAAGTTCCCTTTTTTTCAACTCTCACCTCTTCTTCAATAGTAGAATTGCAGAGGTAAAACAGCTTCTAGCGAGTTCGACTAGTTGCAGTCCACTTCACTTATAGACATTTTAGACAAATGGAGAGTAATACTTGCTGTAATAACAAAATTTCCAGTAAACGAACTCTTTTAATTAAAGAGAAATCATTGGTAAAACGCTGCAAATTCGTTCACTGGGGTTTATTATTCAATGATTCATGGTTTGGATTTCTACTAAGCTTTGGGAGTGTGCTTGTTTCACAGGTGATAGAGCGATTATTGAATTTCAGGAGATATGCATAGAGCACTTGAATCGTTTCTCAACCAAAATACCTAAGTATTTGGATTGATCAGTTAATCACATTTGTGTGTCTCCTGAAATTCGATGATCGCTCTATCACCTGTGAAACACGCACACTCCAAAGCTTAGTAGAAATTCAAATCATGAACGCAAGCCAATTGAATAATAAACCCCACTGAAAGAATTTGCAGCGTTTTTGGTTCAAGAACGAAGTTCCTATCTAATAATTAGGGGGAGTTTTCGTTTTGCATGACGCATGCGTATATAAACGCTGCGAAGTATTACATAACGGTTCATGACCTTCCTTCACCGTCGTAGGCGATCATCTAAATCCTACGACATATATCCTTTATTCCAACGCCTCGGGGTACCTCAGTATTTCAACGACGTGGAACTTGAAATTTCTCGAGAAATTTGAAAATCAAATCAAATTTTCTTCCCATTAAAAGAGTTTTGGCAAAACCAGTCCGCGTTTCTTTCAATTTAGTCGCATAACTTACGTGATCCCAATTTATTGTAAACAGGATTACTCAACTAGTTTTTTTTTTTAAGTATGCCTCAAACGTGATTATTGGAAACAGTGGCATTTAACGGAATTTGAAAGATGAATTGATCTCACCTCGGAAAAGTTCAACTCTTGTAACGTTGTTTGGGTTCCCAATCGACACGTTCAACATTTTCGTAATTTGTGAGTTTACTCATCACCCCCCTCATCGATCATCTTTTCAAAATTAATAAGTTTTATCGAAAGCATTACGATAACGTTAAACGAAAATCAAAATCAATTTCAATGACGAATAGATCCAAGCTGAGGCGTGTATTAAGAACTGGTCAAAACATACATACGAGATGTGTTAAAATGCGATTGGATAGTTCGATTGTCAATTTAGTTTATTTTATTGGTATAAATACCCCTGAAGTTTGACACAGTTCAGCTGTATTCATTGTTTATTTTATCCGTGGCAGCCGCCAAGGTTGTACGTGTTTTCATGAGTAGGGCTGTTGTCGATTGCTTAAAAAATGGATCAAAGAATTTGTATTATGTTTTACGTAAAAAATGGAGTAAAGTTTAGCAAAGTGTGCGAAATGTTTGGTACAAGCTTCGTTCTAACAGCAGGAAACTGGTTTTGTGCCCTTGGCCCTCGGTAATGGGAGGGCCATTTGTTACTTCACGTATTCCGTCGATATCACGTATGAATAGGTCGCCACAGCTCACAGGTAAAGAGAGTGGAGACCTACGAGGAACCTTAAATTCCCCAAGGACGAAAGACGTTCCGCGAAAGACTCGGCGGAGACCAGGTGATTCCCAGGGAAATAACGACCGACGACGCGTTTTCCGTACGAGGAAATAAGGGGAGAAAACCTACGTGAGTTGATAAGGGGAAGTAGTAAGAGCAAACGGGTGGAAGCGGAGAAAGCAACGTCTCGGCAATTCCCTCCAGTTTGTCTTCTTGCAATCCCATGGGCTCAAGTCTAGCGGTACCCTTCAGTCACGAGAGAGTCGAGGGGCCCCGCAAATTGACTAAAAGCATTCGGAGAAGCTTAAGTCGCAGTTGGTTTGAACTTTTGGAAGCTAAGTTACCGAGAGAAACGACTGCATTGAGATTCTCGAGAATTTCTATCGAGTTGGCAGCGAAGGTGGGAAAGATGCTAATGAGGTGCATCACCGTCGCTGGAGTAACTCGACATTGAAGATGAAGGTTGTCGGTTCTTGAGTCGTGTATCCGTGTAAAAGGTCTATTTAGGAGCTCGTTGCATCAAACGGTAATAAATCAAGAACCTTAGGGTAGATTCCTTGTCATTAGTGGATTCTACTTGAATGTAGCAAGAAGCGAGGTTGACTGGAATGATGTTTTTTTTTTTAAAGCCTGAATAGAATGTTCATATCTTTCCCACTCTCTAAGAAACCGAATAAGAAGAGTCGAGGAGTCTAGAATCTTCTGATGTTGCCATTGAAGGTATTTGAGCGATAACTATTGCTATCATATTTCACAACTATGAGAGGTGGGGGTTGGGGGGATCGAAACAACAATGAATAGGACAATGAGGTGATTATATGTACTCGTATCTGCTAAGTCAAGGAGACTTTGTTTTGTTGGACATTCAACAGAATAGACAACAACAGGTTGCTATTTTAGCTATTAGGAGAAAGAAGAAGGAAGACCCTTAAAATCATGGATTGAAGGCACGACTGTGGACTCACAAATTTGAGAGTAAACAGCATACAGACCACACATTTGGGCCGTTGGAATTTTTGGTTTGTTGCAGTAGTAGGAATCCACACGAGGTTGTAGGGCGGATTGTCGCGTAATCTCTTAAAAGCAGGATTTCAGGGGGAAAAGAAAAAGGAAGACCCCGAACATTTTGGATTGACGGCACGACTGAGGACTCTTAACCCATTCCGTGCGTAAGAGGTAATACTACCGCATACGGTTCTCTCACCCTCACTGGTGAAGTAATATTTCCTCAAGCCTGGAGCCTTTGTTTAAAGCTCTCAGCTCAGAGTATAAAACGATCTTTCGAGCTCTTGAGATGTGGAATGACCTTCATTTGAAGCTTGTGCGTTGATTAGTCGTGTCTAGGAGCTTATATCGTGGCCGCAAACTCCTTCGTATTAGAGAATTCCACAAAAAAATAAACTTTCTATAAGTCAGTACACAAATTTTATACTATATAACATCTTTCCAATTGAAGTTTCTAGATATATCAGTCACTACCTACTTTCCTTGTTCTAGTTTCGTGGTTTGTAAACTGATGACATGAGTTTTTGAGGTTGAGTTACCTCATGAGAAAGTTTTGTTGCAGGTTGCATATCCGGACCATGTTATACTACCTCATCACTTTTCAAAACAATTTGAAGTGAAAATTGAAGTCCGTGTATGTAGGGGTACAGCTAGAAATGTCCGGCATGGAAATTCTTAAAGATAGAGCCAACAACAGATAGGCCACACTTTTGGAAAGTTTTGTTTAGGGATGTCAAAATTCACAATGAATTGTAGAGTTCTCAAAAGAAAACAAATGAAGTAAAATAAATGGAATTACGTTCAAAAGATCTATTTATGAGCACGATACACCGAAAACCTAACATACATAAGTTTAGAAAAGGAGGTATCATGCTATTGGAAAATTCTGCTTAATTCTAGAACGGATCCAAGGAAAAAAAAGACAACCCAACAGGAAACTATACGATTCCTCTCTTTTCGGAATGGAGTATTCACTATTAACGTCTGGGAAGTAAGGCCATTTTGTTCATTCTTTTGGTTTTCATTTGCACCAGAAGTTAACATTTTTAGGAGTAATGCCAATATTTAACGGTCTCAGATAACTATTGTGGTATCAAGTGATTAGTAAAGAAATGAATATTGGGAAATTCGGAATTCCCCAACATGAGATTACATCGAACTTTCCTAATGAACATACTACTCACACTCAACCTGTAACCATTAAAATCCTCTGGAATAGTTCAGTAGCAAACCGTTTCGAAGCGTTCAACAGTCATTACAGCGAAAAACTAAGAATTTACCTAAGAAACGCCGAAGGAAGGAGGTCGCAACGACTATTTCAACCTCGCGCCTCTTAAATTACCCCCATCACCGCCCCACCCTCCGCCATCTGCCAGACGATCGCTCGATATCGCGATCGCAGCCCATCTCTAGGAAATTGGACTCAAACTCGGCAGCGCACTTGGCAAGGGAGAATCCTCAGTAATTGAGCTGTCCAAGAGCCGCTTGAAGAGGCTCGCGATCCCATCAAACCGGCGCGCTTTTCTCTTCGGTAATTGCTCCGGAGGGCGTAGAGACCAAAGCAATGGGACATGAGGTTTTGGGCAGGAAGCTTTTACTCTGCTCGTTTTCCCCGAACCTTCAAGGGAGATGAAATCTGTCTGCGCGAGGGTGGATTTGATCGGTTGATAGTGCGAGCGCCAGAAGTTAAATGGATGATGAATAGCCGTCAGATTCGTTCAGTTTTATTGGCCTCCGCCGCGAGCTTTTACCCATGTGTCAACCATGAAATGTTGCAACTGCTCTGACTACTGCGGTTTGTATGCACTCAACTACAGACAGTGGAGGGTAACATAATTGTATTAAGGACATTCCTACTTTTCTGACACCTGAAAAATTTACACTATGTTTCCTAAATGCTCTAGAAATCATCATCAGGAACCTTCCCTGTGAATGGATTTAATTCAGCCTGAAGACATATCATTGGAATATGGACTTACCAACACAAAACATATGTTCTCATAAAGGGAATGTAGCAACATCAGGTCAGTCTAAGAGCAGGAACCACGGCTTCACAGAGCAGACGAGTTGAACTGTCGAGTAATTCATACTAATTCTATATAGCCTATGTAACTGCAGCTATCTTCCATATCCGTGGCCGACCAGTACATTAAGAGAATGAAGAACCTGTCAGCCTGTGGATGATGAACAAGTCTGCCATAGCGCTGCAGCCATAACGAAATCTCTTTGTTCAGTGAAACCTGCCGGTGTCCACAACTAGGTGGGGTATTGTACTAGATCTCTCTGGGGTCACTCCCCAACTGTGACACTGTCTGCTAACACAGCAAGAGCTGCCAACTAAACACATCTCTCATTGTATAGCTGCAGTGATGAGGAAATATCTCGAGAGATACTTTGTGAGTCACCAAAACAGCAAATTCTTTAAGAAATCCTTCAACAGGAACTAAAATGCAACAAATTTCGAGGCGACAACGATGCCCAAGTGTGTGTTTAAAAAAAATGTACATGAAACCATGTGTCCTAGTTTGATGACATATATTGAGGTTTTTAGGCCTGGGACAGTGTAGAATTCTTCTTTAAACTCATGTCAATGCTTCGTTTTACCTGACCCAAACATCTCTAGTGTCATAATCCGCCTCAAAGGAGAAAAGCCGCTGAAGACCTGAAAGGACCGGTCACACAACCTTGCTCCAAAATGAATTTCTTCTACCCACCAACAAGTTTTGAGGGAGTAGAGTGTAATACCAGAGCAAGGCAGCTACTTGAGTAGGGACGAAGACGCAGATTCCCATAGTAAGTTTGGAGTCTTTAAGACTACGCTAAGCCAGAAGGGTACGTCAAGCATTGGGTGCGGTTATTTGAAACGGATAGTATGCCCTATGCGCCCATGTTTCATATCAGAACAGAAACGTTGAAACCTCGAATTCGTGAAACAAGTATACTACAGTTTCCTCCTGGCTTGGTTGAAATTTTTGTTGACTGCACAACATAGGCTGTGCATAGTTCCAACAAACCTCATCACTCTCAACTCACTAGTTGGTTTTGCACAAATGCAAATGTAACATTTAAAAGTTCTAGCTATGGATACAAAGAATCACACTGTGCGTGGAAGTCGTTTTCTTCCGTAACCTACTTAATGATAACTTTGGTTTTTGAGATTGAATCTTGACCCCTCGCTATCCACACCTTATTCAATACATGGTCGTATTCGGAAGACCCAAATTCCATACGAATTGACTTCTTCCATTCAACAGGTGATTCAGAGGAAAGCGAACCGAAACGACGTGAGTATTTTGACAGTAAGCTCCGCCCGTTTTTACCGAAGCTAACTGAATTCTACAGCACGAGATGAATCTTTGTTCAGGGCGTGGAAGGATTTGAGCGGTTGATTATACGTGTGCCTGGAGTTAAATGGATGATGAATGGCCCGCGATACGTTTCGGTTTTTGTCTCCGTACGTCAGATCTCCGCTTCGGTATCTACCGCGAAATACTCTTCCCTCTCCGATTTACACGGAGTTGAACGGAACGCATGACTGGTCGCTGTAAAAAAACCTACAAGGTTATTTAACCCTCCAATTCCAAGCAAACTGTAAGTTTTAATTCCGACTTCTCATACCAAACTTTAGGCACGGTGAGAAATAAACTATCCGAACTCATTGTAAACATCAAAAACACATTGGAAGCTGACTTCAATAGGTTCTAACGTCCTGTCATGTAATGTTGTAATTCTTTTCTATTTTTTTTCTATCCAGGTATACCTATAGTCAAGAGGGCACAAATCGCGTGGTGAATGCTGAAAACTGTTTTCGCAATTTCCATAGCCAAATGAGCAGGTGCACCCTACAGGGGTCCGTTGACCATTCCAACGTTCTTCACATCCAACGGATAACAAGATTTTATTAGATTGAACTAAAATTATTTTTCGAAAACTTTCTTGAAGGTAAGCTGTTATCAAAATTAGTATTTTGAAATGTAAATAAATAGCTGGTTGACCCGACGTTGCCCGCGTCATGGGTAATTTAAATTATTTCAATTAGGACACGCTTTTGTTCCAATACAGGCAGTTTAAAGTTAGAAATTCAAAAATATTATTCAACTTAAATACCTACTAATACTAGTTACTGTTTAGATTTATGATTTTCAATGATCAATCTTTGCGATCGATCAACAACTAAAATTTCTCCCCATTAAAATTAGTTGTTTAACTCCTAAAAATGTATAGAATCCGAAAATCAAAATTAACAAAATCCATCTTCCATCCAGAGCTCTTTCCGTAAACTACTGAACGAAATTTAATGAAACTTTGGTGAAGGATCCCATTTGGCGTCCGATTGGGACTGGACTCTCGACATCGATCTGTCTATCCTGTCTATCCTTCAGGGTGAAATCGAATGGTTGAATTTTCAAAAATCTGAATAACACTAGTTTTTATGTTCAATATTGATATAGGGGACCTTCGAAGAATCTAATGAGGGCACCCGGATAGCTGTTCATTAATTCATTCTCTCTCCCTAAGGGCTAGAACTTGATGTAAAAAAGAACGTCAATACGAATGTGCATATGGAAGCGATTGGGAATAGTAGAAACCACCAAATATGGCAGCATAACTGCTATTATAATTGCAGTTGAATTTTGTTTTGAGAGTTCTTCTTGAAATTGAGTTTTCAAGACTTATGAAATATAATTGTGAACAACTGAAGTGTAGGTAGGTATCGTACCTAAACTCGCTTCACATCATCATGTCTATGTACACTATACTATAAGTCCCGGAAAGACTAATGGCGATTCCCTGTCCTAATCAATTTAGGACAGTGAAATTGAAATGGGCTTGTGTGGGGAGTCTGAAATTTCTGTGAGCTGTCGAATTGGCTGGGAAAGTTCTCAGATTGGTTGTAAAAGCAGTCACTTGAGTTTGAAAAGTTCTCAAATGCCTATCATCATGGATGCCTTGGTCATATAAACGAGAACGCTGTGTAAATAAAACGTTTATGTGCTGCCTATTCGAGCGTCTGAAGAAAAGAATCGTGATCTGCGATAATAGTGAGTGTTTGACGTGAAGGGCTGTCCAATGAGTGTTGTTCCATGCTCAGCTTCTCCCAACCCTAGTTTGCCAAAAGAAATCTAAAGCTGGAAAATGTTTAGTTTTGTGTTGTGTATCTTCATCTAGAAACTCACTAAACTCATTATCAGACAGTTTATGTTGATGAGAAGCAAACATGGGACATTAAATACATTTATAGCTGGATGTATGTAAGAAAAACGAACTTCACTCTGATGATTCTATTGAACTATACACGGATATGTATGAATTTGACAGAAATTTCACGAATAAAAAGAGGGAGATTTGATATTCCGAATTGAGTTTCGTCAAAATTAGAAGAGAGGTTGGTTTTTCTGAATAGTGGGTCAGGAGAGAACCACGGATGTTGGTCGTATGGAAGCATGATATGGCTATTAATGATGTTGCACTCAATCATTAGGGATGAAACCAGGAGCTCGAATTGATCCCAAGACCAACCAACGACATCAACCTGACGTTGGGTGGTTGTGCCATCTTCTGTAAAACCTTCACCCCAAAGCGTTCATTGAACGTGATAGTGGGTTATGAGTACTTGCATGAAGGTTTATTGATAATGCCCGATCCTGGTTCAGAAAAACTATATGGTTGTTAACCCGCAAATTTAGTTCGCTTTACTTATGTACCAACATAAAAACTTCTGATTCGATCATCTGCACGAGCCTGCACGAGCTCCTGGTCTCAACCTTAACGATTGAGCAAGACATGATTGATAGCCCTATAATGTGTACATAGCGACCAGCATTCGTGGTTTTTTCTTCGGCCACTATTCAGAAAAACCAACCCCTCTTCTAATCCTGGCAAAGTCTTATTTCGAAACATAAAATCATCCCTGTAAATCATCATCTCTTTTCATCTGTAAAATTTTTATCAAATCAAGTTTAATAAATACGTAATTCAGCAGAACAATCCCCAACAAGTGTGTGTATATAAATATGCTCCGGAGTAACAGAACTGCGAGAAGGGAGTAGAACTCTAAACTAAGCGGAGGCAAGTTTCCTGCTTAAACGCACCAGCTAATATTATTTCTTGCCCCTAGAAAACAGGAGGGGCCGAACTGTGTTAATTTAGCTAGTTTGATTACAAAGTGCCTGGTGCGCGCCAAACTACGACGTGTGTTTCTCCAACTTGGCGGCACATTTAGTTGACTTAGGAGGTTGGCGGGCAAACAGAAGCCGTCTGAACCCTTTTTCAGAATCCGGCATTTGACTGAAGTTCACCCTTGCGGAAATTCAAACAGGGTTGGTGGATTTTCCATCAGTTCTTGCCGCTGAACAAAGACGGCTCTGCTTCCAACTGTTCGAAGAGACGGCAAATAGGAAACGGGAGATGATACCGGATCATAACTTAATTACTACGGGGATTTCCAATTGATCTACGTTGCTGAAATTTGAAATGAAACTGTAATAAAACATCTTGAAAACAAGGCGTAAAGCCACACTGAAAAGCTGAGTGACCCTTGTTGGTAATTTCATTTCTGATCGATTGAAATTTCAAATGGACCTCCTTTGAGACATCTAGAAGACAGTTACAATTCATTGAGACACACTGATCAGCTGAATGACGCTTGTGACTAATTTATATGATGATTGATGTATTGCTGTAATAAAGTTCATAGAATACGTACGGTCGAGCTTGCGATACATTTTGTCCGATAACCGTATTCAATGTTTACTTGTTGAAATGTTTCATTCTCCACTTTTGAAAGTAAGCCAGTTTTAAACAACTGTCTTTCAGGACTTAACGCATATTTATTCAAAATTTTCAGCATTAATTTATTCAAAACTATTCTATTTTTCTTGACAAAGGGCGTGCCACGGAACATCCTAAAATGGTAATTTCTGGGATATTTTTTTTTTTTTTTTTAAATCTTTAAAAAACAAAGATTTCAAATATGTGCACGCTGCGCATGTCATCCGAGTTTTTTTTAATGTCTAATGAGAACTCCTAATTTGTTATCACAGATTCGAATTTTAGGGTCCGGTTTATGCAAATTTGGCTCATTCGATTTTTTTCGACCACGCGCAACCCGTTCGGCTCGGTTCCGAAGTTGCTAAAACATCAAAAGTAAAGAAAACGTAAAAATAACATGTTATTCCAGAAAACTATAATATGTAGTATCAGAAAACCAAAAGTACGACACACAATTTTTTGTTTTTCCACAATGACATTGGTTTTTAGAAGCTTCAAGTTTAGAAAAATGAAAAAATTGATGCCATTATGGGAATCACTGCTGAAAATAATGAAAATTTAATAATTGGGGAATATTTGTTTCCCCAATTTTGGTATTTTGGCAAATGTGCGCGTTAACCGAACGGTTTAGGCGCGGCCGAAATAATCATTGGAGAGGTCACATTTTTATTAAATTTATTTTAGAATTCGAATCTGGAATAAAAATAGGGTTTCCACTTGTATTGGATTCGACTTGTATTCCTATTTTCACAATTTTCAACCGGATCTCGAAAATTAATCCCTGTAAAAATATGAAAACAGGCCTAAAATAAATAAAACGGATGCAAATTAAACAAATTTCGGTCATTATTCCTTCAAAAATTGAGTCGAATCAAGAAACGGATAGCATCACGTTAATCAGCGTTAAAAAAACAATGAAAAGTCATGTGCCACACATTAGAGTTTCACCATCGTCCACTATTCCACTATTTTCATTTTGGGGTTGCGGGGTTGGAGGGATCATATTCTCATAAAATTTTGGGTAGAATCCGAATGTGCAATGAAAAATTGGGGTTGCCGTTTAAAATAAGAAAGTTAGTGTCACTTGCGCATGTTTGCGCTGTTGTACGGGTTGCGCAAATATGATATTTGAGATCCTTGAAAAAAATCAGGTTGCCGTTCAAAATAACAAAGTTAGTGTCACTTGCGCGTGGTGGGCGGTTGCAATATAAGATTGATAAAAAAAAAAATGTTTTGTTTACAACCATTTGGGCCATGCTGAAAGAGATATTTTAAGAAGTGAATGTGAAATCAAGTTTTAGAATAAGCGAATCGTTTTAGATGACTCATACGGGTTTTCCTGTTGAAAATTGTGGAACTTTTGTTTATAAGATTCTTGGATCGTCATTTCATAAGTCTTATTTACTCCGAAAATTCGACAAAAATCAAATCATCCCGCTCTTTTAAAGAGTTCACGGGGAGGAAATACTTAATAAACGAGACGCCGTTGGGAGATTGTAGGTCAGAGGGTTATAATAAGATGTCAGACGAATATCAAAAGAGGCAGGTGAGCCCCGAAAGGCAGATGGAAGGTTTAGAGAGGCGGTAAGGAGGGGAAAAGGGGAGTTGATAGTGGTGGGGGTGAAGGGGGGTGAGCAAGTTTCATCAGGTGCGGTCGGCTACTGGGTCTAGTAATCCACCTCAACAAACTCTCAACTTTCCCCCTCGGCTCTTCTACGACCGATCGTTATCAGACTTCCTTCAAAACTCAACTTGCTGTAGTTTCAAATCCCGAAATTATGTAATGGAATTCCTATGATGAGAAAACAAGTCAACGAGATGTAACTCTGATGATAATATTGTTGGTAATACGAATGGACGGCAGATTTGCAATACGTATTGTGTTTGCATGTGACACCAATCTTTTCCGTCGACAATGCAGCTAGCAAAGGGTCCTCCCCTTGACCCTTTCAGAGAGCTTCGAATTGTTTAACGTACGGTTAGCTTGTCACATCCTAGTATTTGTGTTGGAGGACAGATCGTAACGTCCTGTGCTCTCCGCTACGACTAGTGGAGACGGGGTGGAATCCCTGATACTCAGCCACGTCACGTGGAGTCAGGTTTTCCTGCTTATGTTCGGCAGATCCGCTTGAGTTCCTGGTTGGAGTTCCATGAGAGGCCACAATTAGGGTCAAAGCGGAAGAGGAACCGTATCTTCGTCCCTAATTTGCTAAAGTAGGTAGAATGAATTATTAAACACAAAATTAAGGTATTAATTTAATAAAATAAGTGAATCTTAGGAGGCTGGACTGAATCCAACTGCAATCGTCGACAAAATATAAAGATTAAAACAAAACAAAAATTCTCTATTAAGCTTTCTACAAATTCGCAAACATTCCCATCCCAGAAAACTGAGAACCTAGGGTAATCACCCTTTTTTCGAAGCTACCAATTAAGCATGTTGTTTATGTGATCTTATTGCAAACCGCTTCGCAAATTCGGAAACCTGCACATGATGACAGATATTAAAATCTACCTACCATAATCACCAGATGCTTTTCACCGATGGTAAGGATGCGAATTTATCTAGATACCGAACCGATAGAAAATCTTGATTTGCATACTTCTGTTCTACTTGAACTTGTTTCATGTGGCACAAGTCCATAAAATGATCCTGCAGAGCAGCAATAGTTCGTGATATGAAGTTGACGGACAACAGACTAGATGAGAGCTGGGATATCCATCAAAAGATACCCAAGACGATGTGATTGGAATCGTTTTATTAAGATTCAACGAACACTGTGATTGCGATTGGCCAGGTGAGAGGTGAACGATAATTGGCTTTTGGTTAAGTCGTTCTGGGTTCCGTGCATTCAGAATGATCAAGATAAGATTAACAAGCTTGACCGGCCATTAAGAGTTTTGTATTTTACTAATTATCTAGTAACTCAGAAAAATTAGTCCCCCTTCTATTATTTTTACATTCGCCATCTACTCAAAATTTGTTTAAAAATCCATAGCCGAGAGGGGTTTTTCAATGCTCTATAATGTGGTGGGGATTACAGTGAATTTGATTCTAATGAAACACGGATGGAATCACAACCCTTTCAGATTCAATGAATGCTTCTGGTGATATTTTTGTACAAAAAGGCCACAAAGCAGCCAACTACAGAATGTTCAGCAGATTGAACTGGCAAACCGATGGATATAATTAATGCCAATTAATTATTAATGCCAAAGCAACCTCCAGGCAATTTCGTAGATTTTATGAGGATTCGAAGATGTTGAAGGAAAACATTCCTTCCCTATTTTGCGATTATAGCCTAGAATAGTGATGAAATAAGAAACTTTGTTACGTAAAAGAACAAAAAACTTAACCCACCACAATGATTACAATTCGAAGTTGCTATATGATGATGTAATGGTCGTTCACAACCGTGAGAATCGAAAGAGTGTGCAACTTCATTAAATTTCATCCACGCAACCTCTTGGCCTAAATTATTGAGCCTGAAGAATTAAAAGTTTGCTTTCAATACCATACATGTCTATGAAACGCTCGAATTCCCGTACCATTATTCAGAAAAACCGTCATCCATCTAATTTTAAAAAAGATTTTAATCGAATAGCAAATCATTCTTTTCTCATTAAAACTCACATATTCCTATCGTTCCTGAATCGTTCAAATCGGTCTTAACGGATTTCCATGGAAGAATTTTGAGGTAAACATTTATTTTAAAATGTTTGGAGCTATTCAAATTGTTTCGTTTTCCCAAAAACGTTACCCAAAAAAAAAACTGAAGTCATTCATTGATCCTGGTACATTTGGAAAAATAAAAAACGGGACAGTAGACCTCTATGGTTCTTCAGCCAGATCATTTAAATGATTCATTTTACACATTTGAGTACCGAAGATGAAAAATTGCCTATGCAACCTACAAATATCGGATTCTAGCTCAGAGGAGGTGAGCTAGTAAACACAGATGATAGCTACGAGCGGGGGGGGGGGGGGTGGCAGTTACACGAATGAACCCCTCGGGTGGACGGAAAAGTGGTGATGCCGGGATAACAAATGGCGGAAGGAGCCCACCCGAAAGTTAGTTGAATGAGTGTTGAGGGGTACGGTACGGTCGGTAAGAACTGGGTTGTACTCCTGTTAATCATTTAAATTTTTATAAATATTTTATTACGATTTGACGTTCGAATTGGACTTTTCAAGTTAAGGGTTTTATTGCCAGTTCCAGTTTTCCTCAGTTATCCCCAAGTCTGTTGAAAGTGGGAACAGATAGGTGGATGGAAGTATTCCGAAAATCGAATACTTTTCTCCCGCAGTGGGATTCGCGGTTTCGTCACATTGATGTAGGCGTTGCTTATTCATCTCGCGAAGTTGTATTTCGGTGTCGAGAGTTGTCAACCCGCTGGGATCGCGAGGGGGCGAGTGAAGATCAGGAAAAAAGAGAAAAAACCTACGGTCGACGGGGCCGACCGCTTCCGTCTGTGACAAAGGGAAACGAACGGTATCGAACGAAGCATCTGACCTTTCCCGCCAGACCCGACAGAGCAGATATATCGTCAAAGTAACCTCCAGCCCGATTTATGACTCCTTTGTGAGATACGGGATCATACGTTGAAACTCAATCGGAACTCAACACTGCGAACGGAGAATGAAGGACACCCATGTACTGGAATGTTGCATTTCTAATCCAGGAATCACACTCAGTGCTCTTAAACGTCTCTGAATGCGTGTTTTCAATTTAAAATTCCTAACACTTACTTATGCCAAAAAACCTGAAATTTAATTACTTCATAGACATCACACAGGCTTCAGTTGGACCCGACGTTGCATTCTTTTGTGCTATGATTTTACCCATTTCAAATCCTGTGAATTGCGCAATCTCAAAAGGCTTTGTGGTATTTGAGATCGTACGTTGAAACTCAATCGGGACTCGACTCTGAGAACGTAGAATGAAGGATATTCATGTATTGGAATGTAGCGTTTCTAATCCAAGAATCCAATTCAGCGATTTTGAAAGTACCTGACTGCGTAATTTCAACTATAAATTCCCAACATTTTTGCAAAAACCGCAATTTAAATGACCTCATTGGTGGCAAAGAGGTTACCCGACGTTGCATTCTTTCTGCTAAGATTTCATTCACCTATCGTTTTCATGGTGTTTTTTCCAATCCTGTGCATTGCGTATTTTCGGAACGACGCGCAAACAGATTTTTCAAATGATGGGAGAAATGAAGCAGATGAGATTTCCTTTCAGTTTTACCAGCTACTACTGTAAAATTCTGCTCAATCTGGAATTTACCCAAGTGAGAAGATTTAAGTCATTTTCTGCCGGCTATCGAAGAGCTTTGAAGTGAGAGCCTGAGGTCCCCTTAGTCTATCCATCAATTCTTTCAGAACAGTAAGTACTTTTCCTCATTTCGTAACGTGCAATATATAGAAACAAATGAAGCATTACTACATTATTTTAGTGTCCCGAACTTCCCACCAGACGATTTAATCAACCAGGCTGTTGCAGTTTTTACTGAGTTCAAGTTGGTATTACGATTCTACCAATTGTGATGGATATGGTTAGTTAGCCCTTCCCGATTCTTGAATCCGTCGCCTTGGGAAATGAATCGGACGCCTTTAAGCTCAGGGCCATCTTCTGACCGTGGCGGGCATTACCGCATTCAGCTCAATGGAAGGGGCAACAATACCATTCCATCACCTCACACAATATATGTATTTCTTCTTCTTCGCCGAAAAAAAAACTCATGTCCAAAATCTATCTCTCATACTACTTATTTTATGACTTTTTGGGATTCAAGAACGTACGTTCAAACTTCGAAACTCAACATTGGGAACGTAGAATGAAGGATACTCATGTACTGGAATGTTGCATCTCTAATTTAAGAATCCAATTCAGCACTCTTGAATATTTCTGACTGCGTGTTTTCAACTCAAAATTCCTAAGGTTTTGCAAGAAACAACTTCAAATTAAATGACTCCATAGACTGCACATAGGCTTCAGGTGGACCCGGCGTGGCAAAAGATTAATCAACTGATGGAATGGACTAAGTGAAGCAGGCCGAATAGCCTTTCACCTTCTGCAGAAAACCCTGTGGAACTATACTCACCGTCCAATTACCAACGAACAGGAAGGTTCGTGGTATTTGCTGTGCACTTTGATAAATATGGGTAGGAACATAAGGGGTTTCCTGAATAAGAAAACCTACATGTTTTACATCGATTTGAAAGCTGCGTTTGATAGGATCGATAGAAACGCTCTGTTTTATAAGCTGAGTGGGTACGGCGTTTCTACAAAGCTCACCAAGCTATTAAGGAGTTTTTATGAAGGGACAAGGATGGGAATATGGACAGAAGAGGGCCTCTCTGAATACTTCACCGCCCACACAGTGGTTAAACAGGGATGTTTGATGTTCCCTATGTTGTTTTCACTGTTCCTAAACGACCTGCCTGATGTATTGAGTGGGGTTGTTAGGGTGGGCGAGACCAAAATCAAGTGCCTTATGTACGAAGATGATGTAGCTATTATTGCTGAAAGCGCGGCATCACTGAAATTGATGATACGGGAGTTGGAGGAGTACCTGGAGACGTGGAATGTGTGTTACACCTGCTTCAACATTTGAAAGCGTAAAAGTGCAAAATAACATAAATACAGTACGACCAATACAAAAACCAATTCTAATTAGACGTGCTGCATGCAGATCTTTTAATGATGATTTGTACCTTTTATATATGCGTTTTTATACTTCGCATACTTGTGAGAAAATTAAAATTCACATTTCATAGTAAAGGATTCGCCCATCTTTGATCCGCCTTGGCTCCCCACAACTTGAGGAGATGAGAAGGGGCCACGCGGCTCTTTCCAGCCGAATCACTTCTCAATAGGGGAAGCTCAGGAAATTGAAATGCCTACGTTGATGGATCTTTCGGGGGGGAAACGTTTCGATTTAGCTTGTCGACCTCGCGGAGACTTCTTGTGGGTTCATTTCGAGGTTTTACAAGAAACTAGTCTAAAAGTCTCCAAAAATTATTAACACTAATCTGACACAGATATGTAGAACTCAAAAACTTAGTTTCATTAAAATTGTGAATAGTGCCAAAATTTACAGGACCAGCTATCTATCTCAGTAATTTTCTAACCTAAAAAAATTGAAACGGTAACCCCACTAATCAAATATTATTTTCGAGCGTAACGCGTGCGCGTCAACTGTTTTTTCTAGTTGTTACCCTCATTTTTTATCGCAGATTCGGATTCTACGCAAAATTTCATGAACATTGACTTAGAACCCAAACATGAAATGTTATTGTTTTGGACGCCGTGGTGCTACTAATCAAATATTAGTATTTTCAGAGTACGTTTTAAAACGAAATGAAAAATTAAATGTCTTTGCGTCAACTGAATCATTAGTAGTTCTAGTTGTTACCAGTTATAGAATCATTTTTTATCAAATTGATCAGATTGAAAGGGTTTCTGAGATATGTGGCCTACATAAACTCAGTTAATTTGATGAGCTTGGTCAAGGCATGGTGATCATACTCGGATAAGCCTTTCTTCTAGAAATTAATGCGTGGAGAGGTTGACTACCCTTCGCTCCTGAGCAAGGTGAATCTTGCTGTTATTCGATCAAGCTCGCGAACACAAATCGTTTTCACCGCACCTCTTTCATCAACAAATTATTTGTACAACTACCCGCTGTGCAGATTACCCAGAGAGGCTAACCTCTTAATCAACCAACCCCACATGTAGGTTTTTTCTAGATTCTTTCAATTCTATTTGCTCTTATTGGGGGACAGGTTGTCCGAGCGACAAAGGCATCAGTCCTTTGGCTGTTTACTTCCAGTGATTTTCCAGGTTGAATCCGGCAGGCACCAATGATTGGCCAAAATCCTATGTTATACCTGTCCTGTCGTTAAACAGTTCACCTCTGATCTCGATATAATGTGAATCCCAATCGCTTCCAACCCATGGGCGTGAGGCAATGGGTAGCCACGAGCGAAATCGTCAGACCTAGTTCCGATCCTCTCTAGAGGTCGGCTGGCGACGTCCGCGACACCTCCGGGTAGTCGGACGAAAACCCAAGGTGAAATTCCTTGTTTACTTTACTTTACTTACTATTCGCTCTTGTCTTCATAGTAGTTTGTAAACGTTGCATCTTGTCACAAAATTTTCTCCCCAAGCCTGTTAATTGTTTCAATTTCATTCCTTTCCCTAGTTCACTTTATTATTTTGTATTTTGCATTCTTATACTTTGTTCTCGTTGATGGATTTGGCTTGTCCGTATTATTAAATAAATATCCTGAATTGAGGTTAGGCCCGAGTATATGCAATCTTTCGATGTTCTCATACAAAAAAAAAACGCTGCAATTTCTTTCACTGGGGTTTATTATTCAATTGGCTTGCGTTCATGATTTGAATTTCTACTAAGCTTTGGAGTGTGCGTGTTTCACAGGTCATAGAGTGATTATTGAATTTCAGGAGTCACAAAAATATGATCAACTGATCAATCCAAATAGGTATTTTGGGTGAGAACAGATTTACGTGCTCTATGCATATCTCCTGAAATTCAATAATCGCTCTATCACCTGTGAAACACGCCCACTCCAAAGCTTAGTAGAAATTCAAATCATGAACGCAAGCCAATTGAATAATAAACCCCAGTGAAAGAATTTGCAGCGTTTTTTATGGTTATCAGAATGCTTCAACCCGTGTATCGGCTATAAACCCTTTTAGGAGTTCACTCCAGTATCCACATTCACTAGGTTACTGTAATAAACAAATAAATAATACGGTGTTGTTTTTGTTTTGATCGCTAGTAACCTAGTGATGTAGTAAATGTGGATGCAATGTTGCCAGCATAAATCGGGCCATACATCGGCAATGGTTTGAGCTACGGACCTGGGGAAGGGCTCATTCGATTCCTCATGGGAAGTTCTTAAAAAAAAGGGCACTTTAAATTAAGTAAGAGTGCTGGCTAAAGAATTGAGGCGTTGTCGGACCAACATGAATTTTTCCTGAAAATTTCAGCTTTTTTGCTTCAGCCGTTTGGGAGAAATCGTGTGTACGGCGTACGGCGGGCGGACGCAAAATTTTTTATTGCAGATTTGGATTCTATACCCTTTGAAACGTAAACCATGAAATTTTCAGGGTGGGTTAGAAATTTTTTTTCAAGAGCGATTACAATGGTTTATTATTGAATAATAAACCAATAATCTAGCGACGTTACTTAGATGAGGAAATCGTGGAGGCGATGAGAGCAGCGTGCTTAGCCAATTTCGGCTCATAATTTGAGCAATTTCCACGAAAGACATTATATTTTCCATCTTTATTTTAAAAAGGAGTTGCTCTGCCTAGTACTATTATAGTGTGGTTCTTCTTTCAACGAAGGGAATGAATATCACCACGTGAATCATCGTTCAAAAACAATAAAATTTCATGATCCACACTTGTGTCCTACGATGGATAACATTTTCAGAGTTTCAGGGTAGCTCGTTTTCGCGTGGCACTGGAGAGGATTAAGCGGGGTAATAAAAATGGATTGATGTGTAAAATTTTCATAAAATTATGCGAATAATCTAATTCTGGGATAAAAAATAGGGGTTCCAATGAAAAAGCCAAGTTGATGGTCAAATCGTGATATAAATGGGATATTTGAATTCCCCATGGACAATTAGTTGGGTTACCGTTTAACTTTTTTTAGGTCCGGAAATTACGGAGATAAATTGCTGGTCCTATAAATTTGGCCACCCCGTAGATTTTAGTGATCTGATAACATTGCTCTCATTGACCAGGTGTTCCTCTCATCCCTCATGGATAGGGGAGGGGGTGATACCTAAAGGGTTCACATCAAACAAAATTAAATACCTCACATATTGGAAGGAGATCAGCAAAATTCATCAGCGATCTGATTATCGATCGATTTCGGATATCGAATAAAGCGCAATATTCCGAAGCGTTTTATACTTGAATAAAGTCCTTTTGACGGGGACAAAATATTCTTCCCCCAGTTCAATCGCTTTTCGCTCACCTACGCCGTTCAAAGGACCGGTGGAATGCCGAGATTAGAACCTGAGTCTCCACGGGAATCCGCCCGTTCTAATGCCCCTACTTCCGTCCACTTCTTTCGTCATCCCTTCAACCTAACGTCCCATTTTTGTTTGCACCGTAAGGAGCCCTTCATCGCAATTGTAAACCATTCAATGGTAACATATGGACCTTAGCCTATTTTGCTTGTTAAGCAGCCGCAAGGCTTGATGTACGCATTTTGGGTTATTAACCTCAATAAAAAACCTTTGTAACCGACCAAATTTGTTGTTGTACGTTTCAAGATGTGGATGTGCAAAATCCGAAAATCGAGTTTAAAAAATCCTTCCGTCTGACGTTTATAGCTTTTTTCCAAACTGCTGAACGAAATTTAATGAAACTTTGGTTAAAGATCACATTGGGAGGTCTAGCTGGAACTGACTTTTCAGCACCGATCTCAGACATCCTAAGGGGGCAAATATAAGGGCTGAAATTGCAAAAATCCATGTATCGAAAACTTTTAAAATGACACTACTGTTTCTATGTTTGTAATTGATTATTTTCTTTCAGAGAATCGAATGAGATCATTAGGATCGCTTTATGTTCATCCTATCGTGCTCCTAAGGACTTTGACAGAAAAAGGAAATTAAACAGGAACTTGAACTAGAAAGGGCTTGGACTTAATAAACGTTTCCTAGTATCTCGTGAGAGTCGTCTCAGCTGATATAATTGTTATGAACTTTGGTTTCAATGATTCCTTTCCAACAAAATTCAAGTGACGCAGAACAGAGTATTACGTTTAATCACGGGAGCTGAATGGTACATAAGAAACAGTACACCACAACAAGTTCTTGATATCCCGATGGTCGACGTAGTAATCAGGGAAAAGTATGCGAAAATTAATACCACGATGACAAGCCACAGCAATCATTTGGCGGCAGACATACCAGCCAATCCTGCACCTCAACCTAACAATCGCAGACTAAAGAGAAAACTCCCACAAGACCATCTGTGATGAAACCAGTGACAATATATATCCAATAGCTATACTTAAATCACTCTGCATCTATTCTGTATTAGTATCCATTAGCTTCTATAAAAAAATGTATTCTACTCCTTAATTTATTTCCGCATGTAATACGCATTTACTGGTTAAGGACAGCCAATGGGTTGTACCTTATTACAAATATCTTGTAAATTAGGCTTGCCTACTATAATAAAAAAGATATGAACAAAACTGTAATATTATATTAAATAATAAAGTTATATTTAAAACAAAAATGATTCCTTTTGAAATTGAGTTTTGATTCTTACGTAGTATGATTGTGGAACAAGCGAAGCATAGGTAGGTGTTTCATTTTACCTCGCTGAATTTCAGTAGTTCTAATCTTGGATTTCTAATAGGTATAGAAAGGTTTCTAATTGCCTAACAAGGCACTTCATCTAATGGACGAGTTTCTGAGTCATGATGGATGGTATATGGGAGCATTCGTGCCACGGAGGAATCTGGAGTGTATACAATACCATAACAATACAATACACGAACAATAACAATAAAAATTCACGAAAATTGTTTAAGAATTATGAATTTGAAAGTTGTTTTTCCAGCTTCGGTCATAGAATGATTTGGAACGGATTTCTATTTGGTTTTTCTTTTTCTCATGTTTATAGTAAGGAAGAGTTTCGATTAACCCTGTACTAATTCGCATGAACTCCAGTTTGTTTGTGGAGATTTTGTTCTTCCCTTTTTCTAAAACAAATGGCTCTTGTGCTCGAAATTCCCTATCAGTAAAATAATGTTATGTATCAGCTGGAACCTAGATGTCCGAATTAGCCTACCTGGGTAATTAAAAAAATGACACATTTCTGGGGTGTACGGAGACATTCTTTACTGAGTATAGATCATCATTATTTGTCCGATGTTGTTAATGTATTCCGTACGAGTGTCTTATCGTCTCCGAATCTATTCCCTCGCCATCATATACCGATAACAATCGCCGAACCCGAAGTGTTATTTACTTCACATCTAACGACGCCGCCGAAACATCGTGGAATCGGTATCTCAGGTGAAGCCACGGAGCAGCATTTCACATTAGACTAATGGTTCACCCTCGTTCACCGATCCCATTCACGGGGAGGGGAAAAGGCTTCCCTTTTTTTCCCCCGTCCTATCTGATAAACGTATAGAAAAGGTTTCTACGAACCGAATCGATAAGACTCATCTCTCTTCCTCTACAATGTGGGCAACAGGGTAAATGTGTTTGATGAAACGATCAGCGGCGCGTTGCGTGCTCTACGAGCTAGCAGCGAACCTCGCCGTACGAAAATCCCACTTGATGAATGGGCCCTGAAACGCTACTTTATGCTCTCCAGCGAGAAAGGGCTCATGCGACTTCCGAGGAAACCAACAAAAATACAGAAAAACTTTCCATCGTGTTTTGGACAGACGAACAACTCAACTTTCCTGGCCTGAATACTAATTTAAGAACACTTGGGACGTGAAGCGAATACTCGTCCATCGTATTTATTATTTCTCCTATTCTTTTTCCTTGGGTTTGTACACAATTTGACTGTCTTCGTTTTGATTGGTGTCATTGAAACGATGACCTATTTTGATCAAAACTAATACGTAATTTTTAATGGAACAGAAGTTGTTTTAGATCAATACATTGTGTTTGTTATAAGAACGATGAAATTTCAGGGATCCACTTTCTTTGAAATAACCATCAAATTTTCTATGGTCGAAATCTAAAAAATATTGAAAATATTTGGAGAAAAGCGTTTTTTTGAAAGAATTCGTCGATTTTTGTTGTTCGCAAAAAGCGAAATAACTCAGAAACGAAGTCTCTAGAGAACGTTCTCTTCCAACGTAGAATTAAACTACTACTTCAAGGTAGAATCGAGAACTAAAATAAAATAGGGGTTTCAAGAGGTTACCTCAAGTTTCAATTGAAGATTTGAGGCAGTAAAACATCGAAAAATGAAAAACGCTTTCCACCACCTTCAAGCAGAGTGAAAATACTAAAGAAAAGGTCCAGCTCAATTTTTCTATAGCTCGCAACGTACGGCTGTAATTCCTTAATGGGCCAGTGCAGATAAGACACCCTGTATAAATTCATTTTAAGAGACACCGTTGAAAACAGCGTTAAATTTTCTTAAATTTTCATTCCATAAAATTGTTTTCTGAGTCACGTCGTACATGGTTTTGTTTAGCGTAAACTTGAGTACTTGCCAACCTTCTGCTTTTTAAACAACAATTATTGTCAATGTCGATTTACCACCATATCGCCTACTGGAAAGTGAATGAGCCCTACGGTAAAAGCATCCAAATTTCATCAGCTTTCTATCGGTTTATTAAATTTTTATTTTGGAGCAATTTCTGAACATGGAAATATGTGATTTTTTTAAACGGAATCAGCGTTTTGGTATGATAAAATGCCTATGGTTGGTATGAAATGAAGAGGGAAGGGAATATAACTATGTAGTTTTCCTCGCTGAATCGAATTAGCGCATTTCTAAACTTCTCAGGACGAGAAAATTCAAATGAAGAAGAGGGGGGGGGGGGGTTGGATGTTGGTTAAATCTGAAAAGCCAAAAAATTGTGATCTCAGCAAAAAAAAATTTTTTTTTTTTTACGCTGTTGTGGATTGTAAAAAAAGTTGGAAATATTTTTTTAAACCATTTTCGTTTTGTTTCACAGAAAATAATAAAAAGGTTTGATTTGAGATCACATCCTTCTTCATTTCAGAATAACCCATTCCCCGCCCCTCCCATAAAAAAGGAGCTGATTGAAAAAAAAATTGTAGGTGATAGTCGTTGGAAAAGCTGATGAATCCATCCCTGAAATATCGTCGTTTCAAAAAATAATGAAAAGTTAAAATCCAGAGTAATTTGAGGTCAAGAAAATGTCAAAATCTAACTTGAACACGTTTTACAGTCTACAGTTTTATATAAACAAAATTCCAAATTCAGAATTTCATTCTGGGAGTTCCGATACAAAATTCAACGGAAAAACCTTTCAGAAACCACTAAGGAAATTAATCGACCTACGTTGGCTGCTTCGTTTTCAATCGAACATCGCTACAAAGGTCTTTAATTTTTATATTTTCCTGCTTTGTTGTATTTAATAAGGAAAAGCACGTTGAAACGGTAAATAACTTGCACAATACAGTGAATTTTCACTTCAAAAGATTTCTCGTGAAAATGATCAGCAAGAGGAAATTAAGAGAAGTTGTTTCAGGGCCTGAGGCGTAAACATGAGAGGTTTTTTTATCTCTTCCCTTTTCGGAATAAAAGTTGTTCCTACTTCTCAGAAACGGCCAATAAGGAAAATCTGGATCTTAAGAAAAGTTTGTCAATACAGAGGAAGGCCGTATCGAAGAAGACGTTTCCGTTTATCTCTTATCGATTCCTATTTAGAGTCACTCACGAAATTCCTCCCTTATTTGGATACTTTTTTGGTTTCTCTGATGGTAACACAAAATTTTGCGATTCAACCAGACATCAAAAAGAGCGTCGAATTTCAATTATTTTGGTCAACGTTGAACTGCAAACAACTGGTGATGGATGGGTCTTTCTTACTTCTACTTGGGAACCGACGTATTTTAAATCGTGCTTCAAGTATCATCTTATGGAATCTTAGATGAGTTTAGCCTACATTGATTGCAAGATTTAGGTGAGATTAGATTGATCTAAAGTTTGTATTCGACAAAGTGTTCTAGCGAACAACCGGACGCTTTAGCAGGATAAGGCCCAATGTAAGTGAATTACCCGGGGAGGCCAGAGAACTAATTCCTGTACTGAACCAGTCTCATTACCACAAACTTGCCAAATTCTTGAGTTTTGATGTAGTGTTTGTGGTGGAACCATTTCCGTCCACAATTACACTGGAGTTGGAATGCAAACTGCAAACTGGTGGCTAATGTTTTAGACAAGGAAAACTACTTCTATTACTATGTAAGACAATCTTCGTTTTATCCAATCCAATTGGCAATATATTTGCACCAATCCTCTGACAGAAGGACTATAATACCAAACTTATACTATTAAGGAGATGTTTTATTCAAATTGCAGAAGAAGTCACTGCTTTTCAATGCTTGAGTAGGAGTTTAGACTGATGGGAGAGCCTATCACACTTCCCTCCATCTGCCTTGAAACTGCCACTTATATCTTTCAACCACTAAAGCTCTGCGGAACTTTCAGTTTATCAGCCACTGCAATCAAAATCCAAAATTTCCCAACAATGTCTCACTAAACTCCCCACATTTGGCGTTCCTGTCAAAGCAACTCTAAAACTACCAGCCAAATTAGGTGGGCCATGCATCGGACCCCGCAATCGTCCGTACTCCACAAGGAAATCCTGTTTTTTTTCTCCTACCACACATGTTGGTAGCTGTAGATAGCCATTGCGTGCTATTTTGCCAATCCTAATGATAGGATTATACTAAAAGTGCAGAAGACAAAGCTACTTAAAATGCTTGGGTTGGGGACATTTCTGAGTACCTCCAATTCCCGTTCATCCATCGCCTTTCATTACGCATTCATTTACATCAAAGTTTACAATTACATTGGAGCGCCCTATCCCCCTTTTTACCCAACACTCAGATAAAAGTCGTAGTTCATTAACCTTCTGGGATTCGTATCTGAAGAAATCTGCTTACTCCACTTCTATTAGAGCTACTCATCTCCAGGCTTTTTGTTCTCAAACACTGTAGATTGTGGAGGATTTTTTCCTTGCAAAGGCTTAACTGCCTGTGTGGTCCAACTATTGGATTTTCACAAATGTTACCCCATTCTTGAAAATTCTCTAATAACATTATATGAGCAATTCCTGTACGAAAACAAAGAACTCGTATATGGTGGAAATAATGACAAGATACAGAATCAACCTGAGCATCTGGATAAATTTTGAAGCCATGTTTTATGATTCCTGCAGTTCGCATGTTAGTTGATTAAAATTCGAGGTTGTCAAAACATTTGCTATTCTATTTGCCTCCATGTTTCACTGTTTGGAAAAAATCAGAAACCACGATTCTCAAGTTTCCATTGTACTCATTGAGTTTGGTCTGAGTGACTCTGAAAGTCTCATCGCTCTTAATCGGGAGCTGTCAATTATTTATCATTATTCTGTAACCGCAGAACTCACAAAGAAAAGGGTTCACACTGAAACAGTTTTACACTGTGAAAGGAGGACAATGGACGCTTTTCAAAACGTCGAGAAAAAAAAAGTGAAACAGGAGAGCGAGATCCTATTAGCCCACAATGGAGACTATTCATCATTTGATCAGTCCAACCTTTTGTGATGGGTTTTGATAAGTGGTGGCTGTCTTTCTTTCAGAATGACGTTTTGTTTGCTCGCCGCTTCTGCCTTCGAGAAACTAATTGAAATGTCGCGTAAAAAATGCAGTGATTGACCCTCACACTTACGTTAGATTTGCCCGCTTTTCAGACCTTTATGAAAATTGAACCATCGTCTCAATTCAGGGTTCCTGCTAATGAAATTTGTCGGTATTAATAACTGTGATGTTGATCACAATTAAATTACTACATCAATCCGATTAGTCTTATCAAATTATAATATTCAAATTGTCTACCCAACCGTTCTCAAGGCCATTAAAATTCACGGTACATGATAAAATGTAAGGCATCCCTACTGGGTCACCTTTAGAAGTTCTCTTTGCCGTTCTATCACTAGCGGTCTCAAATGGATTAGTTTAAATGAATGGAAAACATCAGGATGCAGATTCTGTCTACCATTTGCATTACAATCATAGGACTGCATACGAAGTAAATTTAAAAAAAAAGCACAGTTGGTTGACTTCCTGGAAAAGTCTCAAACTTTTCCAAAACGTATGTATGTAATTGTTGGGGGTGTCGTTTCTCTGGTTTGATCATCATTTTCATCTCTGGTGGAGCTCTGAGTACCACATCAAGTCCACCTTCGCACCAGCTTATTATGCTGTTAAGTACATCATCTCAATAGAAATTGACATCAGGCAGCCAACACTGTCAATCATGTGCATTACAAATACAAGACTGCGAGTGAGAGAACGATTAAACGAAAAAATCAAACATCGCAAAGTTTGTTGATTTCCTAGTAAATTTTAAGAACATGGACCATGGAACATGGTGTGATAGTTCTTATCGCTGGGGGTGATTGGAACACCTGGTTGAAGAGCTTCTGATGGCACCATATCAGCGCATTGAGAATCACCGTTACCTCAACCATCATTCCTGCACAATATTCTAAGACGAGCCGCTGGAGCTATTTCACATCATTTCACTAAGCCAACCATCCATCCAGCTGTTGTAGATATTTATGTACATTAAATCAATGGAAATCAACATCAGGCCCGTCTAATATGTGCACTACAAATACATGACTACAGGTGAAGGGGACTAAAACAGTCGCACTTAGTAGACCTTCTGGTGAAGTTCTACTCTTCTACAAGAGGTAATTACTTGACTTGTGCAGTTCTTCGGGTTGATTAGGTGGTGATTATAACCGTGGTAGGAATCAGTGGGGAAAGAACAGCTCCTTGAGGATCACAATCACCTCAACTGTTATAAATTCAATATTCTTACCAGATCAATATCCTGACATGAACCTATCTCACATCTGTTCAGTAAGCCTTCCACCCTGATGTACCTAAGTCAACTGAATGGAAATCGACATCTGGTCGGTCTAATAGGTGCACTACAACAACGTAACTATGGGTGAGGGGATATCAAACCAAACAAAAAGAATCACACATTCGGTTGACCTCCTGACAAAGTCCTACTCTTCTACAACGTACGGTAAATAATGGGGGTGTCATTACTCTGGTTTGATCGTCGTCCTCCTCGCTGGTGGAGACGAGAGACGCCTGGTTGGAGGACTCCTGGTGGTTGGGCACGAGCGGCTCTTTGAGGACGCTGAGGACGAGATCTTCCGGCCGCTTGGCCCTCAGCACGCTCACCTCCCGGGACCTTCTGAACAGCTCCACCTCCTCAGCCCGGTTCATGGGCGGCGAGCCGTCTTCAGCCAGGCCCCATCCTCGCCGGCCCCTCACTTTACCTGCGACGTCGGGCATCATACAGTATCGACAAACTCCCTAACTACAACTACAACTATAACATTAGTATTGGCAATTATGTAGAATGTAGCAAACCTAATGGTCAAAAGGGCAGGGATCGATTCTAGAGGTCATTTCTAAAAAACAATGGCTTTCGATTTTTCAGTTCATAATTTGCAGTAGTAAGCCTTGGTAATCATATGGAAAAATTGTATATAACCGCTCTACCCCCAAACTTTGCCACTTTACATTTGAAGGTTCCTAGATTCAAAGCTGCCCCCCGTCCGCCGTAAGGACCATTAAAGTCCGCCGTGTGGCCCCAACTTCATGCCACACCTATCCTCGTCTTAACACGCACAGATACTGTAAAACGAAAACGTGCTTTAAAGGGGTTTTAATTTCATAAGCTAATGGTATGTCATTTCCTAGTTATTTCTGGACAAAAAACCGACAGGTACCTGTTTCAGATCAGAAGAAACTCATCCTTATCAAGAAATCACATCTTCTATACCTAAAACAAACTCAACGAACCCCACAATGAACAGAACAATCACGCATTATTAACAAATGAGGCGTTGACGTGGGAAAGGCGTTAAATCAAGGCACCAAAATGTTGCAGGAGAAGCACAAAACTATTTTTCCACTCTTCAACTTGAAATTTATTGAACAAAATCGCCAAAAAGGCTATGTAACAAAAAACCGGCTGCTGGATTTTTTTAAGGAAATATTGAAATGTTTCCTACACACTTTTCAAACGGCGGCTTCACAGCAAATAAAACCGATGGTACTTCACATCCATGTAATCAAGCATGGCCAGCAAGTCCTGTTTTTGGTTTGGCAATGGTTGGCCGATTCTGAAGCTCTCGAAAAGGTCCCACTCCAATAACGGTATTATTTAATAGGCCTTCATTGAATATTTTTAGTTCTTTCCACTGTTCCAATTCGTTCAGAGTGATTAGAGTCTTGATGTTTGAAAATTCAGCTCTTCATAATATGAACAGATATTATCTGTAATCCAGAGTAATGTGCTGATGTGGTCATGTTTAGAGATTTGTCACAGGATTTAGCTATGTCTTTGAAATCAGCAGAGAACATTTTGACGGTTTGGAATGGTTGAGCACATTTTGCTTCACGAATCATGCCTGCGACTTCATCTGGAACCATAATTTCACACACTTTCTTTCTCTTCTCGATTACGTCCTTCTCCATGTCAACGCCTCAAATAATAAACCCATGTGTTGGAAGTGGCAGATGTTTTTTAAAGGCTTCGTTTACGAGTTATTCATCTTTTACGATTTTTTTCATGTTTCCGATCCAAAGCTACTAAAATGGCCATAAGTCCTTTAAACATCTCGCTAAAATAAATTCAAAAGACACCGTTCGAATTTTCCATCTCCTTACGGCAAAATAAGAACATTTCAATAAGACTTAGATTAGTACGAGCATCAATTTTCGAGAATTCATTAAAAAAATAACCTTTTCACGTTTTCTCTTGCTCATTATAAACAGGCCTGGTAAATCCCACCTTCCAGGAAATCTTCCCCGGAATCTCAGCTTCCCAACGAAACGAGGAAATAAAATTTTTCACTGGAAATCATCTCGAGAAATTGATATTTTTATTGAAGATAATGGGTTTATGCCGTGAAATTTACCTTTTTCAGCCATAATCGATCTGCTATAAAAAAAAATTGTTTGGCATGAAATTTGATGCATTATTCCGCTGAGTCGAACGGTAACTCTTCTCATTCTCTACACAATAAATAAGGGATCAATATAGCAATTGGAAATTTAAATTAATAAGATTATATTCGTTCGAAACTCGAATGGCTTATGATTCAGCCTTTCTGACCAGTGGAGAAGGGCTTAAAAATCCTTCATTTATTATTTCCTAACTATGAAAATAGGACATTTAACACTTTTTTCAACGGCGCCTTCAAAATTGAATTTAGAGAAGTTTGATCGTGTTACAAACATTTTGGTTTCTCAAGAGAAAAAATATCTCAAGATGAAATAACTGGGAACCAAACCCTTTAAAAAGAGTCTAAAAGATAGTTTTTGATTGGGAATTAGCTCTTGGATTGTTGACCATTAGACAAGACTATAGTTGTGTATAAATTGATACGAAGTTGGGATAGAGTAAGTGCCAGCCAAGGTGATTACGCGCCATCATGGAATTGTGGACTTGAAAACAACCTGAGAGCTTCATGCTGAAACTAGAATCCATGTGATGCTGGACAGAATAAGTCCAGATGGAAGACAAGAAATGATAAGATATGATGAGTCCGTCCCTTGTAAGTCTTAATGGGAGCACACCTTACTCCAACATTCCTAACAGTTTTTCAGTTTTGTGTTATCAGTTGACTCAGTTATTAAGGCATTTCATCATTAACACCGAGAAAAAATGGAACTACAGCCCTCCGTGGTATTCCATTTGAGCCTTCTATTGACCTGCATCACATACAAATCGATCACGTTCCAGGATGAAGTTAATGGGTTGCACTGAAGCTTGCATTCATTGGATTCACGCTTAATCGTCCCACTTGGCACTTATTCAAATTCAATCACTGTACTTTTAATAATGATGAAACATCAATTAAATAATGAAAAAATGTGTATAAACATACAAGTAATGTATGTTGCAATAAAAATAAATCAACCATGCGTAATGTACTTATATGTTCTTTATCTGGACATTTTGGGCATCATCAACCATAAAATGCGACAATAATGATTGTAACAATTCGACGCGTGAAATTCAGACTGGGAACAAGAAAAGCTGTTTCTCAAACTTACACCATTTGAACCTCTAGCAATACATTTTCTTTTTGCTTGATGTGGGGAAAATTGTCTTTTATCAATACAGAGTGAGGCACTACGGCATAGAACTGATATGAGGCCTGACGATATATGCTGAGGGAGCGACAACCGAAGTCCAACTAATAACAGGGGATAAAAACAAACTAAAAACCTCAGAACTTCAAACCAACAACACGCCGTGATGGACCATTGTTTTCACGTTGTCTATTACGAATCAATTGAACAGGTTGGATTCATTGATTTAACGTGACATGACATGATATGACAGATGAAACGAGTAGAAGACAATGGCTCATCCAACTTCCTTTCTATAGAGCGATTCCATTACAGAAATTTTGTAAGACTTCCAGTCCAGTTGTAAGGTGAAGTATCCAATTCGAGCTATAATTTCAATATGGGCAGCTGCTTAGCTTAGTAATGAGCTCATATACAGTACTAACAACTACATTATTTGCTCCAGGGCAAACTATTCTGTACTGCAATGAGATCTGACGAGATATGCAGCGAGAGCGGCAACCAATGTCCACATACTAACAGGGAGTACAAACAAGCAACTTCAGAGACAGAAGTCTTTAAAACTAATCCGCCGTGCATTGACACCTGTTTTCATGCAGGCTCCTACGAATTAATTGGACAGTTTGGATTAATTGATTTAACGTGACAACAATTCATTATATGACAAACGGAACAAGCAGAAGACAATGTCTCATCCAACTTTGATTCCAGTATAGAAATATTGTAAAACCTCCAGCCCAGTTGTAAGGTGAAGTATCCAATATGGGCAGCTGCTTGGCTTAGTAATGAGCTCATTTTGTCCTAAAATATTATTCGCGACGAGATTCATACATTATTTCAATTGAAAAGAAAGACAATTTATGAACATTGTCTTTAATCAATACAGAGCGAGGCACTAGGGCAAACTATTCTGCACATAGAACTGGAATGAGGTCTGACAAGATATGCTGAGGGAGCGACAAACAATGTCCACCTACTAACATCGAGTAAAAACAAACTAACAACCTCAGGGCCTGAAGTCGATTGTAGCTAACACTGCTTTCACGCCGTCTCTTGAATGGCTTGGATTCATTGATTGATGTAAACTGCTCAGAGACAACTATTCATGAAAAGGCAGATGAAAATGGCAGAATACAATGCCTCATCCGAGTCCCTTTCTGCTGAGCGATTCATGTCCAGAGTCTTTGTGAAACCTTCAACCCAGAGTTATAAGGGTATAAGTATCCAATTTGCGATATGATTTCTTTATCATGGACAGTAGTAATGACTTTATATAGTCATCATTTACGACGAGATTCATAATATGACATATTATGTCATTTCAATTGAAAGTTCGACATTTGTCTATGATTTTGAATGAAAACATACCATAGGATTACTAGACATCCGCTCTGGCATAATCCACGTTTGCTAATTCAATAGCTGTATTTCATCCTTCGGCAATTAATCTGCTAGATAGGTCTGCTACCTGATGGGTATCCTTCAAAATCACAGAATGTCCCATCAAATGTTGACTGTGAGTGTATAGTATAGTTTTGCCGGTAACTGAGGATGTACGAGTGAAGATATAGCAAAAATGAAGTGAATATTTTGAACCGTAACATCTCACACTTTTAATTCTATGATTGAATCATGTTCTTTTCAATTACTGTTAGAACATAACGTGAGAAAATTGAGAAAGAAGTGTGAAATGTGACGAGACTCACAGGCCCACATGACAAAGAGACCAGCTGTCACAGTTCATACGAAAGGTCACTTGTCTCGTTAAGGGTTAATGCATTTTATATTTCTCCGTCGTCCTTGGTCCGGTTAAGTGAGCACGAAAAGAGTTTTCGTTCCGGAGAAGTAGACGATAATACCATTACTTGATCTAAGTTCTTCGGAAATACCGTTCACGATAACAGGCTGTTACTACATCGGTTGATTCAACAAATCAAGTTAGATATAATAGGATTTAGTGTGAGTGTCCCTCTCACCGACAAAGGCAAGATCCGTTTTCTAAATGCTTTAGTTCGGAACGACCGGATGTAACAGTACTACAAGACGGTTTCCATTATACTCCTGGTCTGATTGCTCTCAATGCAAACAACCGCTGTCCCTTTCATTGAAGGGTCAAAGCTCCCAATAGTTCGATCAAGCTTCGAGTGTAACAGTTCAATTCTGATAGACGTCAGTTCTTACAAACACCACAACTGCAATTCGCACTTCCTATCGATCATATCGTTTGTACAACAAGGTTGGGCCATGAAGTGAACTTTAAAGCAGCTTAAACCAATTGGGTTCCAAAAAAATCACACTGAACTACATTTTCTGGCTACTTCCTGTTCAGAGCAATGAATAATCATTATATATCAATAACGTATTATATTTTTACCACCACTTTAAGGACGCAAAACTCCTGAGTTTTAACTCACAAACTACATTACAGCTTCGGAGTGTACTCGTAGCTAGCGTAGGAAAGAAAACCAAGTGGTCTAAACACTAAATCGTAGCTTCAGAGTGTAGTCAGCTTAAAAATTAGCATTTGGAGCAAAGAAATTTCATAATTCATGAAGAATCTTAGTTTCTGAGCGTGCAACCAGCGGTAAAACATGTTACATTAAAATGTATATTTATTTTAATGGGGCTTAAGTTTTTTTTAGGAAATTATTCAGTGTACTAATGGGGGAGCAGTCAAGTTCACCAGAGCTCTGCATAATTCGAAGTTGAAGCTTCAAAAAGTGTTAGTATCTTCCATCTTTATTGTCCATGGATGAATCAGTTTCTTCATTTCTTTAAGGTAGTTGAATATCTTGTGTGGATCACGATAGCCTAAAGAACTATTTCGTTGCAAATCTTTCCTCTTCTACAAGAAAGACCAGAATCGGATATGTGGTCAGCTTGCCACCACCAAGTCAAGAAATACGGAGATTAAAGTTATTTCAGGATAATGTTTTGTAATAAAGGCGAATGATATAGGATTATGAGACCCCGTCATTTTGGAGACTACGAAACCATCAATCTCTGCTCTGATATAGTTGGATAATACTTATGAGCATTGCTTCTGACAATCGTTTACGTAACTCTACAAAGGTCAACCTGTCTCCTTCAAGACGCAGTAGACCAGTGAACTCTCTCTTCCACTACATGAATATGATCGGTCGAGGGGAATATTCCATCAATGAATCAATATCAAATAAATGAACAACCGGTTCGATGACAATCAACCCAGTCTGAAAATCAACAAAGCAATGCCTCTGCAACCACCGGGATGAAACCTCTATGGAATCGAAATACCTGTCAAGAGGCAGCCGCCTTGATGTAAAACAAACTTCGTTTACTTAATTCCATCCAATCAATTTAACCAATTAGTTAATTTCATTCAATCTTTAAGGAAATCTAGAACGATTTAAAGTTTAAAATAAACAACTGCCAATTGTAACCCATCAGTATGAAGTTTTTACAAGATCGCTGCAAATCAATTAGTAAGGCAAATACAATCTGTCATGGATATGGATTAATCCTTCCTTTATTGAAACTGCTGCCATCGAGTTCATACCAGGAGCTTTTCAGCTTAAGTGTAACAGGTTAATCAACTCAGCACCTGGAAGGAGTAATTGCTCCATAACACTCAAAGCGTGGTTCCGAACCACACCCTTCAATATTTACAGTTCTGACGGTTCCTCTCGAATTGCCCTCACAGGGAAAATTGGCTATAACGTTTGAATGTTACCAGTTAGAAATTCATGATTTGCCCCTACCCCAGCTATTGCGAGTTCTTCCCATAATCTGTTCCAACACTTCCTTGTCATCATGAGTCTATAGACTTGTCAAGAACGCAAGATGTAGAGCCCCTTCAACCTTAGCGAATTTGTAACTAGACGAGATCCCTTTCACTTTAATGTTTCACCAACTTTCGTGAACAGGTATCATCCACACCATCTCACTGCCCCAACGAACAATCATGATCAATGAACATTTTTATCCGTTTACAATTGAAAACTTCTGCAAAATATTACATAAAAATTTATTACGTGTATTCTCTATTGGATTCTGATCACCATTCTACGCATATCACTCGTATCTAATTAATAAAAGTAATTATTAATAAGGGCGAAACCAGCCTTCCAGTCAGATTTGGAGGCGTTTGAAGTCATCGCGAATCGCTGCGTTTCCCGCTTCACATTCCTCCCTCCTTTCCCTCTCATATTGCCATCTTTTGCGCTGGAATCTTCACTTTGGATCTTTACGCGTACATGGGCGCACCTTCGCTAACTCACTTCCCCTTTATGCTATACTGTTGTGCATTTTTTAAAGGCATATCCTTTTGGTTTATTATTCAATAATAAACCATTGTAATCGCTCTGGAAAAAAATTCTAACCCCCCCTGAAAATTTCATGGTTTACGTTTCAAAGGGTGTAGAATCCGAATCTGCAATAAAAAAATTTCCGTCCGTCCGCCGTACGCCGTTCGCACGATTTCTCCCAAACGGCTGGAGCAAAAAATCTGAAATTTTCAGGAAAAATCCATCTTGGTCCGACGACGCCCCAATTCTTGAGCCAGCTCTCTCACTCAATTTAAAGTGCCCTTTAAGGGCTGTCAAAGTTTTCTAAAATCCCTAAAAACTTCAATAACAAGTCGAAGCGGCCTAAATTTATACCTATTTGAAGAACATACCATGAGAAATCGAATGAGGATTTAGCTACATCGACGGGGGCCCCCTTCATCTCTGACGACACCGAACACATGAGTCAGCGCACTTTCCTTTACCTAATACACACCTATATTTATTTTCTGATTCCTCAGATAATTTCAGCGTTCTCCATTTGCGGTTGGAGGGCTGGTCATCATACTGTTCGTCTTTTATCGGAAAAGCCGGATAGTTGGCATAGGTACGGGACCTATCCCACTTCGGCAAAACCATCGATCCATTTATTTAAAAGCTATTAATAATCAGCGTTCCTTAAACAGTCCATTAACCTGGGTACGGGATACTTCCACTAAGAGTAATTTGTGGTTCATTATCATTTATTATATTATTAACTATGTTCATATATATCTCTGCAATTGCCTATGACCGTATGCGATTGCATTTTTGATTTATTTAGAATGGAGATGAAAACCACTCTTTCCCAAAAAAAAATCGAACACTCCGCAAAAAAGATGCGTTCAATGGATATAGCTTCTTCAACATAAGAAATTGATCAAACTCCAAACATTCTGCTACACAAATCTGTTTTTTGATAAACAAAAAAGTCGTCAATTTATTGATTTATTTTTTTAGGAGAACACTATTTATGAAAAGTATACCTATCCCCTGAAAACTAGAACGTTAAAAAAATTGAACACAACTTCACTGGAAATGTAGGTTCTTACTTAAACTTTAATGAGATACAAAACCTTAGTTTGTAAAAGTGAAGATTTTTATTCAAAAAGCGTTAGTTCCATAAAATGTTTTTAATTATTGGATTCAATAATTATGAATGCATAGTTCCAACGCAATTAAAATTTGTTGTCAATAATTTTTTTCGTATTTATTGTTATAATTTTTAATATTTCGAGTATTTTATACAGTGCCTAATAGCATAAATTTTGGAATTTTCTCTACTGATCATCCGTATTGTTCAATGCATCTTGGTAGTTTCGAAACGAAATTCTCCATCACAACTTTCGAATCGAAACAATAAACCGAACCGCTTGAATTTTCTTAATCTTGAAGCATTAAACGATTAGCATGAGTAACAAAACTGAGAGATTATAATATTACAGAGTGATTATTGTGTTCATATTTTGGAACTCTATTTGTAAGATATAACCATATTTTAATAATATTGTTAATGATTTATACTTGATGGGACAAACGACATTCAAAAACAATTTTTGGCAGCCATGACGTGTTAAAAGCCTAGCTTTGGTACTATTCCTAGCTAAAATTACAATCAGTCTGATATTTCTTAGGCTTTCTGAAAAAGATCGGCCTTTTTGTAAAGTTAGGCCCATCTGCGAAACATAAAATACGAAGTTTTTTTAAAGTTTTGTACGAAAAAATGCGCTTGTTAAAAGAATGTATTCAAATCTTATTAAATATACCACATTAGCGCTACATTTAATACCAAGAAGTAACTATATGAAAAATTACTGTTCATTAATGCCATTTATTTCATCTCAGCTGATGTTCCACCCAGTTACTGAGAAAGTAGCGTCTACTTGGAAATATTTCGTACCGAAAAATGTTTGATCTCCAACTATTTGCATTTTCAGTTAGATTCGCGAAGTGATTGAATACTACTACATGTAACTATTTTGAAGTAAAGGCTGGTTTGTTGTAAGATAAGGAGAATGAAAACCAAGAAAGTGATAATGATCCGAACAACCCAGTTTATATTTCAAAGCAATTAAAAATTTGATGACATTTGTCGTCTATAGTTATCCTATTTCGATCGAACCGTCTCCACCTCTCGACACATTTTTCTTTTGACTTGATGACATCGGATGTCTCCGAAATGATTCACGACTCGCAAATGTTTTAAACAAGTACCTTGTACATATTACATACCCTGTTGAACATCGAGGATGAGGGTAGAACCTTCTATAGCGATGGACCAACTCTTGTTATGTATAGTTGATGAAGCCAAAAGAGGACGGGAACCCCCCCGATTGGGATCACGAAACTTTGCCCGGGTTTCCCCCGAAGTCGGAGGTGAGTTAGTTAAATTACTGAAGACGTAACTTCCCCTTACTCACTAATTATGAAGAGGTACAGGTAAAAAGGTAGGTAAGCAGCATGACCTTAAAGCGAAAATCCGTATGGAACATCGGTTTTGAATTATAATCTCAACTTCTCATTGTCAACTATCAAGACTGGAAGCCCACCGCCGCGGATTTTGACGATTGTTGGTTTTATTCTAGGTTGGAAAAGCATGTTAATACGATTGTATTAGTTGTGACTGTGGATGGGTGGGTTCATGTGTGCATGACCGGAGTTCCATGGATCGCCCAACGGAAAAACCTGGGTGAAACCTCAAGAAGGCCTGCCGGGCACACGTTTTTCATTTTCTCTGTTTTCTGTTCAAGCTCGATTCAGTACCCTATTTTCCCTTCTTTCCCGAAATATTTCGATTAAATCTACTACATTGCGACATGGATCATCAGTATCCCGCTCCACTCATACTCAACGGCACAATCTGCTGGAAAAATACCAAGTCGGGAAAAAAATTACTTTTATTTTGTATTCAGTTGTAGGATTTTGTTTAACTTAACTATACTTTGTTTAGTTTAGTCAGGAGCTCCTGTTTATTTGAAAACCTATTAATCTCCTTTATTAGAAGAGAAATCGTGAGAAGTGATCCACACATTGTTTTTTATAATTGTTTATTATTAAATCTGATCTTGAATAAATGGGTTTTTTAGTTTTTGCAGGCCTCTTTTCAGGTCAAAAACAAAGCACAACTGCAAGTTTCAGGCGAACAAGCTCGAACGCGAATAGAATCAACCAGTATATTTATCAAAGCGAGATCAAGCGAACAAACCTCGATAGATATAGATAAATTAATTATTTTAGTATTAAAGCGACAACCTCTGCGGAACCAAAATATACAGGCATAATATTCAAGTTAAATTGTTGAATTGGAGAGAACACCATAAATTATTTGTGAATTTGAATATATTGACACATGAAAGTTTACTCTTAAGCAGGTTTAATAAACAGGTTAGTTGAAGAATTTCTAAAAATATTTTTCCCAATTTAGGTTTGTTCTTACACTACAGAAAAAAGGTTTCCGAACAAACATGTTGTTTCACATTTAAATATACGTTGATTCTGAAAATCGAATTTAAAAAACGCTGCTAATTCTTTTACTGGGGTTTATTATTCAATTGGCTTGCGTTCATGATTTGAATTTCTACTAAGTTTTGGAGTGTCCATGTTTCACAGGTGATAGAGCGATTATTGAATTTCAGGAGATATGCATAGAGCACGTAAATCTATTCTCAACCAAAATACCTATTTGGGTTGATCACTTGATCATCTTTGTGTGCCTCCTGAAATTCAATAATCGCTCTATCACCTGTGAAACACGCACACTCCAAAGCTTAGTAGAAATTCAAATCATGAACGCAAGCCAATTGAATAATAAACCCCTTTGAAGAATTTGCAGCGTTTTTTTATGGTTATCAGAATGTTTTAAGCCGTGTATCGGCTACAAAGTCTTTTAGGAGTTCACCCCAGTATCCCCATTACTACATCACTACGTCACTAGGTTGCTGATATCAACACAAAAACAACAATGAACCAAAATAACCCGAATGTTGGCACCATAAATCGGGCCATAGATCGGGAATGGTAAAGTTGTTCAGTGTCTCAACTAGTAAACCGTTTATCTATCTATCTATCTATCCGTACGACGTACAGAGCTTTTTTCCAAAACCAAAGTTGATGAAACTGGAGTAAAAAATCACTGAATCCTAATAATCAGTTTCTGTTGAATTATTCACAAATCAGAACATCGACAATTTTCAAGCCAACACTAACGATTCTGCATGCTAATGATAGACAATGTCTATTAGACATCCATTCAACGAATCCTTTGAGCCTACATGGAACGCTCTACGTTCATCCGTCCGCTCTCACTTAGAACTGGTACTTTGACAGAAAAGATAATGTCCACAAAGATGTGAATACGAACGTCCTTATCGTTCTTTAATCGATTCATGGAAGTGAAGAGTAACTGGAGCTCATTTTAAGGCATCTGGAATATAATTACTGGGTACGTAGTCCCAATTTCACATAATGAGGCACATACTTTATCAAATAAACAGATCAGCAATATAATATACCATTTTCAAATAATTTGACGCATCTATAAATATAAAACAACAAACTTCGAACGAGTCAATTACTATTCATTTTTTTATTGGCTGATCAAAAAGGTTCAGTACCAAAAGTAATAAATCAAATATTTAAAACAGGGAAAAAACCTTTCCCTCTTGGTTTTGTACCTAATTTTTGACATAATTAGCAAAAAATGCTAGAGGGCTCCAGGAAGACAATAAATTTCCCTTTTCAATTAAAAACACCAATTCCTTTAATTTTTAATATTTTCTCCCCCTCTTTCACTCAATTAATCCCCTAATTGAGCAAAATGCCATAAAATGAACTTTGAGGTTTAATTCGAATGTGTACTGTTTTGGTTTGAAGATGATAACGAGGTATATATCATTCGCACCAGAATGACATAGGTAAGTATGTGCTGAAATAAAGATAATGAAATGTAATTATTATGCCATTTGTAATATGTCCATGGTAAATCAATTAATTAATTACCCAATGTTTGATGAATACTTGTATGGACAATTCAGAATCCTGACTTTGTCATCCCCTTTCCATTTTCAATATTTTCTTAATAAGTTCTAGGCGGTTCAGCCTTAATATATTTTAGGAGTTATTATCCCAACTTTAGATTCCCAGGGCGTTGCTCTCATTTCATTAAAAGTTGCCGAAGTGAGCGATCTATTTTCGAAGTCCATAATGAGCGTCCTTTTTAAGTCGCTAATGCAGGGAAAATTATTCTTCCAGATTGTTCCGATTTAATATTGGGGGTTAATAGCCCGATGAATGGTTCAAATTGCATTTAATGAAATTTTGGATGACATATTTCCTGAAGATTCAGGCGGCCGTCTCTGATCTGTGTTTCAGACGGTATTTACCGGGGCGTACTTCGTTTCGGCACAGTCATCGATTCGGCACACCTCTCATCACGATCTTATCAGATAAGATCGATGTGTCCTTACATCGATCTAATTATCGGTCTAAATACGAATGAAAGCAACAATTTCTGGTGTGAAAGCAAAAATCTCCTACCGTCTAGTTTGGTGGTCTGGATGCTCGCTACGCTCGCATCTCAAAAACAAAAAAATATCCTACATCAATCCTTCTAGTGAAGTATAGATCAGAAGAAACAGAAATAGGAATGAAAGCAACAATTTCGGGTTTGAATGGTCGTGATAATAGTTTCAAGATGGCATTATATCGATGTAATAATCGATAATTAGATCGATGTAAGGACACATCGATCTTATCTGATAAGATCGTGATAAGAGGTGTGGCGAATCGATGACTGTGCCGAATCGAAAACGATTTTTTAAGATGATATGTTGAAGAAACTGACTTGATGAACACTTGACGAAGTTTCAAATTGTATTCCTGTTTGTTTTAGAAGTCATTTCCTGGCCTATGCTTCGGGTAGTCTCTCAAGAAATAGAGTCACTGACAATCGTCGACTCGTCATAATCAAGTTAGTATTCGTCACGTTCATGGCGTCCATGACAGTTGGTTTATGATTTCTAAGAGGGGTAAGACAACGACCTGGCTTTAACTGGAATAACATACGCAGCCGAGGGGAATGGGTTCTGGGGAAAAAATGCTTTTACCTTATTACTTCTCATGACTGATGCATGAAACTTATTCAAACAATCACCTTTCTTTCTTCCTTTTTTACTGATCTGAACTTCAGCCGATATTTAATAAAGTTTCATATTGCATTCCTAAAGTTTTATTGGTCATTTCCAGCGCTATGCTTCGGGAAGTGTATCGGGAAGTAGAGTCATCGTCAATGGTCAATTCGTCATAAACCAGCGCATATTCGTCACGCTCATGGCTATCACCATGACAGTGGGTTCATAATTCAAAAGACTCGAAAACCCATCATTTCTACCATCTACCTAACTGAAATAACATACACAATCTTGTGAGATGGGTTCCGGGGAAAAATGCTTTTACCTTATTACTTCTCATAACTGTTGCGTGAAACGTATTCAAACAACGGTTGCTTTGTATCGAGAAGAATATTTCGTCTTCTTTCGAGCGGAGGTCAACGATTGAGCATTTATGATCATCTACTAATGGAATTGCGGAAATACGGGGGAAAGCTACTCGTACATCAAGACCATGTGACTACGATGCACTGAACATGGGTTCTTTCACAATTATGATCTTGAAAAACGTTTTCTAGATAATATTCAGCAACACAGATTTATAAAATTTAATCATTTTGGTTTTAAATACTTTAATGATATTCAGTCACCCATTTTTTTAACGGAATATTGTGCGGGAAACTTTGGATTATTACTTCAATAATGAAGCTTGGTAACCGACAAATAACGGTGCAAATTATTACACAAAGGATTTCTCTCTTTCAGACAGCCTTTCTATGTAAATCACTCATTTACATGATCTGTGGTACATCAACTGAACTCGACACCTCGCCCCTCCATAACTTGTAATTGCATTCGAAATGGAAATACTAGGGCACCCGCCAGCCACGCGGTCTAGCTCAGGCCTGCCGTTGAACGGGTATTGCAGCACGGTTCTCCAGCACGACTGCCTACCTCGGCGTAGACGACCGATTTCCATTAACCGAAGATGAGGTTATTCAAATTAAGAGCCAACCTTTGTAATCGACCAAGAAAAAAGTTAACCTCTTCAAAATTTAATGGTTTATGTTTCAAAGTGTGTAGCATCCGAATATGGAATTTTTCAAAAATTGTACGTCCATACATGTTTTACGCCGTCCAGGTGTTTTATGCGGAACTACTGGAACAAAGTGAAACTAAGATCAAAAATCACATTTTGGGTTACATTGGGCTGCGCTCTCGGCATGACCCTCAACCAAGCCTAAAGGGTGAAATCAGAGGGCTGATATTATATTTTTATTAGTAGGAATATCGAAATCTCACGAAACAACACCAATATAATAAAATTACAATTTAATATTTAATTAATTCATTTATATATTTTTTTCTTCAAATTTTCAATATTTTTTCTGTTTACCATATTGATTTATTATAGTACATGTAGACTGCTGTGTTTTTAACTATATATTGGGCTTGCCCGTAAATAAATAAATGAAAATAAAATGTTTTCATGTTCGTCATTGAACGAACACCTTTACTGAATCGAATGGGTCCATCCGTTCGCTCTCCCTAAGGGAGACACAAGAACTTAGACGGAAAACATATCGTCAACAAGAATGCCAATGTGCTTTCACACTGAATAAATCTCCAAAAGTCTGGTGAGGATTGAATCAGCTAATGTAATTTCAAAGTGCATTTGTTTTCAATAGTTCTTTTTAAAATCGAATTTTTCAAGGCTTACGTTATTATGTTTTATTTTATTGTTTTTAGTTGTTCCATTCAGAGACTTTTACGTTGTGCAACAAGTGTTTTGATATCAGCTTTTGATTTGAACATTGGGACTATTAAAGGTTGATGTTGAAGAGGTTATGTTTAAGGCGAAGTCATTCAAAATTCGTTGGAGGATCTAGAAGTCTAGACGATAAGAAAACACAGTGATCAGCTGAAGAAACCTTGTGGGTAATTTCATTCCTACTCGATCTATGTGGTGTAATATAAATCACACTTCTTATCACACGTGGAATGCAAGAACAGGATACGGAGGTGCGAGGAGTTATGAAAATGAACCACAGATTACATCAAATGGGTCCATAAGTTTGTGATTCAATTAAATGCATTATTCTAATTGAAAAATAATAAATCCCTTCTAATAACTTTCAGCATTTTTCGTTTCATTCAGATAGAAATTAGTCCTGTGAATCGAATGAGGCCATTCGGGCTGCAGCACGATCTCCCGTTCTCCCACTATTTGAAAAAAAAACTCGAGGGTTGTCTTTAATGCCAAGTCCGAGCGAGACTACGTGGCTGGCGACAGTCCTCAGAGCACAGTTGATACTATACGATTATTTTATCTATAAGTTTGGAACCCCATGCTTCAATTAACTTGAGGAGAACAAGCGGAAACATTATTTTTACCTACATTTTTATTTTATCTCAATAAATTTTCGCTGTTTTACTCGCGGATTTTTACTCGTATTTCTGAGAGTATTAGGAAGATTGTTTCAATCCAGTTCTGGTAGCCGGAGGATCCTCATAGAAGGGTTATCTAATATTACCTTTGTGTAATAATTGGAATTGTTTTGCGCGAATGAGAGGAAAGAAGTTGGGGGGGTTGTAAACATGGGTACATTCGAAGAAAACTTTAAATTCAGGAATCGGTTTTCAAAACGAACTTCTATCAAGGAAATCGTATTCTTAAATTATTCGGAACAATTAAACAGGTCAATTTTTGCTGAAGGGCAGATGCTAGCTCATGCGAGGGTCACGCACAAGTTGTAGGATCGCCAATGGACATGAATTATTATGGCGATTGGAGAAATACAAGACGTCTCAACAGCTCGTCTTAATGTCAGATCATAAAGCCAAATAGACTTACCCTAAATTGAGCTGGCAATTGTTGACGGAATCAATACCTCATCACCGATCCGGCGAAATAGCCCGCGTAGAATCCGCAATATCACGTCCCACGGCGACCGGGGCCGACTGATATAGTTCGGACGGTCAATTCAAAATAAACCCGGACCGACTATACACCGCCGTTGTAGAGCTTCAATGGTCTAACGTCTTAGTTACAACGGTCACACGTCGATACAATCGGAGACGCCCCCCCGCTCCGTCGTACCGGGAATGCCTAGGAGATCGATAACCGATGAAATTTTCATCGCTCAATTACTGGCGAAGGCACGACTCGGTTATTCCATAGCTCGCCGGTCGGGTTTTCGTCCTTAAACCGATGCTCGCGGAATAGCGTTCACGTGAATCGGCCCGAAATTGCCATTTACTAGCCACTCAACGGCGGTCCTTTAAATCGCTACGTCGTAGTTACCGAGAAAACTAGTTTACCGAGTTTCGTTTATTGGGACCATTATCATTCCCAATACTGAACCTAATGTTAGACCTAACTAAAGGGTGAACTCCCATCAATGTCCAGTACTTGATGTGTCAGAATTGACACATGTTAGTTAAGTCAATTGTAGAACGCCGCGAATTGTTACAAGTGATTCATTATTTCTGTACTAGATAGCCCTTCCTCACATATCACTGTTTTATACACGATGGACTGCGAGTCGGGAACCCACACTCTATTTTCACTAATTATCAAGGTAGAAAATTCGTTTCAACTCTAATCTCCTTAATATTTTCCATAGATTTCAAAAATGACAAAATTACGTATTGCACGAACATGCGCAACAAACTTCTTTTTATCAAAAGGTTAACCCCCATTTCATTGCAGATTCGGATTTTAGGCAAAATGTCATGAAAATTTGACCCATTTTTGTATACCACAATACCCGTTTATCAAGCCAGAAAGGTAGTTTGTAAGTGACAAAAAATGTTACGGCTTTAATTAGCAATAAATTAATTCCCTCTCTGTTGAGGAAATAAAATAAAGAAAGAAAGTACTGTAAGAAGAACCCAAAATTAGAAAAAATATTATATCGGAATAATCATTAAAATAATGGGCTCATTTCAAACAATAAAAGTAAAATATATTTTTTCTTAAATTCAAAGAGCTCGAGGTAAATTTCTAGCAAATTGTTAGAGAATGAATGTATCTTCCTAACGAAAAAAATATCCTTCAGTTGGCTGGGTTTGAGCTGATGAATGGTGAGAAGATTCGGATTTGTGATCCTTTCACTTTTGGTTTATCATTCAATAATAAACCGTTGTAATCGCTCTTTAAAAAAATGCTAACCCCCCTGAAAATTTCATGGTTTACGTTTCAAAGGGTGTAGAATCCGAATCTGGAATAAAAATGTTTCCGTCCGTCCGCCGTACGTCGTACGCACGATTTCTCCCAAACGGCTGGAGCAAAATATCTGAAATTTTCAGGAAAAATCAATATTGGTCCGACAACGCCCCAATTCTTTAACCAGCACTCTCACTTAATTTAAAGTGCCCTTTAAGGGTTGTCAAAGTTTTGTAAAACCCCTAAACACCTCAAAAAAAGTCAAGGCGGTCTAAATTTGTACTCTTTTTGAAGAACACTCCACGAGGAATCGAATGAGCCCCTCCCCAGGTCCGTAGGCCAAACCATTCCCGATCTATGGCCCGATTTATGGTGCCAACATTCGCGTTATTTTGGTTCATTATTGTTTTCGTGTTGCTATCAGTAACCTAGTGACGTAGTGATGTAGTGACGTAATAATGTGGATACTGGAGTGAACCCCTGAAAGGCTTTGTAGCCGATACACGGGTCGAATTTCAGGAGATATGCATAGAGCACGTAAATCTGTTTTCAACCAAAATACCTATTTGGATTGATCAGTTGATCATATTTGTGTGCCTCCTGAAATTCAATAATCGCTCTATCACCTGTGAAACACGCACACTCCAAAGCTTAGTAGAAATTCAAATCATGAGCGCAAGCCAATTGAATAATAAACCCCAGTGAAAGAATTTGCAGCGTTTTTTCAAGGTGGCCTACTCTCTCTACTTAAGTGAAAGTTCAACTTTCCCAGTACTCACAAAATGCCCTTGAAGGCTTCCTTTGGAAAGGAATAAGCAGTCCTAAACTGAAGGGTTTTGTGAGAGTAGTACTTAGGTACAGGAAATCTGGGGGTGGAGATGTCAAATACCTGATCCCAAGACTGAAGAGAACAGCACAAGGAAGATGCGCAGGATGAAGATTGAAAAGGATCCTTCCGTCGCACAATTTTCTCAATTTGTACAGTATTTGGCTCCTTGACCGCAAGAAAACCGGCTCTGGATGAATGGGCAGAGATCTGGAGTGATTCATAAACGAATCCAGCAAAACTCAGACTGACATGAATGTGGGGCTGTAGCAAGAGTGAGAGCAGACAAAGAACTGACGAACTCCATTTCGGGAGGCCAATGAATTCGGGTCCAATGTTGAGTAGGATCTTATATGATCAGGAATCTGTTGTTTTCTTATGGTTCCCTTCTCACCAGTAACGCAACTCAATCGCAATCACTTTTTTACCAACAAATAGGAAGTTATGTGCATAATTTGGTAAATATAATAGAAAGAAACATTTCCTTAAGGTAATCAGATCAAAGAAAAGGTGGTGATTGACTCCAGAAGAAGGATACATTTCAGATTAAGTTGTAGTATAAGTTTTAACTATTTACAATGAGTTGGGTTTTTTTTTTTCTTTCCTTTTTTTTTTTTTTTTTTTTTTTTGTAAGAATTTTTTTTACATTTTTAACATAGTTTTGTGATAGATTTTAATCTATTTTTCCAGCTAATATATACATTACTAGAGCGATTGATGTAGTATCTTTTCTATACTTGAAATGCGAGCATAGCGAGCGTGCAGACCTCCGTAAACCATCAAATTAAAATAGACTTACCGTCTGTACGACTCCATACAGAACACTGTAATGATATGGTTGGTTCGCCCTTGCCGAATCTTGAATCCGCCGCCTCAAGAGATATACCAGACGCTATCCAGCGTCTGGGACATCATCTGAGTGTTGCGGGGATTCTCCACATTTAGCTAATGGAAGGGGCAACTTTAAAATTTCATCGCTTACCCATGTTGCAACACTGACCTCCGCATTAATATGATTACAACTTTCTATGGTTACCTAACCATAGACAGCTTGAACGGTATTCAGAAAGTAGCTGCCCGTACAGCTAGCATCTCGTTTTGATTCTAGAGAACAACTTTTCTCGGGAGCAACTTCAAATTGTTTCTCGGTTGTTTGGCATTTGGGAAAAACCCTAATTGAAGTTTTCACCTGACCCCTTGGCAAAAACATTCACGTTGAAATATTGTTTTCAACTTGAGGCCAAGGTGTAAACTCGTGCTTTCATAACCATTCGTGAGAGGCCTTGGGCCCGGGGAGCAGCTTGTTCACACGTTGAGAGAACTTACTACCGACCGCGAATAATTCCGAAGGAAATCCAATTAGAGCGGAGGGTTTGAGGGATCGATCTTCTGACGTCATGAAACTATTCCGAAATCATTTGCTAGACGCTAAGCGGAAGATGAATGGCCCCGGCTATGGATATTAACACCTGGGAATCCCATTAGGAGCTAAAACGTCACAGGTGTCCCTACTCCTAGCGTAATGGCGTTCAGACGCAACTCGGAAATGGAGGAGGGATGTAAATAGTGATGTTTTGAATGCTGCAGCAGTAACTTTTAAAACCTTTGGCAGGATCATGTGAAGTTTCTACATCATCTAGATGCAGGCTGGAGTTTAATTCGAACTAACCAAGATTGACGAGTTAGAAATTGCCTGCATATAATACTTACCACATATTCTCATCTAGTGGATTAAGTGAAGGTCTCAGGCAAACGAATTCAGCCCACAGTAACATCATGTAATTAAGTATAGAACTACACAGCAATTCATTTTTCACGTACACAAGTTGTTTAATTTCTTCTAACTTTCACTAAACTATTGAACCCGTTACAGCTGTCCCGACACGACACGTCTGGGTTAAACCGAGATGTGTTGGTGAAACACAGGACCAAGTATTTCAAGGTTTATCACTCAAGTTTATTTGTACGGAGCTGGGGTGGTATTCGAATGAAAGTGGCCCTGGCCATTTGATTGGTTTAGAAGGTTGTAGAAATTCATAGACAATTCGACGCTTTAAATTCATATGATCAAGCCAATTTCAATGCTAGAACTGATTTTATCACAAGTAAAATCACACCAACACAAGTAAAATCACAAAATCAAGCCCAGGTAAGGTATACCTGTCATAAGTATGATTATAATCCATGAGAAACTGATAAGTATCGAGGACCTTATGTATCCATCTCATGTATCTACGTGTACCAATGCACTAAGACCTCCAAGTGCTAATGGCAATTTTAATTCAAATTTCAATAGGAATTTGACTCAACCATCACTTGAACTGTGACATAGGTGTTGAACCTGGCAATTCAACTATGAGATATTATACCAATCAAGCCGTTAAAAATAAGGTAATAATGTTGGATCTAGCATATCAACGCAGAATTAATGGCGTCACCTGACTTTTGCAAGTTTACGATCATTTGTCATTTCGACTCTATCTCCATGCAGTGATGATAAATTGTTTTTCCGCCTGGTTTGGTTACCCAGGTGTAAATATAATAGTTTCTTGAAAAAATGCTTAACATAGATCTTGATAGTGGTTTCTTTTCTGGTTCATTTATTGTAAGACCTTAACAAACCCCAGATATTATAATCGAGTGAGAAATATCAAGGTGTGTGTTTAGAACTTTCACAAATGTAACTCACTCGTAGCACAGGGAAAAAACTTTAACAATCAAGCCAATAATCTATATTTATTTAAAAGAAATTCGTGTTATTAACACTATTTATAACACAAGAACTACGGAACTGATTTGGCTAAAAATTACTGGGGAATTAGCTTGGAATTAGGAGAAGGACATAGGATACTTGTTATCACGCTTCAGTGGTACGTGATATGGAACGTGGTACAACAAAACGCAACTGATATGGAATAACAAAACTCAACTGGACGCAATTTATCGGTATCAAAGACATGTGTTACCTTATGAGGTGTTACCTTATGTAGTAGGAATGAAAGCGCCAAATTGTGAAATGATTGACATTTAATCGAGAATTTGAACGGGAAAGTGTATATGATCACTGAGAATTAGATTTCATAGTTCAAACTAAATACTGTTCAATAACCAACAAAATAAAGTTTATGACACATTGATGACAGCTATTGGTGATGGAAATGGTGGTTTATATTCCCTGGATACTTAAGACATTTCTGATTTTATGGCCACTGTTCCTGCAAGATCTAACATCTTCTGGAATAGAAGCCACATTGTCGGAAGGATCCCTTATGGCTCATTCAATATCAAAATTGCCGTTAAATTTTCAAATTATTGAAGAACCAACATGTAATATTGCAAAACACTCCGCAATGGCAAAATGTTATCAGCATCGAAAATGATCTTCTGGGATGAATGCACAATGATAACTTATGCCATAAACGTGTCTTGGAGGTATTACACCGAAATGGAACATCTACGCAATAATTCGAGATGTTTTGGAGGCTGAACGATTTTACTATAGGGTGATGTCCGCCAAACATTGCCAGTAATACCAAAATCAACTGCTGCATACGAAATAAACTCTTGCCTCAAATCATCGAATCTGCAGCTGTAAAGGAACTTCGACTGACAACAAACGTGAGAGTTGCATTGCTGAACGATACATCTGCTGAAGATTTCTCTAAGCAATTACTGACTATCGGTAATGGTCTGAAATTTCAGATCCGTCTTCCATTCGCTATGACTCTAAACAAATCACAAGGCCAATCCTCAAAAGTTGGTGGTCTGAACCTAGGAAATCCACGTTTTGCCTATGGTAATTTATATTTGGCATGTTCAGGGGTCGGAAGAGCATCTGCGTTTTTTGTTCATGCACCAGATAATAAATCAAAACATTTCATATATCACAAGGTGCTTCAATAAAAAGTGGACCACTAAAATACATGGCCAATACAGAAGCCTTAAGATACTTACTTATTTTATTTATCTAAATTGATTGTCGTCATAAAAAATTGAGCTTGATAAAATTAAAAGTCTGCTCATTCATAACCTCTAAGGCGGAACAAAGTTTGCGGGTCAGCTAGTATATTGTATGCATAACAAATAAACCAATGGGAGGTGATTTTCATGTAGTATTCACGAGAACAACCTCGTTAAATAGGTTTTTCAGGGGTGAGAAAAAATTGGTTTATATCTATTACAGTTTTGAGTCGAAATTGGGTCAACTGATGGAAAAAAATTAATATGTCAGAAAAATAAAGAATTTCTTGTACCTTACAAGAACTTTCAAGATGTGTTACAGACAGTTTTATTAGTTGCCGTGCTTCTATCAATAAAAACGATAATTCGTTCTCTTGTAGAATTCATGCACAAGCAATTTCCATTACGAGTAATATTTTCCCAGAATCGCCTTTGTTCCGTTGATTCCCCTTCATTTTTCACCGTCAAAAATACCGTTGCGTGTGCGTTGCTCGGTTTCAACGAGGAAAAAAAAGGTCGAATTACGTTCTCCAGCGTGTGATCGGTGGATCGTGAATCTGACCTTATAAAGAACAAAGAGGAAGTGCATCGAACTGAGTTTACTAGTGATGCCTTCAAAATCAACCTTTCACTCTGAACAAGTGAGTTTAACTTCAGTATAAACATCGAGCGGAGTAAAGCTGTTATGATCAGCGATAAAACTTTTCCGTAAATAATATTTCGAACGGAAAATAAAGAGGGAATTCCTCTCAACGTCGTTATCTACCTTGAAGGGATCCCTTGTTTTATCGTTCCTGCCAAACGTTCTTTCATCTCAGCGGTTTCAAGAAAAACCTTAAACTTCTTTCGCTCGTTAAAATGAGTAATTAAAATAATTCCGTCAAAAGGGACTCATTTTCTCAAATTTTAAGTGGGATATGTTATTGGATTGTTTTAACGTAAATCGATGGTTTGATGGAGCGACGGTGGTTTGAAAATGAAAATTCTGAAAGATTGAGCTTGGAAACGAGGTGAAACAGTAAAATGAAACCGTTCCTGACCTCAGTCACTCGATTGGACAATGGGGCAGTCAATTATCGTGTGTCGAAGACCGGATCAGATTGCTAATCACTTGCAAGTAATTACCTGACAAAAGCAGATTCAATTTGCGCCGAAGGACAATCGTATTTTGCTACTACCTGTCGTGGAGCTGAATATATCAAATCCTGAAGAGTATCACGCGTTTGGAGGGATTTCCTCGAAATGGTGGTCCTTTATGATTTGGTTTGGGTGGAACATTACACGTATTTTCCAGCGGGTACCTCACTGTTTCGACAAATTACGCAAAAAACTAAGAACACATATGTGTACCCTTTCCCGGCAAGCTTGACTAATTAATTAATTCAATAATTAATGTGTTTTTCATCTAATGATATTTGTAGAATTCGAGTAGGAGTTACAATGACTATTTCTTAGAGACATGGAAAGGAAAATCGTCAGCTGAGCATAGGTAGGAATTCTTTTGCACGTATATTCTAGAACTTTTTCAGGCTTACATAAAATTCGTATTGAATGAATGTTGCTCTGTTATGCTTTTGAACATGAGGAATTCAGTAGAGAGAAAACTACTTAATCCCAGCACCTGTAGCTTTGTCTCTACTGAATTCCTTATGTTCATAAACATAACAGGTGAAACAATGGCGATCGAGACTCCCATTTCCAATTCAATTGATACTTTGATGCTTTGATTGTAAATCATTTGTAAATATTTGTAATTATCAATAGAGCGACTTCACAACACGTCTCTACTAGCTTTGACTAATTATACCCCACTTCTGATACCATGTTATGCTTATGAACGTAAGGAATTCAGTATAGACCAAACTACAGTCGCCTTGAATCCCAGTATCTGTAGTTTTTGTCTCTACTGAATTCCTTATATTCAATCGTACTCTAACACCGGCAAACTTCTGAAAGATGGTTTTTCTGGTAGCGCCAAAAAAGAATTTGTGGACTGTGTGCTGGGAAGCTTGATGGCTTTACAGTGTCGCACCGAGCAGTCCAAATTCTGATGAACACCCATTCGACAGCACAAATTCAGCAAACCAATGTGAGAAGTTAGTGGTGGGACCAACTTCACGGACCAATAAGGACTTTATTTTACAGTTGTACTTTGCCGAAACTATCACTAATCAACTATCATTAACTAATCTATCACTAAACTAAACTATCATTGATCAGTCACTACGAAGGTCGAAACTGTGTGATACCTCCAATGAATCCCACAAAGCCACTACTGATAACTCATTTCAAGGACAGGAACCTCACTTCACTAAGTGATATGGTGGATAGGTAGGTAAGTATATTTTATCTGTCTGAAGGACTAGGTAAAGTAAAGTTATCTGGAGTAGTTATTTTGTGATTAAAACTGATTTTCCTGTTGAATTTACAAGCTGGTAGGTAATGGGTATCACTCCTCTCACAGGCTTCAGCAGAAGCTTTCTCCTTTGCTCCAGAAATACAATTTTTTACCAGTAACTGGTTAATGATTACAGATACACAGTCAGTTCACGTCCAGTACATAATTAGATCAGGGGATTTGAATAGTCAAACATAACGGTGCAAATCTAGCTTCCTTCAATCCAGTTGTTGTACAGGAGGGACAACAGTTCTGAGGAACTATTTGCTTCAGATTTTTAGGAACTAAATGCAGGTTAAAAATGTGCTGTATGAAGTCCTGGAAGGTTCTGCAGCAAGCAATAGGTACAGTCGAAACTTTATCCATTAATGTAACGAACAAGAAGCAAAGACTAGCTTGATTAGATCTATAATTTGACGAATGACTCTGTTTTTCTGCAAATATCTCTCCCTGAGATATGAATGCATTCGACCACAGTCAGTAGTAGAATCTAGAACAAAGCCTTGGGCAAGTGTTCTGAAGCACTAGTTGCAGATTGTTCATAATAGTAGCTGTATAGTGCTACAAGCTCCTATAGTGTTCAATCATGCAAGAAACATTTTTTCCCCTACGCTTTTTTCCCTATTAGGCTTTGATGCCATTAAAGTTCTTGCCGAACATTATAATTTTGCCGTCTTCGACCAATCGGTCTCGTCAGGACGAAAGTATCGTCTGATGCCCTCGAGTTGAGGGCAGTCATCTTCATTGGAGTCCCAGGGTTGCAGAGACTGCAGCCAGGGCTTTCCGCTACTCCGATTCTGTGTAGGTGGGCATTCAGACAGTCATGAACAGATATCGCTCTAAACGCTGCGACTGACTCATGACGGTGAAGATATAAAGGAACTCGGTTCCTAAGCCGTGGCCCACTGCTCCCCTTCGGCACACTGCGCACCCGATTCTCCACAGACTTCCTTTTCTCGCAAGATACATAAATAGCTATCGTCTATATAATGATATAAATGACTAGGAAATATTAGTGAGTAAAGATGAATATTAAAAAGTTGCCATGGCTATAGTGGGGAAAGTGAAAGTTGAATAAATCCAGAGAGACGCAGAGAGATATTCTACCGAAATTCAGATTATGCATCTTTTGTCATTTCCCGAAAATTGATCTTCCAGTAGGCTATATGGAGGTGACTCGACGGTGTCCCGTTCCAAGGAATTCCTCCACATGGGACCCCTCAGTTGAACTTCCCGTCAGACAGCAGGTTTATTTATTCGGCAACACTACCTCCTACCCCTACGCCTTCCCCAACCTCTTACCATCGCCGAAAAAAACGACACAGGCCGTTTTTTATTACGTTTTCCTCACATACGCCCCTACGCTGTCCCATTTCTCTCAATAAAACACAGAAGAGAGCTTTATTTTGTTCTTTCCGTCAAGGCAGGTTTATTTTTTCCTCTCCCTTCTTTTTTTTCAATCATCCGACGCTCAATCCGGTACATCATCCGAAGAAATGCAGAATGAAGAGTTACGGTAACCTATTTCAACGGTTCCTCGTTCTCAGGAAACATTTTCAAAAGGAGGAACAGTGGAAATTAATTTTTTTCTGTCAGAAGTAACCGACTGTTATATTTCCATGCGTCTACAGTTTTCCAAGTGTGATGAAGTAGAAACATTCATCTTTTAAAATTAAACAGGTATTTGAATATTTCAACGCTCCACACCCAACTTGAAAAACAAATCCTTCCTTTCTCCCTTCTGAATTACTTGGTATTCCTTTCAACATTTCAAAATATGTCCATTCCAAATTCAATCAATTCCACACTGCAAAACTGTTGAGACACACCACTGGACCGAAGCTTAGGAAATTTTCTTCAACAGCTTTGTATCGACCAGAGATATGCCTGTAATATCAGCATCACTTTCAGTCAAAACCAAGAAAGGGGTGATATTCAATACACAAGCAGAAACTTTTGAAATACAATGGCCATTTTGTAATTATCAATAGAGGTGAAAAATATATGAGGTCATGTAGGTTGTTGTACGTTCCATAATAGAATGTTTTATATGCGAATAAAGTTGTTCGAGCTCTTCAGTTTTTTATCATATTTTTATTGATTTGTACGTTTCGCCCATACAACGTAGGCTTCTTCAGCTAGTTTTTATATATGACTGTCTTTATATAAGTACATTGGTAACACCCCAACTTCCTCATTCAACTGTTCCACCTACATACTCTTGCATATTTCAAAAATAACAACTAAAGAAACAGTAATCTAAAATTATCCTAGTCAAACTATACAACATGTAATGTGATATAACTAATAAACAATACAACCAACGAAAGAGACTTCAAGAAAACTAACATCAAACAAAAAAAGTGTTTACCTTGGAACAGTTGAATGAGGAAGTTGGGGAGTTACCAAGGTACTTCAATGAATGATTTGAGCTGCAATGTTAATGTAAAGCATGCAAGACTGATAACTGGGGTAGCACATATAAACAATTTAGATGATCATGTCGACGACGATGCAAACAAATCGGAAGTCATAAGCATATACAATACTAGAAAGACAGTTATATATAAGAACAAGAAAAAACTAGCTGAAGAAGCCTACGTTGTATGGGCGAAACGTACACATCAATAAAAAACTGAAGAGCTCCAACATTAAATGATAGCAGATGTGAATTCGTTTTCCATGAGACTAGAAATTCATTGGGAGTGGAAAGCTGCGCAATGCGAAGCAACGAATTAGTCCGAACGCCAATCGTCCGAAATTGTGCGAATGGTGATTGTTCCTTGATCCTCGTCCGAAAGCGTACATGGGATAGCTCGTTACAACGCTTTTTCTAATGATTTTGGATTCTGAGAATGATTTTCAGTGTTGAAATGATCAACTTTGATGTATTATCAACGGAAGCGATTTAATAGAAAAAAGCGAAATAGCTACAGGTGAATCATGTAATCCAAAAAAGAGAGGATTGGTGGTGTTCTTCAAACCGACAGCAATTACCACTTCTCATATTTTTTAATGAAAAAGAACACTTTCCAATAATACTTGAAAACATCTACTCACAAATAGAACAATCCAGTAATTTTTGTGAGACGATCTCTCCTCAAGAACAATCATCTTTTCGCTGTCCATGTTTTTCATTTTCTATTTCCCACCTATACTTCCGAACAATCCGAGGATAATGGGGTGACTTCACACTTTGCGGGAGTTAGTACAGAAACTGGCGAATAGTGCGGCCATAATGGACGCGTCTCCAATCCGATCACATGTTTTGATCGTTTATGGGTTCCCAGCTTTCCGTATCCAGTTGACGAAAGGCTTAAGAAGAAGAATCTACTAGGTGTAGATATTCATGAGATTCCATGATATTGTTAGTTACTTATATCTATTAAAGAGCATTACATCATGAAATCTGGTAAAGTCTTCACGTAATAGGCGTCATGGTACTGTTGTTAACAAAACAAATATGGAAACCGGCATCAGCGTATTTTTGACATCGGAGGGCAGCAGATAATTTTTCTTTTATTCAGGCTGGCTTCACAATGGTCTGAAATCACTAAGTCTGAAATTGTATTTTGATATGATATCACACAAACTTCGTTTAATGTAATAATCTACAGTCCAATAATCCACGTAAAAGGGTCACGTAGGAGAAAAATGATAAACCGTTGTTTAATCATTTTCAGCGCTTTGTTAATTCGAAATGGGTTTCAACAGGAACATCGTGTATGATTCAGTTTGTTAATCGGACCTGAATATCCCAGCTTGTTTTAAGTTAGTATTTAGCGGGGAGCGTATATTATTCCATTCCCTGGGCCAGCAAATCGCAACATGAATGGGACTCCGAAACAAAGGGAAGATCCATCGGTTCCTGCTGAAAGTTGCTGTCTTGTGGAACAACCGATGGATAGTTCTAAGATATGAGCTGACTCAGTTTGTGGTTGGATTTGTGGAATTTGCGTCAAAGTCGCTGCTTCCTTTGAACCAACCATGTGCATGCGGTGGAGTTGAGCTGGCGCCAATCGAATGCTAGAAGGCAGTGAATACTCCAGAGAGCGATGGGATGGTGGGATTGATAGGGTTCTCAATCATAGGCTCCTGGCCACAAAGGAGAATGTGAAGTTTCCAACACATAGACAGGTTAGGTAATTCAGATAACTGAGTAGGGTTGATACATTGGATATAAGATATAATATCGTCGGGTTCTGGGTAAAAGTGACCAAGTAACATTTTTTTCAAAATGAGCTTTTTTTGTCATTCCGGTACTAAGGAACGTTGTCTACTGTGTGTTGTTGCTAAGAACGTTATCTTCAAACTGATGTGCAAGAAATACTTGAAAATAAATTTTACCTGCCTGACCCAAACAGTTTTATGTGACCAAATGGCATTTGAACTCAACCACAAAACACGAGATGGATTATAAATGTACTCTCGCTGGTGCATGTAAATGTTATCAATTGCCATTTGATCACTTTTACTGTGTAAGATTTGTAAGATTGCATAGTGGGCAGGTGAAAATGACCAATTACAGTGATAGGTAATGGATAACCTTTTCTAACAGAAATAGGTCTGTCATTGTTATTAGATGCTTGGCAACACGATAAATTAACGAAAAAACTATTCAATCCCTCAATTTCATGTAACTATGCGACAGATTTTCGAAGAATTGAATTGACCAAATGAGTAAAGCCTGAAACTCCAGGCAGGTAAAAATGATCAAATAGAGTTTTCCGGAAAACAGCTCTTATTTAATCTGAAGTGAATTTTGAAGCACGATATCATAGGCGGGCACTAGCTAACTACCTACAGGATAAAGAAAAATCGAAACATAGTAGGATGAGACATCACACAACCAGTGTTCGTAAGAAGAAAATAGGTGAAACTTCAGATCGCTCCCCTGTAAAATTTTGCAAATGTTACTTGGTCACTTTTACTCGGAACCCCACGATATATAGTTTTTGGTGAAGGGCCTTAGAGTAATTTGATTTTATGTTGACTACCGTGATTGGCATTCATCGAGGCCGAAGATGCATTGAATGACATTTTAGTTCAGAGTTAAGTAACTCCTTACGAGCTTCTACGACCTTTGGCGCCAGATATGTAGACTCGGAAGGAAGTTGCGATGAATGGGTGAAATAAAGGGGAACCAGCAGCAATGAAAGGGTATCACAGTGCCAATTTCGCACTGATCGTTTGGAGCTAGGAGACATGATCATGAATGCATGGATGGATGGATGGTGGCTTCCGCCCTTTTGATTCTCACAATGGCACGGCTTGTCCAGTGAGAGGTTGAAGTGGTAGTTGGAGAGAATTCTTCTTCGTGTTGAGCTTGCGACCAATCTACCCTTATTGGAAATCACTTGTGGTACGGCGGTTGGGCGAACCCCAGGCTACAGGTGCAAATTCTGTGTCGCAGCGCCAACTGCCTGCCTCCTATGGGGCTCCACTACCCAAGCTCACCGTTTAATGGGAGAGGGAGGGGGAAAAACACGCTCATAGCTTCGGTTGCTGGCATGGGAGTTGTGAGGCAGTTCCAACAACTCGAATACCTGTCTGCTCAGCAGGAAGAGTGGCCTGTCACGACATACCCCGAACTGTGGGTAAATACCATAACTTGGGCTCTTCCAAGGACCTTGACAGGATCATCAGCTTCCTCGGAGGAGGATCGTTCCAGGAGCAAAACTGGAGGTGGCGGCAAGGCTCATGTCTTAGGCCTCTTCGATTCCGACTTCCAAAATTTCGAAGGAGAGATCATACCTACGTTGGCTTGGGAGAGACTGGTCCCTCAATGAATAAGCCCGTGTGATTATATTTATATGATGTACCATACATTCCATTTAATGTAGTTATCTGCTGCTCAGTGATATTGGTTAGAAGGACCCAGTAAACGAATAATAACCATAAACATAGATAATAATTTGAAATTACTTTCCTCATCAACTTCCTAAGTGATTCATTTCATATCAAAAACGTTCGTTAATCGACAAAGCCTTTGAAACTTGGTTTCGAAAGATTCCTCCTAAAGACCATATACGTACCCTCAAAACGGGTCAATTTTAACCTTTTAACAGCAGTGCCCGGCAAACAAACATTTCGATCGTTGAGGGCCTCCCTCTCTTCTTCCCTTTTCCCGGCAAACTCGATTAGCACGACCCGCTTCAGCGAACGTGGTTAAGATAACAGAGCTCTCGCCAGCACCGCCGGCAGACGATAATATTATCGTTGCACCTTAGCAAGGAGTGATCCCGCCGTCTCAGAACAATAATTGACCTCACTCTCGAGCACCGTTTACTTGGGATTAGGTTTTTGTACTAAGAACTCCAAGTTGCCTTTCAAAATACCAAACGAAACATGACTTTCGAGAAATCTTTGAACTGCCTGCATGAAGAGAATTGATGAGCTACATAGTCATTTCGGTTAATTACTTCCAATAAGGAATCTATGTAGTCGACCATGAATCGAATTCAAATCTCCCTAAAATCTTGCTGTTTTACATTTCAATATACGTCAGTTTTGAAAAAAAAAAAAAAAAAGTCCTATTTTGCTTCCGGGTCTATCAATAGGTAACGGAAGCTCTGTTTTAATTTGCAAGAAATTTACTAAAAGAATTACTGAAAGATTTACTATTTTCAATAATGAAACTTTGTAATCGACTTAGATAAAAAAATGTAAACCCTATCAAGAATTTCGGTTTTACATTTCAAGATAAGTAGAAATGTTTAAAAACCGTTCATCATGCTTGGGGGTTTTCGGGTAATTTTCCCCATTTGAAATTCCCCAAATCTCCCCTTAGAGTGACGTGATTGTGATCATCTTCTATCTTAGCCTTTTGAAAGCCTAGATAGATTTTTGTGCAAATTTGAGCTTTTAATTTCAATTCTAACGAGATTTATCGTCTGGAATGTGATTTTGGTGTCTGTTGACAGTGGGTTTATGATGCTTTGAAACGGATTTTGATGCGAACATTTATTGAAAATTCTCTTTTCAAATATTTTGGACCGAGAACAATAGTTTTTCTTTTTCAAAAATATGCTAAAACTATAGCAGTTTAAATAATTTTTTAATATTACTTTCTTTTCACGAGAGGTAGTAAGCAAACTATATGGAATTTTCTTCTGTGAGTCAAGAGTAAACCAAAGCGATGTTATCGGATCCGAAACACCGATTTATCGATATCAAATGTGTTGTATCGATGGCAAAACATCGTAATATCGAAGCAAAAGTCGATATTTTGATAAGATATCGATGTCCCATGCCTACTCATTCCTGCGAATTGTACTTTGAAAGTACCTAGTTCAAACCATTATTGAAATAATCAATTTCAAGAATGAAACAAGATGGAATGATGCTAGAAAAATAAACTTAACGCTTTTGGTCGGCCGAAGTTGACAAAAACCACTACAGCTTTGGAGAGCAATTTACTTTAATCAAGAAAAACTTGTTGTCTGGCAGCCAAAATTCTAAATGCACGAATTCCCTCTAAAAAGCCCGTTTATGCCTTTGCCCCCAAGTGCCCCACAGTTACGTGCTTATACAAACTGTTGAGGAAACCGAATTACCCAGAGTCTTTTAATTTTCTCTTGCATTTTATGTCGACGAAAAAGCCTTCATTAAGGTGAATTCTCATCCTGAATATTTCGAACAGATTACGAACGAAACTTCAAAACTTGCCTTCGGGCGTTGAAATTATAAATATGTAAATGCGATAAATTAATCAGTCGAGCATTCCCAGGGTTCCTCGGCCTTCCCTGATTAATGCGTCATTGCGTTTCCTTCGCAACGTTCAACCACAAATATTTGAAGAAAATCCGCGGTGAAGTTGTTCATTGGATTCGGAAGCGCCCGTTCAATATGGTGAGGGAGGGAGTCAACATGAGTTGTTTGACGGTATCGACCCCCTTGTCCCAATAACGGCAACTCTTTTGTGTGAATAGGATGTTGATATTTACGTACATCCCGCTGAACGGTTTTTGTGGGCGAATTTCCCGACGATTTCGGGTTCAACGCTACCGTTTCTTGTTAAAATCTGAATTTTGCTTATGATGTCCATATCAGGGAGCCTAGTTATCGAGTGTCTAGCCTAGCTAGCGATCTAGCTGTGTAGATCTTTTATTTACGAGGGTAATCTCAAAAGTAACAATCCGTATCTAAAAAAACACACATTTTAAAAATTAAAAAAAATATTTTCATATGGGGAGCTTGTTTTTAAAAGGTGCTAAAGACCATTTTTTGAAATTCGAGTTATTACCTTCCCGGCGGTTTTGGGACCGAGTTCTTCATAAAAATGCTCAAATCTGATAGCTCAAATCAGTCCCAAGACCGCCGGGAAGGTAATAACTCCAAACTCCACCCTTTGTAAGAAATAGCACCATCTATCGAGACTTCAATCTGGACTCACCTATTCACCACACAAAGTCTTTAATAGAAAGAAATTTGAAGCACCACAATATCTTGGTAAACAAGGGGTTTGCACCACCTGCCAACCCACGATTACAGGGATCTCGACACGTACAGACATCATTCCCCAAGCAAGTACATATTAACAGATTGCTACATTTACATGCTTTATATCAATCAATACAAATAATTATCATAACTTTAAAAATATTGTAAATATTTTCAACAATTAACCACTGCTGCGACAGTGGTCTGATGTTAACATGTGAGTCCAATAACAGAGCATTTATAAGTGTATCGATGAGGTATATTACACTTGTAATAGTCTCTAATGAACAAATTTTCAAAAAAAAACATTTGAGCTAAAAGTGCTATACCCCCTTGGAAAACTCAGTTGAGAATTCAATTTAAACAACATTTTTTTAGTTTGTTTATATCAGTTTTAATAGAAAGAATGTTGACAACCATCGTGAAACCGAGGTGGCTAGCATTACATTGTCACCATCCGAAACTGGCACACGTTGCTTTGAAATAGCTTAGTATTTAGTGCCTTGATTCTCCTTAACTTCGCCTGAATATAAAGCGCGCAGCATCAAGGAATTAGTGTGAATTGAAAAAACTTTTTTTCTGTAGATAAAGCGCGGGATCGAGGAGGGGGCGACAGCTGCACTACAACTACTAGAACTACTACTGCAACAGCTTGTTAATATGTTCGCAACAGCTTTGGGAAGATTAGTAGAGTCCTTGACAAGATGAAAATATTTGATTTCAAAACGTACTGCACGTATTTTTTTTGGTTTCAAAAAGTACAAAACGCCAGGTTCGACTTTAAATAGTGCTGCGTCCAAAATCTTGAAATTTCAAAGCTCCAGTGATGACGTTCGTGAGTTTTGAGACGCCTCCCGTATAATGGAAACGAAGATAATGATATTCATGAATGTAGTAGCAAATTAACTTTTTCCGAGCAATATTTCAGTGCAAAAATAAATTTGTGAACTTTGGTCATTTTTGGAGTTATTTCCGAGATTTTGGCTTAATTTAATTTTTTGTGGCCGAATTACCCAACGATTTTGGTTCCGAAACAACCACTTTTGGTTTATTATTCAATAATAAACCATTGTAATCGCTATTGAAAAGAAGAATTTTAACTCCCCCTAAAAATTTCATGGTTTACGTTTCAAAGGGTGTAGAATCTAAATCTGCAATAAAAATGTTTCCGTCCGTACGCCGTACACCGTACGCACGATTTCTCCCAAACGGCTGGATTGAAAAATCTGAAATTTTCAGGAAAAATCAATATTGGGCCCACAACGCCCCAATTCTTTAGCCAGCACTCTCACTTAATTTAAAGTGCAGTTTAAGGGTTGTCAAAGTTTTGTGAAATCCCTAAAAACCTCAAAACAACTCAAGGCGGCCTACATTTGGACTTTTTTGAAGAACTTTCCATGGGTGATCGAATGAGCCCTTCCCCAGGTCCGTAGGTCAAACCATTCCCGATGTATGGCGCGATTTATGGTGTCAACATTTGCGTTATTTTGGTTTATTATTGTTTTTGTTTTGATTGCAGTAACCTAGTGATGTAGTGAACGTGGATACTGCAGTGAACTCCTGAAAGGGTTAATAACCGATACACGGGTTGAAGTATTCTGATAACCATAAAAAAGCTGCGAATTCTTTCACTGGGGTTTATTATTCAATTGGCTTGAGTTCATGATTTGAATTTCTACTAAGCTTTTGAGTATGCGTGTTTCACTGGTGATAGACCGATTATTGAATTTCAGGAGGCACACAAATATGATCAATTGATCGATCCGAATAGGTTTTTGGTTGAGAACAGATTTCCTGAAATTCAATAATCGCTCTATCAACTGTGAAACAGGGACACTCCAAAGCTTAGTAGAAATTCAAATCATGAACGCAAGACAATTGAATAATAAACCCAAGTGAAAGAATTTGCAGCGTTTTGTTGGAATCTTAATTTTGCTTGTGCGTTCCATTGCAGGCAGCCTAAACTGGGGAGATCACTTATACCTCTCAGATTCTCTACGTATGAAAGTTTCAGCCATGCTACATGAAGTTATGAGAAAATATTTGTTAATCATCGAATTACAAGTACATTTACCTTGAATCATGATAAAATTTGACTGCTATGGGGACGATGGTAATGATAATTATGAATGTTGTAGCAAATTAATTCCACGTAATATTTTAGTGCAAAAATACATTTGTGAATGTTGACCATTTTTTGGGTTTTTTTTTTCAAGTTTTGACTTTAAATTAAGTCAAATTTAATTAAACATTTGCGTAAACTTTTTAGAACAATTTTTTTAGTACTTTTCGAACCCCCTAGTTTACGTTTGATCAAATTTTTTCTTAGTAGTATCGTGCCTAAAAAAATAACTGTATTTATTTTAACGAAGTGGTCATCTGGTAAAATATAAATCATTGTCTCGCGCTTGACTTGAAAAAAAATTGGGGTCATTTAAAGTAGTGATTCCGGGTAATGTTCGACATCAAGACAAGGGAACATTGATCACGTTGGAAATCAAGCATTTGGGTCGACTGATCGATACTCGCGTTGACACGGATGTGGAGGTCAAAGCCTATCAAGCAGACTCGAGGAGCAATCGAGAATGTAAGCTCTTTTTTTGACAGAAGACCGGACAAGCCGCAAATATTGATATAATTATTGTTATTAAAACACTATAAATTATTTGAAAGGTTTATTATTTTTGTTCTGAAATTAATCCGCTTTCTGTAATATTTTAGGGTATGCGCTTGTAGTTCCTTGTAGTATCCTAATTTGAAAAGAACATGAAGAATGCGATAAATAACGTCGGTTACCAACGTTAAATTCAATTTACATAAAATTGAGAAAGGGTAAAAATTGTAATTGCCTGCAATGTTCGAAACCTTGGGTTATGGTTAGGAAAATATTAAATGTTTGTTTCGCAACAGACTGAATGTTTATTATAAGAAAAAATGAATTATATCCTACCTAATCAAGAAAACGGTAATAGAAGAAAAATGTAAAACGGGCGACCTCAACCCTTCAAATGAAATCAGAGAAAACGGCACAACCAGCAACGTGGTATATTTCTATACCACAAGGAAAAGGCGAATCAATCCCTGGCAAGTGGGGATAATAAGTTATAGTAAATTGATGGGGGGATACGTCTCACCAGAGTAGATGGTTCACTGATGTAAGGGAGGATAAGGAACCGTTTGGACACTTTAAACGTGAATCAAATATGGCGCACAACTACGAAAAATATTTGGGAAATTGAGCACTTGGCGAGATCGCTGTAACTACTGAACTCCGACGGAGGTTTTTGAGTCTTCCATCGTATGAAGAAGGAGGGGACTGATAATGTTTGATTTGGTTCCCCTCTGACCTTACGAGCGCGACAAGGGTTGGATTGAAAAATCATCTATCATCTAATGAGTATCCAAGTCATGATTCTAGAGGAGGGGTCGGCAATCTGCGGCTCGCGAGCCAAATGCGGTTCTTTGGATATGAAACTCCGCTCTTTCATACGCAAATATTACTAAAATAAAAATAAAAAAATTTGGGGACGGGTTGTCCGAGCGAGCTGGGGCGTCAGTCCTCTAGCTGTTTACTTTCAGTGGGAGTACTGAATGCCCAAGTTCGAATCCGGCTGGCACCAATGATTAGGGCCAAAATCCTATCAAGTGTTGTATATCTGTCCTGTCGTTGGACAGTTCACCTCTGATCTCAATATCAAGTGAATCCAAAACGCTCCCAACCCAGGGGCGTGAGGCTATGGGTAGCCACGAGCGAAATCGTCAGAACTAGTTCCGATCCTCTCTGGAGGACGGCTGACGACGTCCGCGACACCTCCGGACGAAAATCAAAGGTGAAATTCCTTGTTTACTTTACTTTTTTTTTTAATTTTGGTAGATTTCAAGGCAAAATTAAACGAGCTGAATCTAAAACTGCTAGGTAAGGGAAACCCAGTCTATGTTTTGGTAGAAGAATTAGTTTGTTTCGAAGAAAAATCAACTATTTTAGCAGAAGATATTTAGAGCAGTAAATTGCCTCATTTGCAATTTATAAAGCAATAGGAATCGCGATAAAACCAGTGCAATTATTGACACGATATACTTCAGCAAAGTTATTTAAAAAATAAACAGAAACGCTGCAAATTCTTTCACTGGGGTTTATTGTTCAATTGGCTTGCGTTCATGATTTGAATTTCTACTAAGCATTGGAGTGTGCGTGTTTCACAGGTGATTGAGCGATTATTGAATTTCAGGAGATATGCATAGAGCACGTGAATCGGTTCTCAACCAAAATACCTATTTGGATTGATCAGTTCATCATATTTGTGTGCCTCCTGAAAATCAATAATCGCTCTATCACCCGTGAAACACGCACACTCCAAAGGTTAGTAGAAATTCAAATCATGAATCATTGAATAATAAACCCCAGTGAAAGAATTTGCAGCGTTTTTTCAAGAGCGATTACAATGGAAAAATATTCTATTTGGAAATTTTAAATTTCGTAAGACGCATGCATATCAGAATGCTTCAACCCGTGTAGGCTATGAACCCTTTCATGAGTTCACTCCAGTATCCACATTCTCTACATCACTAGGTTACTGCGATCAAAACAAAAAAAAACAGATTTCAGCTATTTAAAACCAACAAAACCATTCTATCATTCATGGTGATTCCTCTCAACACAAAATCCACATTGAGCTATTTGGAGTTGATGATCTTTAGAAATACAATTGATCGATTTAAAAAGTAAAGCTTTTTGAAATGGAAAACAAGAGGGGGCACCACCTCATTGGTCTCTTCAGGTAAGCGAGTTCTTAAATGACTTTCTCCCGCACCGATGGATAGGTCGACGTTCTGAGGAAGATTTGGTTCTTCATCCATGGCCTCCTCGTTCCCCTAATATGAAGCCTTGCGATTTCTTCATATGGGGATACATAAAAGACACGGTTTTCGTACCTCCTGCAGCCAAGAATTTGGTTGATCTCAAAGGCCGCAGTGGAGAGTTTGACGCCCGACATGTTATCATGAGTGTGAGATGAGCTGCGTTATCGTGTCGATGTTGAACGTATCGAACATCTATGAATACCAAAAAAACTGAGGAACTTGACTTTTCATTCGGTTTTGGTTTATTATTCAATAATAAACCATTCTAATCGCTCTTGAAAAGAAATTGTCTAACCCCCCCTGAAAATTGCATGGCTTACGTTTCAAAGGGTGTACAATCCAAATCTGTAATAAAAGTTTTACCGTCCGTCCTCCGTACGCCGTATGCACGTTTTCTCCCAAACGGCTTGAGCGAAAAATCTGAAATTTTCAGGAAAAATCCATATTGGTCCGACAACGCCCCGATTTTTTAGTCAGCTCTCTCACTTAATTTAAAGCGCCACTAAATGGTTGACAACGTTTGGTAAAATCCCTAAAAATCTCATAATGAGTCAAGGCGGCATGAATACGGACTTTTTTTAAAGAAAATTCCATGAGAAATCGAATGAGCCCCTCCACAGGTCTGTAGCTCAAACCATTCCCGATGTATCGCATGATCTTATGCTGAAAATTCTTTCACTGGGGTTTATTTTTCGATTGTATAAATTTATTATTCAATTTCATTCATTATGGCTTGAATTGCCCCCCAAACACACCTAGGCCCAAGACAAAACAAAACGCAGTATGTACGTGTCACAAGTGTCATAAAATCATAAAAAAACCAAATTCAGAAACGCTTTTGAGTGTGCCTGTTTCACAGATGATAGAACGATTATTGAATTTCAGGAGATATGCATAGATAACGTAAATCTGTTCTCAACCAAACTACCTATTTGGATTATCAGTTGATCATTTTTGTGTGCCTCCTTAAATTAAATAATCACTTTATCACCTGTGAAACACGCACACTCAAAAGCTTAGTAGAAATTCAAATCATGAACGCAAGCCAAATGAATAACATTGAATAATAAGCCCCAGTGAAACAATTTGCAGCGTTTTTTCATTTTTCCAAGTTTAATACTTCCTTGAATGAAGAATTTTAAAGTTCCACTATTCTATTGTAGACACCCTGTATGTGATTAATGCACTTTACAGTAAATGCACTGATTGCACGTGCATGTGCAGTAAGGAATAGCTGATGCTTTTGGTTTTCTATTGCGGACCGGTACTCCTGGGAAAACCAGGTGGTTTGAAAAATAAAATTCACCGGCGGCGTCCCTGAGAAAAAAGATACAAAGGATGTGAGAGGGGGGGGGGGGATACCGCGAAATCATTCGATTGCCGTGGAAATTGAGCTTCGAGTCGGCTGAATGCCCCTCGGAGAGGTGGACGGGGTCGAAAGAGAATTGTGGAATGTTTCCCAATAGAAGGAGAATTTCCGAATGAGGGCCAATAATTAAAATGGGAATAAAAACCACCGGGCCGTCGAGGGATCTCAGGGGTGATGCGAGTACTTATTCAGGAATTCTCTGTGAGAGCCGACTCCGCTCGGATGATTTCCATCGAACCGATCGGAAATTCAACTCCTTCAGTGGGGTAGTTGAGAGAACCAAACATCCAGGTTGGATGGTTTTATTTCATTTTTCCAGCCGAAAGTGATAGAAAAGAATAAACAAACGTAGCAAAGTATTACACAAAACTTTGTAATTTCTGTATTAGATTTTCATATTCGTGGGTACTATCTGGGTCATTTCGAAGTTTCGGTCACATTTGGGTACCTATCGACTTTTCTGAAAAAAAAATTTGAAACTTTATCAATTTTCTTGTTCCTAATCTATCACTACAGTTCTCTCACCATATTACCGAAGTGAGCACTCATAATCTTGAACGGTACTGCTGATAAAAAAACATTTGTAGGGGGTGAGGTATATACCAGGATTTTTCCCCTCTTGAGCGTCCAACCTAAATGGGAATCGCCGCTCAAGTCTTTCAATTTAGGCGAGTGGAACAGCTCAAGTTAGCTTAATTTTAGCTACACTAAATACTAAGGTTTCCTTTCCAAAATCTCACTCCCTACTATTTAAGGGGCTATTGACTGGATATTGTAGGGAGTGAGAGAGTAGGGAGCGAGGTTATAGTCTTTCTCCGCCTTTCCAGGCCACAGATCAATTGAAACTGGTTGAACCAAAATGTTGTCAACGAACTTCCAACAAGTACACTAATTGTCAACAAGTGCGATCAAGTTTCATTTGCCACAGTCAGAATGTTACTTGAGTAGGGAGTGAGGGTTAAAAAACCTACAATGCTGCTCCAGGGATGGTTTTCCCCCATAAAAACGTAAAACCAATTTGGATGATACCGTTGGAAAGAACGTTAAATTTTCTATCCCTCTGGAGCTTTGTGATTCCGTTTCGATTGCTTAGAAGAATTCCGTTACGAGGGCAAAAAAAAGTTGGACACCCATATATTCATGATTAAGTATGAATTCATATGAAATCATATTTTTTTAGGATTATAGTACTCAAAAACGTTCATTAACCACGGACCAGGACATTGACAAATGAAGCTTGACCTTATTAAAGTATTAAATATCCCAAAAATCTGATAAAAAAGTCTATAAAAACGCAAACAATCCTTCAACAACACGGTTCCACAATTTTAGTTCGAAACAGGAATATTCTTTAGAACAAGTTTTTTTTTTTTCGCAATGAAACTTACTGTTGATTTCTTCACACACAGGAAAATGTCAATTTAATTTAACCAAAATGTACGATTAAAACAATGATTTTTATAAAATTTACTCATACCTAAAATTTCGGGAAATGGTTGGAATTTTTCAAATTATAGATTGTAACCCAAATTTAAATTTAAACTAGATATTGGGGACGGATATTGAGGACAATCCATCCGTTGACTTGATGAATTTCCAACTTTCGAGGTTTGTTTGAAAACTGGCCAGGCGTCGAAGCCTACCCCCCCTTCAAGACCGAGCGGTCGTGCGGGTACTGTATATCCAGTGCGCCGTCTTCTCTTACGGGACCATCAATTGCCCTAGGCCAGGGGTCGGCAACCGTTTGAGTCGGAAGAGCCAAAAATCACAATTTACAAAGTTTTAAAGAGCCACAAAAATTTTTCTTGCCAACAATAAATAGCACTCGCATAAATATATGTTTTTATATTTAAAAAAACCGAATCTATTTATTTATAAGAAAAATATCCATTTATTCTTATATGAGTTTTGGTTAATTATTCAATAATAAACCATAGTAATAGCTCTTGGAAAAGAAAATCTAAAGCCCCCTGAAAGTTTTGTGGTTTACGTTTCAAAAGGTGTAGAATCCGAATCTGCAATACAAATTTACTCCGCTGTACGCCGTACGCACGATTTCTCCGAAACGGCTGAAGCAAAAAAGCTGAAATTTTCAGAAAAATCCATGTTGGTCCGACGACGCCCCAATTCTTGAGCCAGCTCTCTCACTTAATTTAAGTGCCCTTTAAGGGTCGTCAAAGTTTTATACAATCCCTAAAAACCTCAAAAAAGTCAAGGCGGCCTAAATTTGTACTCTTTTTGAAGAACACTCCACGAGGAATCGAATGAGCCCCTCCCCAGGTCCGTAGATCAAACCATTCCCGATCTATGGCCCGATTTATGGTGCCAACATTCGCGTTATTTTGGTTTATTATTGTTTTTGTGTTGATATCAGTAACCTAGTGACGTAGTGATGTAGTAATGTGGATACTGGAGTGAACTCCTAAAGGGCTTTGTAGCCGATACACGGGTTGAAGCATTCTGATAACCATAAAAAACGCTGTAAATTCTTTCACTGGGGTTAATTATTCAATTGGCTTGCGTTCATGGTTTGAATTTCTACTAAGCTTTGGAGTGTGCGTGTTTCATAGGTGATAGAGTGATTATTGAATTTCAGGATGCACACAAAGATGATCAACTGAACAATCCAAATAGGTATTTTGGTTGGGAACAGATTTACGTGCTCAATGCATATCTCCTAAAATTCAATAATCGCTCTATCACTTGTGTAACACGCAGACTTCAAAGCTTAATAGAAATTCAAATCATGAACGCAAACCAATGGAATGATAAACCCCAGTGAAAGAATTTGCAGCGTTTTTTTTTTTTTTACGTTAACAAAAATATTACGCATTTCACTTAAATTGTTTTCGCGTTATCGGCCTTTGGTCATTATTACTCCCTTAATGTGAAAAGTAAAGCCGAATCTGAATATACCATTCGAAAGAGTTTTAAACTTCCTATCTTCTTAGCCCCTAGCTATAATGTTTTAGGAGGAAGAACCTCACCACAGCGTCCAACACGGGGAAAGAGGGAAATGGGAGAGGGATCCACCAATGGTTAATATAAATATCATTATTATTAATAATAATTATCATTATTTATTCATTTTTGGTTGGGTTATGGTTCGGTTTTTCAAACCATGGTGAGTGCCGACCTAAAAATTCAGAGCCAGGATTTTCCTACCATCATGCTAAACACGACTTTCAGATAAAAAACGACACATTCTGACCCATAAAAGTAACCCATCGATATCATGGACAGCGATATTATCGAATAAAACTTTTCAGTCAACAAATCTCACTTGTAAATACCAGGCTAGACTAAATATGTCATACATGTTTTTTTAAATGTATCTTTTCGATGAAAAATGACCACAATTTCAATGAATAATTGAGAGTAACAAAACCCATTTACAGCCCATAAAATCAAAATGTTTAGAAAAATGACAAAATATTTCTATCCTACTTCATACACAAATGAGCAAATTTTCAAACTTTTACGCTGTAGGCATCATTGAATTTCTCGAAAATACTGTTAAACAAACGAACGATGTTATCAAATAATTGATGCTATTACATAATTTATTACAATCAAACAAGTTTGCTAAGTACTTCAACTTTAACAAAGTTTTCTTTTACATAATTTTGGGCGTTATAAATCTTTAATCATTTTTTACTGATTTGCAAACACATTTTAATGAAATTAATGTACATTTTTCCAGTTTTACTTTGTGCTTACATTTCTGTATGCTTGAAATCATTGTTAATGTTCTTTCTCCAAGTACCTACCGTTAGAATCGTTTTAATACTACTATTCATTTATTATATTTCTTAGCCGTATTCCATGGTGTTACGTTGCATGATAAATGTTATTTGGAAGGCCATTTTAAATATCAACAAATTTGAACAACAATAATCTTAATTATGAAAGTTTGGATTAATTGTATTTCAAATGCGAGTATACTTACGTTGTGGAAGAAATAGCTGTGAAGTGAAAGCCTTTAGGAATCATTCACAAAGGCTCATCACACTTTTTGTCAACAATATTATTATTTAGAAAATTAACATACAAATAAAAAGTGAAAATTTAAGTTTTTTTTAGTAGTTTTCAGTTTGAATTTAGATTTTATCGTTTAATTAAGAATTAAATTCACTTTTGAAATTTTGTTTTGTATTGGTGGAGTGAAAAATAAAAGAATGTGATTGATACTGAAGAGGGGCAGAGGACGCAACAGTTGACTGTGGGGGCCGCGCGTATACTGAAGTGGCGGAGCGACGGTGCTGCTCCGCCTGCACCCCTCCTACCGCCCCCGCGGTGCCGCCTCCTCCATCCAGGAACTTTCCCCTCGCTCTCCAGGAATATCCCGCCCCCGCCGTCCCTTCCTGGATATGAGAGCAACTTGTTGGACGCCGCCCCCGCCGCCGGCCTCCGGCTTGTCACACGACCCCGGGATTTCGACCCCCGATCGCCCTCCCCGCTCTCGCGCGCTTCCTACAACTTGATCCTATTGAGCGAGGCCTAAATGGCGAAGTGCAGATTCCGATGGAGTAAATGAAATTCGACAAAACCGCGTCGAAATTCCGTGGTATTTCTACTATCTTGATGCCCAAACTGAAATTATACCTTCAAGTATCATAGAAAATAACTACCTATATTTATATCCAACTATCGGTTGTGATAAGCAGTCAAAAACTCGCTCGACTTTTCTTTTAGAGCTGTATTTCTTTCCGGGGAAGACCTACCGAAAACGTAAGACCTCAAGTACGGCTTCATTAAAAGGTATATCGTGAAATGGATATACTCGTCAAAAATGAAGGTTGCCACCATTTTCCGTATTGATGTGAACAGGCCCTCTTCCAACTCACCATCCGGGAACTTTCCTCTCCCTACCCAGGAATATCCCGCCCCCGCCGCCCCCTCCTGGATATGAGAGCAACTTGTTGGACGCTCCCCCCGTCGCCATACTCCGGCTTGTCACACGACCCCGTGATTTCTACCCCCGATATTTCTACTATCTTGATGCCCAAACTGAAAGTAGGTATATCTTTGGGGATCATCTAAGGTTTTAATGCTTGAAAAATGCGAATGATTTCAATAAATTTAAAACGAGAGTGGTTATTCGCGTAACTAAGCGGAAACATCAGAAACAATTTTGAAATTACCAGGAACCTGCACATGATTAATTCAGAATAATAATAACTATTATCACAATCAAACCTCTCTAGAAATTTGTTTAATAATCCTTCAAATATTCCGATATTCTTACTCGAGATGACCTAGTAGTGATTTTCGGGTTAACTGGGCGAGCTGGGTCAGATATTTCTTGAACAATTGTACTTTCGGTTTATTATTCAATAATACTCGTAAACCATTGTAATCGCTCTTGAAAAAAAAAATCGAACCCCCCTGAAAATTTCATGGTTTACGTTTCAAAGGGTGTAGAACCCGAATCTGCAGTAAGAAATTTTCCAAACGGCTGGAGCAAAAAATCTGAAATTTTCAGGAAAAATCAATATTGGTCCGACAACGCCCAATTATTTAGCCAGTACTCTCACCTAATTTAAAGTGCCCTTTAAGGGTTGTCAAAGTTTTGTAAAATCCCTAAAAACCTCAAAAAAAGTCAAGGTTGCCTAAATTTGGACTTTTTTTGAAGAACTTTCCATGAAGAATCGAATGAGCCCCTCCTCAGGTCCGTTGCTCAAACCATTCCCGATTTATGGTGGCAACATTTGCACCCACATTCACTACAGCACTAGGTTACTGCAATCAAAACAAACACTAGAAGGTTTTTTTTTTTTTTTTTTTTTTTTTTAAATTGCAGTAACCACTGGTTACTAACCAGTGATGTAGAGAATGTGGATACTGGAGCGAACTCCTAAAAGGGTTTATAGCCGCCGATACACGGGTTGAAGCATTCTAATATGCATGATCCGTCGTACGAAATTTAAAATTTTCAAATAGAATATTTTTCTATTGTAATTGCTCTTGAAAAAACGCTGCAAATTCTTTAACTGGCGTTTATTATTCAGTGATTCATGATTTGAATTTCTACTAAGCTTTGGAGTGTGCGTGTTTCACAGGTGATAGGCCGATTATTGAATTTCAGGAGGCACACAAATATGATCAACTGATCAATCCAAATAGGTATTTTGGTTGAGAACCGATTTAAGTGCTCTATGCATATCTCCTGAAATTCAATAATCGCTCTATCACCTGTGAAACACGCACACTCCAAAGCTTAGTAGGAATTCAAATCATGAATCATTGAATTATAAACCTCAGTGAAAGAATTTGCAGCGTTTTCGAATTGATCTGAACAGAGTTATTTATAAAAATACCCAATTCACCATCAATTTCTGTTTTATTGAATTTTTTAAAGTTTATTGAAATAGTAAATTGGGTTTTTGAGGTCGCAATAAGAGTTAATAATCAGGGAATTACAACACCATTTCAAAGTACCGCAATAAGTTATTGTACCTTTGAGGGGTAATGGAATGACGTTAAGAGGGGATATTGGTGACGGGGTCTGTCCTCCCACCTCCCGACCGACGCCCGGACCCTCCCGAGGGTTCTCTTGATGCGACACCTGTTGGACCCGAAACCGCTGACACATCCACTTCGCTCGTTCCGACGTTTTGCAACGTGTTGACGACATCAGAGTGGGGATTTGACACATTCGAACGGCGAGGCTTCGCACGACTTTCCCGATACTTCGACGCTTATTTCTATGCTAACCAACTTCCACATACTCTCTGGCAGTTAAGCATCGATAAAAGCACTATCATCAAACAAACATCTCATTGCGATTGCAAATCCTCAACAACCTAGCCAAACATACGAGTAACCCTCCCTCGTCAGAAGGGGATGGTTCAGGGGCCCATACACGCTCAATTCAACTGTGCAGTTTGAAGGAGCAAAAAACTGTACGATTATCTGAACTGAAGGTGTGTGGGCAACCTCCAGTTTTCCACTCAGTTCTCTCAGTTTTTTAGAGTGAATCGCAGTTCATTTGAGTGAAGTAGTAGAGAACTTGTGAATAATAAATTTAATAATTTGTGAAGTAATGGACCAAAAAAGGAGCAACGTGCAGTATGCTTGCTGCAACCATTATGTCCGCAGAAAAGGAGCAGCAACGAAAAAGAAGACGCCGGAGCAAGGATTGGTTGCTTCAAAGAAATGTACTGCCTAATGATCTCGATATGCTGGACGAATTGATAGAAGGAGGAGAAGTCGCAGACTTCAAGAATGACCTACGAATGGACGATTACGTTTTCAAATGCTGTTGAACAAAGCTGATCCATCAATCAAAACGTAGTACGTAGTAAGTAGTATTTTTTATCAGGTTTGAGTATCATGGACTTCGCTGATCCCACAATTCCGGCAAATCGTAGTAACCCTCAATGAAGGAGGCTTCTTTCCTGCTCATTTTTTGTGGGAACAGAGTGGGATTAGAGTCATTAGAGGCTCATAAACAATGCGACAAGAACTGACCAAACTGTGCGATTAGCCGAGGAAACTGCGCCGTTTTCTCAGATAATCGATCAGACATTAGGTCACACATGATAAACTGCGCAAGTAAACTGAGAGTGTGTGGGCCCCTTCAAGCAAACAGGCATAACTGGTAACGGTAAGGAAAGTTTGCCAGAAAGGACTCCAAAACCCCGTTCATAGAGGCTGCACAATCAGTCTTTTTACAAAATTATACTTGAAGAAGGATCATCAACACGTGGAGCATCCAAAAAACCACAAGGAAATGGGACAATGCTAAAAGTCACGTTCATAGAAAACTCATGATGGGCAATCCTAACACCAAAATTAATTAAAGTCTACTTTGAAAACGTATAAACGGCTTCGCGCCCGATTTCATCTACATCGCCCAGGGGGACACATAAATCAGAGAATCAACGTAACCGACGATCAGCAGCTCTCAAAAAGTTCGTTTATCGATTTCCAATGGAAGGTCCATTAGCTGATTGGAGTTCAATAGAGGGAAACCAGAGACACCACCTCAGCAAAGTTACGAGTCCCTCTCCAAACACGTCCGTACTAATTATGTAGTGGCGACCCTTTATAGATGGAAGAGCACCCCACCTACCCACAACGCAACATACGAATATTAGGTTAGCCCTATCTGAAAACGACAACAAATTTCGTGGTTGAACAAAATGAAAAACCTTGATGGTAGAGGTGAGTAACGAGATTTACCACCTTACTACGAATAGATATCAATGTAAAGAGAGCTGTCCAATTTTAATCTGAACTGAAAAAACGCTGCAAATTCTTTCACTCGGGTTTATTATTCAATTGGCTTGCGTTCATGATTTGAATCTGTACTAAGCTTCGGAGTGTGCGTGTTTCAATAAAAAAAAACTGCAAATTCTTTCACTGGGGTATATTATTCAATTTGGATTGCGTTTCATAATTTGAATTTCAATAAGCTCTATTGTGAAACGCGCACACTCCAAAGCTTAGTTTCAAACCATGAAGCAAGCCAATTGAATAATTCAGTGAAAGAGCAGCGTTTTTTTATTGAAACACGCACACTCCGAAGCTTAGTACAGATTCAAATCATGAACGCAAGCCAATTGAATAATAAACCCGAGTGAAAGACTACTTATTTACCCCAGTAATAATATTGAATAATAATCCCCAGTAATAATTTAATACATCGAGAATGGTTTGACCTACGGACGTGGGGAAGGGCTCATTCGATTCCTCATGGTATGTTCTTCAAATAGGTAAATATTTAGGCCGATTCGACTTGTTTTGAGGTTTTTAGGGATTTTACAAAACTTTGACAGCCCTTAAAGGGCACTTTAAATTGAGTGAGAGAGCTGGCTCAAGAATTGGGGCGTCGTCGGACCAAGATGGATTTTTCCTGAAAATTTCAGATCTTTTGCTCCAGCCGTTTGGGAGATATCGTGCGTACGGCGGACGGACGGAAAAATTTTGATTGCAGATTCGGATTCTACACCCTTTGAAACGTAAACCATTAAATTTTCAGGGGGGTTAGATTTTTTTTTCCAGAGCGATTACAATGGTTTATTATTGAATAATAAACCAAAATCCAGGTTTTGACACACAGCTTCTCCTTTGGGCAACATGAATGTATAGTAACGTATAGTGTAAATGTATAGTGTATAGTATGAATGTATTTGTAAACAATCTTGAAAGATTTTAAATCGAGTGACACAGAATATAAGCGACAGAGAGACTTTCGCAGACATCAATGGTTTCGAGTGGGTAAGTCGACATGCCTTCTTTTGTGCTAACTTACGATTACAATAACCATACGATCGTATTGAAATTTATATGAGTTTATTACGCTCTTCTTCCCCGAAAGTCCACTAAATCTGGAGTGAGAACAGACGACGCGAACCTGAGAAAATGATACTTGATGGATATTACGTTTGGGGGTACGAAATGATAAGTATTAATTTTTGAACAATGTACAGGATCCTCTGGTGATCTGTAAAGAGTGCTGCCTACGGAAATAACTCAGGTTGAGGCACACAGCTTCTGTTGTGTAATATTCGTAAGCTTCCTTCTAATGTAATTTGTAAACAATCTTGAAAAATCTTGAATGACACAGAATATAAGCTTTTTACAACTATTCGGACGACGAAAATGTCGTAGAAAAGACTTTTGCAGACAACGATTTTTCAAATGAATAAGCCAAAATGCATTGTGTCTGTTTTACGCTAACTTTCTAGCGGATAAAATAATCATACGGTCCTGTTTAAATAAATATGAGTTTATTACACTCTTCTTTCCCGACTGTCCACTGAATTCGAACGAGATCAGGCTACAAGAACAAGAGAGAAAATTATGCTTGATGGATATGGTTAGTCCCTCCCGATTTGAGAATCCGTTGTCTTGAGAGATGAATCAGACGCTTTCAAGCTCTGAGCGTGGCGGGCATTACCGCATTCAACTCAATGGAAGGGGCAACTATACCATTCCACACCTCACTTGGTAGCAGAGCGTGGTTACGATCCACGGACCTCTGGGTTATGGGCCCAGCACGCATCCACTGCGCATGAAGAATGAGAAGTATTAATTTTTGAACAATGAGTTTCATACGGGATCGTCTGCTGCCCAATCCAAACAGGAAAATTTCACCAAAATCAGCTAAAAATTGTAGAAATAAGTTTGTAACGAAAATCGAGCATATGCAACAGTTAGCAACTGTACGATGGGGTTGGAATGACTATTAAAGTATTAGATTGTTCTTTTCCGACTAACCTTCGAAGATAAACAAGATTGGACCACCGGAACTTTAGGCAATGATGCTCGGTGGATTTTATGTTATCACAAGTACAGAGTGAAGGATTGATTTTTTGAGTGGTTGATTGATTGATTGAGTTTTTGTGGTGAACTTCATAGAAGACCAACTATAGCCCAGTTTGCACTTACTCGGAAAATTTCAACAAAAACGGATGAGAATCATCGACATTAGGGGTGTTTGAAGGATCTCCGGACAAACACACATCCACAGGCGGGCACCCTTCATTCCCTACCATCAATATTGTTCGATTCCCCCTGTTACCTTCCTGACAAATGGAATTTTATTTCCTTTCACTCAGAAACCATATTGGATGTTCTCCCACACCCTTGATCAAAGGAATTGACGTTCCTTTTCACCTATCAATACATAAAAAATGTTTTCTCGAATATACATCAAGTTATTGCTGTGTTACTGATGGTGACATTACCGTCAAAATAAATTCAACGCGTATAACTCTTTAATCACTCTTGACGTGGGTTTCCACAATTTCATCGGGAATGATTTAGCGCGTAACAAATATGATATGTTAAACCAGTCTTGAAGCATTCTCATCAATTTATCAACCTTGTGGTTGTTTGTGGTAGTTGCTTGAAATTGGGAGGATTTGACCCTTCTCTTTTTTAGGTTATTGATCGTGATACGCCTTTATTAATATATTTGTTTTCGAAGAACCTGCACCTGACAAATATCCACACTTTTACAAAGCATTTCAGAGTAAATTATGTTTCCAGCGCTCTTTTGCCTGTATTGAATTGTGTTATATTATAAGCTGGCCTTTGATTTTAACTTCGTACGATATCGAGAACATATAAATTTCATGTAATGAGCATACACTGCTCGATTTGCTTCCGTTATTGTCATGAAGGCTCGTACGGTCCTTTTGAGTTATATCCCGCCTCTATACTGGTGGCTTTGTGAAGATCGAAATGCACTTTATTCATGTAGCGTGATCAAACATCATGTAAGCGTACACACCATACGTTTATGAGGCACGTATTATGCGTTCAGTACTATGAAAGACCGAATGGATTCCTTGATAAAATGTAAGTTAACGATGTAAACGCATAGATGGAAGTTTTTAGATACCGGTGTCCATTTCCATACAACAAAAGAGTAACAATGTTAAATCGATTTCGATGATTAGGTTCCATCAAATTACAGACAATTCCATCCAGTATGATGAATCATACAATAAACCACACACTCGTTTTTGTGCAGTCCTTGAGTAACGGAAAACCCTCCCGTATTTCCTTCTTAATCCGGACCTTCTTACACAGCAAACAAGGACTCCCAAGGATAAAAGGATCAAACGCTTAAACGGTATACAATCAAGAAAGTTATTAAGACCGGAAAATCGTCCCCGGAGTATGAAATAGTTTATGAACGGCCGAAAACATTAAATTTGGATTCCGTTTCGATATAATGTGGGAATTACATTTTGAGAGCGGAAATCGTTCCATTCCATTTGATTTTGACTTCTACAGACTTGGACAACTCCAATAACCTTGACAACAGATGTAAACAGTCGCGCAATTGTAGCGGGAGTAGCGAGAAAAAATCAAATCGATTTGATTTCAAGCCGTGTGTTAGCGATTTGCGAAAGAGCGTGTGCACGTAGGACGCACAACTCTGTTATCATAGTTTGATCGGGAAATCGCCCGCCCCGCGAAAACGCGGAACCCACCCGACACGCTGGTAGGATCGCTTAGTTCCCGCTCACGTAGGATACGGCGTAGGTCACATACCTAGGTACTCGTGCCTGAAAATACACGTTTTTTGGCACTCATACTTAATTTCCTAAAAACGTGCCTTCTAAAAGTAGGAACCTGCATGTACCATTGGAAATCTAGGCCTTTTGCGCATTCATTAAGTGTGAATTTGCCTCCAACTTCTTTTTTCATAAAAGTCTTTTTTTCTCGAAAAATCCTGGAATGTTAATTAAAATACATGGATTTTCCATTCAAACTCAATTTTCTCGAAAAAACCTCAAACTTCTTTTGCAAAAGTTTGAAAAAATGCAGGGCATCACTTATCACTTATTTGGGGCCTAAAGAGCTTTTTATAATAAAGAAAATAGATCAGATTTTACCAACAAGCTGACAGCTAACTACTTTATTCGGTGTGACCATTTTAATTTCTGTACAATCAATTGTAGGTACTTATTAAAGGACATCTGGTTGATTATTCATTTGAATCATGGACTTTTACATTGTTTACTTGAGAGGAGTAACGTACAGCGCGTAAAAATCCTAATGTTCAAAAATCCAGGGATCAAATTTTAGAGTTAATGCCTCGCGGACTTTTTTTAGAAGCTTCATTAGCGAGCCTTTTCATTTTCAAAAAGTATTTCGTGATTTCGACTTTAGGCCTCTAAAATGCCATAACTCCATTAGATTACTCTGTAAAACCAATTTTGAGGATACTCGTGGAAAGAACGTTAAATTTTCTATCCCCCTGGAGCTTTGTGATTCCGTTTCGATCGCTTAGAAGAATTTCGTTATGAGGGCAAAAAAACGTTGGACATCTGCATATTCATAATTAAGTATGAATTCACATGAAATTTTTTTTTTTTTTTTTTTTGGATTATAGTACTCAAAAACTTTCATTAACCACGGACCGGCACATTGACAAATAAAGCTTGACCTATTGACGTATTGAATATCACAAAAATGTGGTAAAAAAGTCGATAAAAACGCAAACAATCCTTCAACAACATGGTTCGAATAGAGGAATATTCTTTAGAACAGGTTTTTTTCGCAATGAAACTTACCGTTGATTTCTTCACACACAGGAAAATGTCAATTCAATTCAACCAAAATGTACGATTAAAACAATGATTTTTATAAAATTTACTCATACCTAAAATTTCGGGAAATGGCTGGAATTTTTCAAATTATAGATTGTAACCCAAATTTAAATTTAAACTAGATATTGGGGACGGATATTGAGGACAATCCATCCGTTGACTTGATGAATTTCCAACTTTCGAGGTTTGTTTGAAAACTGGCCAGGCGTCGAAGCCTACCCCCCCTTCAAGACCGAGCGGTCGTGCGGGTACTGTATATCCAGTGCGCCGTCTTCTTTTACGGGACTATCAATTGCCCTAGGCCAGGGGTCGGCAACCTTTTGAGTCGGAAGAGCCAAAAATCACAATTTACAAAGTTTGAGAGAGCCAAAAAAAATTTTCTTGCTAACAATAAATAGCACTCGCATAAATATATTTTTTTTATTAAAAAAAAAACCGAAATGTATCTATTTATCTATAAGAAAAATATCCATTTATTCTTATTTTTTTAGTTTTTTTTTTTTTTACAAATTAGGTAATACATCCTTTATGGATTTTTCGCAAATAAAACACGTTATTTCAAGTATTTACTTAAAATTTATTTAATCAAAGAATTGTAACTCCTGTGAGTTAAACCATTAATTAACAACTTTTTTAACTTCTTTGAAATGGGCAAAGTGCTGCTCTGTAAGCGCATGTCCTATGGATTATCTTTACTGCATATCCAGTTCGCCATCTTCTTTTACGGCACTAATTGCCCTCGACTTGTAGCTTCAATTAGCTCAAGCGCCTACTGCTTTATTGAACTACATTATGAAGGTTGTAGGTACATGGGCTAAACGTCCCAATCGTTGACCCCTTTCTCATCTACAAATGCCATTTTCTTATCTACATGTGGTTCTCAATCTCACCCTATCCCTATGACAATTTTTTTAAAAAAGAAGTATGCTTAATGTAAAGAACTGTGAATTGAAATTTCAAGTACCTCCCGCAAATTAATTTTAAATCGGGATCAAATTCAGAATTTGTTTCGGGTCCAATCCTCGTCCACTTGGCTTCAATATAGTTCGTTAGTAGACCAGCCGTTGATCGCTTGATTCCAAGTTTAAACGTCGAATCTTAATTATCAGCTTCACGAATATTGAAGTAACTATTGATTTTGCCACTAATATGCAACGATGATATTGGGACCCAACTCTTTGAAATTAAAAATTACGGGAATGATAACGTGACGTTACAACGGAAGGCAAAGATAAACAATAACACGTATTGGGTGAAGCAGAGATATCGCTTGAATCACTTGAATTAGTGATCACTCGACTTAGTCTCATTTAAATTGCATCACATAAGAAGGAATGCTTCCTCGAAGTTAGGTATATAAACATATTACCATCTTGAAATTTTATGACCTGACATAGTGATATATTATATTAAAAATTGTAGCAATATGACCGGATGAGATTTGCAAGATCATTAACAGACTTTTCTAGTCAGTCATGAATTTTCAAGGCTGACAGCCATCGGGCCCCGGGCAATATATATTTTTTTCTTCAATTGGCATTATCCGGAAGCAACAGCCATGAAGGATTTTATTACAAAAACATATTATTTATATACGTAAATAATGATGATGATTATAATAAGGAAAAAGCTGCAAATTAAACATCAATTTCAACTTCGATATCTAATGAATTTACAAATAGCTTCATAAAAAACTTCGATCTTGAATATAGTATTTGATGAGTGAACTGGGTTATCTGGGTGTTGTGTCACTAAATTTTTTTTTTGTTTTTTATTTTTTTTTTTAATTTTATTCATTAGTTATTTTATGATTATTATTATTTTTATTTATTTATTTTTTTGGCGTTAACATTAGTTATACAGCCATGTCATAATATATTATTTACAATTATATATATTATTGGTTTAAACCTTTTATTGGTTTACACCTTGAAAGGACCCCGGACAATAATTGTGCCAACACCCTAAATGTTAGTTCTACGGTACAAAATCGATCCATCTCTTTTGGAGTTCATAACGGACAGACAGAAGCACAGACATACATTCATTTTGACGTAAATCTATGGATAAACTCGGAGCTTTGAAATGGAGCGGCTTTAAAACCTCGAGCTACGGACGATCTCGAGGGCTGTAGCTGAGGTTTACGTAGGTAGGAGGCGGGATATCTCTTTAGCGGTTGAGCGCTTTCAACAACTCGACGAATCCATTGAGTCGCTCACCGCAGACAACGCAAACCAACCGGTTTTCGAGCTTCGGGCGGACAGTAGATCGACAAAATACCGGGAAGTTGGGATCTGCGTGAAATGCAGAGTCGGTCACCCGATTCCCAAGCACAATGACCGCCGTAACATTTCAATAATAGAGTGCAGAGAACATTCCGACTGCCTTTAAAGTAAATGGGCTGTGCATGAACAGCCTCATCAGATCGATGGGCTGGGTGTGCTGTCGATGAACAGATGACGTTTATTGACAAATAGAGCACTTTGCAAGCAGATAGACTCTCTGAGGAAAGTTTTTAAATATGGAGGCTATGAAAAATTATAAGCCCAGTTAGCTGCAAGAATGTTTGAAGAGTGACTCCCAGCATGACTAAGTTCTGTGACTTACACTCAACAAACGACATGTACTCAACTTTTCCAAAACGAAGTTCATTCTTCAAGTTCTGAAAGAGGCTTAGCGAAAATGCTTCCAAAAACAAAGATCGTGTGCCCATTGCTAGTCCACGACCGTCCCAAATACATTACACCAGCAGTCACAAAAAGAATATGCTCTCTTAGACAAATATCAGCCTTCATTGACAAAGGAGATCAAAATTCTTCCCTTAGCACACAAAATTTGTTGGTTCGTTATTCTAATAATTACTTACAACCATTGAAACGAGATGAGTAACAGTTTGAATATATGCTCATCATTCCATGAATTAGACGGGGTTAAGCTAAATTAAAGCTTCAGGTCTAGAGCAATTACGCCACGTCCTACGTGAGCGGGTGCCGCGCGATACCGGCGGGTCGGGCGTGTTGAGCGTTTATCGAGGGGCGGGCGATTTTCCGATCAAACCATGACAACTGAGTTGTGCGTCCTGCGTGCACACGCTACACGAGGCTCGAAATCAAATCGGTTTGATTTTTCCCCGCTACTCTCGTAACAAACGCGCGTGTTACAGCTGTTCTTTGTCAAGTTGTGTTTCTCAAGTTGTTTATCTATCTTGTTTCAATAGTGTTTGCGAGGTTTCTCAGAGAAATGTTGGAGCAGCTAATTATTGAAATACGAAAACGGCCCTCATTTGGAATAAAAGAAACCCTCATTACAAAAATAGGATGAAGAGTCGAAGCTGCTGGGAGGAAGTCAGCAAGGTTATGAGAATCCCCAGAATGAATTCTGGTCTTATCGTCTCCACCAAATAATCGAATCTTGTTACTTCCATTCTTGTGTAGGATCTGAATAGATCTCGACTGTTCCTGAGCTCTTTGTAGAGGTGGTGGAATTAGCCAAATTCTTCTTGAGTAATAAATTTCGTGAGTCGTTTGCCTCTCCATTACAAATGTAATTAATCAACGCTCGACTGGATGAGGCCAACAAAAATTGTCTTTAATCAAATAATTTAATTGTCAATCAAATAATTTAATTGTCAATCAAATAATTTAATTGACAATCTTTAATTGTCTATTTAATCAAATAGTTCCGAAAAAACACTCATATTAGTCAGGAATATCGTTTAAAAAAAATCGTATTCGATTGGCACGGTAACCTAACTAAAACGCGCTCTCCTCCATTTGCGGTATCGCCCGCACATAGGACACTAGTGGCGTTTCCCGCTGTAAACGCTGGCACTCGCGTAAATCGACGTGACGCTGAAATCGTCCGACTCCCGCTCACGTAGGACGAGGCGTAAGTCCCGTTGAAGACGGCGCACTGGGTATACAGTACCCGCACGACCGCTCGGTCTTGAAGGGGGGGTTGGCTTCGACGCCTGGCCGGTTTTCAAGCAAACCTCGAAAGTTGAAAATTCACTGAGTCAACGACGGATTGTCCTCAATTTAAGTCTCCAATATCTAGTTTAAATTTAAATTTAGGTTAAAATTGTTAATTTGAAAATTCCAGTAATTTCCCAAAATTATAAGTATGAGTAAATTTTATAACAATCATTGTTTTAATTGCACATTTTTGTTAATTCAAATCGACATTTTCCTGTTTGCAGAGAAATCAAATGTGAGTTTCTTTGCTAAAAAAACTTGTTCTAAAGAATATCCTTCTATTCAAACTTAAATTGTGGAACCTTAGGATTGTTCGCATTTTTTAAGATTTTTTTAGTACATTTACGTGATATATAGGTAATACTTCACTGAGGTAAAGCTTCATTTGTCAATGTCCCAGTCCGAGGTTTTTCAACGATTTTTAGTACTGTTATCCTAAAAAAATATGTGTTCATCGTCTTTCAGGCATTTTTAACAATTGTTTTACTTCTTTTTTCAAGTATGGCTGAATAAATATGACTTCAGCATAAAGCATTTAGGGGAAATGAAACTTATTCCTCTAAACCCAAAATTTCAGCACGCATTTTACGTTTTAGAACATTCCGAACAACTTTCTTTCCATGTCGGTCGGTCTGTCTGAGTGTATCCGTTTGTATATTAGCGAATCCTTCTAGCAAGTTCAATTGCTGGTATTTTTATCCGATTAAAATGAAATTTTCATGGAATGTGAGAGTAAAGCCGTAGATGGTCCCCTAAGAATTGCATTGCTCAAAAAACATTTCACTCTTCGCGTGGGAAAATGGAAAATCCCCCCAGCACAATTTTGACAGGTCCTAGCGGTCTGATCTCACTCAAATTTGGAGTTAAGTTAGAAAAAAGATTGATCTAATGATCGCATTAAAATTTCAACTCGATAGTGTCATTATAGCTGCTGCGCATGTGTGAACTTGAAATCATTGGAAAAAGTTTAATTGCCCAGTTTGCATCCGACTTTTGATGATATAAAGGAAATGTTCGAGTTAGACTGTAGATGGTCACCTACGAACTTCATCCCTCTAAAATTAATACTTCACTCCACGTATGCGTAAACGTGAAATTTGTGAAGTATTATCTTCTCAGGTTGTAGAGCTCCCTTCTTGCGAACGTTTGGAGGATAGGTGGGAAGTCGGGGAGACAGAACCGCAACACATGTCAAACCACCTATTTGAAGGGGTTGATGTCTTCGGAAATATTTAAAATGGCATTTTACTCCCTTGAATCGTAGTACCAAGCTGATATTTTACATATGTTGTTATAGATGCTTAACAACACTTTGATGTTGTTATTGCTATGTACCGTATGCAACTTGCATGATGTTTTTCGTTTTGATTTGTTAGATTTACGCGTGGCAAGGAGGATACATGTTGTACATGTACAAACACGTTAGTGAGAAGACAGACAAAAAAGGGGAAACGTGGCATGAACACTCAGATGAACTCGTTGCCCCACTGAACGGACGAACGTGATAACCGCCTTGTCACCCACCCCAGAGGTCACGTGCGGTCTCAGCTGAACTTAGTTGAGGAAGAATCCTGTAGATGGCAGCAGCGGGGTGACGTGCTACCGCCGGAATGTCTTCTTGTCATTACCGAGAGGTGTTGGGAGAGAGTCGAAGGGTGGTTGGCCTATAAACCTCGCGAAAGTTGTCCCCCGAGCTTCGCAAATTCCGTTAGTTACCTACGCCGATTATATTACCGTATTTCTCCTTATGGGTGTAATATCTACCTCAGGCTTCGCGACATAGGGAGCGGTTTAATATGGTCGTATGCAAATCCAAGGAGCCCAAAGGGCGAATCTCAAACAACGGACAAATTTCAGATCCTGACATTTTAAAAACTTGATTGTTCCTTTTGCAAGGTTTTTGGATGTTTAATCACTTGATTGGCCTCCATGGATGTCTTTCTGATGCCCAGTCATTCAAGATATTCTCCGCGAAATTCAAATTTGATAGAAATCATAACAATAGCGCGTCGGTTTCAATCACGACAATGACAAATTTGGTCTACTTTCACCTACTTGACAATGACAATTCGGACTTTCAACTAAGATTCTTCCAATAAGACTGGACGTTTTGTGGGTTTTAAAAATGCAACGTGATACGGCCTTCCAAGAGAATAAGTGTGTAGAAAGAAAAGTTTGGGATCAAACATAATAGGTGAGCAATTACGGCCATTAAAATGACATTGAATAAACATATTGACGTGTTTTCAGGAACACACCACCTACCGTTTAGAGCGACTCAAAGGTGTCCCCACTTGCTTGTGAGCCACAGCTACGATCAAAAAAAGAAATTCCTCGAAAATTCCCGTTCTGTTCCCTCAGGAACACATTCTTTTATAGCCTTGACAATGACCCTAGACTAAAGTGACCTGAATAAAGTTCAGCGTAAGGACATTTAAAACTTGAAGCAGGATTTGAAAAACCATTGACAGTTCGTCTTTAGATGTAACTAAAGAGAATTTGAGTTGCATTCATGATTTGAATTCCTACTAAGCTTTGGAGTGTGCGTGTTTTACAGGTGATAGAGCGATTATTGAATTTCAGGAGATATGCATAGACCACGTAAATCGGTTCTCAACCAAAACACCTTTTTAGATTGATCAGTTGATGATATTTGTGTGCCTCCTTTACATCAGTCTACCTTTGGCTACATCGTCTAAATTTGGGTTTGGGGAAGTTTTAACGCAATACGAGCGCTAAGGGACTTGAGGAATTATGGATGTTTTTATTGTGTGTGTGGGGGGGGGGGGGGGTATTTGAGGTTCAATAAAAAAACGCTGCAAATTCTTTCACTGGGGTTTATTATTCAATTGGCTTGCGTTCATAATTTGAATTTCCACTAAGCTTTGGAGTGTGCGCGTTTCACAGGATAGAGCGATTATTGAATTTCAGGAGGCACACAAATATGATCAACTGATCAATCCAAATAGGTATTTCGGTTGAGAACAGATTTACGTGCTCCATGCATATCTCCTGAAATTCAATAATCTCTCTATCCTGTGAAAAACGCACACTCCAAAGCTTAGTAGAAATTCAAATTATGAACGCAAGCCATTTGAATAATAAACCCCAGTGGAAGAATTTGCAGCGTTTTTTAAATACAAATACGTTCCACACATATACAAATTTAATAATTGTTAAGATAAATTCGCATGTACAGTGGTGTGTGTATTCAAGACCTTTTTTGATATTCTTTATATCTTCGAACGAGCCAACTTTAAATTTCACCATAACACAGAATTTTAAACTCCACAGTTGATATTGTTAACAACAGACATCTAGCATGTAAAAACCACCTAAAATCCGTTCCATTTGACCGACATTCCTTTTTACTACCAACGAAACGAAGAAAATCAACGAACAAAGCGCAAAAGACTGAGCTAGCCAGGATTATGAGAAATGAAAAACTTTGTGGTGGATTCCATGGCCCCTATTAACCCGCTTGTAATGAATCATCGGTGAGAAGGTTTCTCTCCCTCTCTTAATTTTTTCTCTTAATTTTTCTTCTTCTTTTTTTTTAGTAGCACTTAATGAGTTGAGCTCTGCAAGACACCAACAAAAAGGGGCGATCCGATAATGATTCTTTTGTTCAGAGTTTGTGGTTTAATAACTTTTCCATTTCATTCAATTTCTTTTATCTGTTTTTTTTTTTTTTTCTTTTTTTTTTCTCAAGAAACTTAGGAGCAAAAACATGCAGGGTTTTTCAATAGTTCAAATGGTAAGGATTTAGGAATTTTTCTTTTGTTTTGATTCACAATTTCTTGAGACAATTAAATTTAAGATGTACGTTGTGGAATACCTTTCTGAGACACCCAAAACTTATGATATCCCCATGGTATGGTATGGTAGCTTAATTGGATAATTTGGATAATGGAGTGGATAATTTGAATTTTACCGCTCTTTCGGTGGGCCACTCCTTTTCCCCATCTACCTCTAGACATCAGTACGGTGCATCTGATGATTTCGATCCATCCATCAGGTGATCCATCATTGACTGATAACCTGGAAGGTAAAACCTCACTCTTCCCCTTCACGAAATGAAAAAAAGGACTACCTCATGAGATCGCCGTGCAGCCGAACATCAGCTTCCTTATCCCGTCTTATGAACTTTTTAATTTAAAATATTCATCACGGAATTAACGTTTCCACATTTCATCGAGTGCTGCCGACTCGGACCAGATCATCACGACGCTGGATTTCCGATTATACTCGTTCCACGTCGTCTCGGATTCATCGCTCGAGAAAAGGAATCTGCTCAACTGGAACAAAATTCGTCGAGAATCCTGCTAGCACCTCATTTTTACCCCTCCATCTACCTTACCGTCCCAAGTACCGGCCCGAAGTTTCGTCGAATTGCATCCTCGGACACTTCCGGATCCCCCTCACTACGAGAACGCTACAAATCTCCAGATAAAATTTACCTTTTTTTGTTTGTTTCCCAGCAAACCACCAGTCCATTAATAGCAAATGCCTTTACTCCATTTCCATTTGAAATTCGAGGCAAATTTTATTATTTTTAGGTGTGCTGCATCGGTATTCCTCGACACAACTATGAACAACTACCATTATATAACACCTTAGTCTATATGCAAAGAAATTTCGTTTTGTGACCATCATATTGGTATTTGTATTAATTGTCAAGCAAGACAATACAGGCAATTTGATTTATTTAATTTTGTTGGTTGTGTTCATCTATTTAATTTAGTTTGTGGGTTCACTCCCACCAATCACGGTTGAATTAGTTCAACACAAGGTAAACTTGATAATTTCTAATTTCCCTTCTTTCCTTTCATGGTTTGTGTAAGTTTGCAAATCATAACACCAATATTCTGTGATTTTCTCGCTTCTTTGAAGGCATCGTGGAAACTCGAGTTACATTTCTGTCAAATATGACATAACTAACACTAAAACACCAACAATTCAGGAAAATAATTGTATTACGTTCAACCGCAACAGTTTGGGAACAAAACAGGAATAGGGGCATCTTAGTTCCTCTTCTCTAGCAATATTTTTCAGAATTAGTAGTACCTCCGATCCTCTTTGGATAAATTACTTTTAAAATTCCATCTCAAGTTTTTTTTTCTTATTGGTACAAAACACTCATCTATTGAAAACCCCTGCAGTTAGTTAAATGAGCATCTTGATATCATTTGCTCATCAAAATTTAACGAAATATGTATTACGTAGGTAGTAAGATCTTTGAATTATTTAAAGATGAATATGTTAGTATTATCTCTGTTATAAGGATATATAGAGTCAGTATGTTATATTATCTTTTGCCGGATAATAGATTTTAATTGTGTATTACGGTTAATTTATTTGACGTAATACTCCAAAAGCGAATGGAAAACATCTTGTCCAGTTCTATTATGGAAGAATATGAATGATTTCTAAAAAACGAAGCCTAAAATCTTCAACGACGACATCAAGTGCAGTGTGCTAGCCTAGCAGTGCTAAGCCAAAGAAACCTGGAAGGTTATGGAATCCAATAAATATCAGCTGTGTGTCTTTGTGAGCCGATACCTGCGGAGAATTTTGGGATTTTGCCAAATGCAATTTCCAATTTAAACTGTAATGTTGGATGTAGCCCATCCATGTTTCACGATCCAAGACAGTGAGGCAATGAGCAGTTTAAACGAAATCCTCGAATTGAATATTGATTCTCAACTTGGAAATCAGCTGACCATGTCCGCGACGCCTAGAGAGTTGAATATAAGGCCCCAACCTGGAACGGTTGTTTCTTCATAACTTAGTTTCATTTTTTCTAATGGAGAACAACTGAATAGCTTCCTATTGATTGAAGAAATACTTGGTTGGAAGTTAGGTATAGATTCGCTTCACGTTACGCACCCCGGACAACAGCCCTCCAAAGGAATCCGCAAGAAGAAGGATGATCCAGATAAAGCTAGAAGACACTAACAGAGAAGAGAATCTATGCCAGGATAACAGAAGTTAAAAGGAACGCGCTAAAAGAAATGGCTGGAGAGATCTTGATTCTGAATTATGCTCCCACAGGATTTGAAGGACTTGAATTACGAATGGATGAATCGTTGTTAGCATCAAACCAAGTACAACCAAGTATCAAATACGACTATAGCAATATCGTAGAAATAAATCCACTCACCTGAAACGAGCGTGAGGCGAGAATTCGTCAAAGTTCGCAGTACTCCATCCAGCTATGACACTACTGAGACTTCAACAGGTGGATGCCATGCTTTGCACAATTTGGACTGCGATGAAAATCATATTTGCCGTCTGAAAGATGGTGCCCTAAAAACAAGATGGATATGGTGCTCAACAAGTTCAATTTGAAGATATGATCCAAATAAGTTTCATAATTATTGTAAGAACTATACTTAGGGGGATGAGGGATAATACCGTGCATCGGGTAATGCCGCCCATGGCTGTTTCGGATGTTTGAATCAACAATAGAAACGTGGGAATGAGCGTCGATCTTAGAGAAAAGTCTCGACAACTAGGTTCTAGCTTTACCCTTCCTGCAAAGTTAGCCTTCTTGACGTATGTGCAATGAGTATTTTTCCGAATCGTTTGATAATATTTCTTGTTCAACGGAAATAAGCAATGTAAGTCCCATTTTCAACTCTTTTTTAGATTAGTTTTCATGTATAGACGCAGAACTTCATCATCTTTCTGAAGCACTAACCAAATTTAAGTTTTGATTGTAAATGAAGTCAGAGTGAATGAATTACGAAAAACGTTAACATTGGGGTAATGCCGCCCATCGTATCGGGGGAATGCCATGCATTTCTGAAACGTCAAAAAAAATGGTAAAGAACAACAAATGACCAACAAAGCGCCAAATTCAAATGGATTTTGATCAACTCACTATTAGCAGCAGAGATGGGGTTCAGAAGAAGAAAAAGAAGAAAGGTGGAAATCATGAAAAAAATTGAAAGACCTCAAAAAAAGAAAGAGAAGCGCAAGAGAACCAGAAGTGAGAGCAGTGACAGTGATGACTGGGGAGATATCTCTGAGGGAGACCTTTTTGTAGACACAGACGAAGATGTTGAAGAATTCTTGACTTCGTCTTTTGTGGACAGCTTATATACAATTTGCCAAGAAGCCGATAATAATTCGTCAAAGTGGAATTGCGAGCACTTCAATCACAGCAGCCACTACATGTGTTCCATGGGGCGACCTGATCACGGACTATGTGATGTACGCAAGGGTATTTTATAATTTTGTAAAGAAAGAAAAGCTAAATATTAGTGTGGGTTCAAAAAAGTTCTATATACAAGACTGTAGTTTACCTATTTCTAAGTGATCGTTCATTTTAACTATAGTTTATTGTCTGTTTCATGTTATTGTTTGTTTTCATGGTGCGGGCGGCATTACCCAACAGTGTGGGAAATGCCGACCGAAGCACTTTATCAACATTCACGGCTGTTTTTCCTTTAAAAATCCTTTTATGTAAGGGAAATGCTCAGAGATCCAAAATAGAAAGAATTCTAGAGCCATTCGTCCAAGAAAAACATTTTTATGACGTTCTGTCCCTTAACTGTATGGTTCCAAAGTTAAGTGCACGGTATTACCCCTCGTTTCCCTACATAATTGAAGTGTTTGGTTAAAGTTATAGGATTATTTTGTTATCGCACTCACTTCACTTAGCCGATGATCGAGATCCATGAAGACAATCAGGAATGACCCCAAAGCACTGGAAATAACTCTAATCCAAATCAAAAATATTTATCAAAAAATATTAAGGTATAATAATCAAATATCTTGATTTTTACTCCACTCAAATAATAAACAATTACTGTCGTTGGTCTTTTCCCCATACGCCAACTAGTTTAGCCTGATAGGCGATGCAACCTATTGAAATCAAACAAAATCTTGAAATTGTGTTGTTTTTCCTCCTACCTGCAATAACCCATCAGATAAAGCGTTGATCCAGGCTGCAGTAATTGCTGATTAAAGGCACGGATAATAAAAAAATACACATCAATTTCTTCAAACAACACAGCTTAACTGACTTAATTAAAAATACTTCGTTCAAAGTATAGAAATGAAAAGGATTGATAAAATACAGGAACGGAATTGAAAATGAATTCCACAGTAATTCTCAATTCATACCTTCATAATACTTTTCAACGAATCCATACACCCATCTTAGCCACCTTATACCATCCAGGACCACTTGTTCCGATTCCTGTCACACGCAAATAGGCAAAGAACATATATTTAACAAAATTTGTTGGTACGAGTTTATAAAGTAACAACTATCTACATATATGAAACAGATCACCACATCATGTTTCACGTATTTCCTGAATTTTTAAGAATATGTCGCCAACATGTACGTTTAGTGGTTAGAAAATTGCATAATGAATTAAACTAGCATCTTCCTTTAGAGGGAAGGTTTCGGACGCTTACAACTACTTTGTATGTTGCAGCATTCATGGGTGTGACTTTCCTGATACAAAAAATATTAAAACAAACATTCATTGTCTCTTTGTTTTTAAATAACAATTAAATTGTTATCCAAACGGAATATCGGGGTTGTTCTGATTGGTGGAATGTAGGTAGGAACTTACCTAGAAATTCACGTGCATTGAAAGCTGGGACTTACCTGGAATCAAAACGGAAGAGTAAGATACCTGTTTTATATCCTTAATACTACTCTTAAATTCATTATTCATAAGTAATGATTTCTCTTTATTGAAACCGCTTTAGATGACACAGTCATGCAGCATGACATAATGGGCGGATGCTAATTATTGATATTGTGTAACAATTGTTGTGCTTTCATCCTAATTCCGACATATCAGCAGGTGGGATTTTCCTGACTCCAACACCTAGGGTAGAAAATTCCATTATGATATGGTACACTAATACGGTAATAAACCTCTCTGTGATAATTCGCAGTGTTTTCTATATTATGTTTAACGATTTCCACGTATTTAACTTTCACTAACATTACAGGAAGAAAGATTTGACTTTTCGTTAGTTTTTATGTGACTATTGAACTTCAAAACTAGAGGAACGTTTTCAAAAAGTCTTTTAGAAACAGAAAGTTACATCTTTATTGGTAGCACAGGGTACATTATTACACGTGCGCGGCAAAAGCTATTGGCTATATAAACAAAATATTGTATTATAGGTATGAAGAGTATAGGGGAAAACTTTTTTTTTTTTTCAAAGTCCAGATTCTCATTCCAAGTGTTAAAAAACATGAAGAAGCTCATTTTAGAGCCTACTTGTGAGATGTAACGGTTCGAAATTTTAGGTGCAGGGAAAGAACCAGATTTGTCCATACGTTCAATAAATGAAGCAGTTATGTTATAATGTTCAGACTTTTTTCTATTCATATCACGAAGGAGTTCCCACGTTTATTAAGTTTTTATAATTAACGTTTATTTTATTAATAATTTCTGACAAGTGGAAATTTGTCTGAGGGTTAAAACATAAGTTTCACCATATTTCGATTCATACACTATGTCGTACACAGCCACGGGCTTCGTGAAATAAAAATATAAGGTAACGGCACCGGTAGTGGCCACTGCTCCAGTAGTGGCCATTTTAAAGTTTTTATTTGAGAAATAAGGATTCCCGGTCTCCTAGTGGCTTCAAACTTGCAGGAGGTACAGCTCATGTCATCTTGTAGTCAGAGGTTGAACTAGGAGTGCGCAGAGCATCATTGGAAATTGTGGTAAACTTCTCAATATGACCGTCCCTAGTTTCCTCGTTTGTTGGGCTGTATCCTAGAGCTTCTACTGGATAGAATCAATTTTGTTCATCTGGTATTGAATTTAATGATATTAAACACGTAAGGAGGGCAAAATGTCAAGTGGCCACTACTGAGACATGCACGTGGCCACTACTGGAAATTTCGTAATTTGATGTGGCCACTACTAGATCAAAATAAAGGTGTGAGAAAAAATTAATAAAAAATAGAAAAAATTGTTCTTTTGATAGTTTTAGGCAATGGATATGTTAGGGAAGAGTCGGGCTATATTCTAAATGAGTCCTGAAGAAAGTCAGTACTACTGTTGGCCCACAATTGTCAAAACTAAAGAAAAAAATTCTTAACTGTGGCCACTACCGGTACCGTTACCTTACGTATCCCATCCGTCGGCATTCATACTTGGAGTGCGATAAAAATGAACGGAACGCACACGGTTTGATCAAACTGTCCAAAGTTAGTCTATTAACGTATACCTACTATTAAATTCACTTATTTTAGTTGAATAATAGTTCATAAATTTAAAAATCAATCTTTCAGCGATGATCAAATTGATAGTCCTATAGATTCTTGGGTTATAATCGTAGACCCTTGTGTAGGGAGTGTTCCCAGTGGGTAATTTCTTACTGGTACATAGAAGATCTTGATATTTTATTCGAAACTTCTTGGTATTTTATTATTGTTGTCGTATTGTTTGCATTTATACATTCAAGTACAATTAACTTCTGACATTTCTAGCATTGTAAGTTGGAAATTTTCCAGAACAAATCTTTTTTGAGCTTCAGCACTATTAAACAGGTAGGTAGTTACTCTCCGTTTGTAGCAAATTCGTAAACTCAAGCACGGATATTGCCAAAAGTTTGATACAAGTTTCTACGAGGTGGTATGGAGAAAAGTTCTCGTAGAAGAGCGGTGAAGGAGTTCGATAAGCGGATCTGTCTGGCATCTAGCGGCACTGTCCGAAGTTAGACCTTAATTCGATAGACGGGGAGGTAACGCGATGGTTAGGGGAGGTCGGGGTCAAGTTCATTTTAAGACCGCTAGGTGGACAACTGAAATATGAAAGAGTATGCAGCAGACAGCCACCCAGTATTGTAATGATACACACACATATTACATTTTCTATAGACTGAAACGTGGTTAGTGTAAAATGGTAACGGTGTATGTTTGTAAGTCAAAACCCGGAGAGAAATGCGAAAAACCCATGATTCGGAATCACACACTATTACACAATAACTCTATTTTGTTCTGAGTTCATCCTTAGGGATAGTGAACTGTTGAACAAACAGTTTTACTTTAAAATTTACTTGTTATGGTCCCACATTCACGTAAAAAAACATATTCATATTCCAATTTAGTTCCATATAGTGAATGAATGAACAAATCCTCGAGTCTGGGTAAGAAACATCAATACAGTAAGGAGGTACTCTGAATATGGTTACAAAAAAAAATTATTTTTCTTTTCACAATGTGCTGGAACTATGGTTTGCGTAGTTTAGCTGAAGTTGTAATTTGCTGCAGTTGTGGGAATATTCAAAAAATCAGGGTGCTTGTGAAAACAGTGAGAGATGACTTGACATACAGTAATTTCTGATTACAGTGGAGGTAATGACAATCATAAGTCATTTTCAATGGTCGTATTCATCCGGTCTCGATCCGAAAATACACAGCATTTTTACACAAGTAACTGTAACCTGAAAACTAACTGTAACTAGATCCGTAGTTATTCTAGGTTGGCAAGTATCTGTATACGCGGGTTCTAGAAAATAACACCATCCGTAAAAGTATCCGACAAAAACCAATTCCAAGGCTTGCTCATGCTTCCTACAGTGATTGCGAGCGAATACAGTTACCTGAGCTTGCTAGTAGTAAGTTTCCAGGCGAAATGTTCAAATTTAGTTCTTGACAATGATTTCGTGAACACGTCAGCCGGCATTTTTGAAGTGATAAATATTTACGTAACAGTGTGTTAGTATGTTCAATGTTCATCGGGAATGATGAGTCGAATTCCTTTTCAACAGCGCTTTGATTATCACTGCATACAGTAGTCGCTTTGTTTTTATTCAGGACTTTCAGCTCGTTGAGAAACTGTCTTGGATAGAGCTCTACTTTAGTGGCCTCTTCAAGAGCAGTATAAACAGCTTCCACACTGGATTAGGCAATGCCTAGCCGCTTTATTGTTTTCCAGATGATAGATGCTCCTCCGAGTCTGTGAGTGCAGTTTCCCCAGTCAGCATCTGCAAACCCTCTCAAGGGTTATCCAGTTTTGTGGAACATGTTTCCATGGTTAGAAGTCCCCTTCAGATATCCCAATACTCTTTCTGCTGCTTGCCAATATTCGCCATTGTAGTTTGTGATAAATTGGTTGAGCGAATTAACCCCATAACTCATGTCTGGGAGAGTAGCTTTTGCGAGGAACATCAGTGATCTGAACAGTCGTTGATGTGTGTATTTTGACCATTCACTTGTGTCTGCTTTTTCTGGATTTCTAAGCTCCAGTCCAACTTCAACTGGATTTTAAAGTGAATACGAGTTTTCAACCCAAAACGCTCTGAAATGTTCTGCGTAAATTTCTTCTGGGACGTAAACAACATCTCCTGGTTTTGTATTGGTTAAGGGCAGGCCAATAATCCATTAAATAAATATTTTCTATAGCAGAACGTGGATATCAAAACTTTCACGAGAGCTGTCTTTTCCAATAGCAATATACGTATTCAGAATATTCCAAACCGGAAATTTACATATTGCAGATGCAAAATTTGAATTTATGGAGTGCTTCAATTCGCATTTTTTATACAATCTTTAGGAATACATTTTGGCATCATGGTTTTAGAAATTGAAAAAATTGATTTATTTAAATTTTTATACTAGGTACCTATTGTATTTTTTCTGGTCATTAGATTTATCAAATAACTAATTATTCACAGTGCGTTGGAGCGAGTGAATCGAAAAAAATTCACTTTTACTGCTGCAAAGCAAAACTGGAATGTGCCTGTAACGGATGCGTTACTTCCCAATACCTATATTTAAATGGAAGGATTGCTTTTTCATTAGTGCCACTTCGTTTTATCACCCTTGAATATTATTCATGATAATTGTATCATTGTATCGTTATTCTTATTTCCGGTTCCCTTTGTTAATAAATAAGTAAAATCGGTGCTTCTAGTTGGAACTGAAAATTTTATACCCCCCACACCAGTTCAATCAATAATTATCCTTTCAATGAATTATTCAAGTAAATACGACTTCAAACAATTTCCATAAAGAACGCGTCGGGCAATTAATTAAGGTCATCAACATTTTTCACTCTCGGTTTTCCACCCCCTCTGTTCCACTTTCTACGAAAACTCTCCATCATCAATAATCCCCAAAATCTCTCCCTATAAAATCACTCCTTATAAAATCAATCAATTCGCAACTTGGGAGATCTTGGCTCGACCCCAAACAAGTGCCGCGAGCAGAATAAGTTAGCGGTCTTTTCTTTTTCGGCGATTTTCTTATAATTTATCTGGGAGGAAGGGGGGTTCGAGGGGGTTATTGGGGCCGAAGGAGGCATTAGCGGCGTGATGGGGCGAGCCGGGCGATAAATCAAGGTGGTAAACCCCCTTTCGGACGGAAAGAAACAGATGGGGAAAAAAACGAATCGAGATATCACGAATTCCTTCAGGTGAGAAGAAAAGTCAGCGTTTGTTGAAGGAAACTAACAGCCAAAATAGCGGTTTAACGATGGAGTAATCGTTAGAGAATAGACGGTAGAATACACTAATTTGTTCAAGAGGGAAGTTCCCTTTCCACAATCCATTTTGGTTTTTTATTCAATAATAAACCATTGTAATCGCTCTGGAAGAAAAATTCTAACCCCCCTGAAAATTTCATGGTTTACGTTTCAAAGGGTGTAGAATCCGAATCTGCAATAAAAATAACGCCGTACGCACAATTTCTCCCAAACGGCTGGAGCAAAACATCTGAAATTTTCAGGAAAAATCCATCTTGGTCCGACGACGCTCCAATTCTTGAGCCAGCTCTCTCACTCAATTGAAAGTGCCCTTTAAGAGCTGTCAAAGTTTTGTAAAATCCATAAAAACCTCAAAACAAGTCGAAGCGGCCTAAATGTATGCTTATTTTCAAGAACATAGGTAGGTCAAACCATTCCCGATGTATGGCCCGATTTATGGTGCCAACATCTGCGTTTTTTGGTTTATATTGTTTGTTTGTAACCTAGTGATGCCGATAGCGTCGAGTTGTAGTGAATGTGGATTCTGGAGTGATAGCCGATACACGGGTTGAAGCATAAGTCTTATAGTTTATAGCCGATACACGGGTTGAAGCATTCTGATATGCATGAAACGCTGATAATATATAGGTAAATATTATTCAATATTATTACTGGAGTAAATAAGTATTCTTTCACTGGGGTTTATTATTCAATTGGCTTGCGTTCATGATTTGAATCTGTACTAAGCTTCGGAGTGTGCGTGTTTCATAGGTGATAGAGAGATTATTGAATTTCAGGAGATATGCATAGAGCACGTAAATCTGTTGGTTTATTATTGTTTGTTTGTAACCTAGTGATGCCGATAGCGTCGAGTTGTAGTGAATGTGGATACTGGAGTGATAGCCGATGTGGAACTTATAGTTTATAGCCGATACACGGGTTGAAGCATTCTGATTTGCATGAAACGCTGATAATATATAGGTAAGTATTATTCAATATTATTACTGGGGTAAATAAGTATTCTTTCACTGGGGTTTATTATTCAATAGGCTTGCGTTTTGAAGATAATTAAGCTATGACAAGGGCTTCCGAAGCATCAATTGGATATAAAATTTCCCAAAATAGCCTTAATCTAAATCCGCTCTCATTTTATATCCGAATCCATTCCTGGACTGATAATTTCGGTTCATTATTTCGTTATTTTCTTTGATGAACATTTGTAATCTACCGAGAAAAATAGTGGTAACCTCCGCCCCTCTCACAATTAAAATTTCTTTGTTTACGTTCACAGATGCATAGAATCCAAAAACAGAGTTCAAACGCAACAAATTATAGCGAAGGTATATTACAAAGCCAAATGAAATCTTTTCCAGACCAAATGAAACTGTGCGTGGTAATCGATGTCGGTTTTAATCGTTTAAGAACAATTGAAAAATTGAATGGAGCTACCACTGGAACTTCACTTTATACTTTACCACATTCTACAAGAGGAGGTGAGACGTTTTCATGAAGGAAGGTATTAAATTTTCAAAGGTAGGTCAACCCCAATGCCACGATAATATTATGAAAAATTTACCATAAACAAAGAGAGACAAAAAATGGGACACCTAATGAAAACTGTATCCGGTTGGAAAAGAGAAAGAGAGAGAAAAAGCAATAACCGCGAATTGCGTAGAACGGTCAACTGGGGGGGAAAAAAAACTCAAATTTGCCAAAGGGGATTCATAAATCAAAAGGGGCTCCCACCGTTTCACTTGAAACTCTCCTATTACTCTCACTGTCTCAAACAACATGTGGCAACGAGTGTGTGGAGATGGGTCCAATTACAAGCGATTATTTATTTGAGATCGCCCGACACTGTCAATATTCCCTCGGGCTAGTTCCACGATCTTTCCAAACCATTTGAAGTTGCGACGAGGGAAATTGAAACTGATTAGTTGTGAATGCAAGAGAGCGATTGATTCAAAACAAATAGGGAGAGGACTCACGCAACGTAATATGTTATCAACTCGGAGGAAAGTTATGCTTCATATAGTTATAGGACAGTATCATTTTGGTTCTTTATTTCCAATAATACACCTTTGCAATCAACGAAGAAAAAGAATTGTTCCGACTTCCCTTCCGAATTGTGGGTGTACTTTGCAAGATGTGATTAACCCTAAAACGGAGTCTATGGTAAATTATCTAAATTCGGCTCCTTCACAGCATGTGAACGGAATTGGCCACACAGCAAAGCAGAGCAGTGTGTCTCCATATCAGACCAGAATTAACTTCTAGATGTCCCAAAGACTGTAGGACTACTTTGTCCTAAATGGAACTTTGTGAACACCAACTTTTACCAATCGCAATTTATGAAACTAAACTTGTATCTAGCTAGACCGTGAAGTTCTCTCTGCTGTGCGCTCTTGGCTAGGCTTTTCATCTGGTGTCCCTAGTGCCTGTTATCCATGCGCCGGTCAAGGCCGGTGGGCTTGGCATTGGCTCTCTCATCCCTTCCATAAGCAGCCAGCGCCTGCGAGTCCTTAAGAGCTCCAGCTCGGAGGTTGCCTGCACTGCTGCTGAACTTGATTTTGACAGGCAGCAGCTGTTGCTGTTGTGATGCGATTCAGCGAATGATAAAGAACTTCGACAGTGTTCTTTAAATCTATTTAAATCCCTCAATCCTCCCAATGGGTCGAGTGGGCTTCAGAGGGTATTGGGGCCCGCGGCGACAGACATTTTCAAGCTTTCCGGGTGACATTAGCCACCGTGGTGAGGTGTTCCAGAGGTAGTCTTGGGGCAGTAGGTATCCTCTGCCGTACCTTTCGGGGTAAAAATGAGAACCTGTATCATGTGGTGCAGCTGTGTCAAAGAGCACATGGTGGCCTCATTCTCCGTCATGATGCGGTAGCCTAGCAGATAGCTGTATCATATGCCAATTGACCAGGCGAAGAAGCCTATAACGTTGCCATTACGCCCGATGGGTCTGCCGTAATCCTGGATGTCCAGGTTGTCAAATCTAATTACCCGATCCCAAGGGCCGGTTTCGGGAAAACCTGGGCGTCCTCCCACATTTATTTTGTTTAGTTTTTTTCGTTTTTATTTAATGGTGTACTCCCTCCGCCTTTGGAGGGAGATTATACGGATACCTCTGATGCTAAATAGTTCCAGAGTTATGCCCACATTGCAAAGGAGGAACATAATCCTATTGCCACTCCGCCTACGTTCTATATCTCTCATGTCATCATAGAATTATCTAATGCTTCACTAGGACCTCATGATTTCCACAAGCTACGACGCTTAACACATTTAGCGCAGCCCATACAATCCACGGATACCCTTGCACTCCTGGGCTCGTAAATGACACTTTCACGGAATGATCTATCTCGGCCTTGAGGTGAAAAATATCGATAGAACCATTATGAAAATAATTGCTATCGCTCGACTGGAGCGAGAAGGGGTCTTGTCAACACCAAAGCTGACCTTGCAGCACCTACCTCTGCTGTTGAAAATATTAGACACGTCAGCGAAGTTTAAAGCAACAGTTCCCTTACTTAAGTACTTGGTAGTGACAAAACCAAGAAACCAACCGAAACCGAAACAAACCGTGATTCTGGTTTTTAGAACGTTCCTCCGAAGGAAGGGTCCACAGAGGGGCATCCATTAAAATATAAAAACACTTTTTAGAAATACGAATTAAAACGTGATCCCAGACAATTTTCGACGTCGATGAAAATACAATGATCTGTTATAAAATTCTGAACACCTACGTTATTTTAAGTTGTTAACACTTTAGGTATTGCTACACTTATTCATAATCGAGTGAAGAATAGATTTTTCCCGGTTAAAATTTTAATTGTATATTCTGGATAGTTATTTTAAATAATATACAATATACATCAAAGTTTTACCCCCACCATCAACAATTTTTTGGTTTTTGTTTCAAGCACCAGACAATTTATAGAATTTCTGACGAGATGGGTACAAAGTACAGCTGTCTCATTTATTGTAACATGATGTACAGAATTAGTTTAAAACGTATTCTAGTCAAATTGGTTGGATGCAAGAGAAGACAATAATGAATAGGTACCTATATTAATTGCAAATTAATTTCATTAATTTATAAGAAGTTCATTAAGGCTACCAACTATCAATTTATGAGTATGTGCATAACCTAGCAATAATCCATCCGTTAGCCGTGCTGATGCTTTCAGTTGGTTAAATTCTTGGAATATGTCATTATTAGCTGTGACAAATCTATCTAAATTATATGGAAGCAGTCTTCATCCCACACAGTAATAGTTAGGTGAATACTTATGTTACACCCTCAAGTAAACTGGTGTTTTGATACCACTTGGGAAATGTTTTTTGTTGGTGTTTATTTCATTTTACCCTCTTATCCTAAAATAATGACCTAAATACACGATCGTTCCGGATTAAAGGGTTAAAAGCGGTTGACTGAACGCCCTTTCCTGAAGGGTTGGAAGATAATATTTGCATACGCCCTGCGTGAGATCAATCTCGGTAACCCATAAACAGCGGATTGTTGTGGGAGGAACTTTGATAACTTCTAACCGCTTCCTCTGGCGTTTTAATAACTAACGAGGAACACAGGGCAAACAATCTCGATATTATTATAAACCAGACTTTACATTAAATCTATCGTACTGATCTGATGAGATTCAAATACAAATAGTATGAACTGTAGTAGGAATAATGGAAGAATAACATGACTTGTTTATCGCAGCAAAGTCGGTGTACATTCATGAACGTTTGGTTCTGAATAACTAGTTAACAGAGTTAATCCAACTACCCCAGTTCTGTCTTTGAAGGTTGACTCACGACTCCGCAATAACTAATGTATAGCTCCTGGTAAACGAGAGAATATGGTCGTGTAATTTGATCATCCATTTGCCCGCTAATGGGACTCGCATTTGGAAAACGGTGAAACCCTATGCAAACTGTGGATGCAGTTTCTAGGAATAATTCCCGACTTCGTTGACCAAAAGGCATCGAGTGATTTCCAGCGAGAGATCAGACTGGGAAGAGATACGATACAGAGAACGATGTTGACCTTCAGCTTTGACTATTAAACCGTCCATGAATGTTTGAAAATGTGCAAAAGGAGCAGCAGTGGATAAATGCTCAAAATCATAACGTTTATCATTTCTGTATTAGATAAGTTATCGGATATATCCATTTTCAAATATTTGTATTATGATCTTTACATTCTACGCATGGTAAATGCCGTCCTCCAGGGCACGGGAGAGAGAGAGAGAGAGAGAGAGAGAGAGAGAGAGAGAGAGAGAGAGAGAGAGAGAGAGAGAGAGAGAGAGAGAGAGAGAGAGAGAGAGAGAGAGAGAGAGAGAGAGAGAGAGAGAGAGAGAGAGAGAGAGAGAGAATCTTTTTTATTAACAAAATTCAAACATGGTTACAAGTTATTTCTAATAATTTAACAAAACTTAGCTTTTGATTTTTTATTTATATAAATTATTACCAAGATGTACCTACTTCCTTTTATGAATCTAGAGGTGAATCATCGTAAGCGCTATAATCCTTTATAGTTCTGCGACAACATGAGCTGCGAGTCATCATTTACATAATCAGTCTAACAGCAATATTACGATAGATATATTATAGTTAGTAGACCACGGAGGTAAGTAATATTAGGGCACATCCGTCACATAGGTAAAGCCGAAATATCAGACACGAAAATAGCAAATTGAAACCAGCAGAAAGTTAAGATCTTAGCGAAAGGAAAACCGCAAAAATTGCATGGCTGAAGCATGTTCCATGTTTTTTGAATTTCAGCCGCAGGCTCTAAGGAGTAAGGAAGCGAGGCGCCTATCGTCTAGTTTTGACAACATCTCCTTTTTTGTCTAGGCAAATCTGAGGTACTCAGCGATAAAGTTGGAAATGATAAGTAAACTTTGAGAGAGAAAATAGAGATTTTCACACGGAAAAACACGGACACTTTTTTTCTTTTATTCGTACAACTTTTCATTCGGTACAATACATATTGTTACAAAACACATGATTGTTAGTATTGTAGGATCCACTATTAAACTACCTACCACAAAATATTTAATAGTCACAATACCCTCCCTTATTAATTGTTTTGTTAACCCCCATCATTTTCATGAGTTGTGAATGTCGAGGTTGATGAAGTGGCTTCGTAAAAATGTCTGCCACTTGCAACTTTGTGTCAATCTTGTTTACTTCAATTTCGTTTCCCATGACTAACTCTCGCACAAAGAAATGTCGAATTTTTATGTGCTTCGTCCGCCTGTGGTACTCCGGATTATTTGCAAGCTTCAAGGCTGCCTCGTTGTCGATGTGGAGCTGAGGTTTACTGACTTCTCCCACTAAACTCTTCAACAAGCGCTTCAGCCAAACTAGTTCACGAGCTGCTTCACTAGCTGCTACGATTTCTGCTTCTGTTGTGGGAATCGCAATTATGTTTGCCGTTGACTCAACCAGCTTACTGCCCCTTGAGTAAAGGCAAACGACTCCAGACGTCGATCTTCCAGTTTTGTCGTCTCCTCCGTGATCTGCATCACTGAAACTCTCGAGTACGCCTTGTTTGTACCCTCTGGAGTACGTCAATCCGTGGTCCATCGTTCCCTTCAGATACCTGAATATCCTCTTCACTCGCACACAGTCCTCTTGAGTTGGATTCTCCAGATTCCGAGATACTACACCAACCGCAAATGCGATGTCTGGTCTGGTCCCAACCATGAGATACATCAGAGAAACTGCTTGACGATAGGGAAACTTCACCTCCTTAGATGTAGACGCATCTTCTTCTACTTTGGTTTCTTTCAAGATTGGAGTATTCGTAGGCTTGCAGTCTTGCATACCGAATTTTTCTAAAATTTTCCGAGTATATGCAGCCTGATTTATCTTTATCACTCCATCTGCTTGGTGAACTTCAATACCGAGAAAGTATGAAGCCGATTTGGTTGTGATTTTAACTCCTTTTGTAGCTCGTTCAAAAATTCATTCTTCAGGTCCTCAGAACTTGCCGCTACTAACCCGTCATCTACGTACAGAGCTAGTAAGATTCTTTCTGCTCCTGATTTTCTCGTAAAGAGACATGGATCTGCTCCACTTTCATTGAACCCGATTTTCTTCAAATAGTCCACAAATCTCTTGTTCCAGCAACGTGGAGCTTGTTTCAATCCGTATAAACTTTTCTTCAGATGACATACACGGTTCGTTCCATCTTCAAACCCCTCCGGCTGTGACATATAGATATCCTCATTCAAATATCCGTACAAAAATGCAGTTGACACGTCAAATTGTGCCAAAACCATATTTTCGTTTGCTGCCACGCTTAAGAGAGTTCTGATGGTTCCCGTCTTGGCCACTGGACTGAATGTCTGATCGTAATCGATACCTTTCTTCTGTGAAAAGCCCTTTATTACTAGTCGAGCCTTGTATCGATCAATTGTTCCGTCAGGGTTGGTCTTCAAACGAAATACCCATTTTGATGGTATTGGTTTCTTCCCCGCAGGTAAGTGTGTCATTTCCCACACCTTGTTTTCTGCTAACGAATTCAATTCACTTTGCATTGCCTGTTTCCATTTTTCTTTTTCAGGACTTTCTATAGCTTCAGTGAATGTTGTTGGTTCTGCTACGCTGCATATGTCTGTATAAGCAGTCATAACGAAGTCTTGAAACCTCTCTGGTTTTCTGAGAATCGCTCTATCTCGTAAAACTCTGCTTGTTCCTGGTTCATCGTCGAGAGAGTCGTCATCTTCTACGCTATACCAGTCTTCCTTGTCACTTGACTCCTGCTGATCTGGTTTTGACTCAGAATCATCTTGATCTTCATTTTCCGTTTTCTGATCCAGAATCACAGGTTCGACTTCTTCAAGGGGTTTCTCGTCGAATATAACATCTCTAGATCGAAGGATCTTGTTATTGGATCTACACCAGATGCGATAACCTTCATCATTATCGTAACCCACTAGCACACCCTTTACAGCCATCTTGTTGAATTTTGTTCGTAGCTGCTTTGGAATGTGGGCATAGCACTTGCTTCCAATAATTCTGAGATGCTTGACTCTAGGCTTCTTCCCTGTCCATAGCTCATAGGGAGATTTTCCATCTACGGTCGTAGGGCCTGTCCTATTCAAAATATGAGCAGCTGAAATGATCATTTCTGCCCAGAGGCCTTGAGGCAAACCGTCGTGAGCATGCATCATCGTTCTTGCTGTCTCAACCAGAGTGCGATTTTCACGCTCACTACACCCATTTTGCTGTGGAGTGTAAGGCATCGTCAATCTCTGCTTGATCCCATGATTTTTCAATATTGATCTGATGGCGTTACTATCAAATTCACCTCCATTGTCACTCAAAAACTCCTGTACGGGGTGACCTGCTACCTTAGCCTCATTCAGCATCTGTTCCAACTTTTGTGGTACTTCTGATTTCGCCTTCATTGGATATACAAATCTAAACTTGCTGAAGTCATCCTTGAACACCACATAGTATCGACTGCCAGCTAGAGACTGTAGAAAGGGTCCTCCGACATCTGAATGAATCAGTTCACCTGGTTTCGTAGCTCTTGGTCTTGTTCCAAACTTGAGGCGATGGGCTTTCCCATAAATACAAGCCTCACACAACTCATTATTCAACTTCACGTTCACTCCCAATTCTTTAGCAATAAACGATCTGGTCCGACATGCCTCTTGTTCTGGTGTCCTAATCGTTCATGGTAGAGCTGAAGTAGATTTTGATTTGTGAGTGTGCTGACTTCTGCCTTAGGTGACTGTTTTCCACTTTTGGTTTGCATAGCTAGCTTATACAGCCCTCCACAGCGTTTTCTCACACCTACTACAACACACTGATTCTTGACTTTCAACATACAAGTCTTCTGTGTGGATGTGAAAATACTGTCTGGTTCTTTGTCCTGAGCTGAAAGTGGTGAAAATAGATTTTTCCTTATTTCAGGTACTAGCCATACATCAGTTAGAACTATCTTGTGCCAATTCCCATTCACAACAGCTTCAAGTTCAACCACACCTTGACCAATAGCTCTTATTGCCTGGCCGTTCGCAGTGGTGACTGTATGGGAAGTCGAAAATGGTTTATAAGAATTCAAAATCTCTCTTCTTGGCGTAATGTGATTGGTTGCACCATTGTCCACGTACCATCCTTCTAAATCACATTCTGCTGAAAGTACTTCGTTACTTTCTGCTGACAACGTGAATCCTGTTGCAATTGAAGCCTCTTTCTTCTGGTCTTTCGGTGGTCGACCGTCGGCAATCCATTTTCGACATTTACGGACTATATGGTTCTTCCCTTTGCAGTAATGACAAGTAAAGTCCTTTGACGGCTTTTTCTTTTGTCCCATCTGTTCTCTTGAGGAGTCCGTAGTAGCCAAAACTTCTAGATTTGCACCGTTACTCTTATGGGTCAGAGCTCTTTCAAATGCACACAGTTGGTTCGTCAAATTTTCAATAGTTCTTTCAGTTTTTGCAACCAACATCCAACTGGATTTAAAAGAAAAATAATCTTCTGGAAGAGTCCCCAGTATCTTACAGATCAAGAAAATTTCTGGAAGATCATTTCCATTCTTATCTTTGGAGATTTCTTGCTTCAGATTATTCCAGATATTCTTCAACTTGCTCATATGAGTCGCTATATCGTCTTCTGGCTGTTTCTGGTAACCAAAGAAATTCATACACAGTTCGTATGCCTTGTCCTCCGAAATTCCATCAAACAGCCGATGCAACTCATCCCAAACTTCCTTGGCTCCCGTGAAACGCATGACCTTCTGGACAGTTTCCTCCGTCATATTCGTCGTCAGAGCAAGGAGTGCATTACATTCAGCTGTATTGAAAATCTGGAGTTCTTTCTCGTAAGCTTTGGTTTCATTTAAGGAAGCGGCACCTGGTTCTTCTGGTTTTTGCAACTTGCCCTCAACTATATCCCAAGCATTGGGTATTCCTCGAAGCAAAACCGAGACCTTATATTTCCAAGTTGCCCAATTACTCTTCCCTTCAAGCAGTCCGATTCTAATAGCCTTCGCGAATTCCATTCTCACAAGTATCACTTCCTACACAGAGCACTATATCAGTTACAACACAGTTATAGCTATGCTAAACCCATAACCCGATAAAGTTGGAAATGATAAATAAACTTTGAGAGAGAAAATAGAGATTTTCACACGCAACTTTTACATTCGGTACAATACATATTGTTACAAAACACATGATTGTTAGTATTGTAGGATCCACTATTAAACTACCTACCACAAAATAGAGCGGCACTATTAATAGAGTATAATACTAACCGCCATTTTATCGTATTTGCTTCGGAGCTTGCGAAGATGAAAATAACAAATTATGAGAGAGAAGGGATGTTAACCCTTCACAGCGTTAGCCCTGAACCCTTGGGATAAAGTTAATTGGAAAGGGCTTCGAGTACAAACACGCGTTCAACTCTCGGTGAGGTTCCTTCCCTTGCAGGATATTAGCACAGCTTAGGGCACTGGGTTACATCCTACAGGTGATGTGAAGGGGGGAGGGGTCGAAAATGGCAAAAACCCCCGTTTGTTTGCGTTCGTTACCCTGAAATCCGAGAAGTGGAGTAATTTTCCTAGGAGTTCCCTATGTTGAGCCCTCTGAAGATTTTGGATATATTTGGGTGTCGGTGGTGGAGAGGGGAGGAGGCATTTGCTAGGTGATGAAAATTGGAATATTTCGCATCAACTCAGGCCCTGGGGAGAGAAGAGTATGGGGTGGTTTTTGTTACCATTTCATAATCATTAACATTACTAGTTGATAAACAATCGATAATCTGATAATCTGGGTGTGGCCCAAATCATAAATGATTTGGATAATCTCGAAAGATATAGAATACAAGCGTGTTACTACGATTCATTGGGGCCGAACTGCGACAGGATATGTTCCGGCGTACGTCAATGCCTTCAAAAGTTTAGTCGATAAGTATTGAGGGTCTATCTACGACTATTTTGATTGAGAGAGTTGACTAAGAAACATGTTACGCTAAAGCATCACAGACAATAGAAAAATTAAACTAACGGTTTCGGTCCAGTGTATACTCACATTGAATGCTCCAAAAACAAAGTACATAACGATTGGTCAAGCCCTCGATTCCGAAGTTGGACGCTATAATTTAGCTATTCAAACTTGTCTACGGGATGATGTAGCTTGCGCCTGTCCCTAGATTGAACGAGTTGCGTCTTATAAATATTTAGTAATGATTGATAGTAGACTAGATAGATAATACACATTGTAGATTATCGTGGAAGGAGCATATTCATTATTTGCACCGAAGGTTAAGGAAATTTGTCTACATATTTTTACCAGTGATAAGTTAAGACTCTTGTACACTTCCCTTTTTCAATCACTTTTGCTATTTGGAGTAAACGCTTTAGGAGAAACTCACTTACAACGGTTGATTATTTTGCAAAAGGCAGTACTGAAAGTTTATCTTTAGAAACTGAGGCGGTATTCTGCAAAGCAGCTATACCAAAGTCCTAAGGTGTTCTCACTTCGTCAAATCTATTTGGGTCGCAATAATGTTCCTTCACAAAAATCATAATTTTTTGCATCCAGTTAACTCTGTCAGCCAATACTTTTTTTTGTATAAATTTGTCAACTTTATTGTATATTTTTCTTATATTACAGTTGTGAATTGTATAAAGAACATGTAATATTATATACCACAAATAACGTGTTGCAGGTTACTGCCCACCGACAGCCCCACTAATATCCCATTGGAAAGAGTACTAGGTACTTCAAAAAGGAAACGTTATGACAAATTGATCGTTTGACGTCGAAATATCGTTCAACTCTTTAAAAAACACGCATTCCTACGTACAACGAGATGATACATTATTGTACAGAATATTCTTTTGTGCATATTAAATTGATACGGTCTCGTGCATGAATCATCAAACAGTTGAAGTGATGCGGTCATCGGGAGCGTGTAAACGTTTATTCCACGTACTACCATTTTTCAAAGGATGATGAACTCCGTTGTCGTACCTAGTTTTTGAACATTCGTGCTGTATTGTATTATCGCCTTCATATCACTGAATTGTATTTGACGTGAACATGCTGTGTTTTTTCCACCCCCTGGAGACATGCTATTTCGAAAAAAAGGTGACATGGAAACAAAGTTTGCCAAGTAGGGTGGGCAATTTAATTTCCCAGTTACTGCAACACGGACCCGTAGAATTAGTAGTTTCTATGCCACTTATTGAAACATAGAACGTAATGATGTGTACGAAACTCATATCATCTTAGTGTTATGTTTTCTAGGCTTTCTATTTTTGACTTGTATCACCATTTTGAGGGAATTGAACTGATTCGTCGAGACCAATCTGACTTACTCGTTTTGGTTCATTATTAAAAATATTGAAACTTTGGAATCCACCAAGAAAAAAATTATCACCACTTCAAAATTGGTTGGTTTACGTTTCAAGATGTGTGGGATGAGAAAATAAAATTTTAAAAAAGTCGTCCATGCGCCGTCCAGAACTGCATTCTGCCTGTAGATTAAATTTAGCAACTTGTAAATATATGCTCCTATTCAGCAACGACAAACTATATTGACCCCAAGTCTAGTCTTTGAATGTTGCAAAGAATTTTTGCGATTTTATGCGTTTTGGGTGACACATAATTTTTTGTCAGTCAAATTTCAGCTAATCAATTTGATTTTAGACCACTGTGTGATTCCCAATCGTGTCAAAAAATGAATTAGATTCGTTAATATTATTTTTCCCGTATTCTGGGACTTCAATCGTTAAATGTAGGAAAGTTTCAAATTTTACCAAATCAATTTGATTTTAGACCACTGTGTGCACGCCAATCGTGTCAAAAAATTAATTAGATTTTTCTTTATTATTTTTTTCGTAATCTGGGAACCCAAAGGTTGAATATGGACAAGTTTCAGAATTTTGTCCACCTAAATCGGTCATATTTTCCACTGTGCGGCGGTCGGACATTGAAAATTTCGAACCTGCTCACCTTGAATTTTTTTTGAAGAGGCAAAGTTTGACGGGGGTCGTGAACAATTTTAGCTGTAAACTACGTCATGTCCAATTTGAGTAAGAATTCTGCAGAGGAAATAGCTTTGAACAGAAGAGATATTATTGAGGCGAGAAAATGGACTTTGATAGACTCCCTCTTCGGTAACGCCCTCGTGGGGATAACATAAAACCTCCCCGACTCCCCAACCTGCGGTTTCTCTCTCCTACCATTTTCCGACCGCATTTTAGTATAAGCTAATCTTTTTTCAACTCTTTTTTCGTTCTTCCTCTTTTTGCCGACGAAATGGGGAGCGATGGGAGCGTGGAAATTGATTAGGCGCCAGGGATGGAAATCTAATCCTCGGACCGTACAGAAAGGAAACAGGTTACGGCCTAACATAGGAGAGGAGTGGTCTTTCTCAGTTTGTCAATAGGAAACAGTGTAGTTGTTTAATTTTTACGTATGTTCGATAGAAGTGTTTTTTAAAGCTTTTACTGCACCAAGTAATAACTCAATATTAATTTGATTTAAATTCTCTACATAATTATTGGGACTCAAGATCCATTACTCCAGTCCATATCCTTCTGAAGTCCGGAGCATTCACTTCCTACACAAGTTCATGTGGTTTTGTGCGCTTAAGGCGCCCAGTTAGTTTCTGCACATCAATAGTTTCACAGCCGTCTCATTGACATGACCTCGTAGATGAGCGGTAGCCCTCTTTTTGTTTCGTCTATGCCAGTGGTTCCCAACCTTTAGTGGCCCATCGCCCCTTTAGTTTTTCCTTGTATGCCTAATTGCTTCCGAGTCTACCAAGGTAGCGGAAGCATTGTTTTCACTTTCGGAATGTGCAATTTTTTTGTCTCCGAAATCGAAAATTCCACTCGCATTTTGCGTTTTAAACCTTTCTGAACAATTTTGGTTCCGTGTCTGTTTGTGTGTCTGTCTGTCTGTCAGCAAATCCTTGTTACGGGCAAAACTACGCGAAGTTATAGTCCGATTTTGATGAAATTTTCAGGGGTTGTGCGGGTTGGGGTGTAGATGGTCCCCTATAGGTTTCATGACCCCCGGATCAATAGTAGCCTCTGCGCATGCGCAAACGTGAAATTCTTGTTACGCGCATAACTCCGGGAGTTCTTGACCAATTTCGATGAAATTTTCAGGGATTGTTCGGTTTGATGTGTAGATGGTCCCCTATGAGTTGCATGACCCCCGAATCAATAGTAGTCTCTGCGCATGGGCAAACGTGAAATCCTTGCCACAAGCATAACTCCAGGAGTTCTTAATTGATAATAGTCAATAATAATTTTCAATGATCTATACAATCATGTTATGGAAACGAGGAAGCTATGTGCCACACCCACTTGGCAGACGTTTTTTAATTTTAAGTGTAATGTAACAATAAAGCAATTTTATTATTTAAAAAATTTTATTGCTGTTTATAAACGCAACCAAAGCAGTGTTATCCGGTCACTCCTAAATAGAAAAGAAAATAAAAAATTAAAATGTATACAGTTAAACGGTGAAAAAAAATGAAAATTTTAAAACTTTGTGTAATTTTGCCTTTTTAATGGCTGCCCGGCAACTTCAACTGTACAGTAAGTACTATTTTCATTTTTCACCCTTTGAATACTCATCGCCCCCCAATCGCCCCCAACTTATTTATCGCCCCCCTGATAATCCAAATCGCCCCCAGGTTGGGAACCACTGGTCTATGCTGTTCACTTCCAGTTCGCGGTGAAGAGCATCGTTACGAAAGTACCATGGGGCTTCAGTGATGCACGGCAGTACGGTATTCTGAAAACACTTGATAACCAAGTACTGGCTTAAGTACTTGATTATGCAGAAGCAGCTTGTTACCAATGGTCATAGAGGATTGCTTGCCAATAAGCCAGTACATTTTTCTGAATTTTATCACCAATTCGGCCTCCTTATTTTTCACATGTTCTTTCCACCTGAGCTTGCCATTCAGAGGTATTTGGCTTCATTCGCGTAGGGAATTGCCACGTTGTTGAGGTATAGTGGGATGTAGTTGATTTTGTGGTACATCTCGGAAAGATAAGATTCGAGCAGCTCGACGTACTGATACGGTAACATCTTCTTCAGTTTATATTTAAGGCCCTCGTGCCAGACCCTATCAAACGCTTGGGCTACGTCCAGGAAGATGCCTGAACATACTTTCTTCTGCTCTAATGCTTCTTCGATTTTGTTAACTACTCTATGAACCTGATCAATGGTTGAATGTTGCTGGCGAAAACCAATTGGTGTTCCGGTAGCAGCTTGCTTATTGTGATTATCTTCAGCAATCGTTTATTGATAAGCTTTTCAATCAGCGTTGACATTACTGGCAGCAATGAAATGGGCCTGCACGACGTTAGCTGGTCTGTTGGTTTCCCTGGTTGTGGGATCATAATTACTTCGGCAATCTTCCGCAACTGAGGGACGTAACGATGAAAGATGGCTGAGTTAATAATCTGAGTGATTAAAGTTTAGTAATGTTAGAATAAAATTCAAAGCGCTTATCAGAAAAAATGCAGGTGATTTATATGATGTTAAAATTTGGAATTCCAACATGTTTATGGTAATGGATTAGAAGCATGGATACTGTTAGATTCTACTTCCCTCTCATCTGATCTGATCTCCGATGGTGAAACTTGATCTTTATCTCTGATACGTTTTCCATGAGCATATCTCAACTCCTACTTTGCGAACTTGAGAAGATTTGAATATCTTGCGTATTTCACGATGCCTTGCCCATCTAGGTATTTGCCAGCAAAATTTAATAAATTTGGTGGGGGGAAGGATTTATTTATCTGAAATAAACGGATTGCAAGGGAAAAATTGCAAATTGCTAATTTCCAATGACGAAAGCCTACGCTTTGATGTGGCGCTGTGATGTGGTTTGACGCTGGCAAAGCTTAGAGAGGGTAGCAGCAAACTACTCGAGTCAACTAGCGCTTGACATGGAGGAAATTGGCATTGCCACTGCCCACCTCATAGATGCATTTAATCAGCACAGATGGGTCTGTGGTCATAGTAACGGCTGCTTCTTCAAAGCCGGTAAGATATACAGTTGATTGTAGGTTAATATACGTTATTCCACCCAGTAGAAACCATCTCTTCTTCCTCTAATAGCATGGCCCCTATTTAGCAAGATCCTACATCCTAATCCTATAATTGCGACAGTTCATGAAAATAATCATCGCCCACCTCGTCTTCAAAGACCTTCGGAAACGGAAATGGCATTCAAATCTTGTGGTTTCACAATCATGATAGCGCTTCTTACTCTAAATCCAATGTAACCAGAATCCAGCCAACACCGATACAATTATTTATCCTCAAACAAGCAACCAAAATCAATAAAATGAGCACACCTTCTGGGAAAAAGCAGTTAATAGCCCCGTACTTATCGAGTTCATTGATCAAGAAGTTGAGGAAAAGGTGTTGAAGAATGCATGAGTTTTGAGGGTCTCTATCCACAGCCTGGCCTACTGCCCAACACTAGACTAAAGAAAAGCTAATTGATGAGAATTAGAAACGATTAAAACTCAAAAGTTACCTAGTTTGACGATGTCTCTAAGGATTGATATGTTCGTCGGTGGTTTGCACTTCACGTGAGATCAAGGGATGATGCCCAGGAGATAATACAGACTACATTTCCGAATTTTGATGTACTAATTTAAGCTTTTAAAGATGAGCAACTTGCTGAAATACAATCAAGCAGTCTAACAACTCGTTCAGAACTAAGTTCCTACGTTTAACAATAAAATTGTTTAATGTCATATTTGGATAATTTTTAAATGTTCTTACTATGAAATTGAAGAAATATATGAAATGTTAATGTGTTGGGATCAAGTGAAAGAATATTGGAATTATGAATCTCAACCCTAAAAGGTGTATATGAACTTGATGTACGGATTTGAAGTATATTACTTGAATATTTAAACTAATTAATAAAAAACGGAACTGAACTATTGCTTAACAAGGAATATAAAAACTAAAATAATTTAGACATCTATTTCATGAAACACAAAGAAAAAAATTGAAATAAATAGTAATACCTACTTCTAAAAAAATAAATAAAATAGACATTTTTTAATCAATTATTGAATATTCTAGTCTGCGAAGTTCAACATTTATTGTATTAAACGGCCGTTCAACGCCCAACGATATTATTGTTGAGGCGTACATACATTAAACTTTATAGATTTTGTTTATTGATTTAGGAAATATACAATTATTTATCCATCTGTCTATCCAAGCGCTTTTTGTTATTTCTTGATACTTATTTGTTCCTAAAAAATTAATCTATTCTTACGATAAACGGAGTGTTAGGTAGTTCTACATAAATTACCTATCTTCCCCTAATTCCTTATGACTTTTCGCATCTTTGAAAGACAGTTTTTGAATGTACATTAAATTTTCTTTAAGATATCTATATTCTCACTTCTCCTATTTCAATAACTCGACTATATTTGCAACTCAAACAATAAATCATGTTTAACAACATCAACAATTTGAAAATTTCGAAAAACACCGGCGTCAATGAAAGCAGACCTAAGAACTGTTTAATCACACAACTTCTCCATTTCTTCATCTTTCCAACGTTCGATCCGGGTATTTTTCGAGAAATCTCAAGTGGGAAGTGTATGAACGATAGGTAATATCTGTTTGAGAAGTCGGTATTATCAAACTATACAATCTTTAAATGTATTCTAACTATTTAAATGTCATAAGTGAATGATTAATTTCATCTATCTCAAATTAGAATGTTTTATTTTTTATAATGATTCACCTATTAGTATTCACCCTGTTCAGCACCGTCTAGAACACAGAAGGCTTCACCCTACCCCACATTTCAAGTGAATCACCTTGTCGCGTGCTACAACCTAATGATTCATACAAACTTGTATCCTAATGAAGATGAAAAAAAAATTTTGAGAAAAGAAAGTTTCACTGGAATAGTGTTTAGAAGTTTATCAGATGTGTGTTCCAATAAGTGAGGTTGATTTATTGCTGCAAGAAGGCGCTTACTCCTATAATAACGAGGTCGTACAAGAAAATGGAGTGTAGAACAAAAAGTGACTTTAAAATCTCAAATCGTTGATTTGTCTTAAAAGTTTAGCAAATCAACTGCCATGAATTTTTTTTACTATCAATAATATTTTATTTATCAAACAAGGATTTTACGTTGTTTGTCAATTTTTTAGCACATTTCAGCACATTTTTTTTATTTTATCAATTTATTGTGCTAAAAATCGATTTGATATCAAACGAACTCAACATTTCTCATGGAGGACTTCCCGTATATTTTTGGGAAAAGAACATATTTTATCTCTATTCGAAGAAAAACGCAAAAAACGAACAGGGCCTTACAGAAAAATTTCTGAAACATGGGTCTACAAATAAAATAGGGCTAGTGAAAACCCCAAAAGGTATATATATAAGTATATTTTTCATTTATCAATTTTTTTGTTATTTTTTTAAATTCATTAAAAAATTACAATGAAATAATTCGTTGTATAAAAAAAAGTCAGACTTCGACACAACCTTCAGAACCTGGTGGTGAATCAAATTTAGAGTGGAATGCCGCCATCCTTGTTCCGATCTAGGTTCATTGCCGAGATATAACTTTTTGAAAGAAAAAGTTTTTTTTTTTATGTTTTCTCCCAAAAACACCTGAGTTTATTCCTTTGAACTCGAAATTTTTTATGCGTTTGACATCATATATTTTAAATGAACACAAATGCCTTTTGAGACTGTGAATATCCCCTCGTGCGAGTGGTCACAATGGTTTCCTCCATTTTCTAAAACCGGTCATTGCAGCACGAAATTGAGGAAACCAAAACGTTTCCTTAAAAACGTTAAAAGGGCGGCTTGTAGGACGCGTGTGAAGGCCTTCCTGCAGCAGGTGTTCTTACAGACCTTGTCCGATGGTCCGTTCCCATCGGACTAACCTGCCGTATGGCTTCCCCCGCATTATGGTCCTGCAAGGTCCGAGCGTGTGTGAAGCTACCGGACGACCTTTCGTGTTCTTATCGCATCCCAGAAGAGAAAAATATACCATCACACCTCTTTTCATTCCGGCCTTATCAATATATTGTATAAAAATGCTGTATTCAGTGCTTTATAACCAATGGATAGGCAAATGGGGTCGTGTTTAGTGGCATTTTGCTTAATTATCTTCAATTATGACCCATTGCAACTAAGAAAACATAGTTTTAACCAAAAAATGATCGGAGAAATGAATATTTTTATCAACATGTTTAGGTGACGTGCCATTTTCAAAGTACTGGTTCACGCTGAGGCGAATGACGCAGGTCACAGAGTTACAAGATGTGTTACTTGTGATAAATCAGTTAAATTGTTGTCCATAAATCGGGAAAAATGTATTTCCTATGGGCATGTGGAGCGGTATTTTGGTAGTACCTACTTATTTCTTCTCGAGTCATGTGCAACTAGAAGTGTGTGTTTTGGGCCTAATAAGAGACCGTGTTTTGGGCATATGAGTAAAGAACTTCGTCGCACTCCCCACTTCTTGACACAGGATTGTGAATTGGCCCCTCAAACTTGAGAAACATGAGATAGTACACGAAAAAACAGGTTTTGACCGAGGAAACAAGAATATTTAAAAAATGCACTGTTTCAAAAAATCATTGCTCTTCAATGATAATAAGTTAGAAACAAGCGTATTGCAACATTCTTCTCCAAATTTATAGTACGAAAAGGTTGACCTCAAGACATTTTTTGATAAATCGAGCCGTTTCATAAGTAAATCTTGAATGAATATAATAAACTGTTATTTTCATTTTTTTTGCCATTTTCACTATATGACTTCATCCATGGACCACGTGTATGGGAACATTTTGATCGTCGTTGAATTTCATGCAGAATTTTCTTATTTGTTTAATTTTCCGTTGAAAGAATTACAGTTTTGGGGACACCCTTTATGTGTGAGATGAAAATTTCAGGAAGCATTCCAGAATGCGTCAAAATAACCCCCCCCCCCCCCCCTATCCCACTCAGAAAAAAATTTAATCAATAACATTTTTTAATTGCTTAGGCCATTGCAATAGTTCAATTTTCTTAGGAAAATTTGATGAATATGATATTTATATTAAATCGTTCATATTTATTTAGATGATGTTTTATTCATTCAGCTCTGTTAAGCATGGTGTACTTCCATTGTTACGATTACTTCACTATACCATTTGGAGAAATAGCGATAGAGAAAGGCTAAACCCAGCTCACAAACGACTGCATAATAATTAAACAAATCCGCTCTCATCGCTTAGAATTAGATAAAGGCTTGCGAACAGCTTCGAAACTTCTTGGGGGAGGTGGTGAAGTTGGGGTTTAGCCGTTACAGGCAGCTAAGTCAGTTTGGCTAAGTTAGTAGGGCGCCGGTGGAATCGATAACTGTAAACGCATCTGATTCATAGGTAGCTCCTCTCCGATCGAAGTCTCGCCGTTTACCCATTCACCGATTAGCACCCCGGGCAACCAGACATAAACGCTCGCTTTACCTACTGCCAATAATGTTATTGTTCGGCGGAAATAACAAGTCGTTTGAGTGAAATTAGGTCAATGCGGTGGTTTCGTCAATGTTTTGAAAGGAGCTTTTACTTTTAAGACAACTTATAACCAGTGGCATAGCAAAGCTGGGAGGGGGGAGCGTCTACAGTAGCATTCAAGCAGTTCAATTGCTGTTTTCATTTTTGCCTAGATTTAGCCAAAGATAAATGTGTCGACAGATAAGGATATCAAAATTGATCGAATGGAAAGATTCATTACCTATAGTTCAATAGATCCCTATTTAAATAAATTTCAAGGAAAAGCAGGTACTATGTTTCTACCTTGCAATCTATAAATTAAGACAATAATTTATTATTTTTTTGGTAGACACAAAATGAACTGGTCATCGACTTATCACTTCCCATCATTATAACTTGTTGCGCGTTACTCGTTACTTCGGCACCAAATTTTCCTGTAATCCTGTCTACTATCAAGTAGCACAATCTTGGACAAGAAGTAACATTACAGTACTTGTAACCACTAGCGACAGTACACTAACCGTCTCAAAAAGTACACTAACCGAAATGATAAACAATGATGCTACAAGGTTTAAATCTTTTATCAGATGGTTAACACAACGAATGTCTTGGTCGTTCGATTCGAGCATTCTGATCGATTTCAATCACCAGTGGTTGGTGATTCACCACTGACGTTTGGTTTGCCTTAGATTCTATTAATTTTATCTTACCATTACTACTCCTGAGATTCAAACCAAAATCCAGGAATGATCAAGACTTTTTGAGTTAGAAAAACGTAATAATAGTAAGGAGGACAATATCGACGCTACTTCATTGAATCGAACAATCGAAATTGGCTAGATTTTAATGGGAAGGCTAACATGGTTTTGATTCCCCACTAAGGTTGCAGAATGTTTCTGAAAGTCAGAAAACGAGGATAATATGGCAGTAGGAAATGAAGTGGGATAAGACAGCTCATGGTTTCAAGTTTTTATGTACTGGTTATGACGATTGGCTGACCCGAAATGAAGTGAGGGAATGAACCAGTTTTCCCAATATTTCAGTTTATTGGTTTTTCTTACGTGGAAAACGAATGCGAGCGACCAACGCGATCTGTTAGCGCGATCAAACAGTACAATCCTATGGAAGTGTCTTACGTAGCAACGCGGCGTCGCGGTAGTCGCTCGCGTCGCGTGGTTTGATTTTCAAATCGGTTTGAATTTTGTCGCGTAATCGCGTTATTATTTGTTTACGTTTTTGTAGGTTAACCTGCTATTGTTGACATTCTTCATTCGTCTTTGATATTGCTTTTTTAGTCAATTATTGCCTTTTTGGCTTGCTTTAAATGTTCATCATGGAAGCGATAATACCGGAAGTGCAAAAAAGAGAAGTTTTGTTGAACAAAAAAGCAAGATATATAAAAACAGGAGGCTCTTGGGATGCTGTAGCGAAAGAGACAAGTTTTTCAAGTAAGTTAAAACACCATTTAATAAATTATTTCTTGTAAATGAATACACCGTTCAATTATCTGATAAATTCCCTGTAAAATATTGACAAAAGTTGTTCCGGAGAGAAATTACCGAGTCAGATCCACGATTGTGACTTTTCGCCTGTTGTGTTTCACTTGTCATGCCAAATGATGCGACTGATTGTTAGTAGTAATTTTTCAGAATATAAAATAAAACTGGTATAAAATTACACTGGAGGAATCTGTAAATATGGCGTATCCCACTTCGGCGACTAACGCGATGTGTAACCTCACGTAAGACACACGTTTTCGAATCGTACGCGATTCGTCAAAATCGAGTCGCTCGCTCGCTCGCGTCGCCCGCGTTTGTTCTCCACGGAAGACACGGCCTTATAGTTGCCATCTTACTGTCTGATGGCTGCGGTGATTTCGGTCCGTTCATATGGCAATTATAATATACACGGTGTTGAGGCCTACCTCATAACCAATCAGAAAATAATAGATTTCTTAGTCGCGAGGCAACCAGACGCATAACAGGCGTGCATTGCATCTTTCAATTGAAGGTTAAGTAGGTATTGATGCTGATGGTAGTAATATGAAATAAATTTTCCTCACTGGGACGTTCCAAGACTTATCCATGTTCAAAAAAAAAATGTTACTTGTTTTTCTTCATGGTTCCACCCGTTATTCTTTCCTTAATTCCACTCGGAGATGGTTTTGGTATTATGTTTGATACAGTTCTTGATTTGAAATCCCGTTATCTGGACAATTGTGTGGATGAATCTATTGACGGAGAAGCTTCAAGTCAGCTCCCCTTCTGACAACAACCTGGTATCAAATTAGTGCTGCATGTTCCAATGTTGACTTAATAATATGGAGCATTGTCTTCTCGCATAACTGTGTGGATCCAGACAGCACAAAGCATAGCCCATATACCTCTAGCCTTATTGATTCTGGAGGAAACTCCAGAAACTCCACAATCTGCTGCAATCTCGTTACGTGTGGGAACGCATTCCTTCCTCAATCCGCTCATTAACGGCTGAGAAGTCTATAGGGCGGAGGACATCGGCTTTTTAAGGCCTTTTATTGAGGCTTTTAGTAGTAGTGCGTGGTATTATCTCTTACGCCGTGTCCTACGTGAGCGGGTGCCGCGCGATACGAGAGGGTCGGGCGGGTTGAGCGTTTACCGAGGGGCGGGCGATTTTTCCGATCAAACCACGACAACTGAGTTGAGCGTCCTACGTACACACGCTCTAGCGGAAATCGCTAACACGCACACGCTACACGCGGCTCGAAATCAAATCGGTTTGATTTTTCCCCGCTCTACCCGCTACAAACGCGCGTGTTACAGCTGTTCTTTGTCAAGTTGTGTTCCACAAGTTGTTCATTTATCTTGTTTCAATAGTGTTTGCGAGGTTTGTCAAAGAAATGTAGGTGTAGGTAATTAATGAAATACGAAAACGCCCTCATTTGGAATAAAAGAAACCCTCATCACAAAAATAGGATTCGAAGCTGCTGGGAGGAAGTCAGCAAGGTTATGAGAATCCCAGAATGAATTCTGGTCTTATCGCCTCCGTTCAAATAATCGAATCTTGTTACTTCCATTCTTGTGATAGGATCTGAAAATCGACTGTTCCTGAGCTCTTTGTATGGTGGAATTACCGAACTCGCTTTCTTGAGTAATAAATTTCGTAGTCGTTTGTGTCCATTACAAATGTAATTAATCAACGCTTACTGGATAAGGCCAACAAAAATTGTCTTTAATCAAATAATTTAATTGTCAATCAAATAATTTAATTGGCAATCTTTAATCAAATAGTCCCGAAAAAACACTGATATTAGTCGGGAATATCGTTTAAAAAATCGTATTCGATTGGCACGGTAACCTAACTAAAACGCGCTCTCCTCCATTTGCGGTATCGCCCGCACATAGGACACTAGTGGAATTTCTCGCTGTAAACGCTGGCACTCGCGTAAATCGCCGTAGCGCTGAAATCGCCCGACTCCCGCTCACTTGGGACGAGGCTAAGTTCCGTTGAAGACGGCGCACTGGATATACAGTACCCGCACGACCGCTCGGTGAAGGGGGGTGGCTTCGACGCCTGGCCGGTTCTCACTGCAAACCTCGAAAGTTGAAAATTCATGAGTGAAATGACGGATTCTCTCAATCTTAAGTCTCCAATATCTAGTTTAAATTTGAATTTAGTTTAAAATTATTCATTAGGAAAAATTTCCCAAAATTATAAGTATGAGTAAATTTTATAACAATCATTGTCTTAATGTCACACTTTTGTTAAATCAAATCGACATTTTCCTGTATGCAGAGAAATCAAATACTTGTTTCTTTGCTTCATGGTTCCACCCGTTATTCTTCCTTCTAAAGAATATCCTTCTATTCAAACTTGAGTTGTGGAACCTTAGGATTGTTCGCATTTTTTAAGATTTTTTTAGTACATTTACGTGATATGTAGGTAATACTTCACTGAGGTAAAGCTTCATTTGTCAATGTTTTTGAACGATTTTTAGTACTGTTGTCCTAAAACAATATGAATTCATCGTCTTTCAGGCATTTTTAACAATTGTTTTACTTCTTTTTTCAAGTATGGCTGAATAAATATGACTTCAGCATAAAGCATTTAGGGGAAATGAAACTTATTCCTCTAAAACCAAAATTTCTGCACGCATTTTACGTTTTCGAACATTCTGAACAACTTTCGTTCCATGTCGGTCGGTCTGTCTGAGTGTATCCGTTTGTATATATGCGAATCCTTCTAGCAAGTTCAATAGCTGGTATTTTTATCCGATTAAAATGAAATTGTCAGGGAATGAGAGAGTAAAGCCGTAGATGGTCCCCTAAGAATGCATTGCTCAAAAAATGCCCCCCCAGCACAATTTTGACAGGTCCTAGCGGTCTGATCTCACTCAAATTTGGAGTGAAGTTAGAAAAAATTTTGATTAATGATCGTATAAAAATTTCAATTCGATAGTGTCATTATAGGTGAACTTATAGGTGGCATGTGTGAACTTGAAATCATTGGAACAAGTTTAATTGCCCAGTTTGCATCCGACTTTTGATAATATAAAGGAAATGTTCGAGTTGGACTGCAGATGGTAACCTACGAACTTCATCCCCCTAAATTAATTACGAAAACGGCCCTCATTTGGAATAAAAGAAACCCTCATTACAAAAATAGGATGAAGAGTCGAAGCTGCTGGGAGGAAGTCAGAAAGGTTATGAGAATCACCAGGATGATTTTCTCCATCAAATAATCGAATGTTGTTAATTCCATTCTTGTATATGATGTGAACAGATCTCTACTGTTCCTAAGCTCTGTGTAAAGGGGGTGGAATTCCCCTAACTCTGTTCGTGAGTTATAAATTTCGTTGGTCGTTTGCCTCTGCAATCGTCTATTAGAAATGTAATTAATCAACGCTGTACTGTATGAGGCCAACAAAAATCGTCTTCGATTAAAAAGTTCAGAAGAAACACTCATACTGGGGAAGAATATCTTTGGAAAAAAGCGTATTCGAATGGCACGGTAACCTAACTAAAACGCGCTCTCCTCCATTCGCGGCATCGCCCGCACATAGGACACTAGTAGCGTTTCCCGCTGTAAACGCTGTAAACGCCGGTCCCGCTGGTAACGCTGAAATCGCCCGACTCCCGCTCACGTAGGACGGGGCATTACTCCTGACCACTCCTTACATCGATTTTTAGAGGGAATCTCCAGGAAGAGGTAGAGTCCATGATTTTGAAAATACATATACTAGAGGACAAGTTATTTCATCAGGTATATTGATCTATCTAGGTCCTAGATCCTAGGAAAATAGGTACCTTCCTGATAGTACAAGAATTCATTTAAATAGATAAATTTACTTACCTGAATGAAAATACACCCCATTTTACTTTCTTGTTTTTTCAAACCGTTTTTGAAAAGTATAACAAAGAGGTGATAGAATGGACTAAGGCGATAAGCCTGCAACGTACAGACCGCTAAAGATACAAAACTTCAGGTTGTTTTTCAAGCTTAGCGTTTTCAAGAAATGGGAAGGGGCAACCATCTATATCCATAACACAAGTCAATATTGAAAAACCGCTGCAAATTATTTCACAGAGGTTTATCATTTATGATCCGATAACAACCCTTTGCCACTTTTTTTTTCGAAACCGATAAGGAATATTTTATTTACTCGTGTTTCCTAGCCCGTTATCTACTAGTGAGCGCTGTAATTAAGGACGTAAATTCCAAGAAATATAAGCCATATTTATTCAGGTTTATCCAAACGAAAACCTCCAACGTCGCGCTCATTTCCACCCGTACCACTCATGGCTATGGGGTAAATCTCATTCGATGCTATGTCCAGAATTACTTGGAAAAAGATACCTCACACACCTACGTTACAAAACCCCCAGGAACCCCCATTTTCCGTCCATATCACCCATGGGCGAGAAGCTACGAGTCTTGAAAAAATATACCACAAATTCTGGAAGCTTAAGGAGTATAATGTAAACATTTCAAATTATTTGGAATGTTTTTGGACTTTTTGCCACCTAAATTCACAAACTCGACACACAGAAAGAAAATCGATAAATTGCTCATCCTCCCGATATCTATTAATATTTAAGGTGTCGTACCTGACAATGATTGTGTAATATACCTTAGAACCACAGAGCAGAACCTTAGCCTCCAAATCAAGTGAGTACACCCTCTAGAAGCCCAAAACTCTTGTACTATTTACTCGCGGAGCAAAGACAAGTTTATCACCCTTATTTGAGTGGAAACAGTTATCTTGAGTAATGAAATACGTAGTTCAAATCTGATTTCAATAAATTTCTACAGCAAATGCGAAGATCGACTTACACAGTGAAGTGGTAGACGAAACATTTCCATCCCGACGGCCGCTCGAGGAAATTGTAAACTTTCCCTTGGAAAGTCGCCCCGGCCCGGCGATGCTCCTTCCCCAGGTACCGATTCTCAAATTTCCTTTCTTGGAGGAGAGTTCTCGGATCCAAACCTAAAAAGAATAACAACGCATTAATTTACAGCGAGCAAATGTAGATCAGAGGTCCTGATGCCGAAACAAGGCCTGAACTTCGTTTCTCACTTCATACTAATGCTTCACCCACCGTTGCCCAGTTAGAGCAATAGAAGTAGAAGAAACGCTTAATTAAGTAACCAGTGTTCCAAATAATCCAAAAATTGTTTAACAACATGAAATATGACAATGGATCTAAGTTCTGCCGGAGAGTACCCTAGACCACTAACAATAAAAATATCTATGCTGTACAAAAGTTTGACAAAACATCATCGATATATAAAGAAGCCCAAAACAAGATGGGCTGCATACATGGTCTGGTATCTGGAGTAAATATAATCCAAAATGTGATACTCAATCGAATCACCAGTTAAACTTTCTGATCAGTTTCGACCTATAACGCCATGGTACCAAACAGAAACTTCCCACATGACCCATACAATCACCATTCAGCAGCGGCACCGCACGATTCCTGCGATTAACCCATGACCCAAGGCACCCCAAGTACTCCTCAACTCTCCAAATACTCAGCAGACACTATGAATGTGGTGCACATCTTCTGGCACCCTCATATTCATACATACGTCTGACTTCTCTTCTATGTCTGACCGTTAGGATTGAACAATGGAATCAGTCCAAGAATCGAGCCTCTTAATTTCTCCACCCACCCCTTACTTCCAATGGCGTTCAGGGATTCTAATCCATAAAATTTAGTGAGAGCCATGTGAAATTGAGCTCGCTTCATAAGGAGTTGAGGCCAAAATCTCTTCATGATGCTGTACCCTCCACAATTCCACCAGATCACCCAGCTGTACTACATCGGTGGTTAGGAAATAGGTGAAGGATTCACACTCATCATTGCTCAAAGTTCCAGCTTGAATCCTGTGATTCGTTCATCTTTTTACCTGCTTCCGAAAGGAGGGAGTTATTCAGTCGGCTTATACGAATATTATTCTGTATGTATGTTTCATTATATGTATTTCATATTATGTATGTATATTCTCAATTGATTTCTGTCGGGTTGTGCCATCCAATATTTCCATCGTTGAGTACTTGCCCGTAAGTAGTAACTAACGCACACACTAAAACAAAAACTTCGTTCTTTCTACAAAAAAAAAAAAAAAAAATAGCTATTTGAAAAAAAAAGGTGAGTACCTACGTTAGACAACATTTTTTGAGTACAGGAAATCTGTAAATTTTTGAAAAATCTACTGAAAGGTTGCTAACAAACTAAAAGTCGATAAATTCCTATTTTTAACAAAATATCACTCAAAAACTGTTTTTCAAATACTAGTTAGAACAATCAAACAAATTGCTTAAATTTGACTAAAACGTGCTATCAAAAATCGTTGATTGGAAAAAAACATAGACGTACAATTGAAAAACTAAGATGAATCACACCATTATTATAATTAACCCCTGTAAAACTTCAATTCCCCATTTCTTTAGAACCCCCCAAATTGATAAAATTGAAACCATCGCTTCCGAAATTTTCTCATGGAACTGGAACTCACTTTGCATAACTGGAACTTACTGCTTTTTTTGGGGTTAACGTTTCGATTTTGGGGTCTGAAGTTGCCTAGCCATTGAGAAAACTACCCAAAAATACAATTCCTTTCGAATCATAACGTTTTTTGTTCAAACTCGAAGTGCAGATTTTTTATGATAATGCCCTATTTATTTTATTTACGATTTGTTTATCAATAACTATTGAGCATAAACAAAACAAATATTGGTTGACACTGGTGAAACTCCAGGACTAATAGAAGCTTTGATGAAATTACTGAACTCTATGGATTTGTTAAGAATGGTGTGGAGATATTCTGTATGTCTGACATATAATCATCCCCATAGCGTAAAGTACATAGTTTGCGTTAAATGCTGAAGTCAATTTATAAAAATACAAGCAGAAACAGCTGTGTTCTTTATAGAATAAGCTGTGGGACTCCTTTTATTTCTACGTAACGAAATTTTTGTTGTCATTACTAATTTCCATTACAGGATTCTGGTATATAAGCGATACGTTGGGTGATAGATGTAGATAGTTATTACTTGAAGTTAATTATTATTATTATTATTATTGTAAGGCACTATGGTCCTTCTCAACAATAGATGACCACTCCTTGCAATCAGCCGCCTGATCCATCTTCTGAATCCTCCATCTTCTCACACGAATGGCCCTGAGATCCTCCTGTACATTCGTGCCATTTAAGAGGGTTTTTGGATGTCTCCTGCTGGCATCCACTCTACATGGCCAAGCCATCTAAGTCGGCTGCGTTTGATGACTGCCACAATATCAGGCTGATCATACAAAGCTTATGCCGAATTCGCCATTCACCTAATTCACATAGGTACTGGGCTATGTATTTTACGAACAACAATTTCCCAACAATTCAAGAGGCGTTCATTGGATTTCGTGAGGAGCCATGACTCGCTTGCGTAAGTCACCACTGGTCTAACAATGGTTTTGTAGACAGTTAGCTTTGCTTTACGAGAAAGCTACCGGAAATTGAGAGCTTTCTGCATAATCCAAAAGCATCTGCTTCCTGCGGCTAATCTCGGGTTGATTTCATTGGTGACTTCATTATCCTTAGTTACAATGACTCCTAGATACTTGAACTGATCGCTAGAGAAGAAGCTGTGTTCTAGGATGTTAAGAGATTTTTCTGGCGGAGCTGAGTTTCTGGATGTTTTCATATAGACCGTCTAATTGAAGTGAATGTAGACAATTATATTTTATGGACTCCGTTTAATAACTATCTAATGATCAGTGATCTAAAAAGAACGGTAGCCTGACATGGAAATATAAAACTTTACATATACGACTTCTCTTTAGTCATAAGTTTGCTAATACCTATACCTCGTACCTAAGTTCATGCAATAATAACTCAATGTTATGGTTGTTACTATGAACACCGTGTGGTTGTAAATCCCCGTCAAAGAATGCAGCTAATAACATTCATTCATTTCTGCTCGGTGGAAGTTTTTACATCGTTAGCCGCCCCCAGAGAACACTTAAAAAAACCGGTCGGGACCCTCAAGGGAGACGGGAGTCGTACATTTTTTAAAAGGAACAACCCAATAGGGAGGGATTTTCGTGTCCCGCCCCTCTCTCGAAACCAATCAATGGGAGGGAGAGGGCACTTGTTGATTTCGCGAAGTGATAGGCATCACGCGACCGACTCGAGGTTTAATGGGCGGGTCGACCCATCTGACAGAATAAACCATCACGGCGTGCCCCGCTTTTCCTGGTTGTCTAGATCTCGAGGGAAAAGTCCGCATTGTCAGCGTCTCAGTTAGTTGGAGATCGATTGTAGCGGAGGACAATGGGTTTGTTTGTGGCAACATCTCAGGCGCTGACTCGTAATCAGCTCTTATCAGACGATATCAATCCCACCTGAAAGCAGTTCAGCAGGACTGAAGAGTCACTGTCCCTAATCCAGGGGTCTTCAAACTACGGCCCCCCGGTCTACTAGGTTTGGTACGGCCCTCCGCCCGCGGGAAAACATGGATGGATGGAAAACTTTAGTAAACCGCCAGAACGTGATGACTTCAAGAGTTTTGCCAGACAAATTATATCAATTTTTGGTTCAACATATCTATGCGAACAGAAGTTTTCAAAAATGACACATGTCATATCCAAATATCGAGCAATGCTTTCAGAAGAACACTTGAAAAAATTTGCTTACGATTGGAACAACAAACTATGATCCTTAGTGGAAAGACCTTGTAAGCGCAAAACAATTGCACCCATCACATTAGATTGGTTTGATAGATGAATTTGAATTTTTTCAAACTCGTCTAGGAGTGCTTAAAAACACTGTTTTCAAGTCTCTAATTCTAAAAATTTCCCGGCGGAAGCCCCCGTTACCCCTTCAGCTGGGGACCTAGCCCCCCCAGACCTTGTTGGCCCGCCCCACCACCTTCAAATTATGACATAGCCCTTGGGGCAAATAGTTTGGAGACCCCTGCCCTAATCCATCCCTAGGTAGGATTCTAAAAAAAATTGTAAAATTGTAATTGTATTGTTGTTGTCCAGATTCCTTCAGATATAGGAGATCTTGCGTTGAATTTCTTCTTTAATATTTTAAATAGTACCTAATGTGCACAATAATTATGGTCAATCGTGCACCTATGTTTCTATCCTAAAATGTGAAGCTTATAGATTTTGTAAAAACCTCTGGAAAACGCCTTTTTTTCAACTTTTGATCTCATTTTCGAAATCAGCGCTGTTTCCTAGCCATCTTACGCATTTTCATAATTAAACGAAAAAGGTCAGGACCTGTTGCTGATTTTTCTCCTCGGTTGTTTTCAAAGGTTTAACATTGAATGTAACCTCATTCTATGAAGTTGAAGGGGCAGGACCTACAGTACCATCATGCCCGGAAGGTCGTGCGGGTACTGTATAACCTAGCGCCGTCCTAATATTGTTCACCTGACCATTACGAGGATTTCCTCATTCGAAAACCGACCGAGATAGATCTATTCTTAGAAAACATCGTAATTGATTAGAGTTCATTCTAAGCTGAAAGATTTCTTCGTCTCATGATTTCTAATCATAGACAAATGAATGGATCCTTTTCTTCCATGATGTTGACAAGCATTTAATGCTTGCGTACGGGTCTGCAACACATCGTTTGCAGCGTTTGTTCGCTGATCGTTTTGAAGTGGAAGAAGTACGGAAATGGTTGAAACTAATAAACCAAAACAAAATGTCCCATTATTGGTATCGCGTCAACAAGTTTTTGTGACGATTTTTCAATTTATGTGCCAAAGCAAAGACATAAAAATGTCAAGAAAAACGTAGTTCAACCTTTACAAAAATGAAATAATTTGTCTTCTAACGTGAATGTAACGCCTAGAAACTCATTTGAAAGTTTGTAACTACAAGAATCATCATTACTGCTTACCATTGGTTTTTGCCCCTCTAAGGGAAGCAAACAAGGGAATTTCGCAAGACAGCCGGTTTTAGAAGTGGGTGGCAATATAAGAGTGGGAGCTAGCAAAAAGAGAGTTCATCATTCGGTTGCGTATTTGTAGGTCTTTTGTATTTAGTTAACCTTAAAATGGCTTTAGAAAATAAACCACGGTGTTCCAGAAACTTCTTCGGAAAAGGCAAGCTCACAAACTCCAAATTCACATTACCACCATCAAATCATTGAATTGATAAAATTTGAGATTTTGGATTTGAAATTGTGATTCGTGTTGCTCATTGTGATCCCTGGAAGCCATTTGCAGTTTTAGAAGAAATTTGGAGATGTTCCATTGTCGTACGATTTCTGCATTAGAAATTGCGCTTTTTTGAGAATCAACCAGGATTTAAGAAGATAATATTCTGTTACGGCTAACGCGTTTCCTTAGTGCATAATTTCATAGCAAACTTTTTGTAAATTAGATGCAGGATCAATTCTGGAATTTACTAAGTGCCTTAGTGGGTCAGCTTGTAACAGCTAAGAGATGGATAGTTGATGCGAAGATGAGCGAGTACCCACCGTGAAATTAGCCTTCCCGTCTGATTATGAAATTATTCACTTCAGACCCCCGAACCTGGGAGGGACAACCCGACCCGAACAAGACCCTGCGACCGTCGTTGTTGTTGGGCGGAAGCTGCCTTAGGAGAGCTCGAGGCCAATTAATTCCTAATATCCTTCCGCGCAAGTTAGCTCATAGTACGTGGATTTCCAGCACGGACCGCCGTTATATCGCGTTATGACGCGTTGGGGTTTGTGGCTCCTGCAGGGATAATAGCCTGCAAAAATATTCATATGGAGGGGATTCTGGAAGTTTCGAGCAACATGGCGGACTATCTAGTGATGCCGGGTGGTGCGTATTTTGAAACTTGTCGTTGGGTAAGTAGTCAGACAGCTGCCAGTTGGTTTGGCTTGGTGGGGAATGTTTGCTTCCGTGGTTGCTGTGATAAAGAATATTGCGCCAAAATCAAATTTTCGTTAAGAACAACTCTATTTCCATGTATGTCTGTGTATATGTCTGATCTTGTGACCACAAATCTTTATAATCAGCGTTATTTCGAATGTTTCGACCAAACTTTAGTTAACGTTTAAGGAAATGGACAATGTTGTAGAATCCCGTTGCAGTTTCATTGCTCTCAATACTTCACTAGGCGCATGCGCAAACGTAAAACCCATCAAGAGCCGTATTTCCATGGCCTATTGTAAAGATCTCACTCAATTTGGAAGGCGTTTTTTTGGGGAGGTCAAATGTCGATTTGATGATCCCTTAACAGTTCCATCACGATAGTATCGTTTAGGATTTGTTACCATGTTCTCATCCGATTTCGTTGAAAATTTCAGGAATTTTCCGATTTATGCTGTAGATGGTTCCTAATGAACTCCATCGCTCATGAACATCGTTAATAGTGGGCCAGTTGGCTGAGGAAGGCGCTTAAGATAGACCATTCCTCCAAGTTGAAATAAAGGTGGGAGAGTTCTTTCAACCTAACCAATACTACCGATCAACGGGGCAATGAAGTTTTTCTACTAGCTCTAACGCCATATTTTATATTTCAATAAAACCTGTGTTGCCCGTTCGATCATGTTCATTGGAAAACACGTATCGACCAGTTATAGACATATGTAGTGGACATCCAAACGAAAATTTGGAACATCTTCTTCAAAATTATGGATCTTACAGAATTCAGTGGGAAAAGAAGCAAGATGTTCAGGATTATTACAGACAAAGTGGACAATCCTTTTAATCATGTATCAATTTCATTAAAGAAAGGCTGTTCATAGAAGAATTTTTGAATTTTATAAAGGACTTTAATTCAAGTATTAGAAAACTGTAATTTTGAATTGAAAAAAAAACAAAAACATTTCAGATCTACACATTTCCGTTAAGCTTGAGGAAACTTCATTTAAAAATGAATTTGATTGATAAAAATTGTATACTTATAGAAATATGAAATTATTTTGAAATTTGTATATTGCCATTTCATCAGTTTATGCTGCCATTTTTTACGAGTATACCGTGATGATAACTGGAAAAATAGAAGCTCTTATATTACCTCTGTCTTAACTGTAAACGTCTCAGTAAAAAAATGCCACTTCTATTCTCTAACGGAGTTTCAATTAGATAACACTAGCCGATAAGCCAAGGAAATACGTGATCCTTTTCGAAGCTTATGATTGAAAATCCTTGTTGTTCAAATCCCTAACCAATCCCAACTTTCTGCGGAACCGATAAGCAGAGGACGAAAATAACTCCATTGACAGACGGGAACTGGTAGAAAATAGCTTCATTCCACCAGGGAATCGAACTACGGCCGGGGCTAATAATAAGTTTGAAGTTTGTTCCCTACCCCAATGATATCTTGAAGACATTTTTTCCTTCTTTTCACATGACGTCACGACCCATGATCGCCAATTGCTCGCAGCCCTTCTATAAAATTATTAGGCCACGCACTTTAAGCTTGATGTCTTTCAATTTCAAACAATGAAGCTCAAATAACTTGCTGAGGGGCGATATGATAATCCACTAAATAAAAACGGAGTAAAATAGAACGTTATTCATATTTCCACGTAAATAATGAGTACACAGTTAAATCGAGTTAGAGGGTTAGGTCATCATCAGTAACAAATATGAACTGAAAGTACGGCACAGATCTTATATGGGCCCAGGTGAAAGGAAATTGAATCCTATTGGCTCAGGGGAGTGAAAGGGACGGGGAGGACCAACCAATGCCACTTAAGGCTTACAAAGTGAAAGGGGGATACAAACCACACTGTGGAGAAGGGGAGCTAAACTTGATACATTAAACGTTTATATTTTATAACAGGGATACCGGATTATGAGAATCAGTCGGTATTCAACGTTTATTCCAACAAAAACTTTAATAAACGCTCCAAATTATTATACAACGCTTTATTATTTCTGAATTAGGTTGATCTTCTACGTTGGGATGGATATGGTTAGTAGAAGAGTCCACAAAAATATTTCCGAGAGGCAATATTTTGTCACACATTAGTTATAGAATACACCCCTAGCTGGATGTCCACCCTTAACTGGGACACCCTTGTATAGGGGCAAAAACTTATGTCAAAATACCTTAAATTTAATATGCTGTCAAACGTTATCAACATAGGAATCTACGTACCTACAGACCATCTTGAAGTTAACGAAATAGTAATACAACACTACCAACTCTTCATTTGTCCCAAAATACGAACAAAAGTCGTATATTCAATCACCAATAAATGTTATTTCAAACGGAGCTCTTGAAAACTATCGCAATTGTATCAGTTGATTCGATCGTCACATTAAATCGGCGATTTTCAGAAGGTTCAAGCACGTCCGCGTTCACATTTTTGTTGATGTCCTTTTTTTGTGTCAAAGGTTATAGAAATATTAGAGTTAGAATTATTATAGAATTGAGGCGTTTGCTATCAAAACCAGCTCATTCCATTTTTTTGTGAAATCCACTTTTTTGCATATTTTGAAAGTTCGGAGGGTCCTTCATAACCTGACGAAGGGACATAGGTCAAATCGGGCTCATTCCAACCTAAAGATAGACGAAAATGTTTGAACGAGAAAAACAGAAAAAAGCATGAAAAACCATATTTTTGCATGAAAACCAGCTCATTCCAACCTAATTTGTGTGATTACTCCCAACGCAATCCACCTAGGGTGAAATTAAAAACTGTTCAGATTCTAGGCGGTTACACCTACCTACAACTCAAAAATAAGAAGTGTAGCTTCAGAACTGTGGATGTGAGAAGTTTTCCGTCTCTCCCTTAAAATGTTCGAAACTGGAATCAGCTGGTTTTGATAGCAAACGCCTCAATTATTCTGTCAAATATTATGTCACTTATGTGCCAGGTGAAAATAAAGCGATCTGAGTGTGTTCGTTCGATTCATTGAGGCGATGCCGGTGAATAACAAACGAAGAAACATTAGTATTGTTTCGAATTAAGATTGTCCAATATTTCAGTCCTTGTACTATTGGACGTATGATAATATGCAGGGCGACAACATTAAAAGTTCCTGAAAAATATAACCCTATAAGTGGCTTCTTTTAAAAATATGTTTCTATTTTTTGGTCCTAAATATACTATTTGCTCTGATTTTCATAGATAACAAGTTATTAAGGATGTGTCGGAGATATTGTGAAGTTTTGGGAGTGGTTGAATAGTTGATTCTGGGCGTGACGTTAATTAATAAACGTGCGGCGCCAACGTAACTTAGTTGTCCCGGAGAACCCCCTCCAGACATCAAAGTTCTCATCCCCCGGGGGGCGGTTAAGGTCTGGTTAAGCTAGCGCGGGAATATCTCAAGAATCATAATGTGTTGGGAACCGTGATCAATGTGTCTTCGTTGGATGAAACGGTGACTCTCCAGGGTGCGGTAACACCACCTAATCAACAACAACGGTTTCTTCTCTCGTTGTCTTTAGTTGATTTCATTGTTCTGCATGGGGTATGAACTGTAACAGGCGGAACCTGGAGACTGGGTCGTTCTATTCTTGTCCCCTTTACGAGCCGTTTAGAAACATTATTCGGTTGATTTGCAACAAAGAAACGATGGAATTAACTAGGGCTCTAAGGGCTGAAGCGTTACGTCTGCAATACATAGAGGATATCTCTGAAACGTTTAAACCTTGACGTTTATGCTCATTTGTTGAGGGTGATTTCAAGAAACGGGAAGGGGCAACTATGTAGATCCATCACAGATTTCTTATAGAATTTCCGCGATCAATAGTGCACAGTATCACTTGGAGGTACTAGGTAGGTACTTGGAGGTACTATATACACCTACTCGCTTTGGTGACAATCTTCTTTTTTGAAAATGGTGAGAAATAATCCAAGTATAGGACACCTTAAATTTGAATTATTGCCGGAAAATGATGTCGTCAAACCCGTTTGAATGTTCAAAATCATCAAGTAATACATCATTCAGAGCTGAAAATGGCGAAATTAAAGGCTCATAAAATAACGTTATGCTAAAATTCTAATCAACCGTGAAGCTCTTAATCCACCGAGGTTTGGACAATTAAGCTAGGTAATTCGCTTTGGTAATCAAGACGCCGCATTTACACATAAACAAATTTAACCAGCTGTTGTCACAAAGAAAATTTGCTGTAATGGTTAACAAATTTGAACTTGTTAACGCTAATTAATTGTCCTTTTAACTGAAATTATGAAGGTGGTGCCTGAATGACTCTTGACAATATTGATAACGTCTGAAGTGTTTTGTAATATTTTGTGTCGACTTTCTTTATATGGTACGTAAGCCACTATTTTCACACAATATACATTTAAGATTTCCTAATTCTGCTCTTCCCCTCTGGATAGAACACTTCACGACAGGTTCATCAGTTGTTTCAATCAAAATATACCTGATACTCAATCACATATCATCTGTCATGAAGTTGAGATATCGGCTGTCATGAATGTCAACAGCTTGACAACTAGGCTACAAGCAGAAAAAAAATGTGTATCTGAAGAGACCATATCATTACCATTATGTAAATACAATAACATTTATTGCTTTATTAGAGAACTGAATACTTTCTCTAGGATGAGCGTTTGGGATTTGTAAACCTGGTCTTATCTCTTGAAGGACCCCATCTGGCAAACATCAGTCAACGTTCTACAAACATCTTGAACTTGGAGACCGCTACAAAGCAGTTGATTTATGATAATTGTTTCTTCATTCTTTAACATCCTTCCACGCGCAGAAGCTGGTGATGGGGAAATGTTTAAGTAATTTATGCGAAACCAACTAAAGATCAACTGGAATATTTTTAGAAAATTGCATTGAAACGGAATGATCGGTTTTGCAGGCAGTCAACTGGAAATAGAAACATATGGAAATAGTGTTCACACCCATTCACATTGTCTGGACGGTAAATCTACAAATCTACTGATCGTTTTTCGTTTCAGACAGTTAGCTCTGTGACTAGCATTACCATTCACCAGCTGCTAGAATTAATTTTAGACCTTGAGTATACGTCTGGCCGAATTTCAATGTGCTACATACTTTTCCCTAGCTTGATAGCATTGGATTTGGATTCTGACAAGGATATAAAAGTTGTACAGCTTCAACAGCGAAAGGCATCAGTAAGCAGAAGGGATTCAGGGTGTAGCCGAAAAATTAGATAAGGTTTTCAGCAATTTCTTCAAGTTGAGGTACCTAATTCTCAATTTGGCTGGGAAGGTCTACCAAACTCCAACACCAGGTACAATAAGCTGTAGATTCGACGAAGGGAAACCAAACTGCAATTCTACTGGACTGATCAAAAAAGCAGCAAAAACGGATGGCAACTCAAACTACCACTGTCTCAATTGTTGATAAATTGGTTTCTAATGAGAATATTTTCGCTAACTTGACACTGGCGGGGGCGGTTTGGGTTCACTAAACCCTGGAACACCGTTGGCCCGCAACCATTTCACGACGCGTTCAACTGCTGGATGTAGTTGTTGCCTTCTTGGAAGTGGTGGGTTCCCCGTATCTGAAATCAGACAATTGCTCCAATAACATGATTCATGGTCCATGATTGATGTAAATCACTCAGCGATCGACTCCAGGGTGTTCGTTTCAAATGAAGAAAGGGAATGTTCACAAGTGTGGTTCGATATGTTTAGTTTGTCTACAGTAATAGTCTTGATTGTTATTGGTAGAGCTTGAATCTTTCTTGTTTTTCTTGATTGAACAGTAACACTCAAGTACAAAGTTACATCATGCAGTAGTTTCCTACGATGGTAACCAAAATCATTGAATTCAACACAATCATCTTCCATAGTATTGTAGCTTTGTTTCAAGAGGTGACAAACTGTAACAGAAGTGATTAGGGGAGGGTATAGCTGACACACACACTCAGATTACACCTGCCGTTTCTAGTGGCATTGTGGTCCAACAGCTGCTCATGATGTTTACTCTACAAGTTTAAGTTTGTTTCTGGAGATTTTAAACGGCTGTTAGCTGCAGTTAAAAATGTGATTTCTACCCAAAATGCTGTCTGATAGCATACAGATGAACCCGGAACAAACCTTCAAAACACGTCCACGGCTTGGGTTTTGGATTTGCTGTCAAACAACCAACAATTAAACCTTCTTCAGACATCAGCCGTTGGTGGCGACTTTCCTGTGCATTTTAAAATGGCATAGCAGTTTGATTGATTGCGAAGGCACCCATCCATTTATCATAGCATCTCCTGGACTAAAGCTGGACGGAAACCAAACAATCAAAGGGCCATCGAGAGCAATCATTACAATCTCCTTCAAGTTACTCCAATGCAATCATTTAGTTCTATTTCGTGTTTTGTTCTTCTTTAACCCGATTGCTGTTGAGCATAAGTTAAGGATGAAGTAGCTGTTATCAATTTCTTCTATCAGTTTTCGACTTCTGTAAGCTCTCATGAGACGAACTTGATGTCGACCATGTAATGATAGACTAAGAACAATTAAAAACTCCCTAATCAGTGATAAAATCCATTTAATGGTAATGAACGATAACACTTGCGTTTATCTCTGACGCATTACTTTCTCGCTTAGTCCCAAAGAGCCAAAGGGAGAGGGGACTAGAAATGGTAGGTCACACGCTTTGTCATCAGCATACAGTTTTTCCGACACAATGTCGAGCATCTATTTGGAAATTAATTGTATAGACCAATAATTTACGAAAATTAATTAATAATTAGAAGCTGCATTATTTAGGGCTGCCCATTCTGGTATTGTTCCATTTAAAATCTTCGAGAGAAACATTTTAATTTGAGTTCGTGCAACTTCGACCTCTATTCCACTCAGGATTGGGCACGTGTAAGCCACGTCAACATCGTGATGTTGAATGGCGTGTGGTAAAATATGTCCAATTTTCCCTCAATATGTCAAGGTAGCGGAAAACATAGAGGACGATGTAACCACCGAGGCTAGGTTATGTACCGACACTAATTATCACACATGACATTTTGGTGGTGATAAGTACAAAACAACGAATTTCCATTTATTCAGACTCGCCGATTTCAAGTATTTTAAATCCTTGATCGAGGACCCAAACTCGAGTCACGCTGCGTTAATCCAGCCGCCGTAACCATGCCAACTGATGCCATCTTGTTGTTATTTCATAATCATTGGCCAGTACAGCGGTGTCGTGTTAGTTCTGAGGGTCACGGAACTGTTGGAAATTAGTTTGCTCATCCCCTATGAACCCATGAAATGCTGAACCCCAGTAGAAACCTTTGGTTCACCATATCAACATTTTGATGTATTTTTTACAGAATCTGACAGCCGTTTACCCTCCAATTTCAAATGAGGAAATTGTTGCTTTCTTTGACGACTGTCATCCCACTACATTTTGACACCATTCAAGGATCTGATCGTTTCCGCAACGCCAAAACCACCGAAGAGCTTTTTCCTAGTTTTGAGAAAAACGTATTTGAAGTTTTGATGCTTCAGTATAAATCAATGTGTGTGTATCCCTACCTCGTAATTGACTTCTAGGTGTTCAAAAAACGAACGAACTGGTTGCAGATTTGGAATCTGCACACGTTGAAACGTAAATTGACCAGACTATATGGCTGTATGACTATACCATTATAAGGGCTTGTTATTGAAAATTATAAACCAATAACCACTGATGAGATTCCGAAGGAATAGAACCAATTTAAGTTGTGAAGGAGTAGTAAATGAAACTGTGATCTTTTAACAGTTAAGCGATACTGTACCCACTCTATTTGCAATGACAAAATCGACTAAGTGACACTCGAGGGCACATAAGCGATCTTGGCATTGTGAAATGCCTGGTTAATTTCTGGAGATACAAAGGTGATACTGGGTTTTCGTTTTGAAGCAGCAGGGTTTGGAATAAGTATTCGAGGTTCTAATATGTTAGTCACCTTAAAGTGGCTCTAAATATGCATTTAGGTGAAATTGGCCGAAACGGCGGTTAGGCGGATTTGGCTTTGTGGTAACATGATGATGTACATATTTATCGGCCACTTCTTATCTGATCCGACCGAGTTTGGTAGCTGTTTTGCCTCAAATTCGGCTACAACCTTATTCACTCCTTCACTAGTTCCAGCCCACATCATTTTGACAACACACTTATTCATGTAGGTACCTACCTATGCTAATTACCCCTTTACGACCTACCAAACTCACGATTCATTAATAGTGTCACTAAATCCACTCCACTAATATGCACTCCATAAATTTAACTAGGCAAATTTTTGGTGAGGTTAAGTTGGCAAAAAAGTTGGAGAACTACAATTGGAAACACGTCGATGCAGAGGAAGCCATCTAGGTATACGTCTAAGCTCTCACATCAAAGACCTATGATATACTACACAGAACAAATTTATTGCCCATAAATTTAGTGGACTCGATCAAATTTCTAAACAATTTTGACACAATAATAATTCGCTCATTTAATCGTGCTTCATGGCAGGAACTTTTTATTAAGGCGTCTAGTGTGTTCTGTAGGTAAGAAATACCAGTGTCATCTCATCAAAAGTGTTATTAACTTCTCTCAGCATTCGGAAAAGCTTTTTTCAATCCGAAAGGTGTATTCATTCGGAATGGATGTACAAAGGGTGGCATCATTGTGTGTATCGAAAGAAAATTATTTTTTCAAAAATCTGATGATTTTATACTATTTACAGGATTGAAAAAAAAACTGTATCAGATGTATCAGGATTCCCCCCCCCCCCCCCCCCCCTACGTCCGAAGTATGAAAAATATTCTACTTTACAATGACACTGGGGTTAAAAATGGTTGTTTCTTCATAGATAACAAAGGTTCGTTATTGAAAATAATAAACCAAAAAGAATGTTCAAGAACCTGAAAAAAATGCCATTTCACATATTGTTTCGTCGTAAGTTTCTTAAAGATATTGTGATTTACATTACTGTAATAAACAAGTTGATACTCGTATTGTTTTTAAGATGAAAAAATATCCGTTAATTTTGTTTATGAAAGAACCTTGTAAACACCGTAACTTAGCGTGGATTGTTGCTCTGGTATTTTCAACGAATCTTCAAAGACGATTTAGGCCGCGATCGATATAATGGAGATTGAATTATATCAACACAGAAATTTACGAGGACAACTAACGAGCGGCTCAAAGGGTTCGACTCGAGGGGTTTCAAGGCCCTCGCGGCGTCGAAAACTTTTTGGACGTTTTTAATCGTATCTCCGTTTAATTAGGAAGAAGGTCGAGTTTATCACAAGGGGAGCGAGCGAGACGGCGATGGCCGGTCCTCTCTGTTTCTGATGTCATTAGTGACGTTCGCTCGGTTCTTTCCCTTCGAAATAATAACAAAGGAGCTCAGAAGTTGGGAGGGTCTTAATTTCGCGATAAAAAAGTCGCAAACACTTTGAGAAAGAAGATCGGAAATGGAAGTCGAAAAAAAAGGGAGAACGATAAAAGAAATGAACAGGTTCGAACTTTGTTGTGAGGAAGAAAGAGTGGAATGCTTTGAAATTATTGAACACGTAATGCTGCGTGTTGGAGGTAGCAAGAATATCGAAAAATGTACCGTCAAAGGCAGGGGTGCCCACCTCCCCTAAGCTTCATGACGCACCCCCCCCCCCCCCGCTCAGAACCAGCCCCTCCATGTAAGTTGATACCCCTTCCCAAAACAAAAATTTTAAAGTGAGCATCGCTTGTTTTATCTAAAACTAATCACGAACAATATTCGAGCACTGTCATTGTCATTCATTTTCAGATAAAAAACGCTGCAAATTCTTTCACTGGGGTTTATTATTCATGATTTGAATTTCTACTAAGCTTTGGAGTGTGCGTGTTTCACAGGTGCTAGAGCGATAATTGAATTTCAGGAGATATGCATAGAGCACGTAAATCTGTTCTCAACCAAAATACCTATTTGGATTGTTCAGTTGATCATATTTGTGTGCCTCCTGAAATTCAATAATCGCTTGAATGGTGAGTGCATCACCAGTGAAACACGCACACTCCAAAGCTTAGAAGAAATGCAAATCATGAACGCAAGCCAATTGAATAATAAATCCCAGTGAAAGAATTTGCAGCGTTTCATGCGTATCAGAATGCTGCAACCCGTGTATCGGCTACAAAGCCTTTTAGAAGTTCACTCCAGTATCCACATTACCACATCACTACATGACTACATCACTAGGTTACTGATATCAAAACAAAAACAATAATAAACCAAAATAACGCAGATGTTGGCACCATAAATCGGGCCATACATCGGGAATGGTTTGACCTTCGGACCTGGGGAAAGACTCATTCGATTCCTCGTGGAGTGTTCTTCAAAAAGAGTTCAAATTTAGGCCGCTTCGACATTTTTTGAGGTTTTTACAAAACTTCGACAACCCTTGAAGGGCACTTTAAATTAAGTGAGAGAGCTGGCTCAAAAATTGGGGCGTCGTCGGACCAACGTGGATTTTTCCTGAAAATTACAGCTTTTTTGCTTCAGTCGTTTGGGAGAAATCGTGCGTATGGCGTACGGCGTACGACGTACTGCGGACGGACGGAAAATTTTTTATTGCAGATTCGGATTCTACACCTTTTGAAACGTAAACCATGACATTTTCAGGGGGGTTAGTATTTTTTTTCAAGAGCGATTACAATGGTTTATTATTGAATAATAAACCAAAAACAAACCATATTTAAATGAATTACTAGGTTCATTATTATTTACGTTCTATCTAGCGATGTAATATCGTTTTGAATGTCGTCACGTTAAACACCTTTTCAATCAACTTTACCTTCCCAACAAAAATTTTGGAACCCCCCCAGGAATTTCAATGACGCAGTCTAATAGTTATACTGACTAGCCAGAATTGTTCACATGTTTATCTTAATTTTTTGTATTCCTCTTATTGAATGACATAACCTTGTTTTTCATGTTGTACATTGGGCTTGCTCCTAATAAATAAATAAACAAATAAGATTTATAGGTAATAATCCTCAATAATGATTCCACATACGCGCATTTACGAAGAAAATTAAGTAACTGATCGTTTGATTTGAGATGCTCGTAATTTTTGGGGAAAGAAAAGATGTTTGATCTCACTTATGTAATGTTACCGCCAGGAATGATTCGAATTTCGAAAATACGGCAGGGTCGAAGTTAGGAAATATGGTGGTCTGGGAAAGGGATGAAGGGTAACGCACCACAGAATGACAGCCAGAATGACCGCCAGGAGGAGCACTGAAGAACGCGGTTGACGATACCATTAAGCATTTCTGACTTAGTGGTCAACTCCTGTAACTCCGTGGCACTAAGGTCGCGCGTATTACCTTGATGATATTATGCATCAGTGATTTCAACTCAGATAACGCTGTTATTTATCTTACCCTACCAGGTTCGGTCCTTGTCCATTCTGTCACTGACAGCTGGACATCCAGGATTATGGCAGACCAATTGATCAGAACAAAGGATGTTGTTAGAACTGAAGGCCACTAACTAGAGAATGGAAAACGGAGGTACTATCTCAAAGTATATAAATCTCCTCTCATTATGTTAAGTAAGAGAAAGTAAGGGATATTTCCACAATATGACAGTAGGTGGTACTAATGGTCGATTGAAATCCACCTCCAACTTGGTCGTTGTTTTAATTTTCTGCCTTTTAATTACTGGTGCCAACAGGAGCGATGTTGAGCAACTTTCTTAACCTACCTCCCCTACGGTTAACGTTTCAGTCGTTTAAACAGAACCACGGATGAATGGTTGGCAATATAGGTTCCCTAGGACGGTCATGTATGTTACGGGCTGTTGTTGTACATATTTTCTATATGATGAGGAACCAAACTGACCCGGTTTATGATTTTAAAGAGTGCTTAAAGGTGGAAAGCTGGTAAAAGGGACGAATGGGTGGGATTCAGGTCTCCTGCCCACTCTGGGGATAATGTAATCTTCAAACATGGTTCCAGGATGAGAGGGAGGTTAAGGGCTTGCATATTTAGTGTCGAATCTGGCACCACATCTAATTTCCTACGGTTTAGTACACCACACTACAGCTCTCATTAACAGTGGAGGATTGGTGTGACATTCAGGGCATAAATGTAAATCCTAACAAAACCACACTCGTAACCTTTGCCAGGAAAAGAGATCTAAGAGACATGTCTGAACCTCTTCTATTCAACAAAGTGGAGTCCTTTCAACGTGATGTTAAATATCTGGGTGTATATCTAGATTCAAATTTCACCTCGAAAAAACATCTAAGACACTGCAAGTAGAGGAGCCCTGATGTGTGGAAGGTACACATGCAGGAAATTACGGAGACTACAACAGCGGATGGTCCTGTGGATATACACCGGTAGTTAGACCCATAATAACGTACTGTAGCGTCGGTGGCGTACGGCTTGCCAGGTAAAGCCCAACAAACTCTCACCATATCCAACGACTGGCCTCAACCATCACTTGAGCAATGCATGATACACCCACTGTAACCGTGGTAGTTCTACTGGGCCTGCCAATTGTGGACATCTTCATAAATGGAAACCAAGATGGGCTCCCTGACATTGAAGTCGTTACTGATCGAACCGTGGAATCGAAAGAGATTTGTTGAAACGCTTACGAGATTTTTTAAAATCTTTACCGTGGCTCTTAAAGCTAACAAATCGGATTGATGAACCGGTCTTAAGTGTTGCGGTAATCTGTAAAAATCGTTATGTATCAGCCTGTTTGAAATTAAAATAAGAACTTAGTTATTACCTATCGTTAATTGTCTACGGATCCATATTACGTGGGTGGTATGTTACGAGTTGACAATGATGTATTTGGTTTTAGATACTCGATAAAAATTCCCAAAATCGTTAGAAAAACAATAAATCTACTAACTTCAACCACAAAATACGAGAAGCCGGTAAAAAACTCTTACCCACCTTTCAGAATACGAAGTACTACAGAGCACATGACTAAGGGAACTGACAAGAGAGGCGTTTTGTGAAGGAGAGAAACCTTACTCATGTTTCCACTTTTCCACCTTCTTCAACAAGCTTTGAATGATCGAGCGACGTAACCACTTGAGGACGCGAGATACCCTCTAAATGCGGAATCACATTTTTCGTCAATCACTTCACAACGATGAACCAGGAAAGTGAAATGAAAGTGAATTTTAAAGGTCACATGTACAGCGAGAGGCGTATAGGGATGGGACATCGTGACAAGATATCGCATCGGTATATCCTTCAATGAAAACATCGAGTTTATCTACATTTTTGATGTTTTTGATCTTGGTGTCCTTATCAGTTAGCAACAGTATCCTTAATACATGCTACTACCGTCCGCTTCTTGCTAGTATTCTGAATATTGTGTTCGTTCGTTTTTGAATAGCGATAATATTTAATGATCGTAATATGTGGAATGTTGGGTTAGTTGGGTTTTTGTGAAAGGTATAAATTGATATGCCAAATAGCTGCAAGTGGTATGCCAGAAGTTGAAATTGAGTCGCCTAAGTTTAAATATGAGATGCCAAAAGTATTAAAATTGATTTGTGAAAAGGTTCAAAAATTTGCCAAAATTTTCAATTTGATAATATGCCAAAAATTAAATTGATTTTGCCAAACTAAGATGATTTTCTTTTTTCGTCAATATAATATATACACACACAAACCACACAATGTACCATCTACATCCCACTGCCAGGATGTTGTATGTATCTACGTTGTGTGTGTTGTGTGTGTGTGTGCGCGCGCGTATTCTTCCGGTACAGAAATTGCTCACTTCCGATCCTCCAGTTTTAGTTTGACGTGTTTTTGAAAGCTGAAGAATCATCATAATTTTGCTCGATCCATTCGTTGTTCGTTCAGTGTTGTGCGTGAATATTCCATAAAGACCTGCAAGACTGCCTGCCAGTAAGTGGTGGCGTTTTTATCGAAAGACCAACGCAAGTAATTTTTTTTTTTGTCGTGAAAAGGAACCTAAATTTGCCACTATGCAATTATTATAGTATTTTTTAAAATATTATTGATCTGTACTACTATAAAATGTTACTCCACCCCAGTGAAAGGGACGCTCTCATATGGAGCGAGTAGCAACAGTTGTGTTTAAGTTGTATTTCTGGTATTGTTAAGAAAAAAAAATTGTATTATTCCAACATGTACAATACTTTAGCTAATAAATGAATGAATTCTAATTTTAAAAGTCTGAAACAATGATCAACACGATCGCGGAGGGTTAACGTCGAACGGTGAATTTGGGTTTCTACACATGGCTAATTTAATTGATATGGAAAACATCCAACGCTCCATTTCCTGAAATATAATCATGAAAATGTCCCAATGTGTGGCAGACAGTTGCAAGAAATTTGTCAACATCATGGAAGGAAAGTTTTTGTTTGCCAATTTTGCCTATCCACCTCGTTTCATCATCTTCAAACTGCTCTAGTTTGAACGGATTGAGATGTCTCCAATTCGATTTCACTATCGTATTCATCGGGAAAAAACATTTACAAAAGAGGGCCACCTGCTTGGGGGTTTTCGGGTAATTTTCACCCATTCTCCCCTTAGAGTAAGGAGAAAGTGCCTCTTCAAACTTAGCCTTTTGAAAACCTAGAAAGATTTTTTGTGCATATTTAAGCTCTTAACCCCAACAAGCTTTTGGATCCCCCGACAGGCTCTGTTTTGAAGCTTCCTTAAGTTGGTATTAGGGATAACTCTAAGCTGCCATAATCCTATCTGAGAACACCTTCAGTTTAGTAAGACATATGGTTGATGAACGTCTAGAAAACCGTGATTTGTTTGACATGAGTGCCCCTCCCTCACAACTGAATTATCCCAACAGGTTCAGTTGAAACTAAATTGATTTGTTAATGGTTGTGTACTGTTTGATGGTTAGCGATAACGTGCAAAAGTTTGATTTCGTTAAATGAAATGCCAACTGTACAGTCAACAAAACGTGTTCAAATATTCCCTCCCTCATTCCTCCCTACCTCACATCAATCAGAAAAGTGAATTTCTTTACTAACCCTTTAATTTACTTTACTCTGTAAGTCAATATAAAAGAAAATAAATATCATTTTTATTAATCAATTTTGGTTTATTATTCAATAAAAAACCATTGTAATCGCTCTGGAAAAAAATTGTCTAACCCCCCCCCTGAAAATTTCATGGTTTACGTTTCAAAGGGTGTACAATCCAAATCTGCAATAAAAAATTTTCCGTCGTACGCACGATTTCTCCCAAACGGCTGGAGCAAAAAATCTGAAAGTTTCAGGAAAAATCTGACAACGCCCCAATTCTTTCTCGCACTCTCACTTAATTTAAAGTGCCCTTTAAGGGTTGTCAAAGTTTTGTAAAATCACTAAAAACCTGAAAAAAGTCGAAGCGGCCTGAATTTGGACTTTTTTTTTTTTAAGAACTTTCCATGAGGTGATCGAATGAGCCCTTCCCCAGGTCCGTAGCTCAAACCATTCCCGATGTATGGTGCCAACATTTGCGTTATTTTGGTTTATTATTGTTTTCGTTTTGATTGCAGTAACCTAGTGATGTGAGTGAACGTGGATACTGGAGTGAACTCCTAAAAGGGTTTATAGCCGATACACGGGTAGAAGTATTCTGATAACCATTTTAAAAAACGCTGCAAATTCTTTCACTGGGGTTTATTATCCAATTGGCTTGAGTTCATGATTTAAATTTCTTCTAAGCTTTAAAGTGTGCGTGTTTCGCAGGTGATTGAGTGATTATTGAATTTCAGGAGGCACACAAATATGATCAACTGATCAATCCAAATGAGTATTTCGGTTGAGAACAGATTTACGTGCTCTATGCATATCTCCTGAAATTCAATAATCGCTCTATCACCTGTGAAACAGGGACACTCCAAAGCTTAGTAGAAATTCAAATCATGAACGCAAGCCAATTGAATAATAAACCCCAGTGAAAGAATTTGCAGCGTTTCTTGTGATAGTACTACAGTGATCCCTTACTGGAGACCGAAATGTTTAGTAGTATTGGGTTTTCTTAGGAAAATGTTCTACTATTTTCGTTTGGCAGCTAAATAGTTCCTTTGTCTTCATTAAGAAAGTGTTGATCGCTTTTATTCTTTGATCAATAAATCGTCATGAGAGTACCAATTTTGTATTTTTCTTATATTCATAAAAACATAGAACATTTGCTCAGTTTCACGAAATCGTTCCTCTCTCCCTGACAGCTTACCTCCCTTCCTCATAATCTTCTCTATCCCAAAATGTCGTATTTCCTGAGATAAAAATTTCTTTGTTGATATTTTTCAGATCCTGTTTACTTACCATAAATGATGGAGGTTTAGAAAGGACAAACAATAAAAACATTGACTTTGGCAACGTGAAATGTTGGCCCCAAAAAAGCCTATGTTTAACTAAACTATGTATAACATCGTTGAACAATGACATATAAAGTCCAGTAATGAAGATGAGAATATCATCACAGCTATTATTCAGAGTTCTATCGAAAAGTTGAGAAATGCCTCCTGTTTTGATGTTCGCCGCCACATCCCACGCTCCCCGTTTTAATCAAAGTCTATTTTGACTTCCCCTTGTCATGGAGTAATCATTCTCGAAAGCAAACTTTATCCAATTATCCTGCTCCCCAATACTACACGTTGGTACATCAAGTTTCGGATCAGAATCCAACCAAAGCAGATACGAGTTGAAGCATCGGGTTTCTTCAAAGGGGGTCGGACCCCATCGAATGCTTTTAAACTCAACTTCAATCTTCAACTTTTTTTTTTTTTCATCCGCCGTTGAATTAAAATTTTCGCTCTCGAGAGGGAAAGAGCTTGGTTCGAATGAACACCTTCGCTTTCCTTTTTTTATAATTTTGAGAGCGTTGAGTTGAAAGCGCGTTGTAGAAGTTGCGAAATAGTCTCCTTCTCGCGGACTGTTTATTTTCGAGGTGTCAGAACTCCTTGGCAGCCCCGTCGGCTATACACGCCGGAGCAGAACAATTTCTTATTCACCAACATATTCTGAGTTGAATCAACCTAAGAAGTCAACTAATTTTAGCATGAAACAAGCTTTAAACGTGACTCAATTACGGTAACGTTTATAGGAAGGAAATTTTACCACAAAACTATAGGAAAAGTTGTTCAATGATACCAACATCATCCTTAAAAGTTTGAATTTTACAGAGATTCTTCCTATTCAATAAATTATTAATGGAATGATGGGTTTCATTTCGATCAGCAGTGTGAGCTAAATTTTTCCCTATTCAACCTAGGAGGTTGAAACTTGATGGGGGTCTCAATTTGAAACCAAGAGACGAAGACGAACTTGGTCATGATCAGCTGACTGGTTTACATTCCCTATTGTTGACTCTAAGAAGCTGTACAGGAACACCAGGGAAAACGATGCAAATTCTTTCACTGGGTTTTATTATTCATTTGGCTTGCATTCAGAGTAGAAATTCAAATCAAGAAGTCAAACCAAATGAATAATAAGCCCCAATGAAAGAATTTGCAGCGTTTTTGAAGAGCGATTACAATGGAAAAGTATTCTTTATAATAATTTTAAACTTCGTAAGACGGAGCATGCATATCAGAATGCTTCAACCCGTGTATCGGCTATAAACCCATTTAGGAGTTCACTCCAGATTCACTACATCACTAGATTACTGCGATCAAAACAAAAACGATAATAATAAACTATAAACAATTTTATTCATTTGGCTTGCGTTCATGATTTGAATTTCTACTATGCTTTGGAGTGTGCGTGTTTCACAGGTGATAGAGCGGTTATTGAATTCCAGGAGGCACACAAATCCAAATAGGTATTTTGATTGAGAACCGATTTAAGTGCTCTATGCATATCTCTTGAAATTCAATAATCGCTCTATCACCAGTGAAACACGCACACTCCAAAGCTTAGTAGAAATTCAAATCATGAACGCAAGCCAAATGAATAAAATTGAATAATAAACCCCAGTGAAAGAATTTGCTGCGTTTCATGCATATCAGAATGCTTCAACCCGTGTATCGGCTACAAATCCTTTTAGGAGTTCACTCCGGTATCCACATTCACTACTTCACTAGGTTACTGCGATTTGGAAAATTTTTGGCAGATTTGGATTCTACACCCTTTGAAAAGTAAACCATGAAATTTTCAGGGGGGGTTAGAATTTTTTTTCCAAGAGCGATTACAATGGTTTATTATTGAATAATACACCAAAATGAAATCACGGGTTATGACAGCTCAATGTTGACAGGGAGAGAAGTTATCAGAAACGGTCAAAAAGCTCCAAAAAATATTTGGGCCACCAATTGTCTCAAGAGGCAGTGTACCAAATATCACGATAACCGAGTCAAAATCGTGAAATAAATTATAATACTCTCTAGAGATCTCGTGATTATCATTCCGCTGGGTAATTTGTGGCAATCAAACAAAAGGTGATCGTCCTCATCAGCCGGGAAACCATTGCTTTGGAGTTGATATCGGAAAACGATGTTTTCAAAACTTAATGTCGACCATCTTCCCCAATGAATGACATTAGAACGGCTCAACTCAGAGAAATGGTTCTGGATTCTTCATAAAAAGTTATTTTCGACAATTTGCATCACTTCTTCTATGTATTTGAAAAGTTGCGGAACTACGATTTCTTCAGTGAGGATGGCCGATTACACAATGAATGAAGAAGTTGTGCGACATCTAATAACTACAGGAATATTTTCTGGAATTCGATGGTCAAAAGGGATCGGAACTTGATCGATCCGTGTCGAAATCGGTTCACCCGTAAGGCCTTGTATAAAGGACAAATAGACAACTACAAAATGTATAAAGAACAAGGTATACTTCTTACTTTAAAACCTTTGAAAACGGAATACACTCCATAAATATAACGGATAAATTTCAGGGTTTTCAGGAAGTTTTTTGAGCAAATGTAGAAGTAGAGCCCACATAACATGTATCGAACTCAGAGAAACGTCACGACACCACCGAAACCGGGCCAACCTACACGCAAGCCACTTTAATAAACGCAAAAGACACAAATATGATTTCCTGATTTATTTATTTTGATTTCACGAAACCGGTTGATATAGCGACGGACAGCATAGGAAGCGAATCAGCCGAATAGGACGCATTTAAAACGGAAAAGGAAGCTCGTTTATTATTAAAAATAATAAATGTAGTAGTAATGTATTTCTGCCCAATAAAACAAGTATATTAAACATTATTTCTCCGCTAAGAACAACCACTATAGGTACATCTAGAAAGTGTTTGGTTTTAGAAAGTTCAATTATTCCCCCATCGAGCTATTCCATTACTAGGAATAATAATTAACCTCAACTGCAATGGATTTTCTACAAATTAAAAACCGAAGTTTAATAAGCATCGCTATAACAGTGTAACTTGATCGAGCGTTCGAACGGGACAAAGCAAACTTCATTCTTCTCCTGTTTGCTTCTAACAAATGGTATTATTCCGAATGGTCGAGGAGGGTCGTTCTCCGAAAGGTATGTAATTGTTGATCAGATTGAAAAAGAAAAGGGTCAATTGCATTCATAAAAATAGCCGGAAAAGGGAAGTGCTATCGGTTCGCTGCACGCAACCCTATTTTCTTCATAATTCAATTCAAGGGGGACGGTCAGTAGAAAATTCGACCGTTGGAGCCATGATAAGCCATAATATTAGGGTGGGTATCTGCCTACAATGTGATGTAATGGATACAATCAGAAAATTATACAAATTAAGGGAAATGGTAATTATGTTCGAGTGCATTTATTGCTAATTCAATGTAATGCGAAAATGATGAGAGTAATCGTCAATGGCAATGATTTTTATATTTCTTCTGAGTTTATATCTATACAGCGTTCAACAAGGATGTGATGCAATGGACTGTTTGTCCTTCGCGAATGCTGAAGCGATATGATATCACACATGGAGGATACATGCTAGGCTATTAGCTATGCCTAAGGAAAGATGGCAAAGAATTTTCTTCGAGAGGCTTGTGGCGATTTCAAATGATTTCCTTCATTCAAGATTTAATTGGTCCTTTCAGTTGAAGGATTATCTTGCACAAACTGGAATGGAAGAACTGTGGAGCCCAAGAGATCCCAAGATGCTAAACGCTTGCATCAAAAATTCTTGGACACAACACTATCATTTGCCCCAAGCTGATCTGGAGAAGATCGCGGAATCCTCGTTCAACCACTGCTCAATAGATTCCAGTCGTCAACAAGAGCCAGTGTGCCGAGTATTTAACGAAAAACTTTCCACTTTTCATCAAAAGATTGTTGTGCCAAATCAGGTGTGCAAATCCATCCTTTTGTGATTTGTCTCTCCACCATATTATAAATCGTTTTGATTGTTCGTTGAGTAGCTCTGTTTGCAATACGTTCAGTCCTGACAAGCTTGTCCACCTTGTATCTCCCTGTTCAGCCTTCAAGTATGAACGTAGCAGATTTCTCGGGACCCCATCATTTAATCTGGAAATATTGTAATCCCTAGTCCTCTTTCAGGGTACTGCAAGCATTGGGAGACTTTTTGGGTTTCTGCAAACAGTTCTGAGCCAAAGGGCCTTTATTATTAATGAGTGATTTATTGCCACTCATTAAAAACCGAAACCTACCTAAATATTTTGTTCACTTTTCAGTTTGTGTACTGTGTTTTTGTATTATTATTATTTTTCTTAATAATATTTTTGACTAAAACTCATGAAAAACGTGATGTTTAACAAAAATGAATCATCTTCTTATTCACGTGGAGGATACTCTTGGGGAGTCAGGCACAGCAGACTCAAGTGACAAAAAGGAGGATCTATACCCATATCTGTAATAAGCGTTAGTTTAAAACTCCGGGAAGCCGTCCGCTATGAGTGGCAAATCCGTGTGCTGTGAACTTGAAAGGCGAGATAAGTTTCAAGCCGACAACAGATGACGATGTTCCAGATGTTACTCCGTAGATGTGGCAGTACATGAAGTTATCACTGCCGAATAATCTCGCACGAAAGCAACTCGTTTCCCTAAAACTCAATTCTGAAGAGATGAGATTAGTTGGAAACAGTTAAGTATCGTTATAGAACAATTTTGGCTCATAACATAAATCATTCATCCTTGTTCGATATATTATCCGTAAACATACAAGATCCAGGCGAATCTTAAACATTCTCTCATATTGCTTCCTCTCGCAGAAGTTAGTTTAAAAACATTAGCTCTACTGGTTCGCCTTGCAAGATTCTACGAAATCCGTTTATTCATCTTTCTTTACACGGCGCTACAACCCACTATGAGTCTTGGCGTCCCCAACAATCTCCTTCTAACACACTGGATCCTCTGCTGTTCTACGTCAATTCTGCACCCCCATGGTTCTGACATCATCCCCCACGTCACCGTATTCTACGCCTCCCGCATTTTCGCTTCCCGTCTATTCTTTGGCTCATTACCTTCTTTGGAATCTGTAATCAGACATTCTGATGACATGGCCAAGCCAAAGCAATCTTTGTGCTTTAATAAATCGAATTCTCTCCTTCCATCAGCAGGCCCAATTCCTCGTTACGTCTTCCGTGTACCTTCGACACAAGTGGCCACCGTTCATTCATCACAAACATTTATTTCAAGCAGTTGCGGTCCCGTCCATCAGTCCATCGAACCTCATGTTTTACGGTTGACCTCAAACTGAAGTATAAAAATATCAACCTTTACATTCTGCCTTGCGAATGGATTGTTCTTGCTCAATCGTCTCATGGTAACAGATAGCTATGTTGAGCAACCACCCCCTCCCTCTGTACAGCTCTCCATGGCCAAACTAGCCACTTCCACATACTAAACTACTACAACTAAAATTGTAATTTTCCATTTTTGATCAAATCTGCCGAGTTTTTGATTGGATTGTAGATCGTTTGCTTTTGCAGATCAGTTGAAAGTAGTTTCTGTTGGGAGGTCGTTCAAGAATCTTAGGCGATCCAGGATATATGGCCCAATAGTAATGAGCTTCGACTCCATAATAGCAAGTACTTAGTCGTTTCATTATGACCCTCAAAATCAGTCATTGGGTTTATCTTCAGAGTTGTTCCGGAATCTTCAAAATTAGTGTTTTCTTTACTTCTTCATTAAATACCGACCAAATCAATCCGAAAGCAATATAAGCGTTGGTTCATTTAGAAAGGGATACTGAGGAGGAGGATACTGGCCCCATCGCAGCTACTTAGAGCTAAACACGTTGCTGAAACATCCGCGAGCAGAGATCTTTTCACAAATGCGGTACCCATTTTATCTGAATGCACGAGACACACGTGTTTAGCATAAAGCATCATATATCGCCCGAAAAGGGAAGGAGATCGGACGAGTTCAGCTGTGCGGGGCAACTGGAGGAAGAGTAAACTTTACTCGGTGTGCTACCGTCGAAGCTTGAGTAACATCGTGTTTTTGCCTGGTTTTACTTTAGGAAGTAAAGTCAATTCCTCGTTCTATCAGTCCCTCATTGATTTTAGTACGCTTCCCCTACTCTATTAGCCCGACAAGGTTGGTCCACCCCCTCTACACTCCTATATCTCGACTAATTACCCGCGAAATAACCCAATACCGAGAACGGTGGAATGTTTCAATCGTCTGGCGTTCCCCGCGGTAAATACCATCGACCTTAATTTCGACTGTTATAGTGAATTTAATATTAAAGTTCATAGCCTGATAGTTGATTCTTATCTTTAATCAATTCACAGTATAACTTTTCATTGATACACTGGTATTTCTTCACGTCACAATTGTTTAATCTTATTCAACAGCGTTTTTCATCTTAAATTCACTCTGATTTATTATATTGCTTATTATGGTTATATTTATATGTCTGAGCTTATTCCATTATCATATGAATGAAACAACTACTTCTCGAAAATTCAACATTCTGCTCCGCATTGCTGATGCAAGCACTCGTTCCTAACACAAACCCCCTTCTAGACATTGGAGGACGGTCTGTTTCGAATATATGCGACCTGGCGGGAGATAGTGCAACTTGTCGTACATTGGGGAAAGAATTACAAATTCCGGCACAACTGGTGACAAAGAACATGACGGATACCGGGGTGGTTTTACTATCTCCCGCTGGATCGCATAATTTCGAAGCAGACCTTCTCCAAGGTCTAGTCAAACTCCTTTCCTTTTTCCTGTTAGATAAATCCGATCGCCCTACAAATGGAACCCGTAACCTCCAAGTTATTATTTGGGTATAACACAGTAGCAACCGCAACCCTTGGAAGGAGTGACAGCTACATCCTCTCTACATTGGTCACAATTGCCATAATTTACCGTACAAATAAGTAAATTACTCGGACAGTGTTTCAGTTAGAATTGGAGTCGCATCCCAATCATGAGGATTTTGATCAGTATTGTGCCAATTGAGACAAATAGGACATTGCAAGGAGCAGGATTCTAAACTACAGCTAAAACTTGATTACGCCCGAGATTATATTCAGAAAAGTGAAATAAAGCCATGACTAGATGCTTGCAGTTGGCAGATATTACAGTTCGTTGTAAAACATGGCGGCTCTCAAAAGCGGCAGAAGGAACTGGACATCGCCTGGCCCAGATGTGCGCGACAACCCTGGACAATCCTGCAGAACGTTGTGGATGGAAAGATCAACCCTACATCTCCTAGACAGAATGTACGAGGCGGTCCACTAAAAATGTGGTTTCTTATATCCAGCTACAGGGTCGTACCTGAAGCTAGACAATTGGCGTGAAGTTGATCCCTTGAGTGAGGGAGATCCTTAATTCCCACTGCACCCTGTAATGTGCACCTATTCTTTTTGCTCTGGAAATCGCAAAAACAGTGTTTAGGCTAAGAGTTAATTCGCATAAGTATCTTTACAATGGACGTATCACTAACGAATATCCGCCCAAGAGTACCACCAGACCAATGCCATACATACGTTAATTTCGGAGTACAGAAAAGAGGAATAAAGCTATGACTTTATGCTTGTAGTTACCAGATATTACAGTTCGAGGTAGATCGCGGCGGCTCTCAGGAACAACAGGAGGAACTGGACAATCCCAGATGGGAGCAACAACCCTGGACAATCCTGCAGAACGTTTTGGATGGAAATATCAACCCCACATCTCCCAAATAGAAATATACGAGGCACTGCACTAACCATACGGTTTCTTACAGACTACTACGAGTTCGTAATCATAACTACAGGTTCGAACCCACAGCCAGAAGTGATCTCCTGCGTGTAGGAGATCCTTACTGCTTCTAAGTTTCTTTACAATGGAGGTATCACTAGCGACTATCCGCTCAAGAGTATCACCAGATCAATGGTACGGATACCTTTCACTTCTGAGTTCTGAAAAGAGTGTGACTAAATTTTAATTGACTATTAGGATAACAAGTTTATTAAGTATTGGACTCACTGATGTACTCACTGCCGCCGGCGAACGTTTCGGAGGCGCCGCTTTCCCGCCGCCCCTGGTCGCCACCTCCGCTTCTGTCGGGCGCCCCATCTGATGTGGGCGTCAACTCAAGGATGGTCACGCTCAGGCCGCTCTTGGGGCTGATCTCTCCTGGAATCAGAGGTAATCTAAGCTATTCATCACTTATAAGTATTACCAGGTACTTATCCATGACAGACAATTCGGGAAAGACCAATTGTCACTTATACGTTATGATCACACACAGCCTTAGGTCTGACTTCTCCTGGAATTAAGGTAACCTTAGCTATTCACGAGTATGAATCACTCATTTTTTCTGACTGACAATATGACCAAGACAGAGGCATTTATCACATAGGCATTAAGATCACATTTAGGGTACTCTTGGGGCTGATCTCTCCTGGAATCAGAGGTAATCTTAGCTATTAATCACTTATAAGCAGACCCCTTCAAAATCTGACGATTTGGCAATTTGGGCAAGACCATTTGTGACGTCTGCATACTTACACGCTCAGTCTGCCCTTGGGGCTGATGTATTATGGAATCAAACGTAATCTTATCGATTCATCTCTGACATTCATTACTGTACATTAATAATTATTCATGAATGAATACATGGGAATTACAATGACGCCCAGGCCGCTGATCTTCCATGAAAATGAAGACAACTTTTGTTATTGAACACATATGCAAGGGTTTTCAGAGAGCAAAGGCCCTTAACCCCCAACCTTTCCAAATCCTCGTAAATAGAAAGGAAAGGTGGATACAAAGTTGCAGTTAAATTTTTACATATTACGAAATGTATCGAAAGTTATTCGAAACATTAAAAAATACTTATGTTAAGTCAAGACTTGACTTAATAATTACATTAGTACTTTTACTTAGTAAGGAATGTAGAGAGAACCCGTCTACCCGCCTCCTCCAAATTCTACGAACTACTGTAACCATAGTATCCATATACCGAAATACTTGAATTTTATTTTTCAACATTTATTATAAGCCATTCTGAGAGAGAGGAAAATTGAGGGACTAATATCGATTGTGAAAAATTGAGAATGATCCCATTTTGACTCTCCTCAATCCCTTTAAAAAAAATGTCACGAGAAAACTCGGGCTTCCTTACGAAGGCAGGGACCGGGGGCATCGGAATTAGTGCCTCCCCCCTCTCTACGGGGCTGGGTATGACACAGCCTTCATAAAACCTTTCAACAGCATATTGTACCTAAGTTGAATTTTAATGTACCTGAAACAGTATTCAACCAAGAACAAACAATTGTTTTCTCCAAGTTGAAAACTTTTAACTTTGAAAATGATTTTTCTGAACTGTAAAACAAATTTGGAAGGGTTATGGGTGATTCTTAAACTATGGGCAAATTAGTGTAAATGGCAGGCTGTGAAATCGTCTGCCTTCACACTTTTTCCACTTATCTGCATTCATTTATTGATTACTGTATTGACCAATAGAGAACCCTCGGAAGCTCATTTAATTTCCATGATTTTTAAGGTAGAGAAACCCTGATTTGTCCTTGTCATGAACTGCAACTATGTCAAGGTTCCCAAGTTCGAGTTGGTTTTCCGAATATTCTACCTGAGATTTAAAATAACATCAAAATTCTATCGTCTTTAGTTACATCTGAACAGCAGCTGTCAATGGTTTTTTAACTAGTGCTTCAAGTTTAATGTCTTAACACTGCACTTTATTCAGGATACTTTTTTTTTCGGTGGCAGGTGAGGAAATCTTTGAGATCCTTAGGTGGAAATAGTTCCATAGTCCAGTTCTGTTCACGCTCAAGCATCTTACTTAAGATACATTCTGGCATCATGTCCTGAGGTGATAGCTCCAGTGTCTCCTGAAGCCAACTTCTGTTGGCAGCCCAGTATTCACATTTAAAGAAAGTATGGAACACATCGTCATTATCCTCTTCCTTGCAATACGGGCATGCTGGGTCATCCACTTTCCCCATCCAATGCAAGTAGGCGTAGAAGAGTCCATAGAAGTTCACCTCCCCATGTGATCTGTTCATCCATGTGTCGATACAGGGTATTAAGCGTGCAGTCCATCTTCCTTCAGGACACTTTGGTCAAGGGTCATTGTCATGGTCCAAAAAGAATCTGTTCCTGAGGGAACAATACGGGGATTTTCGAGAAGTTCTTGTTTTGGTGTTAGCAGTGACTCACAAGCAAGTGGGCGTTATTTGACTAATGGCCCGAGTTGCTCACCTATTTTGTTTGATCCCAACATTTTCTTTCTACCCTCCTATTCAGTTGGATGGCCTGTTACAACTTAAATCAAAATTCACGTAGAACCATTATTGAATTTCATGAGGCACACAAATATGATCAAATCAATCCAAATAAATATGTGAGAACAGATTTACGTCTCCATGCATAGAAATCCAATAATCGCTCTATCTCACCTGTGAAACACTCCACTCCGAAGCTCAGTATAAATTCAAATCATGAGCGCAAGCCAATTGAAAAATAAACCCCAGTGAAAGAATTTGCAGCGTTTTTTATGGTTATCAGAATGCTTCAACAAGTGTATAGGCTACAAAGCCTTTTAGGAGTTCACTCCAGTATCCACATTACTACATCACTACGTTACTAGGTTACTGATATCAACACAAAAACAATAATAAACCAAAATAACGCGAATGTTGGCACCGTAAATCGGGCCATAGATCGGGAATGGTTTGAGCTACGGACCTGGGGAGGGGCTCATTCGATTCCTCATGGGAAGTTCTTTAAAAAAAAATTCAAATTTAGGTCCCCTTGACTTTTTTTGAGGTTTTTACGGATTTTACAAAACTTTGACAACCCTCAAAGGGCACTTTAAATTAGGTAAGTGATAGAGCTGGCCAAAGAATTGGGGCGTTGTTGGACCAACATGGATTTTTCATGAAAATTTCAGCTTTTTTGCTTCAGCCGTTTGGGAAAAATCTGGGTACGGCGTACGGCGGACGGACGGAAAATTTTTTATTGTTGATCGGATTCTACACCCTTTGAAACGTAAACCATGAAAATTTCAGGGGGGTTAATTTTGGACGCTTACAATGGTTTATTATTGAATAATTTAAAAAAATCTGTGCGATTGACCCAGAACGAGGAAATCCATTTTCATGGGGTAAAAACAAAATGACATTATTTCCGAAGATACTTTTTCCAGCCCCATCCCATCTGACAGGGTTGGATCAAAGAAACATGAGTTTAAGTGTAATAAAGTTCGACACAAGAATAATAAACCCATGTGTAATCAAGTTTTTAGCGTTTTTCGCAATTTATTACACTTTTGCAATACGGCCACACGCTTGTTTGATAAGGTGTTCCTGAACCGATTGATATGAAATTTAGACTAGTTTTCGTTGGAACGACAAGAACATTTTGAATCTTACAAAAATTACATTTTTCAACAAAAGCAACTAAAACGTCTTGCGTTAAGAGGGGAAGATTGAAAGGGGCTTTACTGGTGCTAATGAGGGATAGTCAGCGGAGTTAAAGGGTCCGCTGCGGTGTTGCCACCTGATGGCGGGGAAGGGGTTTTCGTCCCGGCAACCTCAACTGATAGGGGCTGAATAAAGAATACAAAAGCCTCGAAACGATTAGAAGTGTGCCCAGGAAGCGTATTAGGCAAAAAAGCAGGGTTCAGGTCTGAAAATTGATTTCCATTGATGGGAACACATTCGGTACGAGTATGTGGTGGCAGAATACACAAAATCCTAATGAAAGTAGTGAGAAACTGCACAGTCCTATCCAAGTCTCGTCTATTATTACAGAGAAAAATCCTGCTAAGCAGCGTAGATACTTTGTCGACCCCCGACGAGACACTGAGGAAGTTCCACAAAAAATATAAAGGGAGAGTGTGGACGGGGGGAAGGGAAGACAGGACGGTTGACCGTATACAAAAATAGCCTCTTATCTCGGTTGACAGACGCCGATTCTGAGCAGGTGCCTAAAGGAAAAACGTAATATTCCCCCACCTTACAACAAAAAAGAAAAAAAAAGTTCAGCAACTTTTATTTATTGGGTAGCAGCATCTGCAGCCATTGATTCATCCTCGTTGTCCTCAGTTGGATCTTCTGGTCTATCTGGCTTCAAGTGACAGACGCCGATTCTGAGCAAGTTTTTCCTAAAGGAAAAACGTCATAGGCTGTATCACGTTGCATTTTTAAAACCCACAAAAATCCAGTAGTGGAAGAATCTCTGTTGAAATTCCGAATTTTCATTGTCGTCTAGGTGAAAACATTCCAAAATTGTCATTGTGCCTCGCGACTTCTATCAAATTCAAATTTCGCGGTGAATAAAATGTCTTGAATGACTGGGCGTAAGGAGGGTTAAGATACAACATCCAGGGAGGCCAACTGAACTCCAAAATCAAAAATTCCACTCGCATTTTGCGTTTTAGACCTTTCTGAACAATTTTGGTTCCGTGTCTGTCTGTGTGTCTGTGTGTCTGTGTGTCTGTGTGTCTGTCTGTCTGTCACAAAATCCTTGTTACGGGCAAAACTACACGAAGTTATTGTCCGATTTTGATGAAATTTTCAGGGATTGTGCGGGTTGGGGTGTAGATGGTCCCCTATAGGTTTCATGACCCCCGGATCAATAGTAGCCTCTGCGCATGCGCAAACGTGAAATCCTTGTTACGCGCATAACTCCGGGAGTTCTTGACCAATTTCGATGAAATTTTCAGGGATTGTTCAGTTTGATGTGTAGATGGTCCCCTATGAGTTTCATGATCTCCGGATTAATAGTAGCCTCTGCGCATGCGCAAACGTGAAATCCTTGTTACGCACATAACTCCGAGAGTTCTTGACCAATTTTGATGACATTTTCAGGGATTGTTCGGGTTGGGGTGTAGGTGGTCCCCTATAGTTTTCATGACCCCCGAATCAATAGTAGCCTCCGCGCATGCGCAAACGTGAAATCCTTGTTACGCGCATAACTTCGGGAGTTTTCGACCAATTTCAATGAAATTTTCTGGGATTGTGCGGGTTAGGGGTCCCCTATAGGTTTCATGACCCCCGGATCAATGGTAGCCTCTGCGCATGCGCAAACGTGAAATCTTTGTTACGCGCATAACTGCGGGAGTTCTTGACCAATTTCGATGACATTTTCAGGGATTGTGCGGGTAAGGGGTCCCCTATAGGTTTCATGACCCCCGGATCAAAAGCCTCTGCGCATGCGCAAACGTGAAATCTTTGTTACGCGCATAACTCCGGGAGTTCTTGACCAATTTGAATGAAATTTTCAGGGATTGTGCGGGTTAGGGTAGAGTTGGTCCCCTATGAGTTTCATGACCCCCGGATCAATAGCAGCCTCTGCACATGCACAAACGTGAAATCCTTGCCACAAGCATAACACCGGGAGTTCTGACCGATTTCGATGAAATTTTCAGGGATTGTTCGGACTTATTAGGTATACCTTATAGGTTTTATTAGCAATTTTTAAGTAAATTTTAATAGCTTCAAACAAACGTTTGTTGCAAAATCGCAAGGCTCCGTAGAACTCAGCTGGATTGTAATAGTATGAAATATGCGCTGTGTAAAACTGCAGGGTTTATAATTTAGAGAATCAGGATCACGTGAATCATGCAACTGCAGGATCACTGAATCTTGGCTTCATGGTAACTTGCTCTCCAACGAACTGGGATTAAAACAATATGCTATACAGGAACTAAGAACTGCCTTCGGAACAACCCTCTGGTGATGGCACAGCTAGCTGTAAACCGCACCATGATGGGTGCCGACACATCGGTTGACTTCGTTGCATCGTCGTTTTCTTCAATCATATCTGCGATACGTCGATCCTCGGTGTGGTGGTACCTGAAGAGTCACTAAGTGTGTGCAGTGCGTTTCTATTTGAGGTGTGAGTTTTCGTTTTCGTTTTTGCTTTCTGTTAACGTTCTATGTAATCCCTTGGTTCCCTTGTCTGATCTCATTCAATCTATTCGATGTAATTTAATATGTGTTCCTTCTATTATTGGGCTTCGGCCCGTGTAATAAAATAAAAATTAAAGTAAAGTAGACCCGACTTGACCAAGTAACAAATGATAAAGTTTTATCAAGGTAACTGAAACAACTGTAAAAAAGTTGCAGGTCCCTCTGAGAAACGACTCCCCTCAAAGGTGAAACAACACCGTGCGAGCGTGTAACTGTGCAATCCGAACTTCATTTCAAGGATCCTCAAACCACAACAGAACACAAAATAATACAATGGAATCAACGGTCCGGAAACTCCGCTCGAAACAAAAGAAAACGCCGTCACGTGCCTCGGGGGGCCCGGTCGTTATTTCTGAGAGGCTCCTCGGACAAAACAGAATTACGTGACATTTGGGCGCAATCGGAGATCTAATATTAGATCGCGATCGGGAAAATTAAACCGTGAAATGAGGACAGGTGGCACGATAGGGGGTCGTGAAAATTCGAATCGATATTCGAAAGCTTCCTCGTTACTTTTACATCGCACGTTGGAAAAGTCCGTGATGGTCGGCGGATATTTAATGGGAAGCACCGGTTTGTTTAAATTTTCCCAAGGTTGCTGCCTAATGGAAAATGTATGGTACCGATAGAAATATTCCAACAGAAATGAAAATCCAAAATATTTCTCCACACCTCTTATTTGTGGGTCTCCGTTCCATGGAACATGAGTCGAAGTTCCAAAAGTTAACGGAAATTATATATAGTTCCACAATTTAATGAGTTGCAATGTCAAAATTATTTCAACAAAATCTATCAAAGTTAAGAGAAATATAACGCTCTAATAGAAAATTAACTAACAAACGTTACTTCCACTACACAATTAGTAACAAAGTTATGTTTTACTTCAAGAAAAACTAACAAAGTGAAGCGAAACAGGAAGTTAGCAAACAAAGTTAGCGGAAATTGTATGTATATCCATGATACAATGAGGTACAATGTTGATAACGCGATTTAGCGATCATTTCCGATTTAGAAGGTTTCCATTACCATATTTTAGCCCATGATTGATCCCTCCGTGCAAAACGGAAAGAGAGCCGGATTCTGTAATAATTCTAGTTAGATTACGGGGTTAACTGTTTGTTGTCATTCATTGAGTGCGTATCGTCTCCTCAATCGTTACCATATCTGCCTATGTTATACCCGATCAATTAAGCCAAATTTTGGTGCACAAAGATGGCGATGCGACAAGTTCATCAAAAAATTTTTCACTTCGCGACTTTCACTATCGTGAAAAGTGAAATTTATCATACTACCTTCATTACTAAATTGACATTTAATCAGACAGAAAAATGTGCCGTTCGGGTTTTTGGGGAAAGGAAGTTAAATTACCGCTAAAATCAGAAAGTTAAGAACACTGTTAATTTTTTTTGTCGTTGCAATTTGTTTCTACAAGTGCTTGTGTGAACACAAAATGTTCGACCAGGCCAATTTTCTACATATTCATCACTGACAATTCTGAAAAAATCTTTCCCAGTAGGAGTTTGTAGCATTTAATCGGCTCGCCGTTCGGGTTCCCCGTCCTTATCACTACCGTTCGCGTTTCAACTGGTGTGTAGAGTTTGTGGCGCACTCTCTTCTTCTGCAATAACATCATCTAATTATCATGGATTGCGGCAGATGTCGTGAGCGCCTCCTTGCAGAGGATTCTATACGATGCAATGAGTGTTCCCTCTCGTTCCACTTCGGTTGCGCCTCTATTACTGATGTGAATTTTCGAAAAATGTCGGCAGCTGCAATTGCTCGTTGGAAGTGCCCTGCGTGCAAATCAAATCCCCCAACCCCTCAGGCAAATCTAGCTACTAAAGTCGATTTGGGTGGAATGCTCGCAGACATGAAACAATTTTTTACTTCTGAGTTGCAAACGTTGAGGGCGGATATGAGTAATCAGCTTTCTGAAATGCGTTCATCTATCGATAACTGTTTGACCCAGTACGAGGGGCTATCATCCCAGGTTGCTGGTATCGAAGCGGACTTAACTTTACTCAAGAATCAGGGTCTGGGTGAGCGCTTACAGGCTCTTGAGGGTGCAGTAGCCTCCTCATCTAGCGGACTAGCGGAAACTAACCCTGCTGCCCTCGAGACCGCGTTTGCGGAGTTCGAGGAGAGACGTCGCCGCGCATCGAACATCTTATTTTTCAATATTCCGGAGCAGTCCGGGCAGAGTGCCGGAACTGATGATCTGACGGTTGTGAAAACTTCCGTAGAAAATTTATCACCAGGTCTCAACAATTCGGTACTTCGCGTGACGCGGCTTGGCCCCCGCGCAACGGGTAAAACCCGCCCAATCAAAGTTGTTTTTGACAGTCCGACAAGCGCCTCAAAGGTTCTTGTAACCAACCGATCAACTAAGCCTCCTGTTCTATCACTTGCCCCGGATCAAACCCGCCAACAGCGTGCTTATTTGATGGGACTTCGAGAGGAATTATCTTCAAGGATCAACAGGGGAGAGACCAATATTACGATCAAATATGTATCTGGTGTTCCTACAATTGTCCCATTACCTACTTCACCCAACAGTCCAAAAAACTAATGGCCGACGGACACTCCCCTTCATACTCTTCCTCCAATACTACCTATATTTCCGCATTTTATCAAAACGTCCGTGGTTTGAACACCAAATTATCAACGCTCCATCATCGATTACCGCATTCCATTTATGATATATTTTTTCTAACCGAAACATGGCTCTCTGATTCTGTAAAAACCGATGAACTCCGATTTCATAATTACAATGTGTACCGCACTGATCGGTCCCCTTCTAACAACCAGCACAAGCGGATTGGCGGTGGCGTCCTCATTGCTGTGGTCGAGAAATTGCCATCTTTCCAGTGGGCTCCTGACACTGACACCGTTGAGCACGTTGCTGTTGTATTACCTAACCATAAACTCATTTTGAGCTGTGTTTACATTCCCAACTATCAACCTGCAGCAGTGTACGAGGAGTACTTCAACCAAGTCGAGGCGTTGTCATTTGCTTATCCAGGGTTCTCCACGCTCATTGCTGGCGATTTCAACATACCTAACACTCGCTGGAACGTGTGGAACGATGACGGGGGCGTTTCCCAACTTAATGTGAAGGGGAGGATCATCAAGGATATAGCAAACTTATTTAGCTTGACGCAGTACAACTTTTTACAAAACGAAGCTGGTAATGTGCTTGACCTTTGTTGGTCCAGCCTGGATGGTTTTACTTTGTCGTCAAGTTCACCTCTCTTGGATGCTGACCCCGCTCATCCACCATTTGAATGCCACTTTCCCATCACCACTTGCGTGGTTGTCTCTTCACACCAATTCCCTCGCAACTTCAGGAAGGGTGACTATGCTGGTATGAACTCTTTTTTCCAGAATTATGACTGGGAGGAGTGTTTTTCCCTACCGTTCGAATCTTCTATAACCAAGTTCTACGATATTATGCACAAAGCTATCGCTGATTTTGTTCCCAGTACCAAGCCTATCACGTACAACTTCCCTAAGTGGTTTTCATCTGAACTAGTTTCCCTAACCCTACAGAAGCGCTATGCCCACTATTGTTACAAGCGGACTGGATGTGATGAAGACTATGTGCGCTTTTCTGCCCTAAGATCTCGCTGTGGAACATTGTCTGAGGCCGAGTACTCATCTTATATTGACGGAGTTCAACTCAACCTACGGTCAGACATGAAGCAATTCTGGAACTTTGTAAATTACAAAGGAGGAGGTAACGGCATCCCTAGTCAAATGTTTTATAATGGCGTCTCTGCAGAATCCCCTGAGGAGTCAGCTGAGCTCTTTGCAGCTTACTTTTCCTCAGTCTACGACCAGCCAGTTTCCTATGAGCCATATTTCCCTCATCAGGACGTTGTTGGTGTTGGCTTGCTTCAGGTTTCTGAGGAGGAGGTTTCTCGTGAGCTTTCTGCTTTGGATCCCAAGAAGGGGATGGGCCCAGACCTCATTCCGCCAGTTCTCCTACACAACTGCCACCATCTTGTTCCTGTACTGACACGACTATTCAATGCATCTCTTGCGTGTGGCAAGTTTCCACATCAATGGAAAACCTCCTTCGTCACGCCCATCCATAAGTCTGGATCACGATCCAGTGTCGAACATTATCGCCCAGTCTGCTCTATCTCTACCATTCCTAAACTTCTGGAAAAGCTTGTTTTGGCTCAGATTGCGCCCGCATTCTCTGCATACATTGTGCCTGAGCAACACGGATTTATGAAGGGAAGATCGACAACGACAAATTTACTCTCTTTTCAGAGATATATCATGGGTGCCTTTGAGAGTGGTCATCAAGTGGATTCAGTTTCTACAGATTTCTCCAAGGCGTTTGACAAAATCTCACATAAGCATATTATTGCCATACTGGAGGCATTGGGAGTACATGGTACCATGCTTGCATGGATATCTAGTTACCTGTTGGGTCGTTTCTTGATTGTGAAGGTCCAGAACTCGCGCTCTCAGCCCTTCCCAGTGACGTCTGGTGTGCCTCAGGGTTCTCACTTGGGCCCTCTTCTTTTCCTCCTACTCCTGAATAATGTTTCAACTGTTTTTCACGACACTGCTTACCTTCTTTTTGCCGATGACCTGAAAATCTTTCGAACCATTGAGTCTCCCGAAGACTGTGATTTGCTTCAGAGCAATCTTGACCAACTGGTGGATTGGTGCTCAAGAAACAACCTCTCACTGAATGCATCCAAGTGTCATGTGATGTCATTTTTCCGGGGGTCTCACACCATTGAGCATGCTTACCACTTAGATGGGATTCTACTGGTGAGATCCACGCTCTCCAAAGACCTGGGAATTTGGGTCGACTCTCAGCTTACCTTCTCTGACCACATCGACCGCCTGTCTTGCCATGCCATGCGAGCCTTGGGATTTCTAAAGCGAACTACAGCCGATTTCACTAGTGTTCAAGCGCTAACTGCCCTCTACACTGCTCTGGTGCGCCCAATAATGGAGTACTGCTCCGTGGTATGGTCCCCACTCTACCAGGTTCATAAGGAACAGCTGGACAGAGTGCAGCGACGATTTCTCCGCTATGTAGGCTATAAGTTGCGAATCCCATTCGACACCTATAGCTCCCAAGAAATGGCGAAGCGCTGTGCCCTAGTGGCCCTCGGGACCCGTCGGGATGTATCGGATATCTGCTTCCTCCGTAACCTGGTAACTGGCCGCGTTGACTGTCCCAGTTTGCTAGCTGAACTTAACTTCAACATACCTGCATATAACTCTCGTCACACACCTCTGTTTAAATCAGCATTCTCTCCAACAAATTACATAAGTCACCAACCCATCAACAGACTCCCTCGGCTGGCTAATCAACTCCTGACCTTCAACCCATCCCTCGACTTATTCAGCAACCAATCCCCTCAAGCATTTAAATATCAGCTGTTCCACCAAGTGTTATAATTTTCATTCATTTTAACTGTAACTCTGTTTCAATTTCTTTTCTTTTTCTTTTCCTATCTAATTTGTATTTCTTTTCTCCATTTTTACTCCTCTCATCCACGATATTCACCCAGTGTCATGGCAGCATATGTTTGTTTTTCTATATATGTAATTGGGCATTGCCCGTATTTCAAATAATAAGGGGAAGAATTAAGACTCTGCAGAAAGGACTGCGGAATCCTCAATTGACCCAGAAAGAAGGACAACCAAGAAAACTAAAACCTTCAAGAAAGCTGTAGCTTTTCACTTCGGTGACGCTGAGAAGTCGCGGAATGAGAAAATGATGTCGAGCCGGGATCAAGGAAAGTGAGTTTGTGGAGGCCCTAAGCTCTACTCTGACCGAGAGGAGCCAATAACAATCCATAGCATTGCTTTGTCAATTATATCGTCTACCAATATATACTCGTAAGCTTTTAAGAGCTTAAATGTTTATTCTTCGAGATAATCCATGTACCTACATATTTGAGCGGAGAAGGTAAGAATACAAGACGACGCCAGAATGAATTTAAAATTCCCTTCAAACGATACAGCAAAAAACAATGATTTTCTAAGCACAATAAATTATGTAACAGTGGTAATCGGTATAACATTGTAAAGCTGGTAATGGTAGAATAAGGACGAACCACGGCTTCCATATTACTAAATCAATCGTGTTTTACTTAATAAAAAACACGTAAAATTATTTTTTCTCTATTCTAAAATCGTTTATTTCCATTGCACATAAAATAAATATGCAGAAAGAAAGACCATTTCATTTCCCTACGCCAAAAAAAAAAAAAACATTAAATTATTTCCCTCGAATAGAATTTTAGATTCCATTAAAACTCAATCGCTTCCACTGGAAAACACACTGAGAATAGAATCTAAGAGATCAAGAGGTGATTTGAATGCATGCTTAACAGATGAAAGTGTGAAAGATAATTTATTTCTGGACAGTACTCTCGCAACCAATTACAGATAACTCACACATGATAAAAAATGTAAACCTCAATCGACAGACCTGTTTTTTAAGTCCAACGAACCTTCTTGTCTTCGTAACCTTTGCAACTTTGTAATTCAGTCACCAACTAAGACCTTTTGCAATAGGACCTCTTCCCCCCAGCCCCCAAACGGAAACGGCCGATAAAGTCATTTCTTGACTCGCCCGATCCCAGAAGGAACTGCCAGAGGAACAGGAAGAAAAGAGCAGTTCACAAAAAGTTACGAGCGTTAACGAACCGAATATGCAAAACTGCGGCCTATGCGATAAACCCATACAACCGCCGGAAGAAAGGAACCCCATTTTTCCACAGAATGTCCAGAGCATTGTCATTCACAGTGCACAGGGGACAGCTAGGAAAACTGGAAGAGAGCGGGCGTCTAGGAAGGCGACATTTGTCTGCCGATTATGCAAGGTGCACAAACCGACTTTCGACCCGGCAGTCGAATAACAGCCTTGGCTGAAAGCGTAACGCAGATGATTCAGCTAATCCAAACACAAATAGAGGCAAGTCAAAAACATAACGAGACAATTTGCGCAATTTGATTAAGTTATCAAGTCGATCCCTTGCCGTCTTTCAACTGGTAAATCTATCTCCATATTTGCGGTTTCATCAATATAACCCAAATTCCCTCTTGATTTCATATTGGACCTATATAAACATCATATGAATCTGATCATCATATGATCTAATTTATATGAATCTATATAAACTCCAATCCGATTTTTAATTCATAAAAATATCCAATTCACCATTACTATCAGATATCAATAGATTCTATTTTTCCAATTAGCTTTATTGAAATAGTAAATTTGGTTTTGAGGTAGAAATAAGTGTTAATTATAATAGATAATTCCAACACTATTTCCTAGATATAGATAATGTCAATAACTTCTGTTTTGTACTACCAGAACAAGTAGAAGATCTGCTTATTATTTGCACTTAATTCTAATTAAATTATTAGAGGACCAGGTCGACTAATCGGAAATATATAGGAGTGTTATTGTTGTAAATGATTAATATAATTTTAGATAATGAGAATATCATTATATTCGCTCACCCTTCGGCACTGGAGGCGAGAGAAGCTTTTGGCTCTCTTCCGGCTGACCAAGAGCTCCATCCTGTTTCATTTTGCATCAGGGCATGATCAGAGCTGCTTCTGTAAACAAACAAAAACCAGAGTCCAGGATTAATAGCCTCAGTCAGACAGCTCCAAGTCACAATCACAAAAAGATAGCTCTGAAATGCAGAAATAAGAGGGGCTTGCGATACAGATCTCTGGAGCCAGTATGATGAGTGATTATAGAGTCAATTATTGTCATACAATGAAATAAATCTCTAACCCTTCAGGAGCAACAGTACTTCAATGGTCAGGGTTGTCACTGCGAATGTAATCATCACCTGATATAACATTGATCAAATTTTAGTCAATGATCTTTGAGCCACCAATCAGGAAACAACAGACAGAAAAACCCATATTCAAGTCAAAAGTACCATAACCATAAACTAAAAACAAAATTTACAAAAACCATATTAGATATTTTACGAACTTTAGCAGCAAGCTTTAAGCAAAACGCTGGAAATTCTTTCAATGGGGTTTATTATTCAATTATTCATGATTTGAATTTCTACTAAGCTTTGGAGTGTGCGTGTTTCACAGGTGATAGAGCGATTATTGAATAGAGCACGCACTTAAATCGGTTCTCAACCAAAATACCTATTTGGATTGATCAGTTGATCATATTTGTGTGCCTCCTGAAATTCAATAATCGCTCTATCACCTGTGAAACACGCACACTCCAAAGCTTAGTAGAAATTCAAATCATGAATCATTGAATAATAAACCCCAGTGAAAGAATTTCCAGCGTTTTCATTTTATTTATTTTTTCTTGATTGATAAGAAAGGTTTATTATTGAAAATAATAAACAAAAAAGTACCTCGAAGAAAAGGGGAATCCGCATAGACTCCGAAGATGCACACGATTGTTTCTTGCATAACCAATATTAACTTAATTTAGCACAACACTCGTGTACAGAAGAATTACTGGCTGGAACAATGAATTCGTGTTGGGGATGAAATTTGTTGCTTATAGTCAATCGGGTTGAAACATTATGTAGCACACTTTTTTCAAATTTAATCATCCGCAGCAACTAAATGAAAATGACTTGAAGAATTTTCACGGTATAAGAAATTAGCTTATCGCGCGACCAACATATGAAATCCGATCAAGGCAGAGCGAGCAACGTGCTGTCCAAACTCCCGTCGGAACAAGCTGAGCTGTAATTGCATTGCTTTAATGCTATTATCAACACTTAATCCAATAGCACTGGCTCCGATCTGACTTCGAGAACGATTTTGTGCGGTTATTATAGCGGTAGTAGGGCGAAAGTTATGTCATTGACTCGGTCATTTCCGTGTCAACGAAAGCCCTAAAAGGGACTGGCGCTAAATATTTGATCAAAGCTTGATCGCAGTCTTTAATAAAAAAAAAAAAAGGAAAAAAAACGGCTGCGTGGATTGTAGCTCCCGCGCCATAACTAGTTAGTTAAGAAATAGAGGAATAACCATTCGCACCATGTGTGGGGAAATGCTTTTGCCAACCCAAACATTCCTTTGATGGCAAAAATGAGAATCTTTAATGCAATTGTGAGGGCTCAAATAATTTGGCAGAAATGGATGTCACAACAGTGAGGAAGGATGCAGACGATATACTGGTTGCCTTTAAGAATGAAAGAAGAATGAAGTCCCAGCAACGGACGGAGTCATGAGCTGAACAGGGATGTAAAGGTCGTTAGCCTGGTATGTGATTCGCAAGTATCACTGTATGTGGCACGATGGGCTTTGAAGATGCGTGCAGAGTCGCTGTGGCTGAATGCCAGGCCATATTCGTCTAGCACAATCGAGGAATGCGCCATGTGCAACCTCCATGAACGTGAGGATCTATTCCACTTTTTGCGTACGTGCCCAGTGCTCTCTGAATTCCGGTTAATGGCGTTCAACCGCGCAGTACTTCGTGATGAAGCAGTGGAGATCCTCAACGGCCCTGATTGGAACACCCTGGGTGAATACTGTAAATTGGCATGGCGATACAAACGTTTTTTAACCAGCGAATTTAACTTCATTTAATTGTTTGTTTTTTTTTTCTTCTGTTTGTAGAAAACCCTTCTTTTTTGTTTGTTATTCAGGTGTGCTAGGCCCATTCTTCCGGCAGACGGTTTAAAAAACCAAGCCGTAAAAGTTTATTTTGAAGCTTGATAAACATTTTTTCTTCTTCTTCTTCCATTCGCACCAGCTACTACTGTTAAATATGCAGTGAAACCCATTTGGGATAATCGAGTTGCCTGTCGTTAGTCGCGAACACGAGAAATTTTTGATTTATGGGTTTCGATTGGGATGTCGAATGGTGAAGCATTAATTTGTTACCATTGAAACTGCTAGTGGGCTATTAACATTCGGATCCGCCCATTCTCTGAAATTTTCACCAAATCCTTACTGAGGATGTAGAAATTAAGTTTGGTACAAGGTTTTTCCTTATTCCAACCAGATAGACTCAACACATAAGTTTTTCAGAAATATCTGAAATGTAAATTTCGGCGAGAGAAAATGTTTCATCTCCCGATATTGATTATTTTATTCTAATTTATTAAAAGGAAGCGGTAGGATGGACTACTTGTCCCTTTCAAAGGCTGAGGCGATATTCCTGCAAAACCCTGAGGATATCCCTGACGCTAGAAAGCTACAGGTTTAGCTCAGACGCAATTCCAAGAAACTGGAAAAATCAAAAAACTCGAAATTGAAACTCTCCAAATGACACCATTTCAGAAATTAGGATTCAGAATTACAATTACTTATTGTGCTGCTTGTAATAAGAAAACCAAAACAGTTGGAGAGGTGTGTTGATTGCCTACCCAAGCAGGATCGCGTCTTCCAGATACTCGTACTTGATAACAGAAAGAGCTGATGCACTAGACTGTATTCTACTGTTTTCCTAGGACCTGGAGATGGAGATCCGTAAGTATTCTAATACATTGAGAATATGCCCTATTGACGCACAGACCTCACCTCATCTACCAATCCGAAAAACCTCAGTCGAGTTAAGTCTAGCTCGTCGAATTTTGATTACCTCATGCACACTATCCGCATTCAGTTCGCGGTGGGGAACCTCATCAGAAGTACCGCGGTGCATCAGTGATACTATGTAGTACAGAGCTCTGGAAAAGCTGAAGAATATGTCTATTGATAAGAGCTGTGTCGTCCCACAACTGGGTTCTGGACATCCAAATTGGCTTCAGTACTAGCTTGTTAAAATGGTCATGGTGGATCGTCGTAAGATTAGCCAGTATACCAATTCAGTCCTCTACTCTTTGAAGTATTCCTTCCATCTGAGCTTGTGACCTAGCCTCAAGCAAAGGTATTTGGCTTCATTCGCGCAGAGAATCGCCACGTTGTTGAGGAAAATAGGGACGTAGCTGATCTTTCTGGTGGTAAAATCAACGTGCACCGACTTGGCTTCACCCAATTCGATCCTCCATTTCGATGTCAAAAGACTGATTTTGGATATGGACTTATCGACTTTTGCTGTCAGCAACCGCCAGGACAGCAGAGTTGTCTGCAAATGTTGCTGTGGTGTTGTAATCAACTTCTGGTAAGTCAATATTTTGTAGACATTTTGTGTTCCGTGTGTTTTTAATCCGATGTTGTCCCAGTTCGCCGAAAAATTGAACAACCAGCTCTCCACTTCCTATTTGACGTCTTAGGCATGTGTTAGACCCCTAGACACTCTTTGAGAAGATTAAAGAGATTGAAATCACTTGATGCAAGACAGTGGAACTACGTAGGATAACCGAAAACGTCCCACCAACCAAAGAGAACAAAAAGACTCAACAAGATCATGACTGGTCCGAGTAGAGTGGAAGAGGAAAACTACACGACAACAAACCATCGGCGTTTGTTCTGGATCGCTCTTCGAAGTAGGATCGAAACCTCACAATAACGATCAGTGGTTAATCAAGAGTTCACCAATCAAAGCAAGAATGATCAAGGGGGCAAACATTTTGCTACAGAGGAACTTTTGTCTTTAGTAGAAGTTGCCAACTCAAAAACTTCGTCTGCCAATTTATGTCAAAATCTTAATTTATGGATTCACTCCCCATTCCTTTTCATTCTTGTCATGACTAGAGACAATAATTTCATTCCTACATTTGATTGAGGGAATGGGAGGAAGAGATGCCTGATTGAACGTGGACAGGATAGATACCTTGGCTATGTCAAAGAAGACGCTTTAGAAGGTCTACAAACGCACTTTCATTCGTAGCAATAGCCACGAAGGGAAACTCAGAAATTGTCCGTCCAATGCACTCGACACCGAGGGACCGTAAAGGGAGACGATCGGATGCCGTGTAAAAGACCAAAGGGGAGAAATCGGAGTCGGACACGGATCGGGGCACCGGCGGAATTTTACTGGGCTCTCGACGGTACGTCCCACCGTAGTCTGCATTCTTCACGAACTCAGCTGACGGACCGAGGCGGTATGAGGGGAATTGAAATGCCCACGAGCAAAACCACAAATAGGGCTCAACGCAAGGTAATTACACAGACGGCGGGTTATTGTGTGAAAACGAGGGTGGGATCGGAACATCTGCCGTTATGTAACCCTAACCCTCGCCACGTGTTTTTGTACATGGATAACAAACTGTGGGTGTAATCCCGTATGGTTCCCTCAATTTCAGGCTTCGATCACCACGATAATGTGAATAGTACAATTCACGCTGATTCAACCGTCAGAAGCTGTTATCAAGATTCCTTGCGATGATAATTGTATAGATTTAATAGAAAAGTACATTACAGTTTTCTAGTTAAGAGAAAGTCGGCTGGTCGTAATCAGGTCTCACAGCGACTAATCAGCGTTTACGACGTTATCAATAGGTAAAAATTGGTGTTGTGGCGTAATGTTAGGGAGCACGGCTCGGCTCCAAGTTGGTTTAGTCAGTACAAGACTGAACTATTTGTTCTTGAAGACTGAAACTGAGTACTTAAATTGGTTAGCTAAGTTCATAAATAGGTTTATCAAGTTCCCAGTGGGGGTTGTGAAGTTGTGAAGAAAGCTTGTGGCACAATCAAGTACCAGATTTGGTTTCGAAAGTTCATGGTTTAGAAATTTCTCATTTTAGCTTGAAAGGTCACGATTTGGTTCGGAATATTTTCAAATTAGTCCGGAAAGTTCAGTTTTTGGTTTGGGTTGTACTCCAAGTGGTTTGGAAAGTTTTCAGGTTTGTTTGGTATGGAAAGTTTTGAATTTCGGTTGTTAAATTCTCAATTCAGTGAAGAATGTTGAAGTTTTTAGAAAGTCACCGATGACTCGCCTTGTCACTAGGCAAATAGCTTGTCACCTCCAGTGTGGCGTCCTAAGTTCTCAAATCGGGGTGGAAATACTTATGTCAAATAGGTCAAAACAATTCCCACATTGGTTTTGGAAAGCTGTCAAATTGGTTTAGAAAGAGGTAGTTTCACAAGAACAAGATTTGGTTTGGGAAGTTCTACTATGCTTAGAACTTTCACATTATGGTTTGAAAGGTGACATGAATTGGTTATGGAACGTTGTCAAATTAGTATGGAAAATTCACTTTTTGGCTTGGATCGCTCTCCAAGTGTAATGAAAAGTAGTGAATTGGTATGGAACATTTTCAATTTTGTTTGCTAAGTTCCCAATTCAGTGAAGAAAGATAAGTTTTTACGAAGTTCCCGAATAGGTTTGCAGAGTTCTCAATTTGGAGTTGTCAAATTGGTTTCGAAAAGTTGTCAAATAGGTTAGCTTCTCAGAGTGTAATTGGTTCGAATAGTTCTGAATAGGGTTGCTAAGTTCATCAATTGTTTGCTAAGTTCTCAATGTGGGGGGTTGTGAGGTTTTCAAATTAGTTTGGGAATTTCTCACTATGGTTTAGATATTTCTTAAATTGGCTCAAAAAGTTTGCAAATTGGTGTGGAAAGTTGTCTGGTTTCGAAAACTTGCCTAACTGGTTTTCATAGTTCCCAAATTGGTTCACTACGTTCTCAATTTGATGTTTAAAGTTGTAAATTCATTCACAGAGATGTCTAGTTGGTTTTAATAGTTCTGCTAAGTTCTTAAATTGGTTTGCTAAGTTCTCAGTGTGGGTTGTGCAATTTTCAAATTAAATTGGAAAGTTCTCACTATGCTTGGGATATTTCGCAAATTGGCAAGGAAAGTTGTCAAATTGGTTCAAAAAGTTTACAAATTGGTTTGCTAAGTTGTCATATCAATGTGGAAAAACTGTAAATTGATTTGCAGAGTTGTCTAATTGGCTTGAACAGTTGTGAGTTGGTTTGCTAAATTCATAAATTGGTTCTCCAAGTTCTCAGTGTGGGTTGTGAAGTTTTAAAATTAGTTTGAATATTCCTTAAATTGGCTCAAAAAGTTTTCAAATTGGTTCCGGTAAGTTTTCTGATGTAATTGCTTTGAATAGTTCTGGATAGGATTGCCAAGTTCTTAAATTGGCTTGACAAGTTCATAAAATTTATGAATTTAATAGGATTACAATATTCTTGTTTTGGATTGGGTGCTCCCCCCAAGTGGAATGAATAGTTGTCTAATTTGTTGGTAATATTGCTGAATTTGTTTTGGAACGTTTTCAAATTGAATCGGTGTTTTCAATTTGGCGTGGAAAGTTGTCAGATTTGTTAGCGAAGTTCTCACTGTCCTGGAAAGTTGTCAAATTGTTTCGGAAATACATCTAATTGGTCTTCATAGCTCTCAATTTGGATTGAAAAGTTCTCAGATTAGTTTGATAAGTTGTCAATTCGGTGTGGGTGATTTTGTCACTGGACACGTTGTCTAATTGGTTTGGATAACTCTCAAAATAGATTCACCAAGTCGTCAATCCGATGTGGAAAGTTGTAAATTGATTCACATAGTTGTCTAATCGCTTAGAACGGTTCTGAATAGCTTTGCTAAGTCCTCAAAGTTAAGTTCATAAATTAGTTTTCTATGTTCTGGGTGTTGTGGAATTTTCAAATTTGTTTTTACAGTTCTCACGATGGTTTGGATATTTCTCAAATCGGCAAGTCAGTGTATTCTTGGCTACGCATGACAAACTGGTATTCCTTTTTCGCAAAACTTGAATTTCGCTTACGCAAAGCACCTGCTCCCTTTTCCATGACTAATTGATATGTAACAACAGCAATATTAAGAAATAAACTATGAACATGAACGACTCTATTAACGAAAACCGAAAACAAGGAATAAAGCAAGTGAAGTAATTCAGTAAAGCGAGCAGAAATTGAACAAAAATGGGAATAGAGAGAAGATAGAACCGGTTGATGATTACACTATCACTGTGATCTCGTTATCACCTGCATTTTGCAGGCAAATGCCTCCTCGATATCGAATTAATCAACTTTTGTGGAGACGAGTAAACCGATGTTTACTGATAACAGTGTAATCAAAGATTATATTGGCGAAGCCCATTTGTTTTAAATCGAAGCCAAAAGGTCCGGTAAAACAATGATTAGGTTTAAAGAGAGAAAAAACATTTATTGATGGATATGGGGTGGAATGTTGGAATAGTTGGGGTTGTGAATGATTAGGTTTAACCGTGGTTAAAAGGATGATTGGTGAAGCCGGACCTTAGTCGGCGACGGAGATGTGGAAAAAAGCTTGAATTTGGAAGTCAAAATTCGAGGAACGAAGAGTCTCGAGACGGTTCCCCTCTCTTAAACAAAAAACAACGGTGTGACAATCCATACAAAGCGACTCGCACGCCAGAAATGACTGGAGACAGACTAATAGAGTGGAGTGCCTCCGGCTCAGTTTTCTCCCCCATGTGAATGGAAATGAGTACGAGCTCTCCCCTTCCTCCTATTTTTCTTCCTATTATGCACAATTTTCCGTTGTTGTGTTTTTGTGAGCTGCCTTTCCTTTCCGCCTGACCTCCTAGTTTCATCCTCGTTCTTCGGCCTTGATCTTTCAACGTCTTTCGTTCGTTCTTTTTGAAGGGAACAGGAAAGAGCAATAACGTAAATATTTGTCATTTATCATTTCAAACAATAAAGGTACCAGAACGGCGCGCCGTGCCGGGTTTTCCCCGCCTGTTATCGCTGACCCCCAACGGACGATTCCTTCGGGGAAACCCGGAAGAGGGAAGCGAGCCGGAGCGGTATATATTATATACGACCAGCCCTTCGGCAGAAGTCAGTCAGTTGGTGGAAGCCCTTCTGGGAGTATTAACAGAGCACTTTGCTTTCTTACTCGTAACCTAACTTCTCCTACTAGCTAGGTCAGTTGGTACCTTCTTCCCCTTTTCACCTAGGATGCAGTAAGGGCGGATCACGACTGCACCTCCGAAGTGTCAAGGATCCTCTCCCCATACCGGGTAGCGTAAGGGCAAGGAGATCTCTCCTTGGTAACGACGGCTTGCACTTCCTCAAGGTACAGTCGAGTGGGCAGTACGCCGTACTGGTGACACCGACTAAATCTCCTCCTATCCTCCTCCGATCGGGAGGGCAGATATTATCTGGTAACACCGATCAAAGGTATCCCCTAACACACATATACCAACAATTACCTGATAAAAAGCGAAAGTTCAATAGTTTAAGGGCTGTGATCCTAAAACCAGTCCTTAACAACAACGAAAGAAATCGTCTTCGTTTCTGCGGAAAAGTGAGATAAGTGAATCAGGGATAACACACTTTGATTAAATGATCTCCTGAGAAACCCGCATTTTTACATTTAAGCTAAAACTTCTTGCAAAAGCCGGAGAATGTAATAATAGCGGACTAATGATAAATTTTCAACCTTTAGCAATTACTAAACGTTCACAACAGAACCTTTATTCAAGGTGGGTCAAGTTACATTTTTCCTCGAATGTGCAGGCCGAACATTATTTAAGAGAAAAAAGAGAAGTTTACAGCAGAGAGGAATAAATTAAATTTGTTGAGAACGCTTAACTAATATATGTAATAATAAATATATGATAAATAATATATATATCGGAGTAGGCCTTCCATACCTGGAAAAGGGTCTCCCTACCACCGCCACTCACCCCCGAGACCAGGGAGATAAACACAAAAGGAAAGGTTAGTTTATGAAGTGTTTTCGAGGTCTCACAGCGGGAGTTAGGCTTATTCGTTTTGATTTTTATTAGAGAATTTTACCATTCAATAGTGCTCCACGATTTCAAGTTTTCATCCAAGAGTTTGTAATTATCTACATACATTTCAATCGTTGTTTACCTACGTGATTATACCATCTTTCTTTAATTGACTGTTTACCATTTAGTTATGACTAACCTTACAGACATATTCAGTGCTCTTGGTGATGAAATAGAAGAAGGAGAGTTATTAGAAGAGACCCCGATATATATACATATTGATTAGGTTCAATGATCTACACAATCACGAATGCGAGAAAGCTATGTTCAACTTGCGATTAAGCGAAGGATTTTCTGACCGTACCACTTAAGTATCCTTCCTCATTTAATTCATTTTTAGTAGCTACTAAATCTCATTAGATAACTAATTATCTCTGTTTGCTATCCACAAATCGTGTTGCCAACCTTTTCCAAACTCATATCTAATAATATGATTGAAAATTACGTGTATATTTCAAAGATATTTCAAAGAATTCTGTAACGATTAAACACACAGTCGGGATTACACGTAATTCTACTAACTCGAGTCATTTTACCGAATTATTTACTGCAATTCCTAATCTGAATACGACGATCGTTAGTTCTGGATTTATGAGAGTTATAGATTTACGAACCTAACCTGGGGATCTTTGCTGAGGATGTGTACATTTTTGAAATATCTCGTTGACTCAGTTAGAGATAGCGGTGCAGTTCTTTTTTTTCGGCGGAGCTCTAGCAGGCTCCCATATTTATAATCCAGCGGTTGGGTTTGTTTGAACGGGGAACAGGCAACATCACTCAGAGCTCTCCAGCGAGGGAGGTAATTGATGACCGGCTCGAGATGGGTCAACGTTTCTTCCCGTGAAACATACCCGGTGCAGCGAGGAAGGTTCCCTTACAATTACCCCGGTTATCTCCAGCATGCAGAAGGAACGAGGAGCTCCAAACATTGGTGAACAAAAACCTTCTAACTTTACACCCCAGCAGAATTATTTGAGCGATTTTTTTCGCATTCTTTTAGAATTTGAGTACTTATTTTTCTAAAAATAATTATGGGAACTACCATTTTTCTTAATACGGTACCGCTTTAATAACCAAGTTTTAGGGTTTCGAATATTTCTCTACATTTCAGCAATTCTGGACAGATTTTACTGGAATTTGGGCACTTTTTATGTAAAAAAGACTCTCATGTTAATCATTAGAACCTATGAACTAATTAACTATGAAGGAGTTATTAGAATTATTGATTATCAGATTTATGGAAGTTTGATAGGTATTGCCAGCTCTCACTAGCAAAACGCGACTTCAGAAATGAAGGAGTTAAGAATTATTTCAAAAAATTGTACTGTAGGAAATACGATGAGAATCCAAAGGACAGACAATGTCCTTTAAAAAGTCAGAAAATGCCAGCTGAAAAGCTGAAACCAAGTTCAAAAAACTTTGGAAAATCCATCTGAAATTTGAAAAAATGGCATGAAAAAACATGTTCAGAAAGCTACATGAAACTTCCGAAATTGTCATCTAAAATGTTAGGAAATACCATCTAAAGCATTAACTAAATTCCACCTGTGACCACATTTATAAAACCATCTGAAACTTGAGGAATTGACATTTGAAACTGTTGGAAATGGCATGTGAAATTTCAGAATAGTTCATTCTGAAACCGTGTCCAGAAAGCCATCTGAAATCAAATTCAAAAGCCGTTGAAATTTTCAGGAAATGCCTTGTAAAGCCTCAAATAACGTCCAAGATACCTCAGATAAACCCACAGATAAAATCTTGTCGAGGAATTGCCATCTGTTTAGAAAACTATCAGAAACTTCAGAAAATGACATTTGTAACTCTAGAAAATGCAAACTGAAATCAAGCTCAAAATTAATTTTGCTACGAAGACCCTAATGGTCCTGGAATTTCCCCCGTCAACTGCGTGGCTGGTGTGATCGTCTTCGTCAACATCTTTATTAAATTCTTAAATACGCAATATTCGATGTTCCCCTCAGGTAAGTTACCCCCAGTTGATGAAGCCCAGTCTAAACGGTAGATTTGAAAGAGATGTCCTGAAAACAAGCACAAAAGGCGAAACGCAGCATCTAAACCTGATCTTTACTAAAGCATCAGGCCTGATCACGGCGACCCAACTATTTCGAGCCGAAGAGTCAGTAACACCGCATTATTTTTCCCACCAGTATGATTTCACTTATGCTATAAATAATCGACGGTACACCAGAAAACCATGACCCGATAAATTGAGTTAACCTTTACACGGCCATCCCGCCTACGCACCTCGAAAAAAAGGCAGTATATCTCATCTCCCCTCTTTCGAAACTCCTGTTTATTCCTTTGGTTCCTCCTCTTTATTTTATTCTGGGCTCATTTATTTGTTCACGGCATCGGCCGCCGGAGCTCTGGGACTGTTGACAGATTGATGCTAGTGGGCCGTTAATTTTCGTAGTATCCACCTAACACCAAAAATAAAAAAGAGCAACAGTGCCCGGGCAGCATGCGCATCATGAGCAAATTTTCGTAAGTTGTTAATTCGATATTATTTGTATATTGTTTTGTGAATTTTTCGTAGGGGTGTACGAGTTCATTGCAAATATTGCCACATATTTACGTACTAGTCTAATGTATATTTTTTCCTCATACTATCCGACGTGTTCGCAAGGGTGTGAGTTGTACATAGGAGGAGTACGATTCCCTTGCTGCTTCAGAAGCATTACCATTGGCAAGCCCGTTCACAAAAATAATGCCAACATACTCGCTTGTGGTATAGCTACTCAACTGAAAGCAACTGATCGCAATCAATCGTAAATGAACACAAACAATAGCCGTCTCTCTGCTCTTCGATTATCCTGACTTTGGCTTGACAGCTTAGAAAAGCCGTAGACGCTGTTCACAAACGAACGTTTTCATTCATTAAATTCTTTTTCATTTTTCATTTTTAAATATTAATTTTTGGTTTATATCTTAACAATCTAGTTTAAACTCTAACTCTTTATAAGAACTCGATTTAAACCCCAATATCTTACCATTGTCCTACAACTAGATAACATGAGTCAAAAACAATTTACAAAGAGCGTGTTTTTTTTTTGTTTTTTTTTTTTATGAAGTAAAAGTGTAAGCTTGAGATTAATAAAATTTATTTAAAAAAAAAAAACAATTTACTAAAACTGACTTTGGTCAGGAACAACGAATTATCAACATTGCAACACCCAATGCTACGGCCGAATCAGAATGGGGTAGGTAATACACGGCGCACAAAGCAACCCCTCCTTCAAGACCGGGAGGTCTTGCGGGTCATTGCATAGCTTGCCCCTGACCAAGACAATGCCTCCTCCGTAGCTCTCCGAATTTTCAAACATGAGGTATTTTTTAGTTATACAGGGTGTCCCGGGAGTTATGCACAATCCGACTCTTACGTGTCGTACAACTCAGTTCCGAACAAAAATTCTTCTAGCGATTTTTTGCCAGAGGCCTCGTTTGCGAATTATTTGCTATTTAAGATTTTTTCGTGCTTTCGATCTTATGTCATTAAAACTGTCATAACTCCCTCAATTTTGGAGATAGCTCAAGTTTGATTGTTTCTATATATTTGATGTCAGAAAACATTTTTTAGCTACTCAACTGAAAGCGACTCATCGCAATCAATCGTAAATGAGCACAAACAATAGCCGTCTCTTGGCTCTTCGGTTATCCTGACTGGCCGGACAGCTTAGGAATGCCGTAGACGCTGTTCATAAACGAACGGGTTTATGCAGCTCTAGGCGAGATGAAAACTAGGTTATTTCAATATTTATATAAAACTGTCATTTCGGGCGTCAATCGCACATCTTCAATGCAAATTAAAAAATGTTTTCTGACATCAAATAGATAGAAACTCTAACGCTCTTTCCAACAGTGTCCTCGAATTTGAGCTATCTCCAAAATTGAGAGAGTTATGACAATTTTAAGGACATAGGATCGAAAACACGAAGATAATCTTAAATCGCGAATAACTCGGAAATGAGACCTCTGGCGAAAAATCGCTACGAGACATTTTTGTTTGGAAATGAGTTGCAGAACACTTAGGAGTCGGATTGTGCACAACTCCTTGGACACCCTGTATATTGCTTATCAAGTGGGATTCTTGACCACGTCGTCCTTTCACCTGACCGAAAAAAAGTAGTACTCGTAGTTCGAGTTTTGAAAATCGATTGCCAAATTGTGTTATGGAAATGGTTACTGTTTCGTGAACTCTTTTCTTATCGACCTACTGAATAGAAATTGGCTGTGGAATGACTTTGGGGCATCTATAATTCAATTAGGAAGTATGAAGGTGTTCGTCAGCTCAAAGAGAAAAACTAGCCCAAAATCTCAGCTTTCCAATGGTAAAATCAATTTTAATTTCACCACTTTAATTTTCTTCTTTTTTAATAATAGCATTTGTTTTTTTTTTTTTTTTTTTTTTTTTTTTTTGCAGTGTGACAATTTTTCAAAATAACGTAGTATTAAAATACAGTAGTTCTCTTTAAGATAAAATCTTGAGCTGGGAACTGAGTCATCTCCTGTCTTAAACTATCAGCCAGTAAAGTTTTATACATTTTCCTTTTTTATTACGCCCAACAAATAAAGTTAGAGAGGGAAACGACGTTTCTCTAAAATAAAGGGTTTTTTCGTTGAAAATCCTGCTTTCTCCCCAGCACAATCAGAAGTGAGGAAAATGTTGTCGGCGATCCCGAAATTAGCGAAGTTTTTCACTAATCATCTCTAAGAAGCAGCTGCTATTTTGCACCCTAGAGCATAAAAACGCAAAGCGTTTGGATTCCATTAAGCTGAGCTCTAGAGCCAGTTTTTTCCCGTTGAGTGCCCTATTTGATGCAGGTTGTTAATTTTTATAGCCTGAAAAATTATTCAGTAACAAAATTTAAAAGGTTCACTTTGGCCTATTTTTCACTTGTAAAAACTGATTTATGGAATTATATTTCCCACCAAACGGATAGGAAGTTTTACGCTCTTCTCAACGGTATCTTCCAATTTGAGTTTATTTTGTGAATTAAGGGCGCAATGATCATAACAGTGACATACTATTTTGGATACGAAATAATCTTAAGAGTGAAAAAAGATGGATTTCTAGTTAAGTGAACAAAAACTATGAGGTACTTTCTGTAAAAAATTACTTGTTGAATGCTTGAAGTTTTGTCTATCTCAATGGTAAACACCTGTATATTGAAATACACCTTTATTGCTTGGAATGTTCACCTCTAACACGTCCAATCCTTTAGAAAATAGTTATAGAGAATATAAAAACATACTTTTTAGTTGGCTCATGTTACAAATCTGTCAAGTGATCTTCCGTTTATTTGTGAGACATTCGTATCTTATGTACATTTTAGATTAATCAATTTAATTTCAATACAGATATGATCTGTATCTGTAGCAGTTTGCAGCAGTTTTTTCCATGAGGTGAGGAAATTACTCGCCTTTCTTTCACTCTTCAATGAAATAAAAATGCCCTATGCATAAGTAGGAAATTGCTGGAATTTCTATACAAAATATGATGTTTTCTGTCATATTTGAGCGACAAAGTGTTGTTTCTCCGTTAGGTCCAAGAGGACTTCTAAAGGTGAATTTAATTATAGTAATTAAAAGGAAGAGCGGGACGAAAACTGCGGCACGTGACTCTACTTTAATTACGAAAAATACAATTAAGTTAATGGTTCAACCGGAGTGGATGGCTCTTTAACTGGCCAAAGGCCACTCGTTGAATAAAAATATTAGGAAGGGCCTTGGAAACACGGAATAACGTCTTCCAAGGTGGGTGGACAGTTTAGCTTCATCACTTATTGTCACGAGGACGAATTAGTAGATGAATAAGACACGAATCATCATTGTGAAATGACAAAAATGTTCAACAACAATAATATTTTTGTAGATATGAGAAGGTCATGATCGGATGAAAACTGGCGATAAGGCTTGTATACCAGGATTAGCGGAAAAACACAACACATACAGACAGACAGACATCGGTTAAGATTTTTTTCTAAATTTCCGCTCAAAGGAGATTTCTTTCCGAAAAGGAAAGAACGAAACAAAAGAAAAGTTGGGGGACGCCCAGGTTTACCCGACGCCAGCCCTTGGGATTTTGGAAATTGAGGAAGATGGAGGAGGGAGAGAGGGATGCAAGGAAGTGCCCTTATAGAATGACCGAGAGTTTAAGCAAGAGCCCTGGATGACGTGGGTGGTGATACCACAAAGTACTCTTGACGAGATACCCAGCTCGAGTAACTCTATGGCACTTTTCCCGCACCACACTCCACGCCATGACACCGTCACAGCCCTAACCTTGATGCTCAAAAGGCTTCACTTCTTTTAGCTCACATACAGCTTGCCGCAGGTCGTTCCTATCATATTTACTTTTCTTAGCCTCACACACCGGTAGTTTGTTTGTGGATACGGTCTTGTAATGGTATAAAACGGATTTGTATTCAGTTTCTTTTCCGATGTTAGGGTTATCCCACTCCCCCCTGGATCAATTCCGATAGGCTTCACTCACTCACAGTCAAGTGCTAATTGAATCGCTGCATGTTAAAAAGGTGGATGTCCATTTTTGGTCGATTTTCACTTTTTTACATTCTCAGATTCCTCTTCGCGCTAGTCATAAAATTAAAAAAGGATATATCTAAGTCGAAATTGTAGACTGAAAAACTCAGACACGTCATAAAGTTTGGCTTCAAGCAGAGTACATTCCAATTTTCTAATAAAGGCTTGTCCAGTAGTTCATAGAAGTAGTGAAGGAATGGACAGAGCTCGAAGGTGGCGATAATGTGTGGTGTTGGTTGAGAGGGAAGGGGGTGACATGAGGATCCCTGACAAGAAAATGACTTCGTCCAGGAGAACGGAAATCGAAAAGTCGAGGCAGAAAAAACCCTAGCGGGTATTCGAGGTTTCGGAACGAATCTATTGGAAAGAAGGGGAGTGAAACATAGGAAAAGCAAACACCCACCTGGCTAAATAATTCACCCCACTTCGACTGCTGTCCGGAGGGAGGGAATCAGGTTAGGGGGCCGCTAGAGTTTTTGCCTTCAGCGCCGAGTCCTAATTCACTCATTTCCAGGGATTGGAGAATCAAATTAAAGCCGATCGATGCGGGTTAGCAACATATTTGACTTGGGAAGCTATCCGTAGAAGCAGGAGCTGTCACGGATATTTAGGGCTGTATGCAGTGGTTCACCAGTTGATGGGTAATTGAAGAGGATCACATCCCAGATACCATGTCAGTTATCAAGGGAAGCAATCTCGCCTACTACAGTTAGGACTGGTGTTCGATTCTCCGCAGGTGAAGAGGAACTTTTTACCTCCCTCCAAAAGAAATTTTAAGTAATGCACTTGGTATTCCTCAGAATATTGCATTTGTTTGTATCATAATTTTATTTTATATTGCTTCCGAGTCTACCAAGGTAGCGGAAGCATTGTTTTCACTTTCGGAATGTGAGAATTTTTTTGTCTCCAAAATCAAAAATTCCACTCGCATTTTGCGTTTTAGACCTTTCTGAACAGTTCTGGTTCCGTGTCTGTCTGTCTGTGTGTCTGTCTGTCTGTCAGCAAATCCTTGTTACGGGCAAAACTACACGAAGTTATAGTCCGATTTTGATGAAATTTTCAGAGATTGTTCGGTTTGATGTGTAGATGGTCCCCTCTAAGTTTCATGACCCCCGGATCAATAGTAGTCTCTGCGCATCCGCAAACGTGAAATCCTTGCCATAAGCATAACTCCGGGAGTTCTTGACCGATTTCGATGAAATTTTCAGGTATTGTTCGATTTGTGTAGATGATCCCCTATAAGTTTCATGACCCCCGGAACAATGGTAGCCTCTGCGCATCCGCAATCGTGAAATCCTTGCCACAAGCATAACTCCGGGAGTTCATGACTGATTTCGATGAAATTTTCAGTGATTGTTCGGACTGATGTAAAGATGGTCCTCGTGAGTAATAAAGAGAAAATAAAGTTTTAGCCTCGAGCTTGGATCGAACCATATTGAACCATCATTGAACGATGCATATATTTTATTTTTCGAAATGCTGTAATGTCAGTTTATCACTTTATTTATCAATCCATTCAGCGTCAATTTGTCAACTCTCAATTTTATAGTTTGTTCAATAGTTGAACATGCCTACCTTTATTTTCTCAAGTTATGCTCCTGCATAACAATAAATTTACCCTAATTCAATATTTACTTCGCCTAATTGAACGAAGTTCTTTAGTCAATAATAATTTTCAATGATCTATACAGTCATGTTATGGATACGAGGAAGCTATGTGCCACAGCCACTTGACAGACGTTTTTTTCTTTCGATTCCACCAGTAGTTATTAGAAACAATGTTTTCACTAGCTGAAGATGGAAAACATGCTGGTTTTTCAATTTTCAATAATGATCCTTTGCAATCGATAAGGTTGGATATTTTGTCAAGTGAAAATTGCCTGGTATCTTGTGAGTCACAATCGACAACTAGATTGTTTTGGCACGCTGCAGGTTATTACATTTCAGAACGAGTAGTTTTGAATATTGAAAACTGTCATCATTCAAACTGTTATCATTCAACCTCAGCAAAAGTTGAATGTCGTTAAGTTGTAGGTAAGAGGATGCTTACAATGGCGCTAAGGTTGTAAAAAGGCAAGGAGAAGTTAAAGTCGATCCAACATTTTAAATGTCAACTATCTGGAAATATTGACAAAATGTGAAAAATGTTGTCATGGTGCTTAAATTTTTTCATCTGTCAAAATGAGCTGTTTCCATTAACCTCAGTTTTCTTCATTAAAACGGATTTCTTCAACATCATAGAAACTGATTTAGTTTGTGTCTTCCTGCCGATCAGTTACCACCCAAACTTGCTGCCGTCAACATTTCGTCGGATTTCCCGGAGTTTCGCGGCCGAAAACAAATATTAGTCTACGTGCAGTCCCTCCCCAGGTTAGACAACCCGCAAAACTCTCCCTCCTAGGTAATTTATTACAGGATTTCTCCCCGAGTTTCCCCTGAAAGCCCGTCACACCTCGTCACAAAGGTCGCAAGGCCCCCATCTGCAAACTTACGGCTTTTCCGTCAAGTTGATCGCTTCTCGGGGGCCCAGTCATCTCCCCAAAATCCCAGACTGTCGCTTCAGACAGTACTGACAAGACGCCCGCTTCACTAACATATATATTAAATTCCTCGTATCTCCAAGGGCGGTTGAACGCCTCGCTGAAGAAAATATCAACTTGTTATTAAGGCGCTTTGACGTTGACGCATTGGGGTCGTCTTTGTGTCCCATCCGTTTCAAAGGGGAAAAAAACATATTAGCAGTTCTACAAATGGTGACAAGAGAGAGGAATAAATAACCTATCAAGTTCTTGCTATTGGGGGCAGTCTATAAATTACCACAGCAAGACAAACAATTGCCTTGAAAGAGATAAGTGTCTTCTGTGAACAAACAGCACAAAATTAAATTTTACTTACTTAATTTTACTACAGAAGCTAAAAGCGCTGCAAATTATCACTCGGAGGTTCATTATTTCTGTATTAGATAGCCCTTCTACGTAAATCACTGGTCTATCTCAAGAGTTTGCAAGGTTGGGTAGTGTTGTTCATTTTGATTTTAAATTCCTTACCAATTTTTGAAAATCGCCGGTCTTCTGGCGCCTCTCATGGTTATTTTTGCAATTATTGGTTGCAATAACCATCAAATAAAAAAATAATTCAGGTTCCACCGACTGAAAATGATCTATATGACTATCAAATTATTTGTGTGTTCTGCGCGTAACTCATGTAGATGTAGATGTGGACTAATACTCTTGGGGGGTTTCGGGTCCCTAGCACGAAAGCCTGTTGGCTTATTATACTTTCCTGGGAGTTTTGCATTTGTTCAAGGAGATTCAGCCTCCGGTAACCTGCATACGGTTGAACTTGGTGTGACCCCAATGCGGTGTAGGTGGAACCTTAGAGGTCCAAAGCCAGTTATGAGGCTGACCATTGT